>OX439040.1:60741296-61941296 GCA_949317995.1 Acholoe squamosa
TCAGAGAGATGAGATAGATATCACATTGTCTGTTGGTGCAGTGGTCACCTAGTGAACAAGTAATCAATGGATAATTCATGACGCTTGTGTGTTAGTGAAGGATAATTACACGAGGGCGTAGCCCGAGTGTAATTAGTCATGAATTATCCATTGACTACTTATTTTATTCCACGAAACCAATAGATAATCAATAGAATACCAATAAATTCAAGTTGAAAACAAAAATTATTCCCACTCCCCGGGACTCGAAGCCAGCTATTGTGTGTACAAGATCGGTACATACACCTCGGTGCCCGGCAGCGGACAGCTACAGTGCCCATCTCAGCTTGGCTTTGTTTGAATGCTTCTTGCGGTTATGGCAGCGGCACACAGCAAAAAATAGTGTTTGTACACGACCTCGCCGCCCGGCAGCTGACAGCTAAAGCTTTGAATGCGTCTCGTGGTTATGTTTGTGTACAATTGGTACATACACCTCGTCGCCCGGCAGCGGACAGCTACAGCGCACACACGGCGAAAAAAGATGCGCCCGGACCAGGCTCGACCCGCGTACCACTAGACCACGGCGTCTCCTCATTCAGCGCCTGTCTCGGCTTGGCTATGTTTGAATGCGTCCCGCGGTTATGGTAGCGGGCAGCCCGCAGTCATCGGCTCCCCGGGCTTTGTATCATAGGAAGACGTGGTTCTAACCAAGCGTTTCTCGTCAGTCCCTGTGGCGCAATGCATAGGGAGTTGGATTTGGGATGTGAGACTGCTGGTTCGATCCCTACCCTGGCAATGAAAATTATCGTAGGTTTTAACATGTAACATATGACATGGAAGGACATGAGAGGCGTGCAGGTTATCCATGGATAACTGCATGGCATGCAGGTTATCCATGGATAACCGCACGCCTTGCAAAAATGATGTTACAGCCCTCAGGGTGTGCAATGTTGACAGATATGTGCATGGGAATATCCAGAAAAGCACTGAGAATCCCAGAAATCGTGGAATAAAGTAAAATATTTGGTTTTGCCAGGGGTCTAGAAATAATCCCCCAAAATGAAATCCATGTATCCCCACATCCTTGAAATAGTCCGAAATCATTGCTGTGGTGATCACAAGAACCAAATTTGAGTAGATTAAGATTAACAGCCTTTGATTTTTCAATCAGATTACTGAGCAGAGCTTTATGAAGTAGCTCGCATGTTACCATTGAGTGTCTCTCATTATATTTCTTATCAGCCATAAGAGGATAGCCTTCCAGACACTTATTGGACATTCTGATGCATTGCAAGCGGATTCCATATAATACCCGTCAGGCAGTCTAGCTTCAATCGATAGTCTTTTTGTGGACTTTTAAGGGTAATTCATATCTCCTCTTGTGACAGTGCTACATTGGAGACAGTTCGCCCATTGTGATTTAATATAGCCTGTTTGTCCTCTCTAGATGTACATCAAATTCATACTTACTGCTGCAGCATGGCTGAGCTACGAGCTCTTTTTCAGGTTGTACCCATCACCAAAGAAAAACAAAACATGCTTACACCAAATTTAAAGCTTAGAATCTCAGGATTACAGATATGCCAGGTGTAAAAAAAATCAAAAACAGTATTTTTCACAATATGAGTTTTAAGAAAAAAAAGTAATTAAATCATTTTTAATTCAAATTAAGTCGTCAAACCCTAGGATTGACAACATTTTCATCAAATAATGCAACTATATATAATTGAATCAGTGTAAAAACATGTGTTTAACATGGGGATCATAATTTGAGATGAATTAGGTCAGTAGGTCAAAGGTAAGAGTCCTAAAATAGGTCATCTTCTGCTTACTATATGTATGTACTTTAGACCTTGTGACAGGTCTATCCTGAGTTCTATTAGGGGTGCAAACCTGCACTGGTAATTCTTATTGATGCAGCATTGGCAACTAGTAGGGATGTCATTGACATCAACCTTTTTCCTATGGCGATTATCACTATTTTTCTCTCAATATTGCAATTTTTGCAAATATTTATTAATTTTGATGCATTTGAAAAGTGTATGCTAAAAAGTCTTGCACATCATGGCAACCAGCATTGTATATTTGCATCTTTCAATAAATAGACAAAGGTTCATGAGGGTTGGATCTGACAAAGGGTTGTCTTACGAGGTGAAGCCGAGTGAGATAACCCTCAGTCAGATCGAATCCCAGTTGAAACTCAAAACCTAGTTTCTTAGTTAATGGTCAAATTACAATTTGATCTTTACATACAAGTAACTCAAATAATATTAGAAAATACAATCATGTTGATAATTCCATGGGTTAATAGGTCTCCTTACTCCATGCAATATACACCAGAAGTTCAGTCAGCAGACACAAACCAGTCAATACAAAACTCGTGGGACCGAGGCCATTGCTGCCGGGCCTGCAGTAATGACCAGACTGTGGGATCAAATGTCTGGCTATAATCTTGGGACCTTTGTTACATTTTGGGTTTCATGGATTGCAATTATTAATGGTTTTACAGCCTAAAACAAAAGGCATTACTGTTTATTAAGATTTGAAGGGGTAAAAGAAGGTGTTTTGCTGCACATGGCTCCTTATGGGCTGTTTCTATATGTGTAATACCTTATAAGGAACATACAGTATCACTCTTTAATGTTTGGTGTAATGTATTCTTCAAGATTTATTTATAATTCATTCATTATCCTATTTATATTTTGATGCAGGTGACAATCCCTGCAGTGTGTGCTCTGTGTTTCAGTGTAGTGCAGAGATATGGGGTGCATCCTGAGGTGAAATAAGGGTCTAATGTTGTTATATATGGATGATATTACATGGGTTTAAAGAAGAAACTATGATCTTTTCATTCATATGAATATTTTGAGATTCCTTATGACCACATGGTACAATACAATACTAAAGTAGCCCAACATTGATGTTCTGTCACTAATTAAATTGCCACCAATACAATCAGAATTAACACAGGATGTACCTCTAGTATAGATTGTAAGAATCCGATTCATAGATCTGCACTAAGTATAGTGCATTTTTGCGCATAGACATGATGTATACCTTATATTAGTCTATTTGGGACCAGGGCTGTAGAGCTCACCCCGGGAGCTCACCTGGGCCTTCAATCAAAGCTTAGTGGGTATGGCCCTGTGTGGAACTCCCTTTAAATGCAATATATTCAAAATTTTCTGTCAGCAATCTAAATATCTGCAATGGTCTGAAAGTTTAAATAGTAGTAAATGTGAAATATCAGAAAAATGTATTTTCTGCCGACATCCTCTATATTTAATGCTACTTGTCAGAGGTATAAGTAAATCACAGGAAAAAAACATACAGACAGCATCTGATTGCATCCTATCAATGCTTTGCAAGTAGTACAGAGATGCATTTTGCCCAATCGAAGTTTGAAGTTTTAACACCGTTTACTGGCTAAAGAAAACACCCCAAACAAGGTGTTACAATCAGTCGCCTGATAAGTTATGAATATTCACCACCGAAGTCATAATCATAGGTTGAATTTTCTATAGTACCAAGTGGTTTCCATGAACTTATCATAACATTTTCTATGTTATTAACATACAGATCTTTACAATAATCACAATCTACCAAGTGTCACAAGTACATCTCCTCTTAGACACAATTTAAAAAGCACTCATTGTAGGTTTCAGTTGTATATCAGCATACAACACTTCCCATGTTTGCTTGTCTCTATATAGAGGACTACCCCTCTAAGATTCTGTTTTTGGTCTGTTTACTTTCAATTTTCTCTTCCCATTCCCTCTTAGTTCACGACTAGGGATTATAATATTATCGTCATCCTGTGAATAACGTTACATTATACATGTTAGTGCCTTTTTCCTTCTTATACTTAGTTAGTCCACTTTACACCTAGTTAGGAGGTCATTTATGTGTACATCCTGGGTATTTTTCACCCTTACGCAAGCTCTAAGGCAGTGGTTTTGTACAATGTCTATATGATCTACCACGGTTTTTGGACCAGAGTCTAGAACAAAACTACAATATTCTAGTATGGGCAAAACCATTTGTTTGTAGATACATAGAGCATTTTCATGATTCAAATATTTTACAATATAAAGCAACTGTTTCAACTTTAATATACCCATCGGCTCAACCTTTTTCAGTGCACCTTAAAATTTATCGCTATTGATAATTACACCCAGATAGTTGAAACTCTCAACATTTGATAGAACAGAACCTTGCATAATAATATTGTATTGCGCAATATTCTGTCGTACTGAGTGACACCCTAGAATGATCATGTCATCCAATGCATCAGATAAGTCTGGTGCATTGCTCTAGGAAGACTACCTCACTAGCACACTCTTTTCAATTTATATAAATCCTATCAAAAGACACTATCATGAAAATAGGGTACTGTTTCCCTATAAGTTGACCTATATTTCTGATATGAAAGTCAACATACTGACCAAATTAGACTCAAATATTTTATCTCTGGAAGAAGTTGGTTGGTCCATGTTCCATGACTAAGTTGCTCTTAGTTATGATGCGGACGTAAAAAACTTGTAGTGCCCTGGCCACTTATTAGATTGAATGTGGTATATACGGATATTTGCATCTTGACCTTTGACCTACTGACATAATTAGTCTGAGATGTCACATTAGATTATGATGCCTTCTATATTTTAGATCATAGATGCAATGCACCAGACTTATCTGCCTCTACAAAGGTAGAGGCTTTATTTTTGTGGTAAAACTTTTTTTTTTTAAATTAAGTGATTCAATTTGAATTAAAAATTATTAAAAAGCTTTTTTTCTTAGGATCTAATTCACCAAAAATACTGTTTTTTTATTTTATTACACCTACCATATCTGAAATCTACAAGGTTAGAGCTTTCCAATGGTGTATTTATGTATAATGTTTTTTCTTGGTGATGGGTGTTAGCCTTTTGGGGCCTTCATGCTGCAGCAGTAGCTATAATCTTGTAATCTATGAAAATTGGTTTGTTGTGAAGGTCAAATAAATTTCTTTTTAGAGACAAAATGTAAAATTTGCACAGACACAACTTCGAGTAAGTGTTATCAAGGCAGACAGCAGGAGAATGTGAATCCGGAGGTCATTTCTTAATGCACTATGATTTCACTCAGGCCTTAAATGTCAATAGTTTTCCTATGAGAAATTCGGTACGAGTGTGCAGTTGTAGTATGTTAAGAAATGGCTTCCTGATAATAGACTGAGCATGATTGAAACAGAACATTTTCTCAAAAACCTTTTTAGCCTTAAATGTGTAGTAAGCGTGTTTGCTTTAAATATGATTCATGATGAATCATGTGCATGTATGCTAAAGATTAAAAAGATATCTTACAGAAACTTGAATTGTAGAATTACAGCAAGGGGTTCTGTTAATCAACAACAAATGTATTGTATATACAGGTATGTTATAAATGACATTAGCTACTATTATACTCTGATATTCGGGTCAATTCTTGGTAATCATCCCCATTAAATCATTGATGTGTGCGCTTCATGCATGCATTGATACTATAAACCATGCATGCCTAATGAAGACTATTGAGGGTAAGAGAAGTAGAGAACCATCTCACCCAAACCATTTCATGGTCATTCAGTTTTAATACTGAAATAACCTAAAGGCAGGTAGGCCTATGTTAGCTTCAACCCCAGAGTCCAAGGACTTGTATTTCAGATTAAGACACAGTTATAGTGTCATGTATGCATATCATTGGTTGTTCCTAGTTTCTTGTCAGGTAACCTTGTACAATATCATTGGTGCACAATGCTACATTGAACCTGTTGAGGTTATTATCATATTGCAATTCATTATTAAGCTCTGGGGACAATATTTGATTGTGGTGTGCAATATAAGACTATACATACTAAACATATGGTATACAACTCGCCTACAGTGGGGGACAATGCATGTAAGGCTATTTTGGTAAACCCTTTGAAGGGCCACTAGGGTGACTGGCTGGCCTAGGGCCATTGCTTGACTACCACCAAGCAATGACTTCTTCCCTGTTTTGCAACAAGGTAATATGTTATAGAATTGATTCTTAAGTTTTCATGAATTGGGGAATGCCTCCCAGTATGACTCACACTAAGGGGATTGATTCAGAGTGTAAGGTAGGGTGTGGGTTCTGGGCAGCAGAACAGCCAGGAACTGGAAGGTGAGTTACGACAGTGAGAATTCGATTCCGATTCTTTTCGCAATAGCCTCCAGGGGATCTAGGGTTGGCTTTTAGATCTTCGTGAAGCCTCATGGGGGACTGTCATCTGTGCAGGGAAGTATTTCAGCTTCTGTAGAAGCGACTGGAATAATCCTTTGTCGGGGTTTTCAGTTCCTTTCCCCCATCTTTAGTGGCATCAGCCCCGAGGCCCAGCCCTGACCATTTTGGGATTACAAGTCTTAGTCATGATTCCTTGTTCACGATAAGAGGAAAAGAGATTTCAAGTAGGTTCTACACATGTAGATATTGTGGAACTATATTTTATAAGGTAATTCAATGTTGCCTCTGCTTAAGGTCAAATCCCAATAGAAAATTACCATAAGATCCTTGTGATCTAGGTTTGTAGAGCTCCTAGCCAATATTCGAGAGGAGATATCATCTAAAGACGATCTATAAGTATAATGGCTAAGGAGCCTTACTTAAGTCCTGTTGTTTGTGGAGTGGCACACGTCAGTCCTGTTGTTTGTGGAGTGGAACACGTCATAAGTTTTTAGATAATCTTTTGTTGTAAACCCCAAATACCATTGTGGTTTACACCACAATTTTCTTTTAAAGGGAGGCCACTTTATCTTAATCAACATTACATATATGCCTCTAACCGATGTCATAATCTTGGACCGCTTTCCATTCTGGATTCAGGCTAAAGCAATTATTACTTGAAGCCTACATGATAATTATAACTCGTGATGTGCTGCTATTGATCCTTGATTCAAGAAGATGCACGAACCTGGGTCTGACTACATTGTATTGCTATGGCTACCTAAGTATAGTGATATCAATTGGTTTATGGTGTTTTAAATGGTGTATGGGAGGTAGGGCCTGTATGGGAGCTAGGGACCTAGGAGGCAAGGTATATAGCTATTTACCGTCTGTTTTCTAGAAATGGGTACAGTGCAGGTTCCATTATGGGCAAGAGGGTGGTGGACAAATTTGTGTGGTACCTACTGGGGTAGCTGGTTATATAAAGTGTCATGTTTGGTGCAGGGTGGTGGGTGATCAAGAGAAATGAAGTGGTAACCAGTGGATAATACAGGGATTGAGGATAGTCCATGGCTGCATGTTGCTACATGATAACAGCGACATCTCAATTGATGTTATGTATAATTGCACTTACAGACGATATTACTGTGAGAATACGGGCAAACTTTCAGACAATAAAACATTAAACTCAAAGCATGTGATTCATTGGCGAATTTGTTGTATTGTAAAAGGAGTATAGGTATTTAGCTCTAAAGATGTTAACTGCAGTTTCAGAGAAAGGTCATCACGATACCAAAGGTGGAGAGTAGTCTATCTTAAGATTAAGTGGGCCTTTATCTATAAGATATTGCACCCTCAACAGAGATTAATCCGTAGGACAACCCCCCCCCCACCCCGCCCTAGAAAGTAAGACACAACATTGTAGATCTATGTGTCTTCACCACACAGCAATAGCTCCCAAACCCAACACTGCAAGGAATGGATAGGCCAACCACAGCGGTGCCTAAGATAACATCACTGATTGAGTGCATTTTCAGTTTAGTTTGGATACAGTCTACAGTCCTATATCATGGACCACAGCTGGCCCTGCAGAAGGGGAGATTAGACTCTGACATATTTTCAAATAAGATGCCAGAAACTGCTTGTATAGTGGCCCAGATGCTCTTTTGTGATTAAGTGGGCTAATGTTGGCTGTGGTGTGGGCCTTCATTGGAAATGGTTGATACAATTTTTAGCCAGAGAACGGCTCAGACTGGATTCCTTTTGCTATAGGTCAGCATGTATTGGCCACTAGCTGGTCTGGAGCTGGTTCTGGCAACACACACTGATAACAACAGATAAAGATGGGACCAGCATGTCCCTGGAAGTGGGTGTTAACCAGGGTCAAGACCTGTACCCATTACGGTATGTCTTATCAGTGGGTTTTACCTCAACCAGCGAAATTCAAGATGGTGGCTCCACTAGGAGAATTTGGTTTTTGTCTTATTCTATATTAAAATCTTTTGATTTCTTTTAATTTTTTTTCTTTTTTTTTTTGTCATCAGGGATCAAAAGTTGAAATTCCTGACTAACACTGTACTTCGTGTGATTAAGTTATTGTTATGAAGATAATTATCTGGCAAAAGAATGTGATTTTTTTTTAGACTATTATCATTTGCCATGAAACAAAATCGAAGCAGCTACATCATGTGCTCACTGGGGAAGCAAAGGAATGACGTGATGTGGGCATTCTCATGTCACACTACTTCTAAGTGGGCTAAAGGTAAGAAAAATACTCTCAACCTGTCTTCTTGCTGCCTATTTAACACTGGAGATGAGATGCCATCACACCTGGATGGCCAGCCCATATATAAACCTATCTGACCCAAACTGGCAACCAGGAATAGGTCATCGTGTGCCTTGTTTCCCTATGGGTCCACGCAGGGGAATAATGGGTAGAACACTAGAAAAAATAGAGTAGGTGAACTCCAAACCACATTTAGTCAAATAGCCATCTTGTTTTTGTCTCAACTTTCATTGAGTCATATATGACTCACTGTTTGGATAAGCATCCAACTTATCTGATTCTTTGGCTGTATGCTTAAATTATCTTGAGAGTATTTTACCAGGACCCAACGGATTCATCTCTTGAACTGATTCATCTCTTGAGGAATGCATCAATGTTGTCTCTAAATTAGAAATTAGGTATCGATCACATCCTAACTCTCCCAAAGAAATATTGACTGCAGTGTGGATCTTCTGTGAAGCCTAGTGGAACCGAAATCGTTATTACACAAAGAGGTCGCATAATGAGATATTATCATTATCCCAATCATGAGCTACATACATACCACTTTATATAAATGTTAGGAGCCAGAAAACATTATACATTGTATCAAATGTTCAAAAAAGACCTGGTACCATCACGGCTGCTGAATGGGGATGGGCTGCCTCTGCCTAAAACCAATTTTCCAGGGATCATTCATTACTCCCTGGTGAACAGTTATTGCACACTTGCTGCTTCTAACAAGCCTTTTCTATTTTTCATTGGGACACCTTGATGTTGGCCGTCTAACCCCTATGGCTGGAATTAGGGTTAGAGTAGTGGGATGTACACTAGTAGTGCTTTATTCATGGGTCCCCTGGTGGTCAGTGGTCTGAGTGCTGACCACCGGGGGTCTCATCATCCTGCTCGGGTGCTTTTAGGGCTTCCTTGATATGTTGCTGCCTGTTCAAGTTTAACATAGGTTTAGCTTGATTGGCTGCCCACCTGTCACTATGCAAATCATTTATTCTTCAGGTGTCTTAATTATGCACTATGGCAGCAGTCTAAATGGTCAGTATAATTGCAGCATTGATGAGCTATTCATCAGTGTAATTATCATGCATCACACAACCCTTAGCTGTGCTGAGTGATAACTCATCTTGCCTCATATTTCCTTGAAACCATGATGCAACAATGCAGTGCTAGGAGGTCTTCTCACCAGCCCTGCATTATTGCATCATGTGGCTGACATGATACACTATTCACAAATAAGATGTTCACTAGTTCTGCATCTTTGCAAATGGCAATCTTAGGGCTAAGGTCAAGAGTTTCTATATTTCCCAACCTTCTGTTCTTCTAGATTACAAGGGTTGTCATTGCATTGAACATTTATAAAGGGTTCAATGAAATACCCTCATCCATAACTTTGAGCTACGGCCAAAAGGATCAAGCCAAACTCAAAGGTTAAAAGAAATTTTCATCCGCCAGAGGAAAATTTATGCTGAAACAGTTTGCCCACCCAAAATTGGTGTTAGGAAGTCAGTTTGTAATTTATGAGGTATCACCACATTAAAGGGCTGCTGGCTAACTGTCACACACCTACACCCCAGGGACAGTTGTATATAAGGCTGCAGTTCGTCCACCATGCACCAGCCTCATGCACATCCCTCGGGCCTCAGTGTTGCTATGACTATGCAAATATAGTGATATAAAGTGGCTCACAGTGCTGGACCGGTGTCTTATGGGGTACAGCCCTGCAGGGAGACAATAGACTTTGCCATTGTCCGCTTTCCAGCCATGACAGCGCCATTGTCATTATGGTCGAGAGGGCTGTGGCCAAATTAATCATGTGGTACTGTGCTGGTTATAAAGCGGCATGTTTGGTGGGTGGTGGAGGATGATAAAGCAAGGGAATTGAGTAATAGGCCTGAAAGACGTAAAGAAGGTGTACACAGGGATAGGGAAAGGGAAATAAAGAAAGAAAAAAGAAAGAAAATAAGGCTGTCATTTCAAGGAAATGGAGTAGAAAATTTAATTGTTAATGTAATTAGGATATTGTTCCAAATTAGAGAAGAGGTCCCTATGTATTCACAAAATATCTTGCTAAAAGTTATAAAGATAGCGGCCAGTATTGAAATGCACTAGAATAAAAAATCGCTAATAAATCTTGCCATGGATGCCTATGGTGTTTTGTGCCCTTATAATGCAAGTTCATGAATACTAACTGGCTGCCCTAGTTATTGGGGCTGCATATAAAAAAAAGGTTGGAGCAATACAGGAATGCAGCCTTGGTGCCAATGCTTTGGATCTATGCACAGCTCCTCCTGCGGGAAGAGAGATGATCAATTAATGTTTTATTGAAATAGTTTAATACCCAGTTCACACTACGAAACTTCATCTGGTTAATACAATATAACAATATCATACAATACTGTACAGGGTGTGATATTAGCAGTAAATTTCAACAGAATATTAGGCATGGGTTATATTTCACAATATCACTTGCCTGTGGGAAAATCTGTGTTGGCAAACTAAAAAAGCAATTTATGCTCAGACCTTTGGCGCTATGAATAGCGTGTTATTTCTGGCATTGTCAGATTTTAGTCAAAATAGAGGTAGAGATAAAATGTGATAGTGGTGATGGAGGGGTGGTTACTGTACCACTAGTGTGTCTATAAATGAATTTCAAGGAAATTTATGATCACTGAAAGATAAATGGCAAGCAAATTAATAGTAGAAATAGAAATAGAGAGCAGTGTTGCTACACTGAACCTGCCCATTAAGTTGAAAGGTTCTAACTAAGTATTGTTGAGATGGGGAGGGAGTGCCTAAGCACTGAACCTGTCCATTGGAGACAAGATGGAAACACCTTTTTTGTGGCCAGAGTACTGGTCTTCTCTATCCTGAAAACACTGGACCTAGCATAAGTGTGCGGACTGGTGCACTGAAAAGATGGATCTCTATGAAGGTGATCAGTACAGATGACTTAAGGTCCTCTTTCCATGTTGATGACCCAAGGTAATCATGTTGATCACCTTGGGTCATCAAAGTGATGACCGAAGGAGACCTTGGGTCATCAATGTGATGACCCAATGTGATCATGTTGATCACCTTGGGTCATCACTTTCTGCCACCAGGGGGCCCTAGTATACAATAATGGAAAATACAATACCCACTATGTTGAATATATTGATTCTTATCCCTAATCCACTTGATAATGGGTGTTTCTAAGGTAGAAGATGTTAAGAATATCACCACACTTGAATATCAGATGATATAAAAAGAAATTTAGGCAACATTATCAAAGGTACAATCATGTTTAAAGATGGACACCTCTTTTGTAACTGAAACTGTAGTTACAACCATGGGTACAAGCTGACATTTGTTATACACATCTAATATGCCTCATTAGGGCATTTATAAGTTAGCAGTAAATGCCCACAATAAATGCTTGGTTGTGGGGAGGGAAGGGGTAATTATGCAATTGTTGGAAATGATAATCAAAAAGATACTCATTAATGACAAACAATCATTTACATGCTCCCCTCTGATCTGTTCAGACAGGTCATCACATATGATCACCCATGGTAATCACATATGATTAGTTCAAAGATCACCGGGTACTCCCTGTAGTGTAAGATTGAGAATGGTATAGGATTGTATGGATCATGTTGGAACATTCTAGAATAGTGTAGCATAAGCTTGCTTGTGTGTGGTTCATGGTGATGTTAGTAGAATGTTCTGGAAATATATAGAATACCATGGTATGTGTAGGATCTATCCTTTGTCTTCCACATAATACAAGAACTTTCTAGAATTACTAATGCTATGATTTATAAGGGCCTCCTTCTGGTTCCCTATTCATTCAACAACACTAAGTCAGACCTGACACATGGACATTATTGGATCACTTACTGACATTGGACTTTGTACCTGAGGACTATAGGAGGCAATATTCCTTGTACAGGTTACATCAAGGTTATACATGTACACAGGTTACATCAAGGTTATACATGTACACAGGTTACCTCAAGGACACTGTACCTACTACATGTTAAAGACTATATCACCTGTGGATTATATTGTGCTACTGTGACATCTATAGGAAATAAGCATCTACCAGTGGGATTAGATCTCCTATGGACAATTTCTGTGTAACTGCAGGGCATTTATCAACTCTGTGAGAGTACTTATGCACCTGTACCCTGCTGTTGTGTGGATTAGGGAATAGACAGTAGTAAGTTTAACTTGTCACAAGGACTTTGACTCAATTCATTGGCTTTGGCCACTACATTGGGTACAAAGAATAGTCTTCAAGAACCAGGATATTAAGCAAGGATCCCAAGCACATCAACATGTCACAGACTGGAGCCAGGCATAGAGAACCAAGCAAGATGCTGGACCCAGATAGTGTTAGGTTGGAGAAAATGGTCACATTACGCTGTTCAAGAGGTGGCCATGCTGGTGCATTCACCAAAAAGGTCAATGACTTAATGCATAAGATGGACTGTGGTGTTGATTTACCTGATGTTCAAGTGGCACTTGAGAAAGCTACATCTGCATTTGTGCTGTTCTCTAAAGTGCATATGGACTATATGAGTCTGGTTATGGACATTGAGCCTCATAGCGCCCTCAATGAAGACACCATATATACCAAACTTGAGGAAAGGTATAATGAGGCCAAGAGACAGTATACCTCCTTTGTTGAACAACATCAACTACAAGACAGTATTACACCTCATGACAGTGTGTCCCAGGCTGGTACTGGTGCCACATCAAGGACTTCACGTGCATCAAGTACCCGAGTGAAGGCAGCTGCTAAACGGGCTGCCCTTGAAGTCAAAGCTAAGGCTCTTCAGGAGATGCAGGTGCTTGAGCTTATGCAGCTACAAATGGAACAAGAAGCTGAAGAGCAGCGAGCTGAGGCACGTCGCCGAGATGAGCAGCAGCGAGCAGAGGCACGCCGCCGAGGAGAACTACAGCGAATAGAGGCACGCCGCCGAGAAGAGGAGGCTGTACGTCAGCAGGAAGAGGCTGAGCGTCAGCAGGAAGACTGAATATCAAAGCAGGCAGAGGGAGCGGCTTCTTGAGCGCGAAAGAAAGAAGCTTGAACTACGCCGTCAGCAGCTACAGATGAAGGCTGAAATGGATGCTGCGGCAGCAGAAGAAGAGGTTCTGACCAAGTTCACTGAGTACCCTGATTACACATATAAGGGATCAAAGGTCAGTCAAAATGTTACTGATAAATATCTTGGTAATAGCATTGCTTCTGTGTCTAGGAAACATGTAGCTAGAGTTGATAGTGATGTAAAGTTGCAGTGTGGGGGGATATTTGATTCTACTACTGAAAATGAAGTCTCACATCATCTGGGGGGTCCTATAGGTACTAGTACTGTCAGGAAACCTAGCTCAAGCTCAAATAAGAATCACTCAGGAGTTGTAGAAAAGTCAATCCTCAACCCCCTTGCAGCCAAGTGGACAGGATCACCTATACCAGGAAATACTGATAGAAAGTCAGATGGGCAGTTCAGCTTTGAACAAGTAGCTAGGATCATTGAACTAGTTAAATCACCAAAAGCATCAGTCAAGGATAGTGCAAAGCAGTCACCTGAGTCTGTTCCTAAGGAATTTGGTCAAAACAGCCAGGGGACTGGTTATGCAGCCCATGAGTCTCAAATGATGATACAACACCAGATGATTGATGTCATCCGTCTCCCAAAGACAAGCCTGATAAAGTTTGATGGGGACCCCATGAAGTACTGGACCTTTATGAATGCCTTTGATACCAGTGTGGATAAGGCCAACATTGAGGCTAGTGATAAACTAACTAGGCTGTTTGAGTATTGCACAGGAAAGGCATTAAAGGTGATACAGCCGTGTGCACTAATGATCCCATCAGAAGGCTATAAGAAGGCAAGAGAACTCTTAAAGCAGAGATTTCGTAATGACTTCATGATCTCAAAGGCATGGATCTCAAAGATTACTGAAGGCCCATCTCTGAAGCCAAATGATGGTGAAGCCCTGCAGGACTTTGCTGATGATGTTAGGGGCTGCATGGAAACACTACGAGCTATGAACAAGCTAAAGGAGGTAGACTTTCAGGATAGAATGGTAAAAGTCATGACAAGACTTCCAATGTACCTCCAAACTAGATGGCGTAAGGAAGCTTATAGGATCCGAGAGAGATTTGGTGAATATCCAAACTTCCATGAATTTGTGCAGTTCCTTGAGATGGCTGCTGGAGAGGCCAATGACCCAGTATTTGGACATGTAGTGTCAGCAGCCAAAGAACCAAAGGTTAAGCCTTCTGTGCCAAAGAAGAAGGGATCAAGCTACAATGTGAATGCGACAGATACTGGCACTTTAAGCCAAGATGGCAAAACTACACCTGATCCACCCCAGAAGGAGAATAAACCCAAGGAGTACAAGTGTCGGATTTGTGATGCCGATGGTCACAGAGTTAGTGGATGTGACAAATTTAAGAAGATGACCCTGAAAAAGAGACGAGAAGTTGTAAAAGAAAAAAGACTGTGTTTCAATTGTCTTGACTACAGCAATCATAGCTCCAAGGAATGTAAAAGGCCTAGAGCCTGTCAAGAAAAGGATTGCAAAGGGAAACACTCAACATTGCTGCATCAACCAGTAAAGGTCACCACTACTCAGTCCAGAAAGGATGGAGACCAAAAGGAAGAACAGAAGTCTCAAGACAAGCAGGTAGAAGAAGCCAAAAGTTATGCATGTGGGCAATCGAATGTTGAAAGCACAAAGGTCGCCTTAACTATAGTTTCTGTGTATGTCAGAGGGAAAGGTCAGACTAATTACACACGCACATATGCTCTGCTTGATCCAGGAAGTAACAAGACCTTCTGTTCAAAGGACTTGGTCCAGAAACTTGACCTTAAAGGACAAACAACCTGTCTGTCCCTAGAAACCCTTGGTGAAGGTAAAAGCACAGATGCCCTAGAAGTTTCCCTGGAAGTGACAGCCACTACAGGCCCCAAGAAGAAACGCAAAGTGGTTCAGCTGGAAAAGGTCTATGCACTGGCCAGGTTCCCTAACCTAAGGGACAACATACCATCTGCAGCAGACGTTAAGAAATGGGATCACCTTAAAGATTTGACATTGTTCCCGAAGGAGAAGTCAGATGTCACTCTACTCATTGGGCAAGATGTCCCAAGTGCTCTGATTCCACTTGAAGTTAGACAGGGAAGAGAGGGTGAACCTTATGCCACTAGAACAAGTCTAGGATGGACACTCAATGGACCGCTACAAAGTGGGAATCCAAAAGACCCTGCTCTCTGTCATTTCATACAGGCCAATCAAGGACCAGAAGTAAGCTTAGAAGCTCAAGTGGAGCAGTTCTGGAAGCTGGACGTGGGTCAGACTTTAGCTGGTAGCCTTCCACAAATGTCACAAGATGACAAAAGAGTTCTTGATGTATGGAATGAGTCTATCCGGCTCAAAGATAGACATTATGAGATGGACATACCCTTTAAGGTTACACCTCCAGAGCTACAAGACAACAAGAAAATGGCAGAAAAACACCTACTAAGCCTTGGAAGAAGACTATCCAAGAACCCTGAACTTCATAGCCTTTATAAGGCAGGGATAGAAGACTTAATCCAGAAAGGATATGCTGAACCTGTTCAGGAGGATGAGAATGATCAAGGTAATGGAATCAAGTGGTACATTCCTCACCATTCTGTCACAAGCCCAAACAAGCCAGGAAAGCTTCGAATCGTCTTTGATTGTGTAGCAGAATATGATGGAACATCACTGAACAAACAAATTCTGCAGGGCCCTGATATGACCAACAAACTTATTGGTGTGCTACTAAGATTTAGGGAAGACCAAGTAGCAATCATGGGAGATATAGAAGCCATGTTCCATCAAGTGCGAGTATCTCTGCAGCATAGAGATGTACTAAGGTTCTTGTGGTGGAAAGATGGTAACCCTGATCTTCCCCTAGAGACTTACAGAATGGCAGTACATTTGTTTGGTGGGGTATGGAGCCCCAGCTGTGCAAGCTTTGCTCTTAAACGTAGAGCTGAAGACCACAAGACAGAGTTCAGTGAAGAAACAGTGAAAACTGTAATAGAAAACTTCTATGCTGATGACTGCCTTAAATCAGTATCGACTGTGGATCAAGCAAAGAAGCTGGTGAGTGATCTCTGTCAGCTGTTGAACCTTGGAGGTTTCAGGCTCACCAAATGGATCTCTAACAGCAAGGAGGTAATAGAATCCATTCCAACTGAAGAGAGAGCTAAAAAAGTAAAAGACCTTGACCTTGACTTAGCAGCACTTCCTGTGGAGAGAGCACTAGGTGTCCAATGGGATACTCAAGAAGACATATTCAGCATCAAGATCAAGCAGAAGGAAGCAACCTTCACCAGGAGAGGTCTTCTCAGAGTGGTCAGTTCTGTGTATGATCCACTGGGACTTGTAAGCCCATTCATACTTCTAGCAAAGAAGATATTCCAAGATGAGTGCAAAAGAGATAAAGGATGGGATGATAAACTGGAGCCTGACAATGCAAGGAAATGGGAAAAGTGGTTAGAAGACTTGCAACAATTGGAAGAGTTCAAGGTGAGACGTTGCCTTGTGCCGCAAGACTTTGGCAAATGTGTAACAATCGAACTTCACCACTTCTCTGATGCTTCAGAGGAAGCATATGGCACAGCTTTCTATCTGCGCATGGTCAATGAACAAGGAGAGCTTCACTGCTCATTTCTGTTAAGCAAATCAAGACTTGCTCCCATCAAGCACATGACTATTCCAAGACTAGAGCTATCAGCAGCTGTGGTTGCTGTAAAGATGGATAGCCTGCTCCGTAGAGAGCTACGCCTGGAAATCGGTGAATCCATCTTTTGGACTGACAGCATGATCGTCTTACAGTATATCAAGAACACTACCAAGAGGTTCCAGACTTTTGTTGCTAACAGAGTTGCAGTTATCCATGATGGATCATTGCCAAGTCAATGGAGGTATGTAGACACCAAGTCCAACCCAGCTGATGATGCTTCTCGTGGTATCAGTGCCAAAGAAATCCTGTGTAGCAAAAGGTGGAAACAGGGGCCGGACTTCTTGTGGAAGGATGAGTCCCAGTGGCCAGATGTACCTCCAAGATCCCCTGACCTACTAGATGATGACCAAGAAGTCAAGAAGGCGGCCAAGGTGTGTGTCACCCTCACTGAAACAGAAGATCACTTGGAACAAATGTTTAAGAGGTATTCAAGCTGGTACCGTCTAAAAAAGGCTGTTGCTTGGCTAAGTTGCTTTGTTCAATGGCTCAAAAAGGGAAAGCCTAAACTCAAATCTGATCTCAGTGTGGAAGAGCTACAAAGGGCTGAGAAAGACATTATCAGATATGTACAAAGGACATCTTATGCAGATGAGCTCAGAAGCCTAAAATCAGGCAAACAAGTCTCACAAAGGAGCTCCATCTACAAACTAGAGCCGTTCAAAGATGCTGATAACATGCTCCGAGTGCAGGGCAGGCTCCAAAGTGCACCAATAACTGACTCTGCCAAACATCCTCTCATTTTGCCAAAGGACCATCATATTGCTGAGCTCATTGTGAGACACACACACGAGTGGACTTCCAGGCACTCAGGACGAGAGTATGTCCTGTCCAAGGTCAGAGAGAAATACTGGATACCACAAGGACGTCCCTTGGTAAACAAAGTGCTACAGAACTGTGTTATATGCAAAAAATTGAGAGGGAAATTAGGTGTTCAGAGAATGGCAGACTTGCCTACAGACAGAGTCACACCTCACAAGCCACCCTTTACCTATACAGGAGTGGACTGTTTTGGCCCATTTTATGTCAAGAGGGGCCGGAGCCAGGAAAAGAGGTATGGTTGTCTATTCACCTGTTTGACCACAAGAGCCATACACATTGAAATCCTGAGCTCAATGGATGGGGACTCATTCATCAATTCCCTGATAAGGTTTATCGCTCGCAGAGGAGTTCCTGAAAAGATCAGATCAGACAATGGAACCAACTTTGTTGGTGGCAACAAGGAGCTGCAGGAGTCAATACAGAAGTGGAATGAAGATCACAAGACAAAGGAGAATCTTCTGATCAGAGAAATCAAGTGGGAGTTCAACCCACCAGCTGCATCCCACATGGGTGGAGTATGGGAAAGACAAATCAGGACAGTGCGCAAGGTATTGAATTCCATACTCAAAGATCAAGTCTGTGAAGTTGAATACATTGTCAATGGTAGACCTTTGACCCCTGTATCAGATGACCCAAAGGACTTGAAACCTCTAACCCCAAATGACTTGCTTCAACTAGGTGTAGGACTCAGAGCTTCCCCAGGAACCTTCCAAAAGGAAGACATGTATGGTCGTAGGTGGAGGCATGTACAGTACCTGGCAGACCAGTTCTGGAAACGGTGGGTAAAAGAGTATCTCCCTACACTGCAGCTTAGACAGAAATGGTTAGACACAAAGAGAAATATCCAATCTGATGATGTTGTATTGGTTATGGATGAAAATCTACCTATAGTTGGCCACTTGCCCGTGTTGTCAAAACCTTCCCAGGTAAAGATGGTCTTGTTAGATCTGTTGAGGTCAAAACTGCTACAAATGTACTTGTCAGACCAATTGATAAAGTTTGTTTGCTTGAGTCTGTCACATCATAAATGTCAGATTTGATGTAATATTTGAGTCAAAGATGCATATTGTACCAACATTATAAGAGGTATATGAGACATTGTCATTTCATATTGTATAAGGTTTGTACTATTATCATTTGTTTCTGTTCATGTTTGAACTGTGTTTCTTGATATTGTATGAATAAAGTAAAAGGTTTGTAAATCTTCACTTCTAAGATTCACATTTAAGGGGCCGGGAAGATTGAGAATGGTATAGGATTGTATGGATCATGTTAGAACATTCTAGAATAGTGTAGCATAAGCTTGCTTGTGTGTGGTTCATGGTGATGTTAGTAGAATGTTCTGGAAATATATAGAACACCATGGTATGTGTAGGATCCATCCTTTGTCTTCCACATAATACAAGAACTTTCTAGAATTACTAATGCTATGATTTATAAGGGCCTCCTTCTGGTTCCCTATTCATTCAACAACACTAAGTCAGACCTGACACATGGACATTATTGGATTACTTGCTGACATTGGACTTTGTACCTGAGGACTATAGGAGGCAATATTCTTTGTACAGGTTACATCAAGGTTATACATGTACACAGGTTACATCAAGGTTATACATGTACACAGGTTACCTCAAGGACACTGTACCTACTACATGTTAAAGACTATATCACCTGTGGATTATATTGTGCTACTGTGACATCTATAGGAAATAATCATCTACCAGTGGGATTAGATCTCCTATGGACAATTTCTGTGTGACTGCAGGGCATTTATCAACTCTGTGAGAGTACTTATGCACCTCTACCCTGCTGTTGTGTGGATTAAGGAATAAACAGTAGTAAGTTTAACTTGTCACAAGGACTTTGACTCAATTCATTGGCTTTGGCCACTACACTCCCCCTCAGGCTCATCAATAAGATGACTAAAAGTCATCACTACAGAGTACCTTTTTAAGCCTTATCTTTTCAGTGTGGTAGGGCAGTGCTGGAACACTGTACCTTTACATTTTCATCGTCTGCTTTTGTAAGTAAGAATATGTTGACTGCACTCTCAGCCCCAATTGTAAAGGGGCTATACTCACCACTGTAGTACATACACCAGGACCCACATCGGGTCATTGGCTTTGTACCGACAGCAGCAGCTACCACTGTATTCCAGAAATAGAAGCACTCTACTGTAAAACCCTTGTGCCGGGCTGACAGTGTAAGGGCAGGGCTGAAACCCTGTACCCCAAAAAGAACCATTGAAATTCTGATTTTTATTCAAATAATATGCCAGAAACTATTGTGAAGGGCTACTTCTCTATTCAATTATTCATTTATACCAATTTTAGTTCTGGATTTATTCATTGATTGGTTTGTTATTCATTGGAAATCCCGTTTACAATAGGCCAATAATCCTTCTCTGAGAAATAAATCCTAACACAGCTATAACTATCCATCTGGTTGAAAAATACCATTCCTTGTTTACTTAAAGGCGAGAAGAGATTTTCAGCAGGTCCCATAGTGTAACTTATTGAGAATAGTGATTATAATAGCACCGATTTTCTCAATTACAAATGACCCCTTTAAATCAGGCCACATCCTCTCTCTTAATCGGACAGTATGATATAACTTTTTGACTGGTTCAGCACACTCAATTCTAAACTGAAAGTCCCATGATCTACCTTGTCTCCATCATTATACATTAGCCTCTGATCGATGTCATAATCTTGAACCACTTTTTCAGTCTGGTCTCAGTCTCTGAAGGGCCCAAGCAATTCTAACTTGAAGCCTACACAACGGATATAACCCATAATGTGCTGCTATTGGTCTATTTATAGATCGAATCACACATGGTAAAAAAGGGCTAAAATATCTCTGCGATTTTTAATCTGTTGCGACTTTGGGGCCTATCCCAAATTTGCAAGGGGTATAACTACAGCAGAGAATATAGAACACAAGGACACTGTTATGTTTACTCATGTACTCTTTGGAATATTTTGCCTTTGTTGATGTTTATATTTCTCTGCTTTATATAAAAAGGAGTGCTTGTGTTCTATACTCCCTGCTGATGTTATAACCCTTGTAGATGTGGAGTAAACCCAAAATTGCTACAGACTCAAAATCAGAGAGATAGTTGAAGCATCTTTTGCCAAGCGGGATTCGACCTTTTGATTTGACCAAAGTCTCCTACCCACCTTTATCAAGTGATAACATTATTGGCTTAAATATTCCTAGTAGGTATTTCAGAACCCCATTTTGAACATAGGCTGTTATTCATATCTGAAATCGATGATTAAGCTCTAAATGGCTCAAATGGCTCAACAAGAAATGTGATTGTGACCACGGCGTTTTTTTAAGCAGTCACAACCTCATTTCTTGCATACGAGGGAATTTAGTTTAGGGATTCTGTATTGTGACACCTCATCACATGTGGGAAATGCAATTATCTTAGCGCCTCCCATCCCGCTTCGCGGGACCACCGCTACGCAGCGTGGGGAGGCGCTAAAAAATGGGCCATTTCTATAGGATATAGTGCATTTTAAATGAGACCATTGAATTCTGCATCAAAAACTAGATCAATGTATTTTTATAATGATTTTAGAGTAATTTTGCCCCTCCAACACCCCTGGTGGCCAAATGGGGAATTAAAAATCCCCCACGGAGGGGTGTTCTCCCTTGATGGGTCACACATCACTGCTGAATTAGGAAGTTATTGTCAGCTTCTAATACATTATTGTACTACTAAATATCCTTTATGGTGAAAAAGACCCTGCAGTTCATCTATTCCCAACATCATGCAAGTCCTATCCAAGCCGTTTAGAAGTTGCTAATACTCCATAAGTAGTACACAAGTTTATGGTGTCTGGGTTGGTGTCATGGGGGGTAGAACACTGCAAGGAGACAAGGGATTTAGTCACTGTCTGTTTTCCATACATTATAGTGCTGGTGCCATAATGGGTAAGAGGGTGGTGGACAAAGTCAAGTGGTGGTGTGCTGGTCAGATTAAGTGGTCTGTGTGGGGCCATTATACTACTTGAGGCCTAAGGGCAACCAGGGGCCCTTATGCCACAAACATGGCACTAAAGCACAAATGCCCTTATACCACAAACGCCCTTATGCCACAAACGGACATATACCACAAACGCCCTTATGCCACAAACACACTAGTGGTTACCCCTCATGAGAAGAGTATGCCTAGTATTTGCTATGGAAATATCTATGTGTATAAAAATAGAGTAAGACCATTTTACTCTAACAATTAGGATTATGGGTCTGCCCCCAGGATTTTCTTTTTCCTCTGGCCACCAGGATTTTTCAACTTTTTGCGGGAAAGAAGTCCTATGAAGATAAACAAATCTCAGGCTTTGATCCATTTATAAAGCATTTGCTAACAGATAATCGGAAGCTACCTAACATCAATTGGCACTGAAAGCACAATGTAATAAATATACCTACAGTATAATAATAAAACAAACACTTGACCACAAGTTGGGCTTAAATAAGGCCAAATTGACCCACATCATTTAATAAAGTAATACAAAAAATATATCTTACAATTAAACCAAGCTGGCCCTGTAATTGCCGTGTAAACAAGATGGCGCCGACCGGAAGTCGTCTCTCAGTCTGCGCATGCGCTCGAGCATCGCTGTTATTTTCCGCTTCGATTATACCCAGGTAAGGCGTGTTACCCGGTCCGAAATATACCTTTTATTGAGAAAAAGGTGCTGCAGTGCCCAAAAGCATAACTTTTTTTCTTTTTTTTTTTGCTTGTGGTCACTATTTGAAAATAATTTTTAGGAATTTTTTTCACGTCTCTCCACTGGTCTATGTATAATGTTGATCCTAAATCAAATTTATAATCCAAAAATATGGTACTCATTAATGGGGCATATCAGCAGAAAACGAAAGGGAAAAAATTTTGGAGCACCTCAGACACCTTTTCCTCAAGAGGATGACAAAAATCCCAGGGGGATATGTAAAATTGTATAGGTGAAATATATCAATAGCAAATGATGGGACTACCCTTCTCATAAGGGCATTTGTGGTATAAGGACATTTGTGGCATAAGGGCATATGTGCTTTAGTGCCAAGTTTGTATTTAGTGCCAAGTTTGCCTTAGACCTCAAACGGATAACTATTTAAGGCCTAAGGGCTGTTTGTGGTATAAGGGCCCCACAGCCTGTTTGGTGGATGGCACAGGGCAAGAAAGGGAAATGAAGTGGTGATCACAAAGTACATAATTTCTTTGTTATGAAATATACTCCCGGAGTTTTTAGTTCCACCTTTCTCCCCTAGTTGGCAGCAGCTCCTTGAAACCATTCTCCCCAGGTATGGTAGGATGCAGTGCATAAAAAATATGTGGTAAGATAAATACAAAGTTGTATTAGCTGGCGCAGCATATGCAACATTGAATGGGGAAATGGATTTTTAATTTAGAACCTTACAATATGTTCCTTTTCAAAGGATCCTATTGACATATTTGGTGGTCACAACGCAAGGCTCTGCTCAATACCTCCCCCCTCCCCCAACAACCACCACTATGACCCCATTACCTCTAGCCACACACTCTAACCGGCTATGTTTGATTGTAATCACTTGGACTCAACCATCCATGCAGTACCAAAACATTGGGTTATAGTCAAAATGCTGGCATGTTATCTGGTCAGTTTAGTGTCGGCCTACAATAAAAAAAATATATTACCTTTATTGTGCAAATTTGATGCTGAGAAACACTGCATATTTTCTTTTATTTTGGGGAATGTGTTTAGGGAGGCATTTCCCTTATGTATCTGGCATAACTGAAAAACGAGAAAAATTTAGCTGGGATACCATCTTTAAAGTTTGAATTTTGGATCTATACAGCTTCACCACTGAGCAGTATAGCTTCCAAAGCCAACAGTGCAGCACTGGATAGGCCAGTCGCAATGGTGCCTATAAAATAACATTACTGATTGAGTGCATTTTAGTTAAGATAGTCTACGGCCCTATATCATGGAGCACAGTTGGCCCTGCAGAAGGGGAGATTAGACTTATTTTCAAATAAGATGCTAGAAACTGCTTGTATAGTGTTTTTTTGTTGTTTTTTTGTGATTCAGAGTAACCTTAATCACTGGATGATTTTGAAGTATAACTTTTCGCTGGAAGAAGGCTCAGAGGGATTTTTTTATAGAACAGCATACTGTGTTTCTTTCTGCAATAGTCATCATGAATCAGAAGATGAAAACAGTCTTTGAAACTTCTCCCCGAATAGCATATTCCTTAATGATGCTAATTCGTGCTGTAGAGAAATGCCCTCCTGAGCAAATTTTTTCTATAAATTTTGGGGTGTATAATTATCAATAGCATGTAATTGTGACCCATCAAGGTAAAACACCCCTCCACGGGGGATTTTTAATTCCCCATTTGGCCACCAGGGGGCATTGGAGGGGCAGAATTACTCTAAAATCATTATAAGAATATGTTAAGCTAGTTTTTTTATGCAGAATTCAATGGTCTTATTTAAAGTGCACCATTTTCAGTAGAAATGGCCCATATTTGGATGGTAAAATGAACATTTTTCATGAAAAATCAACCTATATGCCTGTTCCTGGTTGCCATAGCAACCATTCCAATTATAAAAATTTGCAGATTTTTATGCCAATTTTCAGGGATATTCACCAAAAACCCAAAACTGAAAACAGAAATGAAAAAAATCCTTCTAGCTCAAAATCTATGATAAAAATCACTATATTGTTATGTATTTGTTATGGAAAAGGCTGAATTATTGTGTTTTTAGACATTTTTATGGTTAACTAGCGGCTTCACCACTAGAGCTTGGGACAATACAATCAGTGATTATGCACATCTGCATAAGTAAGTACAGCTAAGTAATTAGCCTACTTAGGAAGCACCAGTGCAGCTCCCTGGTGTCTTAGATTCGAAATGCGTAACTTAGTGACGTGTTACTTTATAATGGTGCGCACCATAGCAAAGTCAAACAATTTTTCACTCTCCAAGCAGATTCTCTCAGAGGTTAGCTTTCTGGTTGATATCTCTGGAACTACTTGACCAATTTTAATGTATAACATATCATATTAAAGATCTCATTGAGTAGATCCGAGAAAATACATAATTGAGTGGATGGGATCGAGAATGAGATCGTAAGAAGCTCCAATCTATTTGATTCGAGATCCAAGATGGCGTCTATTGCAGCTTGGATGACGAATTTTGAGGTTAAAGGGGCCCTGGCATGGAAAAGTACAACATGGGTACCGACCCAAAAAACGTTGGTAAACTCGCAGGAACCAGCGGAGTGCCCTGATTGGTCAATGGGTAGTCACGTGACCTTTTAATGCGGGCATGCATTCGCCGTGCCAGGGCCCCTTTAAAAAACGTTTACCAAAGAATAGACAAGATAGAATCTTAAAAGTAAAACCATATGACAAATCAAGTAGGTATTCAATTACCTATTCATGAAAATATGTTTGTTATCATGTATAAGTAGCATGTTGAGTTAGATGTCACTTTCCTCACTGGTTCACAGCCTGAGAATTTTGCTTCATCTGGTACCCCAAGGGTACTCTACTTTAAAGCAGTCATAAATTGATCATTTCTAACCAGCGATCTAGCAACCCATTTTTATATATAGTGTAATTTCTAACCAGCGATCTAGCACCCCATTTTTATATATAGTGTAATAATGTATTTAGAGCTTAATCCTCGATTTCAGATATGAATAACGACCTTTGTTCAAGGAGGGGTTCTGACATAACTACTGGGAATATTTAAGCCAATGATGTCTCATTTTAAAGATCTTGAGATGAACTTTGATAAAGAATTTCCCTGCAGAGGGGTGTTTTTGCTTGCCTTGTCACAATTGTTGAGATTTTTATCTTTCACGATGGAATGTAATTGAAGCAGCTACATGCAGTCTGTGTCATGTACTCACTGAAGGACTGAGGTGAGAGCAGCCACTCTCAGATCACACCTCATTTATGTCTGCGGTGAGAAAAGCACTTAAACTGTCTGCATTCTGCCAATTTATCACTCCAGGTGAGATGCCATCTCACCCAGTTCTTACTGAATGGTCAGCTTCTTTATATTTACTGCTATCTAACCCAAACTGGCAACTAAGAATAGGCTGGAGTGCGCCCTGTTCCTGGATGGGTCCATACAGCAAAAAGAATGGATAGAACATTAAAAAGAGAGAGAGAAGAGTCAAAGGTCATCCTGTTTTTATCACAGAGACTTAAGGTTGTTCGCTACTTGTTGAAAATGAACCTACTGCACAGGTCTCCACGCATATGGGTTATATTGCTCTATTTTTGGTGGGCATGTTCTTATATCAGCCTTTAATTAATACACGAAATTTCAGCTCATTTTGATAAAAATTAAGCATTTTATGGCACTTTGAATTTTGTGGATATTTGCGTCTAGATTTAATTAATATTTTTTTCGACTTTTTATTGTGCCTTATATTTATAACACTCAAATGTTCTAAACAAATCTGTGGAAGTGGTTATGATGCTCACAATATCCAAAGGTATAGCTAGAAACTATTTTATATTATACTTGTTTCCATTCTAACCATAATGCAATGCTTCAAATATGAGATTTTGTTCATTTTTACTTTTTATTTCAAGGGACCGAAACCCTAAAATTATGCATGGGACCATATGTCAAAATTATTTCCATGAGAAAAGTATTTATGTAAGGTATTTTCTGATAAAATTTTTAAAAAAAATGCTATGTTCTATAAATACTGTTTTAGGCAGAAATGTTATGAAATTAAGCCATATAGTTCCTATTCATTCAAAAGACATTGCACTTTTACTTTTTTTTGTAATTATCTGGCATAAATATGCTAACTATGTGTGAGGTTTTATGAATCTGTGAATAATGGTTAAAATGAAGGAAAATCAAGAAATTTTACACATATTTTCCTCATTTTAGAAAAAATAGATAAAAACTTTTGTTTTTCAAAATTCCATATTTCAAAAAGTAGCATGGGACCGCTCACTTTTCTTTTCATATATCGATTCTGCATCATTTAAGATACTTACACACCGAAAATGAAGAAATTCTTTCACTAAAGAGTAGCGACCAACCTTAAGTTTAATATAGTGGCCCATGTCTGTGTGATGATGGGCACAGACATGGGTCTACCCTAACCCCCAAACATAAGGCCATATCTAGTGGGTAGATGCATCAGGAGCTTGAATGCAATCTTCCATCCCATGTATAAGCCATGTCTTAGACCCCAGGTGAGCCTTATAGGATTGTCCCAAGTATAGGGTGAAAGAATATGAAATGTAAGGCATCGTATAAAAAGTATACAAATAATGTTGACATAATGGGGGAGTGATATTTGTATGACTGTCAGGATTTGGTTCTAACTATAACCAGTAGAAGGGCTCGGAAAGTAATCAAAAACAAGTGAGAAATAACATTTAGGAACTAGGGGAGCAGAGTCCATGGGTTACTCATAGAGAGCCAATGTATATAAATAAGACCATGTTCAAGGAAGGAGTCCAAAGTGCAATCAGATGTTTACCACCGTGGGGTGATCAGTTATGAATAAGCAGAATACACTCCTATTATTGGGAAAGCAAAGTCTAGGAGGTGTCAGGGGAAAGTAGCCGTTGTGGGGTGAGTAAATAAAGCAGGTGCCGGGCCAGGAAGGGCGTGAATTGTCAACGAGTAGCAGGAAGCACAGTTCATCCTGGAATTAAAGGGGAACGTTGTATAGTCATCAGCACACAAGGAGAAATTATATATTCTGGAAAGGAAATTATTAGTTGGAACACGGTGAATTGAGATAGCCTCTGGGGACTTAAGAACTCAATGCAAATTAGATAGGTCTACCTACCCTCTGCCTAGCCAGTACCACCATGATTGAAATATAGATACCTACATCGCAGTGAATGTTAAAGATTGCTCTTCCTCACTCAACCATGGATACCTATTAGAAGCTCCTTATTAAGACTATTCAACAAAGTTATGAAAGTTTACAAAAAACAATATGGTTAACGTTTGAAGATTCAGTGAATGATTTTTTTGTGAAGTTTGGATATTAATGAGAAGTGATGAGAAATGATGACATGTGAAGAATTAGTAATAATCTAAGATCAGTGAATGAAATGTATTTCTATTGCAATTGGAGTTCTCATGGTCCAAGGCAATAAAAATGAAATGAAACTATTATCATGTACACTTTTATTAGGCCATAAATTGTAACATAGGATTGTATTAATGCATAATAATATGAGGCATTAATACATATAACTCCACATGAGCATCCACGGTCCACTGATCACCAGTTATGTGAATATATATGAGTTAAAAGACCAAAGCAACCGGTCCCATGGTTCACTGAACATGAACAAAAGTATATTTAATGATGAAAAGTCCAAAGGTTCGACCTAATGGTTCACTGACCAAGAACAATGGTGTATATAATTATCTAAGGACATTGTAACCGACTGTCACAGGCCGCTGAGAACTAAAGTCTAAAAATTAGGCCTTGAGTTGACGGCGCCATATACTTCCGGTGGCATTTACGCCATCTCGTGGAAGTCACAGACCACATTTGAGACCTGACCTGGATGCGCCTGAATGAGACGCACAGAATGGTCTTAATCCAGTGTCAAAACTCCCATTTTTAAGGGAGTTAGGTGACCAAGAGTGTTTCAAGCTCTCAGTGTGCCACAGACAAACCGGCGCAAGTTACGCGCATGCGCGGCGGGGAGTGGGGTACTGACATGTTTCCCTCTCAGTGAGGTCTCCCACATGTCAGTGAGGTCTCCCACATGTCAGTGAGGTCTCCCACACGTCAGTGAGGTGCCCCACACGTCAGTGAGCAGGGTGAGATCATACACTTATCTCTAGTATGACACTATCAGGATTGTTTTCGATATATATACATACCTGCGAGTGTCAATAAAACTTCAGAGCTGACTTTACCCATTGTGTCTTCTTTTTGTATTGGGCTTTGAGATTTAGACACAAGCCTTTACCACTTGATGCTAGTGAATTCCCCATATGATATAGTAAATTAGTTAAAGTATGGTGGATAACTCAAAGTTATTATTTATTTATTAAGTTACGGTGGAGATTAATTACTGCATGTACCTACACCTCAAACCCCTCCACCCTCCTATAGCCCAATGGGACCCTTTGTCCCAAAATGAGACCAAACCTGGGAACGCAGCACCACCTATTAATAAAGTCATCAAAGGCAATCCTCCCTTCATATATAGCTCACTGGAAAAGTATCCAACTTATCTGATTCTAGCCAGTTTGCTTTGGCTCTTTGCTTTAACCTGCTATGGTGGTATTTAGAGCCAACTGATTCATCTCTTGAGGCATTCATCAATTGATGTTTTCTGTAAATGAGGTATGCTACATCAAGATTATTGCAGAGCAATATTGCCTTTAGTGTGGATCAACCAGTATGTTCCTCATACTAAACAAGAAGTGATTGAAGATTATCATTATCTCAACATTTGATATCTCTTGTAGACTACTTTATATTTACATAATATTATGGGTATCATTGCAGGCTGGTCTTGTTGTAGCTGTTGGCTATTGATGACAAGCATTGGCCTAACAAGCCTTTTACCAGTAAGTAGGATTTCCATTCCGTGAAGCCTAATAAAACCTGAGTGGCCATTACACAAAGAGGTTATATAATTAGGAATTACCATTATTACATGTCCATCACATAGACCACTTTATGTATACATAAGCAGGAAGCAGAGGAGTTGATGTTACATCTTTTAATAAAACTGGTGCCACCACAGCTGCTGACTATAAGGATTGCCTGCCTCTGCCTAAAACCAATTTTCCAGTGAACATGCATTACTCTCAAGCCACCAGTTATTGCACCCTTGCCCAATCTACCAAGCCTTTTCTATTTTTCATTGGGACACCTTGATTTTCGCCATCTAACCCATATGGCTGGAATTGGGGTTGGGTTAGTTGGATGTACACTAGTAGTGCTTTATTCATGGGTCCCCTGGTGGGCAGTGGTCTGAGTGCTGACCACCAGGGATCTCATCGTCCTGCTTGGGTGCTTTTAGGGCCTACTTGGATGTGTCGCTGAATGTTCCCAGGTGCTTAAAGGGACAGTTCTGTCTCCTGGCGTATAGGTTCCTGAGACCTTATTCACACCACCATATAGAGGGCAGTACAGTGACTAGATTTGAATGATACACTTCACCACACCTAGTGGGCATTCTAGTCATCTGACCTGACCGGGTTTGCTAATTGTGACCATTATGTAATTAGCCCTGTCCATATTGTTGCTAGCAACAACATTGAGCCTGGCCTACATAATTATAGATTTCAGTCTGTTAGTTCTAGACCTGATTGCCTACTAGTCCTCCTTAAGCCCTCCACCACCAATCCCAAATTTCTCCAGCCCAGGAGGCCATTTCACCGCATTTATTACAATAAATGCGGACGTCCGTATATTAAATACGGACGTCCGTGTTTCACATTTATGCCCATATCTGAACACCTACTGCCCCTACCCCCCTCCGCATTTGAAATATGCTTCATATTGCAAATGTGGAGGGGGGTAGGGGCAGTAGGTATTCAAATATTGACATAAACTTGAAATACGGACGTCCGTATTTAATATACGGACGTCCGCATTTATTGTAATAAATGCGGTGAAATGGCCTCCAGGAGGGGTCAAAAGCTTTTACGCATTGCTCATACCCACGAACCCCCCCCCCCCCCGTTGATAAATTATGACCACTACCACTCCCTTACTCCCCAAGGCTGCAATCATGCATCATGATGACCAATACACACAAAGCTAGCCCCCTACTGCATCATGTCTAACAGTCTCTGACCCTGAGGGAAACAGAATAACAGCTTCGGCAGGTCCTGTACTTTTGATTACTAGACTATGCCCCCACGATTGCCACACTGCTAATTATGTGTGCCATGCAGTGAAGGGCCTGGTGAAAGATCAATACACCAGGCACACAGCAATACTCCAAGAGCCAAGAACCACAGGGGGGGGGTCATTGTGCACCAGCAAGGGCACTTTTTATGTCACTATGATGCCTTTTATGCAGGTATCATTCATAAGATACCTGCAGGAGGTAGATGTGAAATTGTTTATTTGCATTGGTAACTGAAAGCAGTATGTACATTAACCCATGTGCTGGGCTTCTCATACACTAAGTGTTTCACAAAACCAGATGTCTTATCTCCTCTGGGACTGAGTCAATGACACCTCAGATTACCAAGATATGCCATGTATTTCCTCTATTTTGTTACAGAAATTATTGTATATGTTAATATAAACATATGTTTAATAGTCAGTCTTTATCATGTGCTAAAATGGAGTGTAAGACTGCCAAGACTAGCACTGCTGATACAGGGGACATAGAACAATGGAGCCCTAACAAGGAATGTAGCACCATAGCAGCTACTGGTACTGCCAAGTAGTACTATCAAGGATAGCACAGTCACACAAGGGCTATAGGAACCTGACAAGGAAGGTATACATGACCATAAGCTTACACAGGTTATACGACCCTAAAAGTATTAATGAAACCCAGAAAATGAGCATAGAACCTAACAATGGTTCAGGAACATAGTAAGTGCTGGCACTAACCCTGGAAGGGGCATGGACCAAAACAAAGATGGTCCAGGTGGATATAACACAACATAAGAACATGATAAGTAAGGGCTGTCTTCCATCTGAAGGCGAGCCCCCATACTGTGGGGTGCTACAGTTACTGATGCTAATAACAGCTGAATAGCAGTTAACACCTTGGTAGTCAACATTTATATTGCCTTTAAAGAAACAGACTCCCTTACTGATACAAGATACTTTCACCCATTTGTGGTGTCTAACTGACCCTAGTATAACCACTAGCCATTAAAATGACCATATATGAGTCTTCAGTTGTACCACCCTGGAGTACATATGGCCTCTTTCCTGCTGGGTTTGTGTACCAAGCCTGCCACTGTCAGCCTGACCTTTAGATGGGAGACAACCTTTACTGACACTGATCCATGCAAAAGTATAGACCACCTGTCAGCAAGTCAGATATAGTGGAATCTGGTGATCCCTACTGGAGAATGACAGCTGCTTGCAGGTGTAGTTTGTATCATACATGATCATATCATAGGGCACAGGTGTCAAAAACATCATCTGACAAGATCTGAGCACACTTAGATGCTGCCTCTTGGCACAGGCAACTAGAGTAGGCCCAATCCAAGCTCCTCTGTACTTTGGTAAGTAAGAGTACTCACTTTTGTCATGGTTCTGTATATGGGATGTCCTAGCACTCATTCTTGTCCTATGGCCTGCTATGAGCTGTGCCAGTATCATGGCCCTAGACCCCTAAATTCGACAATTTCTTAAAATCGACATGGTGACATGGCCATTTCTTAAAATCGACATGGGACATGGCTCTGCTAGTGACATGAGACAGGGCCATTTCTTAAAATCGGCATGTGACATGAGAATTAGTGACATGAAAAAAGGTATCTAGAAAAGATCACTTCTATCAGAAAGCTTCAGAAGGCAGCTTTTGGTCTTGTATTGTTCAAAGTTTTCCTGGAGGCCATTTCACCGCATTTAATACAATAAACACGGACATCCATATTTTAAACATGGACGTCCGTGTATCACATTTATGTCCATATTTGAACACCTACTGCCCCCTACCCCCTCCGTATTTACAATATGGACCATATTGTAAATACAGAGACCCCCTACACTTGCCTTATTCTAATGACATTTTTTTATTCAATGTGTCACATTTTCCATGTCTGGACTATGCCTGTATCAGAGATGCCACCTTTCCTAACTATTTAGGAATTCTAAATTTTGAGTTTTCATTCCTATAGTAGGCTATAGGAAATACATATTGTGTATTTCCTATTTGGTATTGAGAAAACTAGGAGGATCTTTGGTGATCATTGAGTGATTCTCTGATGTATAATTTCTGCAAATCTCAAAGTTAAGCTAGCTCAACCCAGTCCTCAGATTTTTTTTTCTTGCACATGTATTTTATAGCGGGGTACCATATGAAGCAAAGTAGGGGGGAGGGTGTTAAAAATAGGGTCTCACCATACCCTTTTTATAAGTTATAATAAGCTGTCCTATAGAATGTTGCTGTAATTGCTTATTTTTGAAGCGCAGGGCTCTCAAATGAGCGCAGGTCCTGTATGAGCGCAGGGGTAGGACCCCCTCCGAAATCTAAAATTCCTCTTTAAATGGACCTCAAATGAGCGCAGCTCCTGTATGAGCGCAGGGGGTAACAGAGAGCTGAAAATTATGAGCGCAGGTACACTTAAACAAGCAATTACAGTAAATCTGGTTGCGTCCTATATGCATGGTGCATTCTACAGGACCCATGTGAAATACCAAAACCCATTTAGGCTGAAGTGCAACCTAGTAAAAATTTGTAATTAAGATCTTTACAATACATAAAAGTTATTCAAATGGTGAAATAGTAACAGTATAACACTTTCTGATCTACAGGGAGGCCAAAAATTACCTTTGAGATAATATAATTTGTTAACTTGGGATGATGCTATTTTTCTGGTGAGCATGAAAAAAGCTGAAATCTGCCTATAGAGTGAGATTCCATACCCCTGTTCTATACACAGGAATTTACAATACCGGTTCCGGTAGCTGTATTAGTGACACTAGTGACATGGGTTTTTGCTAAGTGACATGGCAATTCATAAAATCGACATGTGACATTGGGGGCCCCCCATCAGGGGCCCCAGTATCGATTGAGGTCCTAAAGCCCTTCTATGGGATCTGCCTTCCTTGTTTGGGACCCATTCAAATTTTATGTAGGAAGGGCTGTGTCGGTCCTAGTTTCGGTCATGTAATCCCTTGTATGAGCTGTATCATTATTGTCCCTACCTGTTGTATGGGGATGGCCACTCTTTATAAAAGCTGTGCTAGTTCTTCTTGAGATACTACAGCAACTTGTTGCTTTCCTCTGACCTCGACAAGCACTTGTTTAGGTCTTTTGTCCCCTGTATAACCCATGTTTTGATGTGTATACCAGTCCCTTGTTCAGTATTTATAAGGCTGCACTGAAGTCCATGGTCCCTTTATCTGGCACGAGCATATTAGGCTATGGAGGCTGTGATCTTTGGAATAGCCTATTGCAGTTTGGATAGGCCCTGGAATCCAGAGCAGTGCATTGGGTAATCTTTGTAACAACACCCTGCCTACACCTATGAAGTTTCAAGTTTTAACACTGTTTATTTATCCAGGAAGAATTACAGAGTCATTCTCTTGATGATCTCCCTGCATCTTAAAGCTGGTATAAAATCTGTTATAGCCTTTTCTGATATGTATTTCACAGAATTGTATACCCCTCCCTATGTAATGGGTACAATTTATTCTGGTAATAGCTGGCCCATTATATGCACAATACAGGACATCAGTTTGGCCCTTGGGTGGGGAGGGAAACTACTTGGTTAATTGGTTATAGTCTCAGCCTCCAGGTGGCAGCACTGACTGGCATGCTCCCCTGCCACAGATTCAAATTAAAGTAACCACCAATAGGTAATACAACTTTGCTGTATGGCTTCAGATGGTGCCACCATGCTGGTGCAATCAAGACTGGATAAAATGCTAGAAGCATTTTATTTTCACACAGATATAAGCTTATATTTAGCATGGTTAGAACTTATGAAATAGATTGAGATTTCACCAGAACACTGTAACAAGTACTGTGATGATAGACATGTAGAAAGCTGAAGATCCATATATTTGAGATCTTGTTGCAGCTTTAACCCTTAGAGACACTAGCAAGGGAATGTCTCATGTCAATTTTGTTTGTTTGTTTGTTTGTTTAGTTTTACGTCCGGGGGCCATAAAGGAACTCAGACATTCAAGGTTTCTAGGACATTAAGTCCTTTCTTTTCTGTTTGGACAGGTATTTATATGCTGCTTGCCCGACACAGCGGTGACCGAATCTATGAATGATCGAATCTATAAGATGAATGACCGCATCTATGAGGAGGGGTGAGGGGGAAAACCGCTACCGGGGCTTCATTCCCCTACTCTTTTCGAAGGATAGCAAGTGTTCTTTTATTTGCCTGGTCCCATAGACAGGGCCAGACAAACCACGGCCTTTGATCACTCAGACGTGGTTCACTGAGGGGGAATCCCATGGCAAAAGGCAAGCATGTACGCCCGGGCCCGCACATATGGACACCAGCTGCCCACATGCTCACCCCAAGACACAAGAAACCCCAAGTTTGTCACCTTTTACGAATCTGGTATGCCCACTGGTAGAATGGAAGGAGGAAAAATCCTCCTTCGTGGACTCCCAATGAAGTTATTCTGCTCCTCCATGCCCTCACATGAAGGTCTCCACTCCACAGGGGGACTCATGTCAATAAAAGTTACACTATCGGTACTAATGAGGCCTTGCTACAAGGTATCCTTAAGGGAGCAAGCCTACAAACTTACATACATAAATGTTTAGAGTTTCATTAAAGTCGATGTCGGGAGGCCTGAACGCCTCGTCTAGGTGGAGAGCTTCAGCTTTCCTCTAATCTAACTTCGCTAACATCGGCTGGTAAAGTTCTAGCACTGCTTCCCCGATGATCTTGGCGGTGTCTTTTATGTAATTCAAAACTTTATCCAACAAGGGGTCTGAATCTGTGTCGGATTGTCTCACAAAGCAGACCGGACCTTAGCGACCTGGAAAGTCGGATGCGACGCTAGCCGACAGAGGGACGTGTTCCCTCAGGACCGACATCTGTTCGGTCGAGGGTTCTTTGGCCAGTCTGAAGAAAGCTTCGAAATCGAAGGTAATTTTGTATGGGTACATTTTTGAATTTCCGCCTGGAGGAAAAATGGAAAAACCTGCTAGTGCTTCGAAAACGTTTTCGAATTTTGGTAGATTCCACCTACATATTTCAAGGCGACTTGTCTGCAAGGGGAAAGTTGGTTCCTGTGTCATTTCAGTAAGAACTTAGGCGTGAATGCCGACTTACACTCAGGGCATTCGTAGATGCCAGTGTATTCATTGAAATCCGTAACGAGGGACACATGCAAACCGTGTGTCGCAGACAGGTGTAGGTTGACTTTACCTCTTGTGGCCGATGTTTTGAAAGGTGGACTGATCAGGGTAACTCGGTTTTTCAGGTTATGAACCCTCACTTTATGGGTGGTGTAAACCGCTATTTGTATATCAAACAAGTTCTCTAACGTGCGTAAGTCACTGATGATCAAACCTGGAAAGGTTTCAGGTTTCGCAGTGGAATCGAACTGACGCAACAATTTTGAAGCGTGTTTGCCGGTCTTGTATAAGTGAAAGGATATGCAGCGAAAAACGCATAACTTGTCCCTGTTGGGAAAATCTAACACACCTCCTCTCTTTTTAAGTCGACCCGAATGGGTAACCCTGCCCCCTATGGGGAATTCTCTGGGTCCCATGTAAAGGCAAATGTTCAAATTGGTGGAAAAAAAACTTTCCACTTGGTGTCAGAGTTGCAAAGTTTCTGTACTTCTTCGGAAGTGACAGTGTTTTCCATGAGGCAGAGAAGCTCTTCCAAAGTTTCTGAATTAGTTATGGTGGGAAAGTAGCATAGCTTGTTTCTGTTTTCTCTGTGTTGTAAAATTAACCCTACTGACAAACCTTTTTTTTAAGTTAAGTTTTCTTTATTGTCTCAGATTCGAAGTGAAGTTACAATTACAAAGGTATAGAGTGTACATCACGTTAACACATATAGGTTTAAATAAGAAAATAGAAAGAAATCTGGGACTAAAGAAGGCAAAGGACCTCATCCCCACCTCGTAGGGTGTATGGGTTGATACTTCTGGTCCAACCTACACTGTAGTTATATTTGTATAACGTTGACACACGTATCAGATAATAGAGAGAAAAATATGTACCAACATAGTAAGAAATAGCAATAGTATAAAGGGACTAATTCAATTTCGAATTTAGTGTAATTAATAGGAAGAATGAGGGAGAGGGCAGAGTATAATTTGATTTGGTAGCATGACAAGATTAGGAAAAAAGGGATTCAAAAGTTGGGACGCTCACCCAATTCAGGAACCAGTTCCCTTAATAATTTTTTATTATTTGATTTAAAAATTGATAAAGTTTCAGTGTTCCTTCTTATTACCGGGAGAGCATTCCAACTTATGGCACCAAAGTACTCAATGCTTTTCATATATGATACAGTGTTGGGGAATAATACCTTACATGTGGGGGCCAAATGTTGTCTTGTTCTTATCAGCCTATGGTCGACATAATCATTACATCTAGATCTTGTATACATGTAGTTCAGTAGATGTATTTGTCTTCTGTCAGATAAGAAATTACAGTTTGATATGTTGTGAACATAACGAGTGTTTGTGAGATGTGGTACCTTAAGACAGATTTTTAGACAACGATTTTGTGCGTATTGGAGCATTTCCAGGTATTTTTCATAGGTGGTATGCAAAATAATATCAGCATAATCCATATATGGTAGAATAGTGGTTTTAAAAATTCTTAGGGATAACTTAGTGTCAATATACTTCCTTAAGTTGTATAACAGGTATGTTTTATGAGCAATTGTTTTTACCTGATTTTTGATATGTAAACTATAATTCAGTAGCGGATCCAAAATGACCCCAAGATATTTATAACTAGGTACAACTTGTAACATCAAATTGTTCATGGTAATATTAGCTGACAAAGTGTTAAGTTTCATGGTACATGATGAGAAAATCATTATTTTAGTTTTAGCAATATTAACCGACAACTTATTCTGCTCGCACCAGGTAATATAAGTTTCTAGATCCTCCTGCAAACACACTTTAGCAGTTTCAAAATTATTATGAGAAGTATAAATCACAGTATCATCAGCATATAATCGAATTTTACAATTTTTTATACATTTAATTACGTCATTAACATACACCAGAAAGAGTAAAGGTCCTAATATTGAACCTTGAGGGACACCACATACCACTCTACACACTCTAGAGGTAATACCATTAGCTTTAACAACTTGATTCCTATCGACCAGGTAATTTTTAAACCAATGATATGTGTTCGATCTTATACCATAATTATGAAGTTTAGTAAGGAGTACAGAATGGTCCACAGTGTCAAATGCTTTCCTCAAATCTATGAAAGCAGCAACAGTAGAATTACTAACATTAAGGTCTCTTTTAATATCATCTGTAAATTTAGCTAATGTATCCACAGTGCTGAAGCCCGGGCGAAAACCACCTTGAAAATTTTTAAGATATTTTCATCTTTTAAAAAACCATATAATCTATTATGGACAATTTTTTCAATTAGTTTACAGGGTAAAGGAATTAACGAGATAGGCCTATAATTATTTACCATTTTTAAATTACCAGATTTCGGTATAGGAGTAACTTGTGAAATCTTCCATTTAGCAGGTACCGATGCTGTAGTAAAAGATAAATTGAAGATTTTGACTAATTTATCAGGATCATGAGAGAAAAGTTTTTTTAGGATTTTTGATGATATCTGGTCAATAGCTGAAGATTTAAGTGGGTTAATATCATGGACAAGTTTAATAACTTCTTGGGTATTAGTTTGGAATTTTTTAAGGGTGTTGACAGTAGGTGGATCATAACTTTTCCATGGCGTGTACATGTTAGTAGCTAATTTGGGTCCAATGTTGGAAAAATATTCATTAATAAAGTCAGAGGTTTCATTTTTAGGGATAGTCGTATTATCATTTTCATGATCCACTAAATTTATATCACTAGCTCTGTTTTCATGGCCAGGGATTAATTTGTTTATAACTCGCCAAAATTTACGATGATCATTTTTATGGGATTCAGCTTGTTCTTTGTAGAATAATCTACGTGCTTTGTTGATCAATTTGTTTGATTTATTTCTTAATTTATCAGCAGCTTTCCAATCATTTTCAATTCCAGATCTACGAGCTGTTTTTAATTTTGAATTTTTGTCTCTAATAAGTTCAATTACTTGTGGGGTAATCCAGGGATCTCTTAACTTATTAACAGTGAATTTATGTACAGGACAATAGGTATCTAGGATTGAACGTACAGCTTTTTCATATTCATCCCATGCAGTATCTGCACTATTAGCCTGATTAAATACAGTCCAGTCATAATTATCAAATTTGTCAAACAATATATCATCAGAGAGTTTCAGGTATGACCGACCAGTAATCTCAGTTTTTTCAGGTTTAATATGCCATTTCTTTCTAACCAAGTAAATAGGAAGATGGTCTGAAATATATGATTCCAGTATACCTGTTTGAATATAGTTTCTTCTCAAATTAGTAAAGACTAGATCCAATATAGCATTTTTACGAGTTGATTGATTAATTTCTTGCATAAAGCCATGACCTTTCATTTTATTTAGTAGCTGATTAACCATATCATTGTCATCCTTTATGTTAAAATTGAAGTCACCCATGATAATAATTTCATAATTATTAATATCATTAGTGTTATTAATACCATCAATAGTATTTAATAGCGAATCAATAAACATTTGTTTGAGGCCTTCTTCAGGCGGTCTGTATACGTTGAATACAATTATTGGCTTCATGTGTTCCTTGTTAACCAAAATATTTTGAATTTCAATGTGCTCTTCAGAGAGATTTAAATGTTCAAATGCACAGTAATCATGGGGTACATCATGTCATATATAGAAACATAAGCCACCACCGGTTTTAATTTGACCTTTGTCATCTAAAGTTTGCCTATCTAATCTATATCTGGTATAATTACAAAATTGATATGAAGTTTCAGGGTCTTCACATTTTAACCATGTTTCAGAGAAAGAAAATAATTCAATCTTATCATTATACAGTTCCGTACATATAGTAGGGTAGTTAGCCCTAAGGCTTCTGGCGTTTAAGTGGACAAAATGAATACCTTTGGTGCCAGCCAGCTTAATTACGTCTTGAGACATGTTAGAACTTGGAGTACATCCTGATATTTCAACTTTCTCTCCCATTCGTTCAGTACATAGTTGATAATTAAACCAATATAAGATAGTTGATACAATGTAATAGAAGATAATTTAGGTACAATTACACGGGTATAGGCCTTTATGCCACCCATGGTACCGGTAGGTATTGAATCTTAAGCTAGATTTGGTGGGCATAGTGGGCAAGGGAAAAGTTTTCCACAGTCATATAAGGTTAAAAGGTGATCAAGCTCAATATATTAGATGTACCGGTATATTATTAAGTTTTATAAGATAAATGTAGAGGAAACAAGTTCATAGTCCATGAGTTGGTTTGGCTATCAGGAAATTTCCATTCAGATTTGTGGTAGATTCAGGTCTTGATTACGTGCCATTTCAAGCCGTACCTCCTCTGTAGTTTTTAGTGGGTCTTCACCTGTGTGTAGTCTACGAACTTCAACCAGAGTTTCTCCCAGTTTATTGGCAAAGTTTGACCTGGCCACGTTAGCTATGGTTATGTCCGCTTTCTGGCCTAGATGGTACCCACATCCATAGGTTTTGTTGAGTGTGGCTTCGTACATGTATTTACCTTTTAAGGCTATTAGCTTGTTCCTGAGGATAGGATTATTGAATTTAGTTTCAATCAGTTTGAACATGGTATTTTCCTCCTCGTCAAACCATTCATTCGATTTTTTACAGGACTTGGCTGCATACATTGCCTCCATAGGTGTGTTAGCTGACATGACTTTGCGAAGAACAAGGGGTTGGTTAGATTTAACACACATTTCTCTCGACAGAGTCGAACATCTGGCCATGGAACTGAATTTGGCAGGGATATAGGTTTGAGAAGACTGAATGGGGCCCTTGAAATGCTACACCGTCCGGAGTATCGATTGTTTTTGCATTTTCAAGAGATAATCCATGTGGTAGGGTGTTAAGCTCACCATAGCTGTAGGTTACACCATCAACAATAATAGTGATCAACCTACTTTGTATCTGAATCTTTGCATGATGTGAATCTGACGCATAGTATCTACAGCGTCACTCAACTCACCGGTTGGTAGTTTTAAGTTTGTTACACTCACGTGACTCCCATATCTCCTAACTCCTGTTTGTATTGCGGGCCAATTCCTGGTGAACATTTCCTCACCCTCCGGTATAGTGCGTATTATCGGAGGAATAGTCACTCCGTCCAGAGATTTGCGTTGACAGGTGATTTTTTTCAATTTCCTTCGCCGCATAGAGGACAACAAATTTAGGTATTACCCTACATTTTTCCACGTGTCTGTCGTAATTGTACACCCTTTTAAATTTTTTTAAACACTTTTCACAGATATGATGATCCATTTTCACTGAGTTACTTATATGTGAAGAGAATTTTTTTTTTCAATATTTTTTATTTATCTATCTAACTAGCTTTCTATCTATCAATCAAGCTATCTTTCTTTCTATCTATCTATCTATCTATCTATCTATCTATCTATCTATTTACCTGTACACCTATATAGGCAACATACCTACACAAAGTATATACACCTACATACAGGTCATATAAAACATACGTCAGCACTAGCTCACACACGTCTCAATCAAATTTTATCAAGAAATTCAAGAATAATCTCTTTTATGTCACCCAGTTCTTTCAGTGCCTTGGTCGAAAGCGTCACACCGTCCTGTGTCCTTATATTTCCTTCATACCTGCGCACGTGGATGACGTTCTTACTCTTGTAGTAGCTGACAGCAATATACAGCACGCTTTCCGGATCCAGGACGACGAACCATGTGTTGTAATTGTGTAGTCCTTGGGAAACCACTCTAGCGCGTATCCGTACCTCCTCTTGGATGTCAGTGACGCTCGCTATTAGCTTGAGAAGTGCGTCAGTGGTGAAGTTTACTTTTCTGGTGGGCGTTGAGGTGCACTTTACAGGGTTGTAGCGTTCCTTGGAGATCCTAACCCCGTTGAGCCAGATCTCCAGCTTCAAACTGTTGATGAAGAACTCCAATCTGGGGACTGTGGAAGGTGTAGGTGATTCACATTTCACTACTGCTTTTCTCGTCTTGGATGCCTGGTCGCCACTCTTGGTAAAACTCCTCTTGATACCCGTAGAGGATTTCAAAGTAAGAAGAGTAGCACCATCAGTGTGAGCTGAATCAACAGTAGAATCAGCAACAGGAGCAACGCTCGCGCCGACATCTTGGGACTTTTGAAAAGAGGATTACCACACACCGTTGGTCGTGGTTGTGGAGGGTGAGTAAGTAGGAGAAGTAAGAAAAAACTCGCTCCGACTCTGCTCGACGTCTGTGTCCCCTGGTGGATAGCAGAAGCCGGTGGTTCTTAGAGACTTCACGATAGAGGTGGTGAGTAGATCGGGTGATCTTTGAGCAACTCTTCCTTCGTTTCCTCCTCCTCTTCCTGTTTCTACCAAGTGGCGGGTTTTCAAATAATCCGTATGAGTGCAATTTTGTGTGTCTACGTCAGCTGTAGTTGCACCAGCACAGACTTCTCCAGCGTGAGGGTGATAATGATCAGAGTTAGCTTTAGCATCAGCATCAACATCAGCATCAGCATTAGCATCAGCATCAGCAGCATCAGCAGCAGCAGGAGAAGCAGCAACAGGGGTATAAAACATCGGTGTCCAGTAAGGAGATGAATGAGACCCACCGTCAACAGTAGCTCCGTCGTTATCAGCAGCAGTACCAGCAGCAGCAGCACCAGTACCAGCAGCAGTACCAGCAGCAGTAGCAGTACCAGCAGTAGCAGCACCAGCAGCAGCAGTACCAGCACCAGCAGCAGCAGTACCAGCACCAGCAGCAGCAGTACCAGCACCAGCAGTAGCACCAGCAGCAGCACCACCACCAGCACCAGCAGTAACACCACCACCCGTTACACCACGTGGGTTGTAAGCAGGAGCAACTGCAGTAGCAGCATCTTTAGCAGCAGGAAAAGACAATGAACTCTTGTTGGTCCTTCTCGTCTTCCTTGAGAGCTGTAGCTTAGACGGTCTTCTACTCATGGTGAGGGTTGCAAAGAGAGTGTGAGTGAATGAAATTTTTCTCCCTCCCTTATATACGCCTCTGGAGATAAGTCGCTTAGTGCAGTTTGAATAGATGAAAGGAGGCTTTGATGTCTCTTAGAAAAGAGGATTAATCCTGTAGTCACAACAGAAGAGACCCTTGCTTGGTAGGACTCCTATGAATCCAATTTGGTCTGTCCTCCACAGGGGAAATAAACAATAGGAGAATCCGGATAATAACTTCACTCCATTCTTAGATCATCAAAGGGTAGGTGGGAAAAGAAAAAGTTCCAGCAGGATCAAAGTCGGCTTTTGATAGCTTTTAGAAAAGAGCTCTAATCCTATGATCACAGAGATCCTCACTCGGTAGGGTATCTATAAATCTAATTTCACCTGCCTTCCACAGGTAAACCAAACCATAGGAGGATCCAGATGAAAGTTCATCTAAATAGGATTAGAAAACTTCAAAGAGTAGTTGGTCACAATTACACACCCCCTGTTAACAAGGGGAGAAGTAAAAATTAAGGAATCTCATAATACCTTAACGAGCGAGCCTGCCTCACACCTGTAAAGTGGATTAAGCTAGTTATCACAGTTTTAACTCCCTTTAATCCCACCAAAATACAGTTATCACAATACCTTTCCACCTGTTTTATGTCAACAGATCTAAAAGATAAGTCGCTACACAGAATGAAAGCAATCACCCCTAATTTCACCAAATATGCTTGTCACAGCGCCTTTCCTCCTGCTTCATGTTAACAAATTCAAAAGGCTCATGCTGATAAGACGCTACACAGAAAGGAAAAGGTGCTGGTAAGTATCCAGCTGGAAATAGATTTAGATCACCCTGTATTCTCTTGGAAGGATATATCACTGCTGACCAATACGACTACCTTGCCTACCGCCACTGCCTTTGCCATCACCAGCACCACCTACCCGCCGGCTGTCTGCCTACCTGCCCGCCTACCGACCTTCATCAAGTGATTTCTGAAGTTTTTGCAGACGAGATGAGTCTTGAAAATAATCCCTCCCTATCCGACTCTGACGTATGTGAAGTGAGTGTACAGGATATCATGTGTGAAATGAAATTTACATATAGTGATCGTTTGCTTCATGATATTTGGAACAGAGCCATTGCTAGTACCAAACGAATTAGCTAGGTGGCTCATGTAGTTGGGGGCTAGATCAGCAGTTGGACTCTTTGTATAGTTTACTTTGGTTGGCCCTTCCTAATAATCTATATTAGGCTATATTCTAAAAAATCTATACCTTTAGATAGCAAATACTTAAACTTAAACAATATAAGCTTTATATAGAATAAGTATTTCAAATACAAGAGAAATTAAACTTAAAGTTTTCTAAGAGGGCACATATAATCCAGGCTGAGTAAAACCAAGCCATTGTTTCCCTATCAGGCTAATCCCCTCCATTCACACCTAAAACAATGGACAGGTACTCAAGATGATTAAAATAGAGTTAGGGGCAGCTTATCAGTCTTATCAATTCCCATTGTTTTCTGTGGGTGGAGAAGAAGGTAAGAGGTTACCCACAATCCTCTGAAAGTCATCCAAAATCCAGTGTTGGCCGCTTACAACTTATGCAGAATCATTGCCTACGGTTATGTCTTCGAATCTTTAATACTCGGGATATATCTATATACGATCTCCATGTTAGAACTTACATGAAAATGCTAAAGGTTAGACGTGATAAGAACTTATTATCTATGATGTATGATGTTTCTTGTGATCCAAACTGTGTCAAACTCCCTGCCAGGAACTTGCGCGGCAATATTAAAAAACAGTTAAAGGTATCCAGATCTAGGTGTTTGACGTATGATAAGTCACCACTGTACAGGGGATGTGTCCTTTGGGACAAATTGGATGCAAATACTCAGCAGATAGGCAGTAAGAAAGAATTCATGAACAAAATCTGAATGTATTTGGTGTATAACCGTCACTTGATAGACTACGCAATTATTTTTGAAAGATGTAATATACATGCTGCCTGCGGATAATCGACTTGTGCAAATCATGGTGATACATACAGCCCCTAAGAGGCTTTAGTTATGTCTTTAGTAATATTGTAATGATCTACACCCAAAATGATGCCTGCCTGATGTAACTTTGTACAACCTGATTGAGCGCTTCACTATTTCTTTCCTGTTGCCGTGTTTTGGCCGATATGAAAAACGTACATGTATGATTTCTGCCAATAAACTTGTTAAAACTCAAACTCAAACTCTGCCAGACCCAAGATGGCCGTCGGGGGCCATTTACATAACTGATTTCAAGATGGCCACCTCCATACAGGAATGGCTCTGTTCCCTATAGGAAGGCTGTTCGTTAAATCTTGGAAGAAATTGGGAATCTACTTGGACATCGCCTATGATCGTCAGCATGAGATGGTCGTTATCAAGACAGTGCAGGATATGTGTATGGAGATGTTTCAAACTTGGTGGTCTAAAACTACGCCTCATGCCAGATGGGGAGAACTCCACCACGCCTACATGAGTGTTCATCGACCAGATCTGTTACTTCAGTCGCAGAGCTTTTTCAAGACATACAAATTGGATTACAACAACCCCGACCAGTTTTTAATGGAGAGGTACTTTGTCACCATGTCTGAATCTCTATTCAGGGAGTGGAAAGATATGGGGACATATTTAGGCTTGATGCCTGAAAAGCTAAAAAGTATTGCTCAACAACCGGAACAAGATATGTCTCTCCACGCCTTCAGAAAATGTGGCAAGCTAAACCCAACAGTACACATCATCAGCTCATTCGAGTGCTGATGGATGACATGAGGAGGTTTGACGTGGCCAGATATATATTGCTTCACTTTGAAAACAAAGAAAAAGAGATGATACGTGGAGAGTAATTGTGGAAGGGCGTGGTGAATTATGTAAAGGAGTCGGAGGTGTGCACCACGGGAATCACATCTTAAGTCGCTACACAGGAAAGTGGTGGAGACGGAGAGTATGCAGCTGGAAAGGGGATTAAGCACATCTATATGAACCACTTACGTCACGTCTCTGCTGTCTCATTTACCACCTCGCCTCCCACTGATACGTCCACACTCGACACAGCTACTACCACCATCGTCACTGCTCCCACCACGTTAAATACCCAAGGGGCGGGTTTACTAAAAAAAAAAGGGACCCCCCACCCAAGGCCCCCCAACCCAATGGTTTCCCCCAAAGGCCCCCAACCCCAAGGGCCCCCCTCCCCAAATATTTCCCAGTTTTTTTTTGTTTTTTTTTCTTGGCAAGCTTTCAGCTTGCCTTATTTTATTTATATAAAAAATATCTCACTATAGTCACACTCTCATCTACATAATAAACCACACCTCTTTATGCTAATAAGGTCACGTAACTACTTGCTTGCATACAGCTGACGGTATGACGTGTGGACAACCAACCAATCAGAGGTCACCATTTTTTTGGCAAAATTTTTTTAAAAAATGGAGTCACGTCACCAAATTTTTCAAAGTTCCCACCAAAATGATGACCTCTGATTGGTCCATTCAAAAAAGGGTCATGTGACCTTATTTGCATAAAAGAGGTCACGTGACCTAAACAGCCAGCCAATCAGAAGGCCCCATTTTGGCGGCACACCACAGGGGGTTTGGATCACGTGACCATTTTGAATTTCCCGCCAAAAGGGAGGGTTCTGATTGGTCCATTTTGGCACCACACCAAGGGGGGTCTAGGTCATGTGACCCCACATTTGAATTTCCCGCCAAAAGGGAGGCCTCTGATTGGCTGCATCCCCAGTGAGTAATATCCTTAGATTAGCTATAGTCCCGTTCCGATACATACTATACTACTGAGGGGAGATGCAGCACCTCCTATCTTATCAACTTTGGCAATTCGGGTCTATCATCTTCTACAGGCTGTCAATAACAGCATGTTTGAGATGATTCCCATGCAAATAGAGATGGGTTTCTCATGGTTTGCAAGCCACTCACGCAGTAAATGAGGATAAACTTGCAGTTATGTCCTAGTAGTCGAGGAATAGGGTCAACCTTATATAAATATTGTATATGCATTACATTCACACCCTGTCAATAACCAGTAAACCGAAAATCTGCCCTTTCCTAGCATCAAGTACATAATATACACCCTCCTACCCAGTATTTGATTCATGATATGATGTGGCCGGCTCAAGGCACTGGTGGCTGACTCATGGTACTGGTGATGATAAATAGACATCACTTAGATAAGGAAGGCTTATAGGGCCTGATGTATATTTAGTATAAGAGTTCTAACCTTATTTGTTGGAAAGACAAACACTTCAGGATAATTTTGATGGCATTTTCTGCTATCCCCTCCAAGTTAGCGTACTATAACACAGATCTTAGAAAAAGTCAGAGGTTGGTCAGGGGTCCAAGTGGACGCAGGGGTGGGCAGAACGGAAAGTGCTGGAGCAAATGTACTAACCATTGTAGCAATGCATTTTCAGTGGAATTGGTAGGCAAATGGCTCTGAGAAAATTTTCAGCTTCTATTTATCAAAATTGGTGTATTTTAGGGGTTTGGGGACGTACAGTCCCCAGTACCCCCCCCCCTAATGTTTCATGCTTTACCTCTAAAGTTTGTGTTTTACAGGATTTAAGGGGCAAATTACTTTGAGGATATTTTCAGATTTGATCAGCCTCAAAACATTAGTGTGTTTTGGGGATTTAGGTAGCAAATTGCTGCAAGAAAATTTTCAAATTTAACCTTTAAAACTGGTGTGTTTAGAAGATATTGTCAATGGACCATTCTGGGTATTATTATTATTTTTCATATTTACTAATTTCTTCGCCATATAAAACCTAGGCTCTGCTCACGATCCATACTCAACAATCTCCTGTATTCCCCACAGGAACCAGGATCCATAAGTTATCACGAACTCACTTCCTCCATGAGACTCTGTGACATAATGTAGACGGACGTAATAACATTCCAATCATATCTACACCCACACAGCCCTGCTGGAGGATGTGGGATCCACCTGTGGTGCCATATTTGGAATGAGAGGATATTTCACAATCTCCTCTCAATCCTCATCAACATGATTAACCCACAGGTGGCAATCTCTCCCTATGACACGTATCTCTATTTCATTGAGCCAAGTGTACAGAATATTTCACAATACTGTGAGCTGCTCAAGCCCTTCATATAAAAGGCAGCTTGAGCAGCTCCCAATCATCTCTCCCAACTTATACCTTACACCTATACCTAGAACCTACGACAGATTGAGTTATAGGATCGGAGGCAGAGCTTAGATCTTGGCGAATGTTATCATTGTTACCACCTTTATGAAACACTCATGTCAGCTATGCAATAAAAGGATCAAATGAACTTCCCTGGATTCCGTGTATATTCACTTCACCACATGTAACCGTCCGTTGACAATATAGGGGAATATACACCAAGAAAAGGTCAGATTTGACCATAAAACATTGGTGCTTTAGAGGTACGGGTTGAGAAGATTTTCAAAGTTTACATTCAAAATTAATGGGTTTGCAGCATTTTTGGGGGCAATTGCTCCAAGAAAAATTACAGATTCTCTAGGTTTTTGTAAATCAAAATTGGTGTGTTCTATTTTATAGACAAATATCTCAAAATTGCTCCAAGAAATCTTTAGATTCTACTTCAAAGCATTAATGTGTTCAATGGATAGGTGGCAAAATGGTGCAAGAAATTCTTTAGATTCTGTTTTTAAAATTGTCGTGATCTTAAGGTATTTGGAGACATATTGCTCCAAGAAAATCTACAGATTGTGCCTTCAAATTCGATATATTAATTTTTTTAGGCATATTGCTCCAAGAAAATTTTCAGATTCTTCCTATTATAATCTGAACAGGTAGATCTATCAATTCCAAAAGAGGAGTATAATATTCCCCCAATGTAACAGTGAGAATTCAATCAATAGCTATCTAGACCTCAAGTTGAAATCACAGTCAGGAGTATTTACATTCTTTGGTTCTAGTTGGAATAATTACAAAATTCCTTCAGATTTGGCATGTATTGAAAAGGTCATAACTTTGGTTCTAATTGGGATATTGACAAAATTCTTTCAGATTTAGAAAGCCCAGAACATCATCATTGTCACTGTCCCAAGCTCTGTCGCACATTTTTTTGTGACATTGCGACAGCTACCCACCCCTGGGACGACTCATGGTCACTTTACCCTACAGGTAAGGCTTGCTGCCTTCAATACTAGCCTCATTATTAGTGATTATAGGCTAAAAAGTGATACCTCTTTGCAAATAATTGCCTGAAAGGATATTAGATGTACATGTTTGATTCTGTGAAATAAAGACAAATGTGTACCTTGTGTGTACCAATTAGGAGTGTGTTGGACAAAATGGGACATGTAATACTGCTTACCTAGATCCTATTTCTGCACTCTCCAAGCTAAATCAAACTTTCCATGAGGTGCTTGAAGAACAGGTTTGTGGTTCCCCCTGCCAGCAGTGTGCCACATAATCATACCTGTTTTGTTTTATAGAAAACACCTTTAAAGAGTCTAGGTCGTCTTGCCACCGCACATACATCCTGAGCACCCTGTAGGACCTGTGGACAGATGAGGGAAAAGGGTCCTCCGAGGTGAAATGTGACATTTAAAATTGAAGTTATCAGCTTTAAAATGAGGTATCACCCTTGCAGATAGCCCTTTTGGTCTTGGAGACATTGCTTCACAAAAATGGAATGACCTAACTGTATCAATATAGGCAATAAGCTGTATTATTCATTGTTTGCATTGAATTTGACATCTAATTAGCATAATAATTTAAATAATCAATCAAAAATGACCAAACCTTTTTCATACTTTTGGATCTAGAAATGGTATCTATATGTTTTTTTTTCAGCATATGAATCATTCTATCAATTGACATTATTTTTCTTTCTATTTGGAACATTTATTTTGGTTGCCATGGTAACACATTTACCTGAGAACCTCTAATTTAGCCTCTTTTTGGATTCAAAACGTTCCATTTACATTCCAAATAGACAGGAAGTGCCAGAAAATAGAACATTTTTGAGAAAACCATCTTGTTCTATGTAAAAAAGTACATAATAGTAATTTTTGACCTATTTTTCACATTTATGGTTGTTGTAGCTCCCCAAGTGGCCAAACACAGTACTAAAAATCCCACAGGGAGGGCCCTTTCCCCTCATCTGCCCACAGGTGTTGAGCCGAGTATTGTACTGGACACCTGTGCCTACCACAGGCAGCCCCAGCAGGCTGGCAGTAGGAGAGCCCCAAACTGGTCATTTTTAAAGTGATCTGTACTGTATTCTAAATACAGTACACTATTTTTGATTTTATCAAGCTCATTTTGTAAGTCCTAGGGAGTGATAATTTTTTAACAACGGGAGGGGGGGGCTGGGGGGTTGCACGCTTAGGGTTTTCCACTGGAAACAGGTGAAATTATTTTGACCCCCTGGCCCCCATCAGAGGGGTTGAAAAAGTTCTGACCCCCCCCCCCCCACGGTCAAGGAGTTGAAAAAATTCTGACCCCCCCCCCTCAAACCCACCGGCCCCTGTTGTTAAAAAATGATCACTTATATAGTTAAAATCACTCACTAAAGTAAAGCATCTGTGACCAAGCAAGCAAAAACACCCCTCTGCAGGGAAATACATTATCAAAGTACATCTCAAGATATTTAAAATGAGACATCATTTGGTTGAATATTCCTAGTAGTTATGTCAGAACCCCTCCTTGAACATAGGTCGCATAACATATGCCTATGGTGAAGGATTTACACCAAGGCAAAAAAAAAGGGTTTGTTTCCGGTCACCCGACCGTGCTCAGCTCAAAGGGGCCGACTTCAGATTTTTTTCCAAATATTTTCAAAATTTTCCCAATTTTTGAATTTTTTTTGTTGAAAATTTTCAAAAAGATTCACTTCCAAAATTGTTATTTGACATATATGCACACATTTCCCCATGGATTTCCATATCCCAAGCAGGAAATCAACGTTTGTAACAATCATCAGTGAAAAAAAACAGAAATATATGACTATGTGAGACCTTGGGTACAAAAAAAAAAAAAAAAAAAAAAAAAATCCGACATTTTTTTTTTTAGGCCTAAGTGCATGTTTTGAATGACTGTAAATTGTTAAACTTAGTCATCTGGGTTCCCTCTATTTACTGGTCAGTTTTACCAGTTCAGCAAAATGTACTTTTTTAACCTTTTTTCTTTAAAGTATTTGAATAGAAGAGTCTGAGCCCTAATAAGAATTTTGGTCAGACTTTGCAGAACCCCCACCCATGTGATCACAGGTGTTGGGTAATATTTAATCGGCTCCATATAGGGTTATCTGGATGCGTTTTGGGATACTGTAGTCTTTAGTCAGCCATGGGCAAAAATCAGGAAACCATACATTCATTTGATAAAAAAGCCCTCCTTACCACTCGTACATAACTAAGGAAAATACGTCATCCGAAATTTTCTGGAATCAGGAAATCCTGAAGACTTATATCCCTGTCCTCTACCTACAGAAGTTGCCCAAATGCCTTTTGGCCGTCAATGATCTAGGTCTCAGGTGTCGCCCCCTGGAGAGATTTCAGTGACCAGGGTCGGCTCTACTAGGCCAGTGACGCTATCTGTTGGTATGGCGTCATAGAAAAATCAGAGCAATCATAAGCATAGTGAAAGTCTGCATGGTGGGACTTTGGATGACATGGAGGTATTAAAACACCCATGATCTGGTACTAAGTCAATTCTGCAGGGGTCTATACTTACTCTTCTTTTACCAAATGCGCATTTCTGCGAGTAAATCACCGATTTTCTGTACCCTCTCTCTGCCTCAAAAATCAATGAAATCTTACAATTTTCTCTGAACTTGCCCTATGGTATGTGGTCTCTACATGTTTCAAACCATTAGTCTCTACTCTGCTTTGCTGAGATATGGTGAACTTCTAAACATGGTTTAGAATTAAGGAAAGTTTGGGCCAATTCTAATGAGTATTTATGGCAAAAAAATCATAGAAAATGTAAAATATCAATTTTCTAATAAAGATCTACTTTAGACAGTTTTTCATGAAGAAAAAGATGGTACTAACATTTTTAATACATTTTGGTGCATTCTTGACAGAAATATTGGTTACCATAGCAACAGACACACTGAAAATAGTGATTTTACAAAGATTCGATTGCCATGGTAACCAAATGTAGCATGTACCATGTGACCATGCCACCTGACAATTCTAAAAATACTCAAAAATATCTACCATGTGCTTTTTATTTCATGTTAATTGATGAAGGGAGTCACAAGATATCATTATTTGAAGTTTTCCACCCATTTTTGTCCATATGCTTACCTTGGACACTCATAACTCAGCTTATAGTAGGAATATTAACACGATTCAAACAGCATTTGAGAGAAAATGAGTCCTATAGAGGCCGAAATTCAGCCAAAAACAATTTTGTAGAAGAGTTAAACAGACTAAGCTAAATGCCCAGGCTTAAGAATGGAGATAATTCTTTTCTCCCCAAAGCAATGTACACATTCCCTTGATGGCAAACAGATACCGTTAATATGAAGCCCTACTACCGCAAATTCTCGTGTGTTAGCCACTGCTTGTAAGCGAACCAGGACATTATTGCTGCTTATAGAATCAGCCAGACGAGGTGGGTATTAACCACTATAGAACAGTGCTAAACATGATGTTACAGCCCCAGGTGCTGCTTATATCTTTTAGCAAAGTGGTAGGTGCAGCTTCAACACAGGAATTTAAAATAGCTCCTGGTAACCTACACGATCACAGAAATCACAAACACTTGTCGATTCCTCTTTTCTCGCTTTATTTTACAAGTATGTTACAACTCGACTCGGCTTCTGATGGTACTTGTTTTTAGTGAAAGATCTTAGGAGCGTTGTGCCATCCAGGCCTTGAGGGGTCCGTGCTCAGGCTTGTACTGGACTCCGACACCATCGTTAACGAGGTGACCCTTGGCCTTCATGGCCTCGAACTGGTCCTTGGTCCACTTGGTGAAACCCCACTTGTTGGACACAAAGATCTGAAAGTAAGAAAGAGTATCGTTCATTAGAGAGGAATTAATATTTGGTAATATAGCTTTTACAGGTTATTTACTGACATTATTTTGCTGCTAGGCTAGCATCTGATCCAAACTCTTCACCCCCCCCCCCATCTCCACACACAAACATCACTCCAGAAAATAAATCCTGCATTACTTCTGAGTGAGTGAGTAATAGATGTTTAACGCCATTTCAACATCTAAGGTAATATTCATGGCGAGAACTACATTACGCAATTTCACACAAGAATGTGTCAGTGCCTGCGCATATGTGCACCACACACATCCTGAGGGGATAGGAAAGAGGAGAAAAAGACCCTTTTAAGTGGGCTAGGGAAGCCTGTGCATTACTTCTAACTCATTTTATATGAAAATCTCCGCAACCTCGCCACCATCAACAGAGCTCAGTCTGGAGTCATTGAACGTACAATGACCTCTTTCTACTTCATTGCAAACGGCATTTTCATATGTAGCATACGGCTCTCTGTAGCTCCTACTATTTAAGAAGTACAGCTATATGTTCGCTGTTGATATTGCACTCTTTGATAAGCACAGACAGGCATGGAGAAACCTACTGTGTGAGTTTACAAGTGCACTGCAGTTTTGTATGCGGGAAAATAAGGTCATTTAAGCACACACACTAAAGGTAAGTTTTATTTCTTCGAGTTTTGAAATATAACTTTTTCCCCAAATCCAATATAGCCAGATTCATTTATGTCATGTCTAAGTTAATTTCTTTTGTTTTAGTTGCTTAACATCCAGTTGGGATCTCAAGGCTAACCCAATTTCACAAAGCACACAATTCCCTTCAGAGATCAGATCTCCCCTGAGTAGGGACTAGGGTTTTACTGCTCCTGGTTTTCGAGTAAATTATACCGCATCCCACCTGAAATAATTGCATGCTGTTGATATCGCACTATTTGATAAGCACAGACAGGCATGGAAGAAACCAACTATGTGAGTTTACAAGTGCAGTCTTTTAACAGGTGAGAAAATTGGAAGATTATGTCATTCAGATATATATACAAGAGGTGAAGTTTATTACTTAGGATCTTAAAATGTGAGCATTATATTAATCCATATATTCAGAGATCAGATCTTCTTTGAAAGAGGACATGACTTCACAGCTACTTCACAATTACTTAAGTAATTACTGCATGGACCAATGGAGGGAGTGAGTGAGTAATAGATGTTTAACGCCATTTCGACAGCTAAGGTCATATTCTTGGCAAGAACTACATTACACAATTTCAGAGGAAATGTGTCAGTGTCCACGCATGTGCACCACACACATCCGAGGTGATAGGAAAGAGGAGAAATAAGACCCTTTTAAGTGGGCTAGGGAAGCGCGCGGACCAATGGAAGTTGTCTTTTTCTTGGTGTGTAAATGTAGCATACGGCTCTCTGTAGCTCCTACTATTTAAGAAGTACAGCTATAAGTTCGCTGTTGATATCGCACTCTTTGATAAGCACAGACAGGCATGGCAAAGCCAACTGTGTGAGTTTACAAGTGCACTTCATTTAAGCTATGGGGAAAATATATCAATTCGAGAAAAAAAAACACGGAAAAATACATGCTGGTGTCCATGGCTTACCATCTTTATCCCAAAATAATGACCATGCTTCAAATTGCTTTAACATACTCAAGCTGGGATGAGATGGATGTGTTTGCTCAGTCACCTGTATCGTTCATTATATATCAGTGGATTGACAGATTATAAACTCACATTGATCATCACTGCAAACAGCTCGAGTAATGCCTTTATGTATTTCATTGTAGCAATCAAGCATGTGAAATGTAGATTCCCCCCAACAATCTTCTTTCAGAAAATACACAGAACAAAGTAACAATCGCGGCTGAGAAAGGCGATGCTATGACCATTTTTTTTAAAATTATGAAGATAATCCTATGCCCTTTACTCAATCTGGAGCACATCATTATGAAGAAATACATTTGCTCAGTCACCAGTCTCACTCATTATAAATCAGTGGATTGACAGATTATAAACTCACTTTGATCATCATCGCAAACAGCTCGAGAAATACCCTTACTGTAAATTATCTCTTGTAAGCCGCTTTTACCAAAATCAAAATTCGGCATATAGAAACAGCCCAAACACAAGGTACGGCTTATGTAAGGGGTTTTTACACCATATAACAGTACTAAACTGCCAATTTTCAAGCCTCAGGTGAGACCTTGAGCATGTTCTCAAACTCGGTGCGGCTTATACGAGGGTGTGGCTTATACAAGAGAATTTACGGTATGTTTTGTTTTTTAGCGATGCAAACGCGAGAAAGGCAGGTCACCCACCATCTACTCTTACACACAGCAAAGTAACAATCGTGACTGAAAAGGGCGATGCTATGACAGTCTTTAATAAAAGTGATAAGATATTCTCTACCCTTAAGTCCTTTACCTCATCTGGAGTACATCATAATCAAGCAATGGTTGCTCAGTTAATGGTATCGTTCATTATATATCAGTGGATTGACAGATTATAAACTCACATTCATCATCACAGCAAACATTTTCAGCAGATAGTTAGGTTCACATGTTAATATGCGACACTTACTGCTAGGGCCAAGTCGAGAAACGTAAAATGATTTGCACAAGGATAAACTCTGCTGCCCCACCATATATGATCTGGTTCAGTTGGGATTTAGACTAGTACTAAAAAAACTAGTGGCCAACTTATCCTAATTGCACCTTGTAGTTATTGGATAACAGAGTTCCACTAATTGGCAGTCACCATTTCAATTGATAACCAGGTAAATTTCAAAAAGCCAGCGTTAAAAAGAAGTTTTGCAAATCCTTGCTTAACATAAAATATACAGCCAGTATCCACACAATATGCATACCTATATTGGAACAAAAATTGTTATATCAGAATACTCCCCATTAAACAGAAATTGTTTGCTCAGTTACCATTATCGTTCATTATATTTCAGTGGGTTGACAGATTATAAACTCACATTGATCATCACTGCAAACAGCTTAGTTTTTTGGTTTGTTTTTTTTTTGCATCAAGATAGTTGGAGGGAAAATGAAACAGTATGTAATAACAAGAGCCAATGTGGATGGAATTCAATTTTCTCCAAACTGACGAAATACTACTGGGTAGATATGACATCACTGGGAGCAGAACCTGCTTCGGTAGACGCCAAGGCCTCATCAATCAGAATTTCTTTCAGGCCACACCAAATTAAAAAGTTGGTCTATGGATTTCCCTCACCTTATTTTCTAAACTGCAAATTTTATTTGAAAAATAACTTGTCTATGGATCCTGCCCGCATCATTTTCTGGCAAATTTAATTTCTTTTTTTTTTTTTGAGAAAAAGAACTTGAAGGGTCAACCAAAGAAGTTACAGAAACAGCAGACCACTCATTGAATAGGGAAAAATTTACAGATTTGGATTCCAGTATTTTTGGTGTGCTCAGAGGAAGCTGAAATAGACATCTGAGCAAAAAAAAAAAAAAAAAAAAAATCGCCCTCTCCACATTTTAAGTTTGCTAAGTCCATAGACAAATAACTTTTCCTAGAAAAATAAAATAAAAATTTCGCCATCCCGCCCCATTTTCTAAAATAGAAAATCTGTAAACCATTTTTTTTTTAATTTGGTGTGGCCTCAGAACAGAAGATGTAACCAGCTAACTTTATGTGCTCTACTTTACACTAATTATGATTGGTGAATATCGATGGCTAAAAGGTATAAATAACACAGAAACATGTTTGCTCAGTTACCGTTATCGTTCACTATATTTCAGTGGATTGACAGATTATAAACTCACATTGATCATCACTGCAAACAGCTCAAATTTTTTAATGCATATATACAGGGACCATCCATAAATGACGTCATGAAAAATTTGACCATTTTTGACCCCGCTCTCCCCTCATCATGTCTTTTGCCAAATTCCTGCAATCGAGGTGAAAAAATAAGTCTACTCCAATGGATTTTGCCATAAATCAGAGATGTCAGTTGGGTATGGGCTCAACCTCTGAAATTTTTGGGTGTTAGCAAAGCACCCATTTCCCTCAATTTATTATACTAAAAGCACCCATCTCATCTTCATTTCAACCTGTTCCCCTCATTAAAAACTTTTAAAACCATCTCTAGATTGGATGGTGATAGAAAAACAATTAAAAGACTGCATTCGAATTTCAGCCAATCAGAAGCCAGCTTAGATTCATGTCCTCTGAAATGAGATTTCAGAGATCCTCTGATCTCTGAAAGGTGGTTTGTCTAGAAAAGGCTAGAGGGCAGCACAAGGTATACTTAATTTCACCTGCTGAAGCCTGAACTATGCTCAGCCTTATGCTCCATAGAAGTAGAAAGGGCATGTTGTAAGGGTATCTATAATTAATGTAATTCCCTCTATCTATATTATGACCACAGGATGGAAGTAGCCTCTGAGATGTCTGACTTTTGGGAAAGTTTGAACATCTGAAAATAGACGGACCTCTGAAGGTCTGACATCTCTGATAAATATTCAGTTTTCCTTTCCCATGACTTCCAATGGCTCAAGATGAAATTTTTAGATATTCCACGACTTTCCCTGACAATTTTTTTAAACCATGACACGTGGAGACCTTCACAGAAAGTAATGACAGCTGCTAATGTGGGTGGAATTGTTGTCTCCAAACTGACAAAATAATAAATGACTTATCACTTGGAGCAGAACCTGCCTTGGTAGACACTTGCAAGGTATTCATTATACAGAAACACGTTTGCTCAGTTACTGGTATCGTTCACTATTTGTCAGTGGATTGACAGATTATAAACTCACATTAATCATCACAGCAAACAGGTTCTTCTAGATCAGAGTATTTAGAAACCAAACTGCGCAGGCCCTACATTTTGTCTTCATCACAAAAGAATTTTAACATACCTTTTGCCTGCCGGAGTACTTGAACTTAGCTCTCCTGAGAGCCTCGATCACATCGGCGCAGTTACCCTCACGGGCACGCACGGACATGATGGGCTGTCCAATGTGTACACGGGCCACGGTGCCTTGTGGCTTTCCAAAAGCTCCACGCATCCCAGTTTGCAGCCTGTATAAATTGAGACAAACTTTTATAACAATTTGGAAGTAATAGAGAAATTAGCAATTCATAATTGAAGACCGTTGCATCTACAGATTTCACAATCTTAGGGTCACAAATATCAAGGGTACATAGCTACACATAAATCAAGTTCAAGTTTGATAGGTTTTTATTGCTAGGAAGATGTACAGAATGTCAGATCCCCTTTTAAATATTGGTAACTTGTAACTTTTATTACAAAAAGGTACATACCGATCAGCGCCGGCGCACGACAACATTTTGTTGATGCGGATGACGTGGAAGGGGTGGGGTCTCATTCGCAAGTGGAACGCATCCTTGCCACAGGTCTTGACGAGGTACTTGTTGGCACAGATACGGCCAGCCTCTAGCGCCTCAGATGAGAGCTGTTCATATTCGTCAGAGACAAGATGGACACACAGAGGGAAGTCATCCACATGGGCCTTCTTCCTACCCAAGTCAAAGATACGGATCTTGGGGTCTGGCACACCCCGACAGAACCGAGACTTGGGGTAGGGCTTGTTTTTACAGTAGCGGTAGCTGGAAGGTGAGAAAAGGTTAGGCATTATTTCTTTTGTTACACATGATAAAGAGACTGTTTTAGAGTACAAACAGGACTGGCAAATATACGGCACAGCATTGCTTTTACAGATTTGCCAGCAATTCAAAGTTTCCAGACAATTTGAGGACATGGAAGTTCCTCTTTCTCCTGACAATTTCCCTAACCTGCTTGGCAACCCTGATTTTATTAACAGATAACAACGAGGCAAGGTTCTTGCAATCTTAGGCCAAGGGAAGTCAGGTTACAGTTCATCGTCCACCGCCCGCATGTATTTAAAGGGGCCGCATGAGAAACTTTCATTATTCAATATTTCAAAAAAAAAAATGAAGAAATCCTGTGAAATGTATTTGGACATGATAGCAATTACAAAAAGGGGCCATATTTGGTATCAAAATAAAGCTTACAGTGCAGAGAATACAATCAACATGGTAACATCTACAACCTTGACATTTCCAGGCACTGGTACCTATATAATGAATAATGAAAAAAAGCCTCATCACTTTTCAAAATGGCTCAGACGGTAAACTGTAACCTGACTTCCCATGGCCTTAGCTTTGCATGGGAAGCACATGCCACATGTTATCTGAGTTCTGACTAGGATAGTTACTTAAGTAAGCGAACATAGACACTTAATAAAAGTGTATCTATTCTTAGGTACGTGAATGAAAGGGCTGCTATGAGCGCGGACCATGGTCCATGTCCTAGCAAACTGTGACAGGTTTGAGAGGTGTGTGCAGGGATTGGTCTCAGTGATTAGCTTTAAAATTATAGAAATAGTTGATGAATAAGGTTCCTGATATTTTATCTGCCAAGAAGACAAGATTTCCTTTGATTTAGTGTTTCAATTTTGTATTAACTCTAACTAGTTAATTAATTACCACCTTAATTAGGTCAATGTTTTAGTAATCTCTCATTCATTATATGATAGAACTTAGGAAGTCGAACAAAAACATATAGAACAGCAAGTACATAGTCTTAACCTCATCTCTACCAAATATGAAGGAATTCTATTGATGAGCACATAGGTTTCTAGGATCAGCCAACTTAAATTTCAGCTAATTTTGATGGTTTTTCTCAACTTTTTATATTCATAAATTCATATCTCTGACCCTAGTGGTTGTATCAGCTTCATTTAAACTGCATTGTATCCGTAAAGTCATTGGCTTTCAGGAAATATATGGTTTTCTATGATATATCTCTTTTCAAATTATGGCAATAATGTAGCTAAAGGTCAGACAATTCCTCTTTATATAGAGTTTAATTTCATGACGAAAATTTGGCCAACCTTGTCTCACAAAAACCTCAATAACTCACCCAAAAATGACCTTAAAATTACAATTCAAAAAGCATGTTGCTTCTCACATATATGCGGAAAAGACTGTGCCAAAAACCAAGAGCTCTCATGTGTTTAAAATTTTTAGTCACATACCTACTATTCTACTTCTAGGTGTCATACATCTATCATTTTGTACCTTACAGTGAAAATACTTGTTAGATTTTCAGGATTTGAAACTGTCAGTGCCAGTTATTTAAATTAGGAGAAGTCCCTCCAAAAATTGACACTAATGACAGTTGTCTGTGACACTGACAGTGGCGCAATCATTACACATCCCGGTCATCCGACATTCAGCTCAAAAAAGTCCAGTTAAACAGAATTGAGAACATAAACTGAGCACGAATATTGTCAATTCTGGAACAATTGTGCGAGAACTTTAAGGCTGACACCGTCATTTCCAAATACACACTTGTACAAAGTTTCTGACACCCGACGGTCGACGTGTATGACACTTTGACAGATGCTACGGAATAGGGTTTGTTTTTAATATGTGTGACCCATTCCGGTCCAGAAACATCATCACATCATACATTACATGCCCCAAAAACTGTCATGATGCCTGTGTGCAAGAAATCAAACTTGATTGCGAGTACCACTGAGCCATCCAGTGTATTGCAGAGAATCCACATCGCATTTGACATGTCAACACAACACAAGAAAGTCATGCTTGTACTTACCACCGAGCCGGTCGCCGCCCCATGTTTAATTCTGAAATACGATGAATCCAGACGTTAAAATACAGAAATAAGTGTCACAGCTTGTAGGGTAGATGTTGTTCTGTCGCAATGTACCCGACTTATATACCAAACATTTTTGCAAAGTCACGATGAATAGAGATAAACATTGCGAAATATCACAGAAAGTGGACCATCATGGCGCTTACCTTGTGGGAAAAGACAGAGTAGCGGAACCGGAAAGGGGAGTTGACCTCTAGTGGGCTGAGCTGGGTCACAGGGTCAAGGCCGTTTGTGATAGGAACTCGCCTGATGCCTGATGGGTGGCACTGGAGAAATTATGTCTATGGATAGGATTCTAATGAACTGTTTACGTTATTTCAGGGCATATTGAAACAGCATACAAGATGAGTGGTAAGTTTACGTTATCTAGCAACTCTCCAGAACGTTCTAGATTACATGTACAGGGATAATTTAGCGCATCAAGATTACAAAATTGGTCTCGACACTTGATTCTCGTGACCACTTGAGACTTGACTGTGGTCATTGTGGTGGTTTGTTATTGTTTTCTTCAGTCTTCAGAATCTGTGTGTATTCTAACCTAAGGGAGTGATCATTTTTTGAACAACACTCAACAGTAGGTGTTAAACTCTCCTTTTTTTTTGCAAGCTCATTGTGATTAATTAGGGGTTTAATAAGATTCTATTTGAGAAATAATTGATTCAGATAAACATCCCATTCTCCCCAAGTAAAGTAACCCCATAACTTTGAAATCATTATTTTGGTATAAAGGCCAAATCTCACATAAAAGAGAATAGTTCTCAAACTTTCTACAGCAAAAATTGGTTTAGAAACTGTCTAGGTTTTTTCATTTCATAGGGGAACAGGATGTTTGCCAGACCCCAACAAAATTTTAGCGTGCCATTTGCTATCACCCTTCCACCAGCTTCTCCATGTTAGGTCCTTGTCTGTTTGCTATAATCCAACCCTATGTATATCATTTATATAGCAATGGATAGAGCTGATAAAAATAAGTGGATTTCCTTTTTAAATGAAGTCTTTACATCAATTTAAAGGGAAATTCTGACCGATTAAAGATCTCATATCAACTCCATAATTTTGCGCCAATTCTGTGAGATTGCTAAACCGCAGATGATATTAGGTCAAGATAAAATCCCTTTAAATTGTTAAATTTTGATATGATACATTGATTTTCAACCTTTTATGGGGAACTCTTCCATACATGAAAAGAAAATAGTCAAAAATAATGATTTAAGAGATGTAGCCACTCCTGTATCAGATATGCTTGATCACAAATCTGGGCCCTATTTAAACTCCTAATAGTGGCAGAATTTTGGGTTCGATTTGGGGTCTTCGATCATTCATAACTTCCCTTATACTTGGCAAAAAGACTTCATTTAAAGAGCAAATCCATTTCTTTTGATAAGATCTATCCATTGCTTAAAAGATAAAATGCATGGGACAAAGTCTTGAAAACTAGGTAAGTGCCTACTGAATAACCCATACTTAAGAGTTTAATCAGGGTTCAAATTTTGTGATCATGCTAGTTGTGGTCAGAAATGCCTGGAACACTTAAATCACTGTTTCTCAGAAGATATTGACACTAGGAACCTGAAATAAAAACTTGAGAAAAAGTCATTAAGGGGTGGTTCCAATGACCGATGGCCTGACCTTGATCTAGGTCAGGTCAAGGTCATTTTTAGGTCAAAGTTCAAATTTATTGATTTTCTTTTTAGGCCCAGGCTAGGGGAATATTCACCTGACTAGAATGGAGTTCACCCAGCCTCAGGGATCAGTACCTGGGGCCTTCCCCCTCCCCCCTTCTCTGACTGATGTTCATACTTCAAAGTATAGCCCTACTAGTCAGTCAGAGAAGTCCTGGTTCAGTGGTAGTCAGCCCTCCAGTAGGGGCCACCTCCAGGTGGTCCCTCCAGTGGTGGCTATAGGTGTGCTGCAGTGGGGGAGGTGTTAAAGCTATCTCTCACTCCCCCTCACAGAGTTAATAGGTCATGATTTTGTAGTTGCTTAAAAAAAATACTGCTGCCTATTAGAAAGAAGAAAACTAGACATTTCCTAGACCTTATTTAACCAGGGAATATGTGAGTGCCATTTTTAACTATGTGAGATGCATACTTCATACCATAAAATGCTCCTGAACTTAAGTTTTGAGTTCACCTGGGAGAAACATGATTTTTTTCTCTTCAATTTATCAAACAAATACATGCATATTGAAACCCTTTTCATGCCCGTTAAAATGATACCCTAATTGTCCAAATTCACCTGTAAACAGCTTCAGAATCAATAAGTAAAGACATGTCAACTTCAGCTGCTCCATTTTTGCTAAATCACACTTTTAGCCTCCGCGCACGGCAGACCCGTGCAGGGCAGTTATGTCAGTGCCTGTCAAGAGGTTGAAAAAATTCTGCCCCCCCCCCTAAAATCCACCAACCCCTCCCCCTGTTGTTAAAAAATGATCACTCCTTAAGCATATGGCGTTTAATAGCCTACGGCACGAATCACGATCAGACTATTGTCAGTGTATTGACACAGTATTGTGACAAAAGTAAAACGACATTAAGTTTTTCAAGACTTTATCCCATTAAACTTATCTAACGGTCAATGGATAGATCTAGATCTTGAGAAAAGAAGTGGATTTGCTTTTTAAATGAAGTCTCTATGTCAATTTAAAGTGGAATTATGACCGGTCAAAGGTATCAAATCAGATCCAGAATTTTGCCATAGTTAAGAGTTTAATTTGGATCCAATTTTGTGATCAAGCAAGATGAATCCAAGGTAGACTAGATCACTAAAATGATTATTTTGGGTAATTTTCTTTTCAGATAAGCAAGATATACCCCCAAGAATGTAAATAATGATACATTTTTAGACCCGAGTTCCGAACACGGGTCTACTTCTAGTGTACACCTTTTCGCCGAAGGTTTTTGCGTATAGGGGTAATGTGCACCATAAATCGACCATTACCTTATTATATTAGGAGTTCTAAGTGGCCTAACCCTTATAGATAGCATGATGCATTAATGCACATTTAACCCTTCATGGATGGCAAGATGCAGTGATGCACATTTAACCCATTATGAATGGCCTGATGCAGTGATGCACAGTTAACCCTTTATGAATGGCATGATGCAGTGATGCACTTTAACCCCCTATGGATGGCATTATGCATTGATGCACAGTTAACCCTTCTTGGATAGCATGATGCATTGATGCACAGTTAACCCTTTATGGATTTCACAAAGCATTGATGCACATTTAACCCTTTATGGGTGGCATGATGCGGTGATGCACAGTTAACCCTTTATAGATAGCATGATGCATTGATGCACAGTTAATCCTTTATGAATGGCATGATGAATTGATGCACTTTAACCCTCTATGGATGGCATGATGCATTGATGCACAGTTAACCCTTCTTGGATAGCATGATGCATTGATGCACAGTTAACCCTTTATGGATTTCACAAAGCATTGATGCACATTTAACCCTTATGGGTGGCATGATGTGGTGATGCACAGTTAACCCTTTATGAATGGCATGATGTACTTAAACCGTTTATGAAAGGCATGATGCATTAATGCAGTTTAACCGTTTATGAAAGGCATGATGCATTGACACACTTTAAACCGTTAAGAATGGCATGATGCAGTGATGCATTTTTACCCTTTATTGGTGGCATGATGGATTGATACACAGTTAACCCTTTATGAATGGCATGATGCATTGATTCACTTTAAGCCTTTATTGATGGCATGATGGATCGATACCCATTTAACTCTTCATGGGTAACATTATGCATTGATGCACTTTAACCCTTTATGAATGGCATGATGTAGTGATGCACTTTAACCCTTTATGGATGGCATGATGCATTGATACACAGTTAACCCTTTGTAATTGGCATGATGCATTGATACACAGTTAACCCTTTATGAATGGCATGATGCATTGATGCACTTTAACCCTTTATGAATGGCATGATGCATTGATTCACTTTTAGCTTTTATGGATGGCATGTAGCATTGATGCACAGTTAACCCTTTATGGATAGCATGATGCATTGATGCACATTTACCCTGTATGGATGTTGCAAAGCATTGATGCACATTTAACCCCTCATGGACAGCATGATGCATTGATGCACATTTAACCCTTCATGGATAACATGATGCATTGATGCACCTTAACAATTTATGAATGGCATGATGCATTAATGCACTTTAACCCTTTATGGGTGGCATGATGGATTAATACACAGTTAACCCTTTATGAATGGCATGATGCATTGATGCACATTTAACCCTTTATGAATGGCAAGATGCATTGATGCACTTTAACCCTTCATGGATAACCTGATGCATTGATGCACTTAACCCTTTATGGATGGCATGATGCATTGATGCACAGTCAACCCTTTATTGATAGACAAGGCATTGATGTGCAGTTAACCCTTTTATGGATGGCATGGTTCTTGACTCCCATCTGTCAGCAAATATGTCAGTAATAATGCACTATTTGTCAGCATTTAGTCAATTTATGTTAGTAATTACTCATTTCTTGTCAGTAATTACTCACTTTTTGTCAGTAATTAGTCGAAATATGTCAGTAATAATGCACTATTTGTCAGCAATTACTCAATTTATGTTAGTAATTACTCACTTTTTGTCAGTAATTAGTCGAAATATGTCAGTAATAATGCACGATTTGTCAGCAAATAGTCAATATATGTTAGTTAATACTCACTATTTGTCAGTAGTTGTAAAAATATATCAGTAATAATGCACTATTTGTCAGCAATTAGTCAATACATGTTAGTAATTGCTCATTATTTGTCAGCAGTTCATCAACATATGTCAGTAATCACTCACTATTTGTCAATATCTGATTGAATATTGAAAATTAAATTGAAAATAGCATTGAAAATTGCTTTCAAAACTCGGGTCTTTTAGGTCTTAGACCTAACCTGCTCCATCTTATCATAATCAAACAATGTAAAAGTAAATTTTTGATGTCATCTTTTCCCTTGAACTGTGCGCTCTGATAGAACCACGGCAGAATATTGTCTTTGACTTAGGATGTTTGAATGATCATAACTTCCATACTAATTGTGATAAAAACTTCATTTAAAAAGCAAAAACACTTATTTTTATCACATCTGTCAATTTCTAATCATATAAGATGCATAGGATAAAGTCTTGGTTGATAGGTAAGTGCCCAACATGGGGGAAGTTGGGGGCAAGTGTTCAAGATATTCTCGTGGAAAAGTTTGCAGGGTCTGTCAAACATACTGCAGCCCCTTTAATAGAAAAACAAAAGCTAGACATTTTCCAGAACATTTTTAACCATAGAACAGCTGGGAACCATTTATTTTTAGATGCTCAGTGATCTTCATAAAATGGTTCTAAACTTTTGGTTGAACTTTGATGGAGTCAAAGGCAAAATTCCCTGCATTCTACCTTGTACAAAAAATATTCATTTTAAAGGTCTAGCCAAGCCTGTAAAAATGAGCCCTTGTTTGTAAAGATCCTCCAGTAAATAGCTTCAGAATAAGCTTGTAAAGAAAGGAGAGTTTAACACTACCCAGTTTCAGCTTTAGCACAGTTTCACACCTCTACTGCAGCAGACTCACGCACTGGAGGTATTTCAGTGCCTAATAAAGATCTAGAGTATCAACCTGAGGATTGGCTGTGTCGTTTCACTTTTTGTTTTCCAACAAGCAGTGGACTGAGTGGTTTCACTTTCACTCTATTAAACTTTAGTCTTTCAACAGGTGGGGGAGGGGGGTGTTATGGGGGGTCCTGAAAATTTCAGATCCCTCCTGAGGGGGGGCATAAAAATTTACGGGTAGATTGTACTTTATCGGTTGGTACTTAAGACAGTTAAGTTTATATGCCTAAGGCTAGATTGTGATTTACTTCATCTTTTGCCTAGGCTTGGGACTATTTCCTTGGACATTAGGACAGAGAATTGTGGAAGCGATGGCCCCAGAGACAGTTGGCCCTTGGGACCAATGGCCCAAAGTGGGACCGATGGCCCCAGAAAGTGAGACCAATGGCCCCAACTTTTAACTCTTCTTTTACCAAGGTGTTTTTGGTTTGAAAGCATTCTCCAGGTGCTCTCATTATCTTTCAAATGCTGTTTAAATCATGTTGATATTCCTACTAGAAGCTGAGTAATGAGTGTCCATGGTAAGCATATAGACAAATGTCAAGGGAATCCTGATTGTCCGTATCTATTCTGATAAGGCAGATATGATGGTGACAACACAGCATCCATATCCTACAAAATGATGATTTCATCAAACTTCAAATAATGATATTTTAGGACTCCCTCTATCAATTTAAAACACATGATAGATTTTTTTGATTAATTTTAGAATTTTCAAGTTACATGGTCACATGGTACATGTTTTATTTGGTTACCATGGCAACCAAATCTATGTAAAATCGCTACTTTCAGTGTATCTGTTGCCATGGTAACCAATATTTCTGTCCGGAATCCACCAAAATATACTAAAAATGTTAGTACCATCTTTTTCTTCATGAAAAACTGCCTAAAGTAGTGTAATAACCAGAGTCGACAACTTGTATAAAGAATGGAATATAAAGTTACAGCAGTTGTTGTTTTATTTCTTAGAGATCTTAGGGACTAACAGGCACTTGTCATCAGTTACTTGCTTCTACTGATACTGGTACTTATATTTGCTTAGAGACGCCACTCTGTTCATGGACTAGAAACCAGCCACCGAACTTCCTTAGAAAGGCTTTCGCGTAGCCACCTGAGTGTCTGATCGCGTCTGACTAGAAAACCACCGAACATGGCATTTTATAGTCCTGTGAAGTCACCGCCTACGCGCCCCCTAGCGGCCACCGTGTGAACCCACCGCCTGGATTCGGTGGCCACCGCCGAGCCGCCGACCAATGTTTATTACATCCCTCCCACCTTACTTTATTCCATGGGTATAACTTTTATAATAAACATTACTCAAGTGTCCAACAATGGCACCCGTGCCGTACGGTCTAGTGACTAGTACTTACTTTATTTGAACCTAGAATTTATTTTAATTCTATATTTACGGTAGTATGTACCAGGTGAGTATCCCCCCTTATTATCATGATTAGTTACAATACCTATGGGCTCCAACAGTGGACCGCCCGTTTTACCTTCCTAACTGTAATATTTCATGACTTAATCCAGACTATCAGCACCAACAGTGGGCTGTTCTTAAATTGCTATTTACTGAACGAAGTACCGTATTCTCCTGCGTAGAAGACGCACTGCGCGTATAGGACGCACCCCAAACTCAGCATGAGCATTTTCACGTATAAGACGCACCTCTTAGGGCTCAATTTTGTAAATTCAGTACATTTCTATAGTAAAATTACCGCTCGTATAAGACGCACCCCCAATTTCAGTTCATCCTATAAGACGCACAAGGCATTTGTTTGGCGTAGAGGACGCGTCTTATACGCGGGAGTTTACGGTATATACAATTGATCACTGGAAATCCACGGTCTAGAAGGGCGCGGTAATACAGCATGCAGGAAGTGGGGGCGTCCCTCCCTTGTCCTGGCCACGGGGATCCTCCCGACTCTCTGGGCTGCCAGCCCTTATGCTGTTTGTCTTTTGCCCCGCAGGCTTCCAGGGGTGTTCAGGGCCTGGGTTTCCTGGCAGGTACTCAATCCCCCACCAGTACTCCCCCTTCCCCCTACTAACCCCCTTCGCACCCCCCTCCCGGCTGTCCTTCAGCTTCCCGGCTGCTCCCTCCAGCGTCTCTGCCATCCCTTCTCACCGGCCACTGCCCGTCTCCTCTCCCTCCTCCCGCCGCCCGCTCTCCCTTCCGGTGACTGCTCTCCCCGGTACCTTCCTTCACCCTCCTGCCTACTGGTTCCCCCTCTGTTGCTCCTCCCTCACCATCTGGCGAATCCTTTCCTTCAGGTTGCGGCTCAGGGGTGCCTCAGCTGGTCGCAGTGGCGGCGGCTGCGGGGTAACTCTGGAGGGCCCTGGGAGTGGTGGGACGAAGGGTGTGAGGGTCTGGTGGCCGTATCTCCCCTGGACCTGGGATCAGGGCGGCGGAAGTCCCAAGCTTGAGCCTTGGGGCCCGGCTATCCCCGTTGCTCACGACGTCTGGATGGGAGGTCTACGCACTGCAGCCGATGGTAGGGGTTGCCCCACTCCCGGCGGGGGAGGTGGAGGTGGTGGTGGGGGCTCTCCTCCCTGACCCATCCCTGGGTCGTACCTCTGGACCGTGGTCGCGTAGTAGTGCGTACGCCACAGGGATGGGCCCACCAGCTCCACCCACCCATGCGCCCGCCCGCCTACGGGGGTGTACTCCTCACCCAGATCCGGGGATGGAGCCAGCCCAGCCGCCCACTGCAGCTTGTCGGGGTTGTCCACCCGCCCCCAGGGGATCCGCTGGTAGGTGTCCCCGATCCACAGCGGCATCCCAGCCAGCGGGTCCATCTCTTCTGCCCGTGGTGGCTAGGGAACCTCCGCCCCGGGGATCCTCTCTCCCCACTCTTCCCTCCACTCCTCTCTCCTGAGCCCTGAACCCCGGCAGCTCCTCTCCTCCTCGTACCTGTCTTCAAACTTGCAGCGCCTCCTATACTCTCCATAGCTTTCACTCCTGTGGGGACCAGCCTCATACCACTGACTCCCCCGGCTCTTTCGCCTCATCTCCTCGTCCACTCTTCTCTCCTCCCGCCTCCTCCTCTCTCTTTCGTCAGCCTCCCTTTCTCTCCTATCCCGGTCCTCCCTCTCCTTCTTTTCGTGGGCCGCTCTCTCCTCTCTCTCTTTACGATCTTCCCTCTCCTTCTTCTCTCTTTCGTCCTTCTCCTTTTTTTCTTTAGCCCATCTTTCCTCCCTTTCCTTCTTCTCCCTAGCAGTCTTCTCGTCCCTCTCCCTCTTCTCGACCGTCTCTTTCTTTTCCCTCGCAGCCCTCTCTTCTCTCTCCCTTCTCTCCTTCTCCTCCCTTTCTTTCTTGTCTTTATCCCTCCTTTCCCTTGCCGCTCTCTCTTTCCTCTCCTTCTCCTTCTTGTCTTTAGTCGCTTTCTCCTCGTCCCTCTCCTTCCTCTCCCTCTCTTTCTTGTCCTTAGCCACTCTCTCTTCGTCTCTCTCCCTCCTCTCCCTCTCTTTCCTTTCTTTTGTCGCCTTCTCTTCCTCCCTCCCTTTCTTTTCCCTCTCCTTCCTGTCCTTGGTAGCCTTCTCCCCATCTCTCTCTCTCTTCTCTTTGGCCGCTTTCGCTTCATCCCTCTCTTTCCTTTCTCTCTCCCCTCTCTCCTCACCTGAATAGGGGCCCCGGGTAGCGGAGCGCCTCCCATCGTTACCGTGCGTGTTTTGGTCTTGGGCGCTGGGCTGGACCGCGAGGACAGTAAGGGTGATCACCCTCCTGTCGGCCGCCTCCCCCGGAGATGCCGAGTCTGTAGTCAGGGGTATGCTACGGTAGGCCACTGCCTCCAATATGGGCCCCTCCTCCTCCCAATCCAGCGCCTCCTCCTCCAACTCCTGGCCGTCCTCCACCACTCGCGAGGCGATGAGGGTCTCCAGTTGTCCCTCTGGGGCCGGGGTGTTGTTGTCGGAGGTGTGGGGCTGAACAGTGGGCGGCGTGGTCTGGAGGATGTGCCTCACCTGCTCCGGCGGCAGCCCCTGGTAGGGGGACCGCACGGCAGCCGGCTGGCCCCCCACCTCCATGGGGTCCACCGTGGCTGGCGAGGGGTGGTCTGTCGACACCACCTCGCCCTCTGGGGTTCGCCACTGCCGATGCTGCAAGGCCTCCGCCAGAAGCTGCCGCTGATAGCGCTTCCGCATGGCCTCAGCCATTTCCTGGGCCAGCCGGCCTGTATGTCGCAGGAGACCCTCTCCGATCCCGGCTGGGGCCGGGTCGCCCCCCTCGCTCCGCGGCAACGACTGCAGCAACAGTGGGTCGCCATCTCCCCCGGCGGAGGGGGCCTCCAGGACCCGGTCCAAGAGGACCTCAGCCTCCGCGTCTAAAGGTGGCTGGACTGGTGTGAGCCGCCCCATCTCCTCCACCAGGACCCTGGCGGCCTCCTGATCCTCCGCCGAGTGGTGGCGAGACCGGCTCTGCTCCTCCGCGGTCTGGACCTGAACGTCCACGGCCCCCGTCCGGCCACCTTACTGGGTGGGACCACTCCTTCCTCCCTACCCCTGTGGAGTGGGGACCTTCATGTGAGGGCATGGAGGAGCAGAATAACTTCATTGGGAGTCCACGAAGGAGGAATTTTCCTCCTTCCATTCTACCAGTGGGCATACCAGATTCGTAAAAGGCGACAAACTTGGGGTTTCTTGTGTCTTGGGGTGAGCATGTGGGCAGCTGGTGTCCATATGTGCGGGCCCAGGTGTACATGCTTGCCTTTTGCCATGGGATTCTCCCTCAGTGAACCACGTCTGAGTGATCAAAGGCCGTGGTTTGTCTGGCCCTGTCTATGGGACCAGGCAAATAAAAGAACACTTGCTATCCTTCGAAAAGAGTAGGGGAATGAAGCCCGGTAGCGGTTTTCCCCCTCACCCCTCCTCATAGATGCGGTCATTCATCTCATAGATTCGATCATTCATAGATTCGGTCACTGCTGTGTCGGGCAAGCAGCATATAAATACCTGTCCAAACAGAAAAGAAAGGACTTAATGTCCGAGAAACCTTGAATGTCTGAGTTCCTTTATGGCCCCCGGACGTAAAACTAAACAAACAAACAAACTCCTTCCTCCCTTCCCCTAACTCGATCAGGGGTGGATGGGCGTCCCAAGCCTCTGCGGTCACCCTCGTCTCCGACTTCCGCTTCCGGTCCTTCTGCGGCGAGTGGCTGTGCTCCCCCCTCTGGGGAGCTGATCGGACCACGCTGCGCAGCCGCCCGGGGCGACCGGGGGTCCTTTCCCTGGCGAGGCGGGCTGCCCGTTGGGTGCCACTGCGGAAACGAGGCCGTGGGGAGCCCTGAGCACTGGAGGGGATGGCCACGGGGCTGTCACCGCCACTCTCGGTGGCCCTCTCTCCGGCGCCCTTCCCCCCGTGGTCGGTGGCCTCCTCAGCGCGGTCGGTGGCCGTCCCCGAGGTGTGGCCCTCCTCACCCTCGGAGTCCCCCCCCCCCCCCCCCCCGCTGTGGCTCCCTCCTCCGTCCTGTCCCCTCCTTCCTCGGCTGGCCTAGGCCCGCCTTCCACCGACCACACTAGGTGGCCACTCCTCGACGGCAGCAAACCCCGCCCACTGTACCACCTCCGCAGGCTCCTCGCGAGGGGCCTGGGTGTTTTTCAACAAGTCATAGTGTATCACCCTGATCTTCCGGCTCATTTTTATCTCCCACACAGGGCCCCCCAAACTCCGGGTGATCGTCCATGGGCCTGGCCACGGCCGCATAAACTTGGGACACTTGCCTACCTCCTTCTTGGGCAGTAGGTAATAAACTGTGTCCCCGACGGACAGGTCCTCCCCTCTCATACGAGTGGAATAATTTCTCTCCTGTCGGCGGACCGCCTCCCCCATATGTGTCAAAGCGTAAGCATGCCCTTTTGCCATCCGGGCCTGCAGCTCTGCGGCGAATCCCTCCCCGTCTACTGCTCCCTGAGGTGGGTCTCCTTCTGGCCGGGGGTAGATGAGGCTCCCAAGTAACAGCGTCTCCCTTCCCATCATCATAAAATTTGGGGTCTGATTTGTCGACACCTGGACCGACGACCGATAAGCGGCCATGACAAAAGGTAGTTGCAAGTCTCAGTCCGTCTGGTTCTCATCCACAGTCATGGCAAGCATGGCCTCCACGGTGCGGTTACACCTCTACACCAGCCCATCCGAATTCGGATTTTAGGGACAAGTATGTGTGCGCGCCACCCCCAGGAGACGGTGGACCTCCCGGAACATCTGGGCCTGGAAATTCCTCCCCTGCTCGGTATGAATCGTCCCGGGCGGCCCTAGCCTGCAAACCACCTCCGTCACGAAGGCCCGGGTGACCGTTTCCGCCTCCTGATCTGGCAAGGGAATGGCCTCCGCCCACTTCGTGAAGTAGTCCATTACAATGAGGATATGCCGATTCTTCCTCTCCATCCTCGGTAACGGGCCCATCAGGTCCATAGCCATCCTTTCCAGCGTCGACGCCACCGGCACATGTCTCATCATGGACCAAGGGGCGTGCACGGCCCCCTTTCTGCTTAGGCATTGCGGGCAGGTCTCTAACCATTGTATCAGGTCCCTTCTATAGCTGGGCCAGTAATAGGTTTGCTGTAACCGACGTAGACTTAGTGCCGCTAAAGTGCTGTAAAACACAAATCAATCAATCATGTGCGTATCCTGACCGGACACCCGATCAGGTAATGCCAAAACTTTTTCACTGCAAACACCACCGCCAGCAGCTCCCGCCTCGTCACACAGTAGTTGCGTTCACAACGGCTGAGCGTGCTGCTAGCTTAGGCCAATGGTCATTCCAGCCCTTCTTGCATCTGTGAGAGGACGGTGCCCAACCCTAAATCGCTGGCGTCCGTCTCCAGCAGAAGGCGCCCATCCGCCCTCAGGTATGCTAACACCGGAGCCTCACTCAGCTTCACCTTCAGGCAGTGGAAGGCCTCCGCACAGGATCTGTCCCAGCAGAACCTCTTGTTCTTCTCGGTCAATTCCGACAGGGGCCGTGCTATGGCTGCGAATCCGGGCACAAAGCTGCGGTAGTAGCCACACAGCCCCAGAAAGGACCGGACATCTGTCACCGAGACCAGGGTAGGCCACTCCCGGACAGCTGTCACCTTTTTGGGATCGGTCCAGATCCCTGTCATGCTATGCAGTGGCCCAGGAAGTTGACCTGCTCCCTTACGAATTGGCATTTACAGGCCTTGACTTTGAGGCCGGCGTCTTGTAGCCGCCTCAATACCGTCTCCAGTCGGGTAGCATGTTCGGCGAGGGTGGACGAACACACGATAATGTCGTCCAGGTATACAAGGCAAGTGGACCACTGTAGCCCTCTCATCACCACTTCCATCAGGCGTTTGAACGTCCCGGGCACATTGCAGAGCCCGAAAGGCATCACCTTGAATTGGAATAAGCCCCGGTGCGTCACAAATGCAGTCTTTGGCTTATCCACCCCCTCCATGGCCACCTGCCAGTATCCCGACGCTAAGTCTAATGTGCTGAACCAACACGCCCCCGCCATCGAGTCTAGCGAATCGTCTATCCGTGGCAGCGGGTAGGCGTCCTTGACCGTCACCGCGTTAAGGCGGCGGTAGTCAAGGCAAAACCGCACCCTCCCATCCTTCTTTTTTACCAGGACCACGGGGCTTGCCCACGGGCCTGTCGCCGGCTCTATGACGCCCTTTTTCAACATCTCCTCCACTTCCTTGTCCACGACCTCCCGTCGATGCGGAGCCAGCCGTCGGGGAGCCACTTTAATAGGGGCCGCCTTCCCCATCTCTATGTGTGCGACACCAAGTTGGTATGCCCCAGATCCTCATCCCCCTCCTGGAACGCCGCTTTATTCCGGGCGATGAATTGGATCCACTCCTGATTATCCTCTACCTGGGTTCCCCCTAACAGATGCTCCTCAAGAGCCTGGGACCCCTCGTGCGGCCCCTCCTCCGTCACCATACGGCACTGTGCCCCCTGGAGCTCCTCCTCCTCCACAGCCTCGGCCATGGCCACGTGCATCCCCTTGTACAGGATCACCGGGTTAGGGCCCGGATTACAGACCAGGACCGGCACCTCCCCCTTTTCGGGCAGCACCAATGACCTGCCTATGCGAATACCCCTCGCCATCTCCACCTTCTCCACTCCTTCCACCATCATGTCTGTCTGCCTGGCCAATTCCGGCATTCGAGCCTGTATGACCTTCTCTGTGCGGGCCCCTCACCCACTCTGTCTGCGAGCTCACCAGCCGGCAGGGCTGAGCCCCCCCCTCCTCGTCCGGCCACACCAGCCTCTCCCCGGCCATGTCAATCGTTGCCCGTGTCTGCCGCAAAAAAATCGGCCCCCAGCAGGCCAGGGGTGGATATGTCGGCCACGACGAAAGATGTAGTCTTCGCGCGGCCCACGCACTGTAGTTCAGTCGTCAACCGCCCCTCCACTGGCAGCGGCTTCCCGTCCGCCGTATGGAATGCCGTCGTCACCGGCCTCGACACGTTTCTTCCAGGCAGGGCAGTCGCGCTTGAAGTGATCTGGAGACCCGCACTCAAAGCAGCCCCGTCCCCGACTTGCCCCCTCCCCTTCTGTGGCTGCCGTGGCCGACCGGGAAAGAGTCTCCTTCATTTGTGTGACCACCACCCATAGCTCCCCCATCTCCTCCGCCATTGACTTCGTGGTGGACCTGACCTTCAACGCCTTTGCCTGTTCCTCCTTAAGGTAAGTTTCCGCCCGTATACCCCTTTCTACCGCCCGTAGGAGGGTAGGGTTCTCGCCCTAGTATATCCACTGTCTGAGCTCCGTATCCTCCAGACATTCGACAAACCTGTCCTTGGCCATGCCGTCTACCATCTGGGCGTCAGCATTAGGGTAGGACAGACGCACCAGTCGTAAGATCGCTTCAGAGAGGGTTTGTAATTCCTCCCCTGGTTTCCGCACCCTGGTGCAGAGCAGGGCCTTATACGATTCTACCTGGCTCTTCGGCTGGATTCTATTAACTAGCGCGTCCCGGCGACCAGCCACGCCTCTTGCTATACCCCCTTCCACCCCGGGTTTCTTTTCCTTTGCTCTCTCGTCAACCCGATCTTCCACCACCCACTTCTTGTCGTCTGCCCCAGCGGTGTCGGTGGCGTCGGCCGCCGTAGCCACCGCCCCTCTTATTTTAACTGAGATTTCCTCATCCACCACCTGGATAAGCTCGCCCCGCCTGCCTGCTCCTAACTGCTCCTCTAGGGCCTTCCTTTCCTCCTCCATTTTTAATTTACTAGCTGCCATGCCTTTTTGTTTACTCTGGTAAGCACAGATTTGTTAATGTAAACAACCACCGCTGCCACCAATGTAATAACCAGAGTTGACAACTTGTATAAAGAATGGAATATAAAGTTACAGCCCTTGTTGTTGTTTTATTTCTTAAAGACCTTAGGGACTAACAGGCACTTGTCATCAGTTACTTGCTTCTACTGATACTGGTACTTATATTTGCTTAGAGACGCCACTCTGTTCATGGACTAGAAACCAGCCACCGAACTTCCTTAGGAAGGCTTTCACGTAGGCCACCTGAGTGTCTGATCGCGTCTGACTAGAAAACCACCGAACACAGCGTTTTATAGTCCTGGCCGCTGATGGTGACGTCACAAAACTGTGACGTCACCGCCCACGTGCCCCCTAGCGGCCACCGTGTGAACCCACCGCCTGGATTCGGTGGCCACCGCCGAGCCGCCAACCGATGTTTATTACAGTAGGTTTTCATGAGAAAAATAAAATTATTTTACATTTTTTAAGATTTTTTGCCATAAATACTCATTAGAATTGGCCCAAACCTTTCTTAATTCTCTACCATGTTTAACAGCTCACTATATCTCAGCAAAAGATAGAAGAGACTAATGGCTTGAAACATGTAGAGACCACATACCATAGGGCAAGTTCAGAGAAAATTGTAAGATTTCATTGATTTTTTAGGCAGAGAGAGGGTACAGAAAATCGGCGATTTACTCGCAGAAATGCGCGTTTGGTAAAAGAAGAGTTAAGTATAGACCCCCGCAGAATTGACTTAGTACCAGATCATGGGTGTTTTAATACCTCCATGTCATCCAAAGTCTCACCATGCAGACTTTCACTATACTTATGATTGCTCTGATTTTTGTATGACGCCATACCAACAGATAGCGTCACTGGCCTAGTAGAGCCGAAATTTCTGCAGGGGGCGACACCTGAGACCTAGATCATTGACAGCCAAAAGGCATTTGGGCAACTTCTGTAGGTAGAGGACAGGGATATAAGTCTTAAGGATTTCCTGATTCCAGAAAATTTCGGATGACGTATTTCCTTAGTTATGTACGAGTGGTAAGGAGGGCTTTTTTATCAAATGAATGTATGGTTTCCTGATTTTTGCCCATGGCTGACTAAAGACTACAGTATCCCAGTACAGTAAAATGCGCGTTCAGTAAAAGAGTGAAACCAGGGTCCATCCCACATCAATCACCTATCTTCATTAATCATACATGATTATGACCTTAATAACACTTCCCATGTTACACTTGATTGAAAATTATAAATATGAAAAAAAAATTAATTATAAAGAAAAAATGTTGAAAAATTCAAAAAAAAAAAAATCAGATGTGCTTTCTATGTTGAACCCATGCATAAACACAGGTAAATCACATGTTTTACATGTTTTAACCCTATATACTATTTTTTCAATTTCTTTTTATCCCCCCCCCCCTCAGATAAGGAGGAATTATTATGTGCCCAGTGACAGCTCTTTTTACATTTTCTTTTTTTCTATTTTTTTTTTTCTATTTTTTCAATTTCGTTTTTATTTTATTTTTATTCCCCCCTGTCAAATAAGGAGGAATTATGTACTGACTACTGTGTGCCCAGTGACAGCTGAAAGGTCACAGCTAATCCCCAGGCACCCACCCCCTGGTCTGCCCACATTGCATCCAGTAGCCTAAGTGGGTAGGCCTTTGTTATTATGGCTCTAACACCTCCAAACTTGAGATAAAATACAACAAACATGCTCTATGAGTAGCCATCAACATCTAAACAATCATTCTGTAACATATATATGTGAATTATTTCATCAGATACATAGGCCATGATAGGGCATCAAATTTGAAAGTGGGGCCATCAGTCCCAAAAGTGGGGCCATCAGTCTCACTTTCTGGGGCCATCTGTCCGGGGCCAACTGTCCCTGGGGCCATGGTATCAAGTTTACAAGATCGCCCTGGTCTTATTAATCAGTCAACATCATCTAAAATGCCCTCAAAATGTAGGTGTTCATGCTGCTCACAAGGTCATAATATTGTACCGGGGTACTATGTTTACCAATGTCTAGAAATGACAATGCCTATTCAGGGCTCGACAAATCAGTTTGAAACCAGCGTGTCCACTGGACACAAGAGCAAACCAAAGTTGTGTCCAGCAGGAAATCCCATGTGCCCAACCAATTTACTCAATGTGTACGCCTAGCTTGGCAGCTGTGTCCACTGGACGCTAGATCAAAAAGGGGTGAAAAATAAGTTGTGTCCAGAGAAATTATTTTGTGTCCCGGGCACTGGACACAGGGATTTGTCAAGCCCTGCCTATTTATCAAGAGGGAATGGTGGTGGGTTTTTAGCCAGGGTTTTTGGTGCCCCCCCCCCCCCGGACACCAGTCAAATTGTTTTGCGCCCTCCCCCCTGCCACGGTGGAGGTGCAGAGAATTTCTCCGCACCCCTTTTTGATCTAGCGTGCAGACATTTTTTTTGCTAAATAGAGGGTAAATTTGGAACCAGATCTACTGCTGTAAACTTCTACAACTTTGGACAAATTTTCACAAATAAATATTTGTTACAGAGTAACAGAACCAACAGGGCCATTCTATACCGACTTTGCATGTTTACCAGTGGGTGCTAGTACCATACAGGCTGGGCATGGGGGTGTGGGGTCCACTGCAGCCACCAGCTAAGGCCTAATTAACCCATTAAGGGCTGGCTATAAGAGGACTTTGGAAGGCTAGAGGACTGAATTTTGAGCAGTACATTTACCAGGGGGCGGGAGGGTCCTAGGTATAATACACTTTCCATGACTTTGATATCATTTTTAACCATTTTACAATGTCTATCACTGTAAACCTCTTAGATTCGAATTCCTCAGCCCGAAAAAAGGTAATTACTATCATCATACCAAAAAAAGTATTCCAATTAAGTCTCTCTTAAATTTCGAAACATGGCTGCCACATAATATATCTATGTCGATTATACTCAACATCAGGCCCTACATGGTGTTGAAAATACTCAACATCCGCCCCTACATGGATGTTGAGTATTCCCAACATCAGGCCTAAATGGGTTAACTTGCATTCTCGCGAGATTTGGAGCTTTCAGAGGTCTGAAGTCACTCTATGCATGGGTGAGTCTTATCACCTGTAGGTGTGAAAACTCCAGAGCTGGAGGTGTGAGGAGTGGTAGTCCACACTAACCATACCTTACTTGGGTCTACTTCTACTGTACACGTTTTCGCCGAAGGTTTTTGCGGAAAAGGGTAAAAAGACCTTGAGTTGACCATTGTGAATTGCTTTAGAGTGAGTGAGTAATTTGCAATGGTATTGTATACATATTGTGTACACATTTATGTTAAATTGACCCTTGTAAATTATCGTGGATTAATTTGTAAATCATGATAGTATTTTACAATATTACTATGAAATAATTTGTAAATTGTATTGGAACTGTATATAGTGTAGGACGATTTATGGTAAGTCTACCCACAGGCATATATGGATTGAGCAGCACGGCTCACTGCCTCTTTGATAGCCTGTATATAGCTCACACTGGATGCGGTTTGGGGCTGCTATAAATGCTGTGAGTAGCACACGCCACTGCCTCTTTAATAACATGTACATAGGCATGATACATTGATGTGCAGTTAACCCATTATGGATAGCATGATGCATTGATGCACAGTTAACCCTTTATGAATGTCACAATGCATTGATGCACAGTTAACCCTTTATGAATGTCACAATGCATTGATGCACAGTTAACCCTTTATGAATGGTATGCTGCATTGATGCACATTTAACCCTTTATGGATGGCAGGATGCATTGATGCATAGTTAACCCTTTGTGGATAGCATGATGCATTGATGTGCAGTTAACCCTTTATGGAAGGTGGGATGCATTGATGCACAGTTAACCCTTCGTGGATAGCATGATGGATTGATGCACAGTTAACCCTTTATGAATGCCACCATGCATTGATGCACAGTTAACCCTTTATGGATGACATGATGCATTGATGTGCAGTTAACCCTTTATGGATGGTGGGATGCATTGATGCACAGTTAACCCTTCGTGGGTAGCATGATGCATTGATGCACAGTTAACCCTTCATGGATAGCATGATGCTCTGATGCACAGTTAACCCTTTATTGATGGCATTATATGATGCATTGATGTGCAGTTAACCCTTTAGGGATGGCAGGATGCATTGATGCACAGTTAACCCTTTATTGATTGCAGGATGCATTGATAAACATTTAATCCTTCATGGATAGCATGATGCATTGATGCATAGTTCCCTTTTTTGATGGCATGATGCATTGATGTGCAGTTAACCCTTTATGGATGGTGGGATGCATTGATGCACAGCTAATCCTTCGTGGATAGCATGATGCATTGATGCACAGTTAAACCTTCGTGGATAACATGATGCTCTGATGCACAGTTAACCCTTTATTGATGGCATTATATGATGCATTGATGTGCAGTTAACCCTTTAGGGATGGCAGGATGCAATGATGTGCAGTTAACCCTTCATGGACAGCATGATGCATTGATGCACAGTTAACCCTTTATGGATGGCAGGATGCATTGATGCAAAGTTAACCCTTTATGGATGGCATGATGCATTGATGCACAGTTAACCCTTTATGGATAGCATGATGCATTGATCCATAGTTAACCCTTTATTGATGGCATAATGCATTAATGTGCAGTTAACCCTTTATGGATGGCAGGATGCATTGATGCACAGTTAACCCTTCGTGGATAGCATGATACATTGATGCACAGGTAACCCTTTATGGATGTCACAATGCATTGATGCACAGTTAACCCTTTATGAATGGCATGATGCATTGATGCACATTTAACCCTTTATTGATAGCATGATGCATTGATGCACAGTTAACCCTTTATGGATGGCAGGATGCATTGAGGCACAGTTAACCTTTATTGATGGCATGATGCATTGATGTGCAGTTAACCTTTTATGGATGGCATGATGCATTGACGCCCATTTAACCCTTGATGGATAATATGATGCATTGATGCACTTTAACACATTATGGATGGCATGATGCATTGATGCACAGTTAACCCTTTATGGATGGCATGATGCATTCTCAGCAAATATGTCAGTAATAATGCACTATTTGTCATCAATTAGTCAATGTATGTTAGTAATTACTCACTTTTTGTCACTAGTTAGTAAAAATATATCAGTAATAATGCACCATTTGTCAGCAATTAGTCAATACATGTTAGTAATTGCTCATTATTTGTCCGCAGTTCGTCAACATGTGTCAGTAATCACTCACTTTTTGTCAATATCTGATTGATTATTGAAAATTGAATTGAAAATTGCATTAAAAACTCGGGTCTTTTAGGTCTTAGACCTAACCTGCTCCATCTTATTATTAAGCCACTATGTGCTAATTAATGAGTCTTAATAGAACTTCTGTGTGTAGGGTGGGACAGAGTGGATTCTCACCAGGTATTACATAACTGTACCCTACAACCACTGTAAAGCACATGCTGATACCCAGCTTTAGCTAGACACTACTGCGCCGCCACTATCCCGCTAGGTCGGAATAGTATCTTATCAGTTAACTACCGGGTTTGTTCTACAGTTTACAGCTAAAGTGCTGTAATTTTTAATCTACTGAATGCTTCATACCAACAAGTTCTAAAACAAATCATTTCTAATGTCTTCCATTATTTAGATGATTATTTCAGTCCATGGTCATAATAACCAATATGCTGTAGACAGTTGTCTGTCCTTGACCTGACAATACACAATGGCTACCTGCCAGACCAGATCCCGGGCTTCCCTAGCCCACTTAAAATAGGCACTTACCTAGTTTTTCAAAACTTTATATTATCTATTCTATCTGCATACTATTGGATAGATCTCAAGAAAAGAAGTGGATTTGCTTTTTGAATGAAGTCTCTATCTTAATTCAAAGTGACGTTATGACCATCCAAAATGACAAAAACCACAAAATGACCCCAATATTCTGCCACAATAACCCATACTTAAGAGTTTAATTAGGGTTCAAATTTTGTGATCATGCTAGTTGTGGTCAGAAATGCCTGGAACACTTAAATCACTGTTTCTCAGAAGATATTAACACTAGGAACTTGAAATAAAAACTTGAGAAAAGGTCATTAAGGGGTGGTTCCAATGACCTATGGCCTGACCTTGATCTAGGTCAGGTCAAGGTCATTTTAAGGTCAAAGGTCAAATTTACTTCTTTCTTTTGTAAATGAGTAAACATTTGTTAATATTTAGCTAGATAAATGATAGAATCAACATCCTTCATCCTTCAATGTAGTCTTCAAGGGGTCTTGTCTTCTAGGCATGATGCTGCTGAATGATGCATTCCTGTCCTCCCATCCATATTTAAGGGGGACTACTGATGTCCTATTAGTCAGAGATCTCCTGGCCTAGGCCCAGGCTAGGGGAATGTTCACCTGACTAGAATGGAGTTCACCCAGCCTCAGGGAGCAGTACCTGGGGCCTTCCCCCTCCCCCACCCTCTGACTGATGTTCATACTTCAAAGTATAGCCCTACTAGTCAGTCAGAGAAGTCCTGGTAGTCAGCCCCCCAGTAGGGGCCACCTCCAGGTGGTCCCTCCAGTGGTGGCTATAGGTGTGCTGCAGTGGGGGAGGTGTTAGAGCTAATCTCTCACTCCCCCTCACAGAGTTATTAGGTTATGATTTTGTAGTTGCTTAAAAAAGATACTGCTGCCTATTAGAAAGAAGAAAACTAGACATTTTCTAGACCTTATTTAACCAGGGAATATGTGAGTGCCATTTTAACTATGTGAGATGCATACTTCATACCATAAAATGCTCCTGAACTTAAGTTTTGAGTTCACCTGGGAGAAACATGATTACCGTAATCTCCCGCGTATAAGGCGCGTCTTATACGCGAATCAGATCGTGACTGGGTCTTATACGCGGGAGGGTAACTGCCTTGAGTTGGGGGTGCGCCTTGTACGCGGGGTACCTCCACTTTCCAAACCAGAAAGATGTACACAGGGTCATGTATTTTCTCTAACCAAAGAAAAGGTGTAGTCTATACCATGGTGCTCTAAATACCCTTAAACTGCTGAATGAAACATGCCATTCTGCTCACCATAAAAGTGTTTGGAAATATGTTTACACCCCACTCACTGAGAGCTTTGTTAATTACACTATTGACCTTTTAATCAAGAGAATCCATGCAGCATTATAATCAATAATCCTGCCATAGTGTGTGCTGCCACCTGGTGTTGTATGAGCTGTATGTCATTTTCTATTCTCTACATTAAAAACTACTGGTATCCCAGCATGCCATGTCTCTAGAAGACAGGCCTATTTCCCTGTTATAACAGTGTGGGCCTAGATAATCAATGGGAGGGTATGATATGAACAAATAACAAATTTAGTTTGAACCTGTCTTATCTATAACTTGTTAACAAATAATGCAAATCAGAGGATTATTTCTTTCAAAAAATGAACAGTATTGTACCTTTCAAAATGATGCCAAATAACATCAGTTGTGGGCCATATGAAGACAATTGGCATCAATAGTAGTTAATAAGTTAAATGATTCCTACAATAACACCAGGTGGCAGCACACACTATGACAGGATTATTGATTATAATGCTGCATGAATTCTCTTGATTAAAAGGTCAATAGTGTAATTAACAAAGCTCTCAGTGAGTGGGGTGTACACACATTTCCAAACACTTTTATGGTGAGCAGAATGGCATGTTTCATTCAGTAGTTTAAGGGTATTTAGAGCACCATGGGTTAGACTACACCTTTTCTTTGGTTAAAGAAAATACATGACCAGTTGGGGTATTGATAGTTGCAGGCAATATTTGAAATGCCCCTTTGGGTTGGGTCCATTGTGTGGGCCATGCTCCTTGAGTTAGGGGTGCGCCTTATACGCGGGTTTTTCAAATATTAGACTGAGGAGCAGCAGATGCGCCTTCTATGCCGATCTGCCTTCTCTGAGTTGGGGGTGCGCCTTCTACGCGAGAGATTACGGTATTTTCTCTTCAATCTATTAAACAAATACATGCATATTGAAGCCCTCTTCAAGCCCGTTAAAATGATACCCTAATTGTCCAAATCCACCTGTAAACAGCTTCATAATCAATAAGTAAAGACATGTCAACTTCAGCTGCTCCATTTTTGCTAAATCACACTTTTAGCCTCCGCGCACGGCAGACCCATGCACGGCAGTTATGTCAGTGCCTACTTAAAAGGGTCTATATCTCCTCTTTCCTATCCTCTTGGATGTGTGTGGTGCACATATGCGTGGGCACTGACACATTCCTCTATGAAATTGTGTAATGTATTTCTCACCATGAATATGACCTTAGCTGTCGAAATGGCGTTAAACATCTATTACTCACTCACTCACTCAGACCAGATCCCAGACCTGTCTTCTGTTTTGTCTGTTAGTACCCGACTCCCAAGAGACCTCAGGCTCAGTCTTTAAAAATCCCCATAGCCGTCAGCTGGGTTAACATATACCCACCATCGGTTGCAGATCCCAGGCATTCTTGCAGCTACATGTATCAGTTTCCATGAATAAGTGGATGTTCTTAATTAGATTTGGAAATTTCAATATCATAGAAAAATTCTAGAGGAAGTTATAAAGGGCTTATCTCGCCATCTAAGCATGTGATCTTTACAGGGCTCTACAAATTAAGTTAGAGAATTAGAATGCATGTCCATGGGCACTAGAACTAAAAGGAGTTGGGCCCTCAAAAATCAATTTATGTCCCATCTACTAGAACTGTCCTAAACAATGATCGATGTCAGTTTCCACAAAATCCCAATTTTGCCATTCTTTTAAACCTCCAACCTATTGTGCCACGGGTACAGGGTACAGGGATTTAAATCAAACTCTGCAACGGAGCCTTCATTGAACTATACCTATAGATATAGTACACTTTTTTTGTGCCTATCCACCCGTCATTCCTTTGATGATGAATTCCCACTTCATGATAGAAATGTTGAAACAAACTTTCACTCTTGGATTGCTGAGATCATGGGATATTTCAAAGGATGACTGTCTATACCTCCTCACCCTGACACTACCTTGATACTACTGGCGTGGTTGCCAAGCTCGCCTCCCCTTATCAACTTCCGTTGACAGGGGTTGTCTCCAGGACAATCAGTGTTTCTATACACAAAAATGCATTGTCATCATGACACCAGTGCTGGTTCCTGGTCAGCAGCCTTCGATAAAAAAGAATAAAATAAAAAGAGATCATGGGATATTGCCTGCCATTCTGGTCATTGTCTGAGACTGAGAGCCCTACACTGACAATTACAATTCCAGTGTAATTTCAGCAACATAATAGTCATCTTTGTAGTGTTTAGGAGTAGACTAAAACTAAATTGTGGTTCAGGTGTAGATATGCTGAAAAAAATAAGTGTATATCATATGGAATGGCTTTTTATTCTTCTTATTCTTCGCTATCATTATGAAGGAAATGGCTAAAATCATCTCCTAGCTTTAACTTTCTGATGAAATCCCAACACCTATCTATAGCATAGCCACATATATTATTCCATTCATAAACAGTATTGTACTGTTTCTTGCAGGTGGAGCGGATGCACAGGCCGAGCGTCAGAATCTGCTGATTCGGCTCCTAGATGCAGTCAAACAGGTAAGAAAGCTCACTCACTACTAACAAACATTGGCAATCATCACACTGACATAAGGGAGTGAACACAGGGGGGGCTGGTGGGTTTGCGTGTGGATGCGCGAAAAAAATTGACCCCTCTCAAGGGGGTAACATTTTTTTTACCCCCCCCCATAAGGAGCGAAAATCGCGTGCGAATGTGCCCTTTTAACCTATAGTAGCGTGTAGGGTTTTCCACTTAAAACAGGTGAAATTATTTTGACCCCCCCCCCCCCGCATCAGAGGGGGTTGAGAAATTCTGACCCCCCCCCCTCCCCGGTCAAGGGGTTGAAAAAATTCGGACCCCCCTCAAACCCACCGCCCCCCCTGCAGTTGTTAAACCCTTCCCCCCACCCCCGTTGTTAAAAAATGATCACTCCCTAAGTCTGGTCAAATTGTATGTTGAATGGCCAATAATATGTAGACCTACGGTTCTATTCTTTTCCTGTTTACAATTACAATTCTAACATTATGAAAAAAAACATATGTATTGCAGTCAATCTCGAAAGATGAGTTGTTTTTTCTCATTTTGTGTATATTTCAGATTATTCTTTATTTTCTTCTGTAATCTTACAAAATGCCAACAACAAATTCAGCACAGTAAGTAATCCAAGTTAGCAAATGTTTTAAAAATTTTCTGTATTGCCAATATGTTTTGGTTGCAGTGCCAAGTCCGCTTTGGTGGTAGAAGAGAGTTGGCTACAGAAGGTGATAGCCGGTGAGTCATTTTGTTGTGGTTATTAAAACTGTTTGTAAAGGACTTATGAGGACATCTTTAACTCTTTAAATGTTGAATATGACCCCTTCATGCTCAGGCTCCTTTAGTATTCTTTGTCCTTCTAACACACCTCCAGCCCATTATTGGCATTGTATTGATGCAGCCTTCGATAATAAGCTTTGGACTGTATCAAATCCATAGAATGGGCATGAATCCAGCCATTCTGAGCAGGGCAGCAGGCATTCAGCATGGGACGCAGTGGCGGATTTAGACGGGGGCACGCACCCTCCCATTTTGCCAGTACTTAAGAGATTCTTTGCATATTTTCCACCCGAAAATTTGCTCAAAAATCGGGGGTGCGCTCCTCCTTTTGGACTGCACCCCCTCCCTTTTCAAATCCTGGATCCGCCACTGGGCCCTCATGCACTGTGAGGTGTTCAAAGGGTTAAATGAATCACTAACTCATGTCCCATGTTTGGTATTAACCAATGCCTTTAATCTATCTAAATTTTTAATTTATGTAGATGACTGGAAACTGCCTATATCAAACACAGCTTTTGTCACCTGTGCATTTTTCAAAGTAGCGATGACCAATTTATAATCAGGAAAGGGAAAGACCTGTATGCCCAGTTTGGCAAAGTCAAGGTAGCCCTTTCTGACCAATGTGGTAAAGGTAGGTAGGGCCCGTGGTAAGGAGTGTGGGTTGATGAGGGTCCCAACAATAGTAATAGAACGAACCATTATCTGACTCGGTCTGATTGCCACCTCCGCAGTGCTTGGCGGAATACCAAAGAGATTCAGCGTGCCACCCCGCTTTAGCCAACTTATTGCCTGCTGGATTGCAGTGACATTCCCAGAGCAGTCAATAATGAGTTGATAACCATGAAGCTCTGTGTTGACATCTTTGGCAAGGTGTACTGGATCACAGATTCTGTAGCCTAACTCAAGCCTATCCACAAGTGCACATCGCTGTTCGCTGGGTTCTGTGATCGTTACATCTTCATAGCCACGCATGTGAAACAGACTGGCCCAGAGAAGCCCGATTACCCCTGCACCCATGATGAGGACTTTGGCATCTTGAGGCTGGGGACCGTTTCTCTCCCAGCCTTGGCAACACAGCAAAATGGTTCACAGAGAACCCCTGAAACCAGCGGAACATCCTCCGCTAAGGCCACCACCTGACATGCAGGAAGTTCCCACAATTCTCACCAGCCGCCATCTTGGCTCCATCCAATCGCTGATTCCAGTGCCCCCTTCTGGCAGTACAGTGTGTTTCCTTGTTGGCAATATTGACATTGACCACAAGCGATCTGCAGAGCGATTACAACATTCTGTCCTGTCCGCAGCGTCCAGACATCTATGCCTACTTCCACTACAGTCCCTGATATCTCATGACCAAGAATCATGTCTTCTCTCAGGTCCAGGTGTCCGTCCATGATACTGAGGTCGGTGCCACAGATTCCACCATAACCAACTTTAACAAGGACATGACCACTTCTAGGGGGTCCTGGCTTAGGCAGACTGACCATCTTTACAGTCTTGTTGACTGAATCACATTTTAATGCCTGCATTACGACCAGCTGACTTGCACAAATGTATATGGCTGGCTTGTTTTTCTTAATAAAATAAGAAATGAAAAGGTTTGAGTGAATGGGAATGTAGTGAGAAGATGAATAATAAAGGGGGAAAGGAAGTTTTGTCTCTATGGTAGGATCTTTTAAATCTATACTGTCCTCACAAAGTTACAGTAATATTTCTAAAACAGATAAATGATGATGCTGGTATTTTAATAGTTTCTGTCCCATTGTCACTTGCTTCAAGTAAAACATTGGTGCAATTCCTGGTTTATGCTTTGTTATTGTAACATATGGCATTAATATGAAACCAATGAAAAACTACAAAGATCAGCAATGTAGACCATCCTTGCAACATATGAGCAGCACTAAAATATCGAATATTGTTGGTTATCACAATTCAAAACATCATGATTATAAATATCAGCAAAGCACAGAAAATACAGGTGGTTAACAGACACAGACAGTATGGAACTTGAAGTACCTCAGCCTGGCGAGAGCTCATACTGCTGGCTTGTACCGTAAGTTGGTTGGTAAAAGATTGTGACTGCTTAGATAGAAAACTTAGGGGTGCAAAAATTATGGTTGGACCCTGGCTGGTTGATACTCGCACACTGCCAGCATGGTGCACCAAAGTCTTAAGTGCTAGCAAATTACTCGCTGATGCTACCAATGCATCATCTCTTATAATGGGACAGCAGCCTTCCCTTCTCCCCTAACCCTATGACTCCTGCCCCATACAGATGTAACTTGTTCAGTGCAAATCTTTGTTGGACGTATAATACCGTAAACTCCCGCGTAGAAGACGCGCTGCGTGTAGAAGACGCACCCCAAACTCAGCACATGCATTTTCGCGTATAAGACGCACCTCTTAGGTACCAATTTTGTAAATTCAGTACATTTCTTTAGTAAAATTACCCCTCGTATAAGACGCACCCCCAACTTCAGAAAATCCTATAAGACTCCCCAGCATTTTGTTTGGTGTAGAGGACGCGTCTTATACGCGGGAGTTTACGGTATGTGCCTCATATCAGTCAAGTAACAATCTTGTGCCCTGTACATGACATGTATGTGTACTCCCTTACCAATAAATATCCCTACATAAGAAGTGAAAGATATAAACACGGTTACACCCATACCTTATCTGATAACAAGTCCTGTCTGATAATGAAATTAGCAGCTCCTTTGATTAGGATGGCAATAATGTAGAAGTTAATATGAACTTTGGTTTGTTACATATGGGTGGTTGGATGTGACCTTCTAATAAGGAACAGTAAATCTTGGATATCACATCCAGATAATAACAGAAGTAGGGCAGGGGTAGTACCTTACTAGTACTACACTACTCATGGATAAATAAATACATTTTGTACCTGTTGTAGACTACTGAATGGTATAACTGGGGTCTGTTGTGTAGGTTGTTATACACTGTAGATATGTGGGTCAGTGAACTAGAGCTTGGTGATCTGATCCACTATATCTAAAATGAAAGTGAATGAAGAAGTGAACGATATTCTGGTCTGTTGCTGGTATGCTCCCAGCCACTTAAAGAGATGCAGATGTTCTCCTCACTGTGGAACTTTCAGAATTTGCAGAAAGAAGGTTGGGGGGAGGGACACGTAACTGAATGCAAATACTGGGGGCTACAGGCCCCCCCCCCAACCCACCCCGTGACATTAGAAATGGAGAAATGGTCTTAGTACATGTATGTGATGAAAACCTGGGACCTTTTGGGCATCATGCTGTCAATGGAGCTTGAATAGATCTAATAAAGGTGTTAAATGTATTACAAAATATCAAACAGAAATACCTGTTTTGCAGTGTCTCGTGTCTGTGTGCAACTTGGGAGGCAGCGCTGTCTCACGGTATGCGCCACACCAACAAGGCCCTCTCTACCCTCAAGTAAGTGGATCAAATCTTCTTCTTATCAGTACCCCTCCCCAATACTAGACATTCTCTTACCTTGATTCCCATCTGTGTGATGGTATACTTCAAACCGGTACATCCCTGGTAAAGCATTTATAGTTGTGGGTTGATAGCCCTTCTAAGGGTCTGTATGTTAATGATCTGGTTAAATAAAACTTCATCTCTGCTTGATTTACAGACAGGTGACAGAGCTAACCGGCCTGTCTAAAGTGGCGTCCAATATTGGCATCATAGAGAACATCCACAATATGGAGACAGAGCCTGTGTTTTGGCAGTACGTCAAAGAGCACCTCAGTAAACACGAGTCTCAGCGCTATGTCCTTTTACGTCATGTAACCACCGACGCTGGGCGAGGGCGTGCCTGGTTACGGTCAACGCTTAATGAACACTCACTGGAGAAGTACATGCATATGATATTGGAGGACGCCGACATGATAAAGTAAGTACTGGAGGAAAAAGTTCAAAAATCTACCTTGAACTATCTGCTAACTTCTGGAAATTTCTACTTTTTCTCTGAAGATATTCATATAGAATTTAAATAATTCATAAAGAGAATTGACCAGAATCCTGAGATTGTGTAAACTTGTGTCCCTCTTTTTCAAAGTTGATGTAAGATTTGAGACATCATTTATGTTGATGAAAGATTATTTTAACTTTTTCTCATAACTTCTGTCTGGAACGAGTCATGTAGAATTCAATATTTTGTCTTTGTTCAATCTAGGACGTTTTACGATGAAAGTGCATTCCTCCGAGACCAGGAGCGGGCCAGTATGCTCCCCATGATGGCAGCCGGACTTGGCTCTATCCTCTTTGCCATCAACATTGACAACCCGGACCTCAATGCCATCAAACCAGCTGCCGGACTGGATGCCATCCTCAGCTCTACTCCACCTAACCGGGCCTTCCCACCTCGCCCTGATGAAGAGCCAAGGCCCGTAATTCATTCAGACCTCTCCCCCAAAAGTAAGATATGTTTTGTAGAGCTTCTATGAGAATTCAAGGGATATAGTTTTCTTTTTTGATAGACTGATGAAGTAAATCAAATGTAAACTAAAATATGTCGCATGGCAAACAGCCATAATTGAATGCTGTGAATGCTTAGAAGAAAATAACCTTATTTTCTTCTAGAATATACATGTACTCTTGTGCTGAAATACATGTACAGCAATACAAGTGTTCATTCATATTTTCATTTTCAGATGAGCGTAAGAAGGAGCGAAAGAAAAAGAAAAAGGTTGCACACATTGTATCATTTGATGACGATGATGGTACAAGCTCATACTGCAGTACCTCTCCTGGATCCTCTGTCACAAGCCCACTCACCAAGTCGTCAGGTGTGGAATTCACCACCCTGCCCACCATTGTTGCTGGCAGTGCGCCTGCCCGCACAACTCATGGCTTCTCTCAGGCATATTCACAAGTTAGTAGTGTTAGTGCGGAGAAGCCTGCATTGCAGGCTAGAACTAGTTCTGGAATGGACTCTAACCATCAAATAGTAACAGGACCTACAACCACTGCATCTCAGGACTTAAATACCTCCACATTGCAGGATGGGTCTATGTATAGCAGTAACATTGGAGGAAATGATGGGCTTCCTTCTTCCGGGATAGCCGCCCTTGGGCAGCAGTCACCCCTGCCAGTGGTATCCGCTTTCCCTAGTCAGTCCGAGATGTTGAACGGACATGGAGACAGCCAGCCTGCTGACACTAATACAAAGACTGCTGTAACTGCTACCATGGATAAGGAATGTACAGCGAATGTAGCGACTGGTGAAATACACCAACTAGATAGCACAGTGAATGTAGCAACTGTGGCCTCAATAGATTATCCTGTCAGTGTTAATGATGGTACAACTGCAGGTACAGTGGCATCCAATACTAAGGCGGTCTTAGATGAGTTACGCTGCCCCTCAGTCATGAATGGCTCCGGGGGTACTGTGTTCTCCGATGAGCCAAAATCAAGCCTAACAGAAACACTAATAAATCAAAATGACAAATCAGCCACTGCCCCAGGACCAGCTACCAGTAGTATAGGGTCTAGCTCGGACAGTGTAGGGAATCATTACCCGGGACCTGGTTTAAGTCAGAGTGAAGTAGTGAAAGAGGGGGTTGATACTAGTAGGAAAAGCTCCCAGAAGGAGGTTCTGTTAGACTGGGACAATAAAAGGGATAGGGGCCGGGGAGATGGACAATGTGATAGTAATGTAGAAACTGCTAAAAATAATATAAGTGATAGTAACAGTGAGACCAAACCACAGAGAGTGGATAGTGTATCTGAGGGCTACACTAATATGGTCTTAGCTGCCATAGAGAAAGCTCCACAGAAAGAGACAATTGCTAAAGAGAGTAGCACCGGTCAAAAGCCTGGACTGCAGGGTAGTATACATAGTTCTAGTAATAGCAGCACCAAAGGTGCTCCGGTCTACGGACACTCGCGAAATGATTCAACTGTTTCTGATACATCAAAAGCCGAGGATACCTGGTCATTTACGAATGAGTCGGTGAAAACGGAGAGCACGACCAGTTACCACAGCAGTCCCAATCGCTCCCCGCACAAGGGCCAGGGAGGGTCACCTTACCGGCAATCCTCTCCACGCCCTGAGTCCATCAAGGGGCTTGATATATCCGAAAGGTACAGACTTCCTCGCTGTGATTCTTCTGACAGCGTTCCGGGTAGTATGTCTGATTCAGTACGTACTAACGACTCACTCCGCCAGAGGTTTGGCCGATGGGATTCAACGGACAGTGCAGATGTGCGGTCTATCACGAGTAATTCATCTCTAGGAGAGACTGGCCCATCACCAACTCTACCTCAGGTGTCCTCTACATTAACTAGGTAAGTTAAATGAAGTTCATTCATACAAGGCTGTGAGATAAGTATGTGAACTGTTAACAATGCCAATGCGAACATCCATACTCGTAACTGAGCTACATACTGTATAACTCTATCCAAGCGTATTCTCATTGGCCGAGAGACTTGTCTCCTCGGCCATATATATACGTCGTGTAAGAGGGGGACAGCAGGTCATGTCAAAACCAGCCAAAAGTCCTCTACTAAAGATCAGCTACTGAAATCGGTCAATCATGACAAAGCCCGTGGTGAAGACTAGATTCTAGTAATACACTCAATTCATTTTTTTCCCCAAGTAGAATAGAAGCACTACCAATTTAACTAATATTGTTATGATTGCTATTATCTAGACCTGTGCAAGTCTATGTTGTGTATAACGCCTCTATAGATGGCGTGTACACGGCATCCAACTTCTCTCTACCCCCTGCACTCACACCCCAGTTATATACATGATTGCTATTGTCCAACAGCGCCCCAGCTCTGTCCCCTAGAGTGTGTTTGTTCACCTCCTACCTTCGTAAAATTTTACACATCTCTACTACGATCTCTCGGCCATTACATCTGTGATGTACAATTCACTCTTAATTATGTCCTCAACCAAGCGTGATCTCGTCATGTATTTGACGTATTTCACAAAAATTAATAAAGTAATTCTCTTAAATGCTTCAACATGTGGTATGACCATGTCAACATTCTCATATCCTTTCACTTGTTCCGTATTTAGAAGCCATCACCCCTTATATTACAGCGGTACGACAGTACCAGCGTCCCTGACCCCCGTGTCACCTGATGGCCGCCCCCTGGAGGGAGATTTCATGATGCCCATAGCACGCACCACCGCCAGCTCTGAGGACTCGCGATCATGTATGGTGCAATTCATTTTCCGTACAATTTCATAAATGTTACTTTTTTTTGTTTATTTCTCCTATGTTTCGTAGTATTAGAATAAGAAATTATCAAACTTGACTAAAAACGACTCTGAGATGAAAGATGTATCCTGGTATGTGCATGTTGTACCAATGATTAATGAAAAGGTATCGTCTCCTAGTTGTGGTAGTGCATACGCTCTAACGCTACATCTCAATGCAGCTCTTGTATTTCACCTTGTATTCAAATCTGTATGTTTTCATAGATGATTCAGTCGAGGTGCCGAGCTACACAGAAGACACTGAGAATGCCGCATATGCTTTAGCAGTCACTCAACAAGGACTTTTAGCCAGGTAAGGGCCACTAGAAATTAGGCCTGATCATATTTAGAAAATCATGGCTCTACGACATACTCTGGATCATAGTCCTGATGTATGTTGTAACTTGTATTTCTGTTATATTGAATCAACAACCTTTGAGACAATAAAAAAAAATAAACTGAAAGAAAATAAAGAGACTGGTCATCACATAGGTAAGAAGCAGGTAATATGGGCTTCTCAAATTTGTTCTGTATAACACGCCTGTTAGTGTGTGTTGAACCAAATAGCATCCTTTGTCATATTGAGTATATGCTACAATCATGTTCAATATGATTTTTGTCACATTTTTCAGTTCTGGCCTTGAGAAGCTTGGTGCTACGTCCCCTGAGGCAGTGTCCAGTGAGTCCCTGTCACCTGGTTAGTCAACATTGCAGTTTTTCCTCACTGATAATATGCAAACAGTTTAATGCATGATATCAGAAGCTAAAACCAGTACAGCTTAGGCATGCCGTCGGTACCATTTTACCCAAACGCTCTATCACTGACCTACTGGTATCCTATATGCGCCTACCTGTGTAAGCTTAGAAATCGATCATGAAAGAAATGGTCAAAAGAATTTAACCAGCGATGTATATTTGTTATCAGATGAGTTGAAGCAGGCATTAATTGCAATGATGCTTCAAAAAGATGAGGCAGAGTCCCTACGGCGTGCGTTAGAGACGGCCCTGGAAGTGGAGCGTGAGGTCAACACGGCACTACGAGCCGAAGTCGCAGGGCTCAAACAAGGAGCCGCCCAGATGGAGGAGCGAGACACAGAAAAGATTAAATCATTGTCCAAGTTAGTCTTGTTTGGGATATTAAAGAAATAAACTCATAAAGAACAGAAACTTTACAGTTTTCATGTTAAAGATCCGTGCTCAGCAACTGCCATTATATGAAAACACAACTTGTGATAAAACAAGGCCATATTTTTGCTATAGTTGTATTGTAAAACAGACAATAATCGTTTTGTATGCTTAAATGGCAGCCTTATTTTTTTCCAATATCAATACTGGTACACCATAAATTAATTGTTCTCCTTCTATCTCTCAGGGAAAACGAACTGCTCAAGCACCAGCTCAGGAAATATGTCAATGCAGTCCAACTGCTCCGTACTCAAGGTGCTAAAACCGAGGGTGAGTGAGAACTGGGGATTATGAATCCTGCTTTGGGTTTCACCTTTTTGATAGCAAAGGTTATGGGCTACTTCTATTTGATACACAATCCTTCCAACCGAGGTGTACAAATCAAAATGACAAAAAAAAATAACATAAAGCTTTAGACTTCATGGTATGTCAAATCTATATTTCAGATATCCCAGGCATCCACCTCGAAGATGTGCAGCCAACCATCCCAGCGCCCCGCCAGCACATCGACTACAGCCACGAGGCCTCGGAGTACGAGAAGAAACTCATACAGGTAAAAGCACATGGTCACATCTGTATACAGAGCTATTCATAACAAAGGACAAATCAGTTTTAGGTTCATCATGTTTGGTCACAGAGAAACTTGGCTTGCGATTTACACCATCTTAGTTGCCTATGATGTGCATGACACAAAAAGTCTTCTTTCCCCATAGTTACATATCTTACATTTATCCCTACAGGTGGCAGAGATGCATGGTGAACTGATGGAATTTAATGAAGTCCTTCATCGACAACTCAGTGTTAAGGAGGCCACGATCCAGCGCCTAAAACAAGAACTCACAGACCTCAGGGGACCGGTGTGTATATTATTTGCTCCTTTAGGAGAATCTGGCATAGCACAAATTTAATTTGTCAATTCACTTTGAATAAATATTTTACAGTAAGTGCAAGGGCGCCCGCCTCCCCATATTCAACTTCAGGTTTATTTGATGAAAAAGAGATAAAAACTATATTTCATTTTGTGCATATTTCATGCAGAGGCTTTGTTGATAATGCTTGATGGTTGTACCATTTTTCAGTTACCAGAAGATTTCCAGATGTCCGATGACAGCGTTAGTGTAACCTCAGACATAGACATGTAAGTACCGACCTTGGCTTCATGCCGGTAACAAATCACCCTAACTGAGCCCTTTAATTTCTAGAAAATTCAATCTATGTTCACTTTAAATCCCTTTGTTAAGGTATACAACTAAGAGTTGATTGTGGCTTTTCTGTACAGGAATGCATTCAACCGTCCACTAGTCAACATATGGATCCCATCTGCCTTCCTGCGAGGGGCTGGGTCAGACGCGTTCCATGTATACCAGGTGATTATTTAGACAATTTTCCGAACACTTTTGCTACCACTTTACTCTTTCACAGAGAAATTCAGACTTGGCTATGTATTAAAGAGAATACGTGAAGAAGAGGAAACATATTCTACCTAAGTGGTGCACAAACCCTAATAAGAATACCATTACATCCCTCTTTTGCTGAAAACAACACTGAAAGAACAGAAAATCTGCCATGAGGTTTGAACTTTGAAACATTGCATATAAGGTGGAACATTAGCGTTATTTTCTGCATTTGACAATACCGATGGCAACAGATATCAAGACTAAAATAAAAAAATAAACAATATCAAAATCATTTTCAGGTGTATGTGCGAATCCGAGATGAGGAGTGGAATATATACCGCCGATATGCCGAATTCCATGACCTACATGCCAAGTTAAAAAAGAAATACCCCATTGTCAACTCATATGAGTTCCCTTCGAAGAAGACTTTTGGAAATCGGGTGAATATAATTCTATTAAACAAATATTTTCTAACATATATTTGATTTAAAAGAAAAGACCACCCTATTTTCATGTTGAGGTATTTTGATAGCCTTTGTGCAAATAAACAAGATTTTTGCATATTTAGTAAAATATGCACTACTATAAGCGAGAACAGCAGGCCTTTCTGCTTCATTGTATGACGTCACGTGAAGGCCATTTATAGTAATATCACTGAAAAAATACATATGGACTAATCATTATCATGTCTGTGGTAAAATCTGACATTAAATCTTGAGGTAAAGCCTGTATTGAATTAAAACTTCCTCCAACATCTCACAGGATCCCAAGTTTGTGGAGGAGCGGCGTCGCAAGTTGCAGGTTTACCTACGCCAGGTAATTAACCTCTTCCTTCAGACAAACCCAGACTTTGTCGCTAACGTCAGCCGCACCCGACTCCTGCAAGTCGCCCCATTCTTTGGGTGAGAAAATATTTTTGACCTTGTTATGAAATAATTATTTGTTTTCTTTGAATCAAACAAATCGATAACGATACAGTATAAATATTTAAATATTGTATAAAGTATAGACAGAGAAGACGCTTACGTGGCTCATAGGTTTAAATATTCATTCAGTGTTCATTATATTATTGAATAAAGCCATTTATAGTTGTTTCTGCTATGCCACAGCATACCTACTCTGAATTGTTTTAAATGCTAACTCATATTACTTCCCACAGAGATGTGCCGAACCAAGAGAAGAAGAATAAAGGCAAAAGGAAAGTATCTAGAGGTACCCCAAGCTCCAGGTCTCAAGCACCCAGCTCCTCCCAAGCACCTCAGCAACACTACATGGGCCTATGAACGCAATAAGACCTCCTAACCGTTGTCAACTACAGGAAGTATAACTTCAATTTGGTTAGTTAGGATATACATTTGATTTACAGGGTTTATGTATTGAGTATAATAAAAGTGTAAAAAACATAAAGCATTTAGATAGACAATATAAGATGTAAAATATTGAGTGAAAATTGATTTAAAAAAAAAACTAAATTATGCTATATCTATCTCAAAGCATTTACACTGAAAAGTAAATGCTTCAGTTGACTTTTTTCATGCAGCTAGATGTCAATTTACTAATTTGATTAAAAACATTTCTGCCCTGCTGTAGTTCTTATTTGGAGAGCCATGTCAATTTTTGTTAATGAGCATAATAAGACAGTGGCATACATTTACATGACCATAAAATAGTTTAATTTAGACATCTATAAGAAAGTTCCCATACGTCTTCCCTGCTGGTAATAAAGAACTTTCCATGGGTCTACATGAAGTAGATTTCATGATAACCTCCATGTGATAGGTATAATGAAATTGTGAAATGATAAGCTGATGATTGTGAGTATGGAAATACCACGGGTGTTATAAGGTGCATTTACAAATGCAAACAATGCAGGTAGAACTGGGGGTTAGTGTGAAAGCCAAATATTAAATGTCAAATTTAGAAAGTTAAAGTATGCTTCATGGGTAGCTACCTGGAACCATGGTCATGTAAGATGATATAAATTATGTTGATGTTGTCAGTGTTATATTCCTAATGGAGAAGTATGTTTGAGTGTATGGGCGAATATACTCCTATTCAATATTGTAAATACTTATCCGATAAGTTAATGTTTAATGGGGAAAAAAATCACCTTTGTGGACAACCCGGTGTAATGTAGTTTGATGTACGCATGTACTTAAATAGAAGAAATATTTTCAGGAATACGACATGTGCTTATGTCAAGAAATATCTGCCGCTTTAGAAATACACGTACGATGCTGATAATTTCCTAGATAAATCTGAATTTTGTATAGATTAGGCTTCTGAAAAAAGAAAAAGTAACTACCGGTATAACTGATAATGTAATGCGTTCTATCATGGTACGTGTATCATAAATCTCCTCTGGCTGTTGCTATAGGGCCCAATAATTACTAAGCTCTTTCCACCTTCAAATCTTTATCAATCTTTTCACTGATATTATAGTGTAGCCACCTGTGGCGGATGTTTATGGGCAGTAATTACCCCGGTGGTGCTTATGGGTTTGGGTATGAAGTAGAATCAAACAGGTGTGTCATCTTGGAATACCAGGTAATTTACCAGTATTTGGTAATACTTTGCTTAGATTTAACCCACCTTATGTTAAATTCTGTTCTGTCGATACAGAGTGATATTGAGCCTTTCGTCCATGTACATGTATCAAAACTGTGATTTCTAGTTGGTGTTAGGAAAAGTTGTATCTATCTCTAAATGAATGAATCCACTATTATCCTATTACATAATGATGGTAGGCCCTAATATTATATGTTACATCATTTGCATAACTTTATTGAAATAGAATTAGTTAAGTTTCTGATTTAGAAAAAAAATAGGATTACCAGAATATCCTCGTGTTAAAGTTGCGCGAGGTATTTCCTTGAGAAAAGTAAAGGTATATTTTGTATTGATTGCTTACGGTTACACCCAGTATAGATGGCTGGGACTGGGTGCATACTTTGCTTTCTCTAACCCTAATGACAAAGAAATAACTACAGCGTGCAATATGGTTTTGCAATATAGATGATTTGGTGCTATAGCATACATATGGTGTTTTATAAGTTTTAGTTTTAGTAAGGGATGGACAATCAAAAGAAACGTTGAAAGTCAAATATATATTCACAGTTGTCCTAAGGATAATATTTTAAGCCCAGATGTTTTTTATGAGAACAAATGTTCTTATATTCAGGGATGGCTCCCATATCACCCGTGCTATTTTCCACACAGATAAGTATGATGAAGTTAAAATAAATCTAATTACGAAATTTATTTTTTTATTGATTCAGAGAGGTTGTTACTGTTATTTTCATATATGTTTATGTTAACACAGTTATAATAAGGTCCCAAAATTGCATTTATGTGAAAATGTGTGGTATGTTGACATAGTGAAAGTCACTGAGAACTTTGGTTATTCCATGTTATAATGGTAAGCTACCATTGATGCTATCAAAACGACTTTGGTTTGAAAAAGTTTTTATAATGGCTCGATTCAGAATTTTCAACTTCAACAATCCTTGTGTCCGTGAACATGCATCTAATGAAGATCATCAAACCATAAAAAAAAACAATCGTTTTATCTTATTATTTGCATTGGTATCACCTCGACATCATGTATACTTTTGGAGAGATATAAACACGTTGTTGTGCATGAGGGGTAATTCTGTGACGATGAGGATACATTTTGTTAAGACATTCCTGTGTCCTTTCATTTACAACATACTGCTGTCTATAAAAATGGGTTGAGATTGTTGTATCAGGATAAGATTAAGAATACTTGAGTATTTGCCGAACTAATGTTGAAAGTTCCTGTTATGATTTATTTCTCTGAGACATCACAATGTAATATGATATTATAGCTACCAGTGTCAAAATACTGACTGATCTTATAGTCCCACCGACTGGTATAATGTTATGCCAATTAAACTGATTATAAGGGTCTGTAATACATGGAAAACGTATGTGCACAGTTTGATAGCTTCTCTTGATTGACTTCTCCTTTGGGGCAACAGTTCTAAGCACCATACCAAGACCCCGCTGACCAGGTTTGAATAAGATAGTCGGTGGCGGATCCAGGAGAAGGAGGGGGCTTTTACCCTAACTACTTCAAGAAATGAGAGGGGGGAGGGGCAGGCATTAATATATGATCTACAGGGTAGATACAGCCTTAAGATCTAATTTCCCCCCCCCCCCTCTTCCCCTCTTCTACACAATCCTGGATTTGCCACTGGGATTTGAACAGAATATGTTCTAATCTTATTTGAGTACTGCGTTGTGCGTAAGGGCGCTTTTGGTTTGTAAGCCCAATATCCCCCTGTACTCATACAGTATTGGCACCTATCTTGATGGCTGCATGTAGCAGTTGAAGAGTAATTCATAACCACATCCTCAGTGCTTACAATACATACTGGCCTGTAATTGAATAAGCATCATTCTTGCATTTAAACGCTGGAAGTAGAGGCTAGTTGGAATTTATAAGAGCCTAGGCACTTTTACAGGCCACTATGGTATACAATGCAAGCGTATAACCAAAGGATGCTATGGTATATTTGTATGGGTAAACCATGGAGTTGGTAGTCTTGTAACAAGTTGTCAGCCCTGTAATTGTGGGTTTGATTGTGATCATTTATCAATATTGTTAAATGCATATCATATCATCACTGATATCAGATTGCTGCAGCTTTGGTCATGTTACTGTATGGTTCTCCCCCCTACATCCAAGTCCCGCTGTTGTGAAAGATATCAGATTCATAATACTAGTATGTGTTATGATTGTGAAATTGTGCACAAATTATTGGGTCACAAATCATAGAAAGTGTGCATATGGGGCCTCACATGTCATTCGCCCAGACATGTGCCCAGAAAACGAATTCCTATAAGAATGCTTCTTTTACAATAGCAAGGACACATTTGACATGAATGATAATGTGATTTTCTTAATCTACAGGTCAAAATAGTCTGGACCTGAGATTTTCATGGAGGTATGAAGATTGTTTCTGTAGGAAATTAAGCCCTCAACATGGCTTGTAACTCAAATGTCATACTCTTAGACACAATTTCGCCCAGACAATTTTGGTCATTTTGGGCATATTTTACCCCCCTGGAGCCCAAAATATGCATATGGGACCATCAAAACCCATATTTAACATGAAGATCTCATCCAGCCTGACACTTTGAGCCCAAGAAATAGAGGGGGAAACTAAAATTCGAAGATTAGGGGCTGGAATACCTCCAAATTCGTCATATGCAAACCTTCTATGATTTTCGACCATTGATACATGGTCATTGAAAGCTGGTTGGTTGGATACCTTATGAATTGCTAATCTTTCAAAAGCCTATATCCCTATAAGTGAAAATGAATGCGTATGTATAATTTATCCTGTGACAAATGAAAAAAAAAGTCTAAAATAAAAGTGTCTTAAATATCTTCCAGACTCTTGTTCAGTTACTTTTGAAAGCAAGTTATCAAGCAGTTAGTTTCCCTCCTTATGCAGGATTTTTGGTCGGCTATATCTATCCCCTGGCTATATCGACACTGAGAGGATACTTTTTAGCATAAGGTATTCATGACAGACATTAAAGCTGCAAAATGCTGAAATGCCCTTCTCTAACCTCTATCTGAGATAAGTCTATAGGTCTTCCCCTCAATCTAGTGCCATTCATTCTGGTGAGATGTAAGCTGTAATGCAAACACCTATGCGCTTAGGTCTCAGCTGCTCTCCTTTTTGGTGGGAAGGGACAACACTCAGTTAAATAGACTATTAAACCACCACATTCTATCTAGTGGACTTTAAATTGTGATACATTTTACAGTGTTATAACTTGTCATCAAAACACTCAACACTTCATTGTTATGTTTTATTCAAACCAAATTTGTATTATGAGCATACAGAGTGTTATGCAGTTAGGCAAAAAAAACGATTTTTTTGATAACTTTTTGATGATTTTCCGATTTTTTTGAATATTTTTTCAACATTTTTTAAATTTTTATCTCGAGATCTTTACTCGCAATATATACACATATTTCACCATCATTTCCCCTCATTAACTTGAAAAGCGAGTTATAAGGAGACACCCTGGGGCCCTGCACTTTCAGTCATTTTTGTGGTGTGAATAAGTTTCATAAAAGATGGAAATTTTATATATATAATATAAGAGGCAGAATTACTTAATGAATTTGTAGTGCCATTAAAGGAGGAGATATAGGGGTCTTTGGGAGATGTAGGGGTCTTGCAGGAAAAGGTATTTCATTACCAAGTTTTGTAAATTTTGAGAAATTGTCAATATTATACAGACTCAGTTGGTTGGCAGCCATAAGACGCTTTTTGCCTCCAATGGTGAAGGTATATGTGACAGGATCTGCAAAAAGGGCCCTTAGTGCAGGGTGCATAGAGGTCCCTATTCCCAGTACATGTCACATATGATGTTGAACCATGTCTCAACTTTCCCGCCTTTTTTTGCAATGTGGTGTGAATAGCACAGTTTTGGTAGGAGTTATGCGAATAGTGGCTCGGTGGTGCAAATAACCTGGGTGAGGGAGTGCTTTACTCCATGAACCCTGAGTGTCTGTGCTCGGCCTAAGCATTCTCCCCCAGATAACAGGTAATTAGTAGGTCAGTGAGTGTCAAGGTTGTGGTGGAATACACATACCAGATCAGAGAGATTTATATTTAATTAATTTATTGCCCCTTTGATACTGATAAATCTGATTGAAGTCAGTTGTGTATTGGCCCCCTCCCACCCTATCCCACTCCCCCTGCTCCTCCCACCTCCTTCTACTTAGTATAATACACATCGCACGGACATGCATCTTCTGACTTACACTCCCCCCTCCATTGACCAATGAGATTTGCCCATCCATTATACTAAAAGCCCAGCCATTCAGGGAGGATGGCTGGTTTGCTGAGATCAGCCTGTAGTGTAGGTACAAACATGGGCAGCTGGTCAGCCTAGACTCCATGGGTTCCCCTTTAAAGGATGGTGTGACAGTCAAAGGGAGTGCTGATGCAACAGGATGAGTGCACACCTCATGGGAGCCAATCACAGGCCTTTGAGTTTTCGAGTTATCAGCAATTTACATTGCTGCATCATATTTTCATACAGTAAATGATCCTTTCTAATAACCAGCCAACGGATATTGATCTTGAGATATCATGCAGCCCCTAAACAGTCAGATACCATAGAATTTGGGTAATGCTGAGGGAGAGACATTAAGCGGTTATATAGGAAATCATTTAACAACGCCGCTTTTTTATGTAAAAAAAAAAAAACGTTTTTATTTTGTTCCTAAGTTTGCCAAACTTAATGTAAAAAAAAACACGTCAAAACATATACACAAAAAAAAACTTTTTTTAACGTTCTATGAAGGGAGTGGTCATTTTTTAACAACAGGGGGTGGTGGGTTTGGGGGGGGACAAAAACATTTCAGACCCCTCTTAGGGGGGACAAAAAATGTTTCGCCCCTTTTCAGCGAAAAAGCCCGCGCGCGACTATAGAATAAATGGGGGGGGCAGAAAGATTTCAGACCACTCGGAGGGGGGAACGGAAAAATTTCACGGAATTTCACCCACCCCCTGTTGTTAAAAAATGACCACTCCCTAAAACGTTTTTTAACATAAAAGAAACCTAACTAACAAACATTTTTATTTGGTTTTAAGGCCAGGATAGTGCTTTAATTTCAGGGATGTGATTTCTACTACATCTGTAGGATTTTCTACACTTCTGAGCTACAAAGTTGACCCTCGTGATTTTCCCAGATCCATTGAGAAAATATTTTACTGAAGGGGGGGGAGGCAGGTCTTGTACTCTGGCTGAAGCAGATAGACCACATCCCATGCTTGCAAACAGGTCCTTGATGGGCGGTCATCACCACCTGTACCCCAGGTAGTGGCTCTGGTTAGAGGTTTGCTGACGCCTCCCTCTTATTATTCGCAACCTGGACATAGCACTCCGGCTGGACCCAGATTCCCTTATCCAGCTCCCGGTCGGAATGTCATGAGAACACAGGTACCTAATTAGGGAGTGATCATTTTTTAACAACAGGGGGGGGCTGGTGGGTTTGCGCGCGGACGCGCGAAAAAAATTTCGACCCCCCCCTCTCGAGGGGGTAAAATTTTTTCGACTCCCCCCATAAGGGACAAAAATCGCGCACGAACGTCCCCTTTTAGCCTATAGTAACGCGCGGGGTTTTCCACCGAAAACAGGTGAAATTATTTTGACCCCCCCCATCAGAGGTATTGAAAAAATTCTGACCCCCCCGGTCAAGGGGTTGAAAAAATTCTGACCCCCCCTCAAACCCACCGGCCCCCCCTGTTGTTAAAAAATGATCACTCCCTTAGTAGGCTGTGCCGTCCCAACTGGGTATAGCTTCTCAACCTGTAACTTTATCCTAGGTTGGGATAACGGGTCCAAGGGGGAATGTGACACAAAGTACTTACATTCCCCAATCGGTACCCGGTGGCCAAGGCCCATCCAGAAGTTCCGGACAAACTAATATCGGAAATGGTCAAAATGGCCATTATTCGAGTCCACAATATGGAGGATCTGGGAGAGGATCATCGTATTCAGGGAATGGGTATAACCAAGGGCAAAACCAAAATGGTTAGCGTCCTAATTATACTGGTAATCAACCGTATGGTTACGGATCTACCGGCTATGCTGGTGGACCTGGAGGATCTGTGGGTGGAGCCTCTGGAGCCTTCGTGGATGAAGTCAACTGTAGTGGTTGGACTAAAGAAGAGGCCTTGCCTTACCTCATTTGCTGGTTAAGTAAGGGTGGAAAGGTAGCTCTGAATAAATGGAGAACTGCCTATGGAATATATGGTACATACGACCAACTGGTCGAGTGTGTCACCTATCTATTCAGCTCTATTGTAAGAGAGGATCCCTGGGTCACTTTTAAGAAAAGGACCAAAGGAATCCCACAAGGTTTTTGGTTTAGAACTACAAGATTTATTGTCTAAAGCTCGACCAAATTGGGCTCACGATGATGATTGCTATCTGCAAGAGTTGTTTACACAATTCTTTGGTGGATTACGGGATGATGACCATAAGCAAGTAGTATGGAATTCGTGGAAGGATGAAACTTCCTTTAGCCATCTGTTTATGGCCATCGATGGCTATGACAGAAAAAAAAGGATTAGTGGGTTTACCCAATAGTCCCTTGCGGACGGCCCCCGTACAGTACTTGGAGGCACCCCTTGTGGCTCCCAGACTGGGTCAGATAGCTCCTGTAGAGTTACAGGATGTCAATTCGGATAACGAATATGTGTCTGATGAAAATGGAGAACACATCGGCGCGGTTCAAATTGCAGGCAAGTATTACCGCCAGAAACGGTATCGTAAAATAGGTCCGAGAGACAAGAGTAAGCCAGGCACTTATAAACCTGTTGCTTGCCGCCCCCAAGTAACTAAAACTGTCGATACCCCAACTGTGGCTGCATCAGCCGCACCTACGGATTTAGTGGAGACCTTAGTCACTTGTCTGACTGAAGCTCTGAGATGCCCCCGAGTGGACAAATCACGGAGGAGATGTTTCAGATGCCAAACTCTGGGGCATTATGCTGCCGAATATACGGCTGATAAACCGGTACCCAAATCACAGGGCGGTTATTCCGAGCTAATATGGAGGATAACTAAAAAGGGGTCTCTTGTTGGGCAAGCAAGGGGATCTCAGTGACATAACTTGCCATAGTATCACCAGCCGTGATACAGATTCCCATATAGAAGCAAAGTCGCCCAACACCGGATCAGGAAATGAGATCCGGAGGGTTGGGGAACCCGATACACCAGGTGCCCAGGGAGCACAGGGGAAACCCAGTATCGGTAAAGAGGTAGACGGCTACGAGTTAGCCAGGGGGCTCAAGCTCATGAGTTTGCAACAAATGTAAGCCAGCAAGCAGAAATAGGGGTTACTGCGGGATTTAGTACCTGTTTTAGTCAGCAGGGGACACCACTATGGGCTAGAATAGGAAAAATATGCCTAAAACTATTATAGGGTACTTTTTTATGGAGAATTCAATGATTTTAGATAAAACGTTCTTTTTTGGGTGGAAAGGTTCCAAATTAGGCATGTAAAAAGAACGTTTTTGGGCCTAAATAGGCATTTTTGTTGATTTCTGTTGCCATGGAAACATGATTTTCATTCCAAATAGGAAAATCAATTATCCTATTTGAAAGAATCTTTCACTAGGTTTACTATGGTGAAAACAGAATGAAAATATCATTTCTAGACCAAAAGTTATAGGCAAAAGAATAAAATTTTATGCTAATTTTGCTAATTAGCATAAATTATGCTAATTATATATGTATCTCATGAATAATTAGGCATAGAGCTTATTGCCATTCAGGAAATGGTCACACCTACCTAAGTTTAACAAGCCATTCCTCCAAAACTAACAGGAGTATCTTCTCTTGCAATATATCACTGTAAAGCCAGTGATCTGAATTTTAAAGTTGACTTTTAGCACGGAGCCCCCTTTCTCCTTGCCTCTACACAAATAAAAGTGAAAAAATCATAAAAAATAATTCTTTCTTTTCTAATAATTTCTCAATTGAAATGGAAAATATAGGCCTTGAGGAACATGCACAAGAAATTTCATGATATAGCTATGATTCTTTCTTGGGAAATTATTATTGTGAAAATACCTTGTAAAATGATAGTTTTCACCATTGCCCCTGAAATTGGAATATTTTCTGATAAAAAGGCCTGTTGCTAATCAACCATTAGGAATAGAACAGAATGGATAGCATCATTGGATTCCTTGGCATCGATTTAGGGGGGGTAGGTAACCTTATAATTTTCATATGATAAGTATTACCGATGCTTGAGTCTCTCACATTTTAGCTTCTGCTGTACTTCATATGGCTCCATATGACCCCATATGGCATAACGGACGCGTAACTGACACTCTTAACATGGTTGTTTTGTGACAATGAGATAAAAACATTGTAAAAATGCAGAGAATGCATATTTTTGAATTCTAACAGTGTCTATTTACATCTACAGAAAATTCCCAATCGTTCCATGGCATTTTCAAGCATCTCTCTACCCAATTTGTATTTTTAAAAGATTTTCATAAAAGAAAATAACAGATTATCATTTTATTAGTATTTGCAAAGGATTTTTCCAGAAAAGACAGAAAATTGGAAAAATATAGTAAAAACTCATTGATCACATCATAGGTATGGCAATAATATCAATTTTGTCATAGATAGTAATTTGATTTATAATAACATCTCTTTCTCTTTGCATTTTTTAAATGAAATTCTAATAGTGTCTTTGTGACATTCTCGTATATGGGGTCTGTGGCATCCTCATGAGCTTCACCCAGGGTTGGTAGTACCCATCTACCCCCAGGTCATCCTTGTCTGGAATACCTGAAAGGATGTGGATTGACTCCTGTTGCTGAAAGTGAGATTCCTGTTGTTACGGATATGCCTTCCTTGCTAAAAGGAAGACGGTGGGATGTTTGCCTTACTGTCAACGGAAGGTCTGAGCACTTCCTCCTGATATGGGAGTTTCATGCTCATTCGGTATAAGATCATAGAATATCTTGGAGACACAAGAGTGGCTTGCTCCATACCGTCCTCAGAGCAACGGTTTAGTAGAAAGATTCAATAGAACTCTTATCCAAGTTCTCAAATCACTAGTGAATGAGAATATCGATGACTGGGATGAGCAATGCCACTTTGTAACGCATGCTTATAACAGTACCGTACATTCGAGCACTAATTGTTCTCCCAATCTGTTAGTATTCGGAGAAGACTTAATAATGCCTGCCGACCTGGTATTTGGAGTCGTAGGCATGGACCCTGAACTACCTTGTCATGTAGTCTTTGTCGAATGTTTAAGGGACAGATTCCGAAAAGCTTATGAATCTGTCCGAATTGATTTAGAAAAGAGTGCTCGCTGGCAGAAAGTGGGCTACGACGTGGACTTAAAGATGAGAAAGTTCAAATCCGGAGATAGAGTGTTGAGGTTGCACGAACCTCTGCGAAATATTAAACTGGCATCCAATTGGGATGGACCATTCACTGTAACTCAGGTTATCAGTGATTGTATGGTAATTATCAAATCCGACATGGGACAATTCTATAAATCGAATGTCGCTAGGTTAAGAATATGGTCTGGGAGGGAGACCTCCACAGAAATGTATGGTAAAGGATTCGATAAGGTTCTGAATATGAATCGAATCCCTGACCAGGAAACTGACCCGAGACCCAAAAGGAAAAGAGGCAGGCCAAAGAAAGTACCTATGGGGAAGCCACCAACGTTACCTAAGAACAAGCGTGGTGATGTTAAAAAAGTCTCGGCGGGTGTAGACAGCAAGAAGAGGAAAGGAGTCTTGAAGGCTACAGGATCCCTAGAGCAGGCTCTTCGAACTGTCAGGTCCGGAAAGGAATTGCCTGATGAGGGGGTAATCGTCCATCGCAGTCCTAGATTGGCCCAGAGGACTGCAGGGACCTAACCCGTATACACAACGAGTGTGATGTCCTGTAATCCTGTTTAGTGTTATGTGTTATGCGAGAGCCTAACAACTGACCTGAAAGGTGTGTTTGTCATCGCTGTATGATGTACCAGTGAGTAGTGGACGGATAATCCGGTGGATTTCCATAAACTCCACACAAATCACCAGATGAGTCGACAGCATTAGCGATAATAACATCAAAACAATCATTTGTTTATATTTTCCCGGTCGGCACATGTTAGACGTGTGACGTCACTGCGTCCAGTCTCGGCTGACCTATCGTGACCCCGCTTTCGAGCGTGGAAATGATGTCACGGAACCTGGCGTATCGCCATATTGTTTTTGGTAGTAGGAGGAGGCGAATGAGGTTTTTTTGTCCGCTCTCTGATTTACTGCTAAAAGCGTTAACCCCGACAGAGTCAAGGCCCTAGGGAGAAGAATCCGTGCTGTACCGGCACCTGACGCCGTTAAGTCAGGCTAGGAGTGCTTATACTCCCGAATCTGATTCCTTCAGGCCAATGGCTGAGGAAGCCGTAACCGCGGCCAAGCTATCGGGTGACCTGGATAAGCTGACGCCCGCTTCTGAATCCCTCACCCGTGAGGAATTGTCTCCCGTAACACCGGAGGAGGATGAGCTGATGGAAGTGGATACACCCCACGCGGATCAGTCATTCGAAAAGAGACTGGAGGAGTTCAATTTGAACAGCCCAGGAGCCGCTATTTCCCTGCTGGCATCTCCAACGGGAACAGCCGAAACGACCACAGAACAGCAGGGTAGTTGTCCTTCAGATACTACCCAGTCTGAGTCCGCCGAACAAGTCAATGGTCAAACTAATGCCCAAGGCGAGACCAACAACTCTAAAACCAAGGAGGACCCTATTGATTTGGAGAACTCCCGATTACTCGCTGTAAATGATGGCAGGTATCTGTATATCCATCCGGAATTAAAGAATCAAGTGACCAGTGATGGGGAGCCTATTCGCGTAGACCCCCTGATCCAGAAGGCTATTGAGGATGTGATGACCGCCCATCAACTCGAGAGGATGCCACTGGAGTGGCTTACAGATTGGATGTGGTACCAACGCTGATTGATGGTGGACCGGGAATTCCGCGAGGTTGTGTACCAGACCAATAGAGCTATTGCCATAGGAGTCTATCAGAAGCCTGACAAGACCACATGGAATATGGTGCATACAGATGTAGACTGGGTAGGTTGCATAGCCGACAAGGCTGGGCAAGTCTAACCGCATCCGGATACCCTCCGGTATGATCTCCATACACTTAGAGAGTTCCATACCGAGTTCGAGAAGTGGGATGACGGCTACTACATTGTGGAAGCCGAAGTTGAGCACACTCGGAATGCATCTACAATTGCTGTAGACAGACACGGTGCTCTAAAGATCATCATCACTCGTAGAGTGATGGAAGGAAATAGAACACAGCAAGAGTTGGACAGAGTCGAGAAGGAAAGGAAGCTGAGGGAAACCAAAGCCCCTCCCATCCCGACGATGAACCTGGCTGGTAGGAGTCCGGATACCCCCATGGGTTCTACCAGTGGTGCTTCCGCTGCGAGTCCCAGCCCCAAGCCAAAGGATAAGGATCCTCCCAGGGATCCGAAACCTGAAGCTAAGGCGAAGGACCCGAAGGATGCAGCTGATGAGGACAAATGGGAATTGTCCAAAAACAGGAGATCTTCCAACCGGAAAAGGAAGCATCTCCCGGATTCTGTAAAAGCTGATAACGCAGCTCCATCGAATCAAACTGAAGCAGAGTGCTGGAAGAACGCAAAGTCAGGGTTCAAGGAACGGGTACCCACCTGTTTCAAGGACTGTGTATATGGATACAGGAAAAAGGATGGGGCTCCTCTATATGCCTGTCCCGGATCCGTCAATAAAAATGGCGAATCAGATGATGAGGACTGGATGCGGTTATCCTATGAAGATCCGAATCCGAGCAAGGCATATAGGAAACTATGGCTTATGCTGAATGCTTCTAATAAGTATTACACCAACACTCAGAAGCGTAAGCTCCGCTGGGCACTGGAGAAATGGTATGGCGATCGTTAGAAAACCTGCCCATTCTCCATTTGCCAGGATGCAAGCGACGAGACTGTCAAAACCTGGAGCACTTCCGCTCGGTTCCAGAGGCATCTCATCGAGACACACTTTCTCCATCATCCGTTTACATTTGTAACCCGACGATTGACAAGAAAGGGAAGAAATGTACGACAATGGTAATTTATAACCCGCGTAGTGACCTAGCGAGACACCAGAAATCAGCCCATGCGGATGGTCTGGATCTTGCCCGGAAGAAAGTGATGGAACTTCACCGGGAGATTATGCGAGAGGTGGATAAGCTGGATGTGAAAGCCTGGTCTAAAATCAAACCAGGTGACCAGGTCCTCTGTGAGGTCAGTAAGACGAAGGAATCTAAGCTTAGAGCGAAGATTGTTCTCACCACTGGGTGAGGAAAATTAGATATGCACGAGACCCTATGGAAATTGTGCGAGGAATCTGGCCGAGAGGGTAAACGTGCCAGAGAGAGAAACCGAAGAGATCAAAACCGGGGACAACCCGGTAATAGCTCGGAAGGTTATAGCAATGACAGGGAGGATCACTCCAGATCCCTGCTGGCACGTCACCCACACGAACAGTCGCAGGCATCTGTTGTCTTTTAGCAGTCTGCACCTGTCGGATCCTATGCATCAGCCACACAACATCCAGGTAAACTGGACAAAAAGGCATACCCAACTATGTCTCAGAGACCCGGACCGGAGAGTCAATCTCTAACTGTAGGCAGAGGTGGGCGTTTAGTAATGAAAAAGCCCGCCCCTGCTGCCACCGCTGGATCTGCAGGTCAGATCACACAGGAACAATTACAACAGTACCTGGCCCTGGGCATGAAGCACCCGGATACTGTATTCCCACAGTTCTGACTCCGGGTCTGTCCTCTGTACCTGCTAACCAAACTTCCGGAACCGTTAGCGGCACTGCAGCAGGTATGCAAGCACCTCCTCCGAGTGCTACACCACCTGTTGCTGCTATCCCGAAACCAGCTGATGCCATCACTATTAAAACTAGTCCGGCAGAAGTCTGGTTTGAAAAATCTCGTCAAGGGGAAGCAGATGTCCAAAAGGCCATCTACACTCACTGGGAGAAATGTTTGAAGCAGAGAGCCACAGATTACCATCAGGGTCTTCTGAACGACACTCTGCTGTGTTTCCAGGAAGTGAGTGATGCTGAAAAGCAACGCCTGGAAACAAAGATCCGAGCTGATGTAAAATCACTCGAGGAGGAAGCCGTAGCTGCTAAAGAACAATCAGCTATGGATGTTCATGTCCTCGAAAAGCGAGTCAACGAGGAGGTTCAGAGGAAAACTCGATTGAATACCAAATTCATGAGAGTGTTCGGAGTGGATTTGGATGAATGGGATGGCACACCCGAATCCGCTCTAGCACTTCTAAAGAAGAAACATGCTAAGCACTCTGCTTAGTGTGTTTCTGGGTTCTATGATATAACCAGTTCATTAACCGGTAATGTATACAGAGTATGCAGTATATTATTTGAAACTCCATACATTCTAGTGACCTAGCCTCGGATACTTTTTATTATCCGAATAGATATGGATGCTGCAGACGGATGCTGTGAGATGTGGAGTTGCTGTTTCTACTTCCTGTACTACTACTTATGATGTTCTATCTACACGCGGATGTATATGTTTCATTTACTCCTTGAAACTATACAATACTACAATAGGCTCTGGAGATACGTTCCGGGATACCTATATATTTACCACTACTATATGGACAATTATGAATATTTACTACAGGATTAATTGGCCCGACTGCCTTTACCTTAGGATTCATCCATCCAGACATACTACTATTACTACTAAAAGAACTTTAGCACTACTAGAGGATTAGGGTAGCTGCCCTATCAACTACCGTGTTATCTTTTTAAAGACTTTAGCACGTTCATCCCATGGTTAGCTGACCACTACCTGATTACTCCACACCTACCACATCTACTTCATCACCGAAGCAACATCCGGATACTTAATTCTCTGATAAATTGTATTTTTTTGTTCCAGCTTCACCACATCATTTTCATGATTTTACGTGTCTGCTGAACCTTTATTTGCTCAATTAAATCTTGGCACAGTATATTCCTGGAGTTTCCATTCAATACATAATTTTGTCATGTAGATAGAATTCAAATAATATAGAATAGTAGGAGAAGGAGGTTGGTAGGATAAAGATAAAAGTGTGCACTGCTGATGCCATCCAGACAGTGAGATAGGAGATATTTGGATGAGTTAAGGTGAAGTGGAGGCGTGATGATAATGGTAGTTATTTTCCCAGCGGTGTGGGCATTTTCTACATCTATGGGGCATTTGTAGCTCTCTTTAGAAAGGTCAGGTCAGCTCAAAGCAGAGTGAAATATGAAAAATGAAATATGTCTGCGTTACTTCAATGTAGTTGTATCCTTACCGGTGCATAGTGTATCACCAGAGGTGATGGGTGGCTATAAGTCAATGATTACCCAGCAAAACAAAGACAGGAGCCCATTGACTCATGGTGTAATTCTCAGCTGTTAGCCAATTAAGACTGGGGCAAGGTTATACTTGCTGTATAAGGTTTTAAATTCTGCGATAGTCTTTGCTTTCTGGGCTCTGGAATCAATTCTTTTCCACAGTTGGACACCCCTGTGATAAGGACTTTTCTTGAACTTTTCAAGGTTTGGTTTCTTCTGGGGGAATTTTATTTTCACGTCACCTCTGGTCCTTTGGGTCTCAGTGGCTCTTAGGCCCAGTTTTGTGGCTTGCTTCTACATAAAGATTGCCAGTTGTTTTTGGCGTCTGATGTCTAACCTATCAACAGCACACTGGGTGTGGAGGACCTCTGTACTGGTTTTAATGTTGAAGGACTTTGTAACAATTCTAAGCCCCATTTTGCAACCTCTGGAGCTTTGTGGTTTGATCAGCATTTGCGCCATCAATCACAAAGCTATAGTAATAAAAAAATGGTAAAATGTTGTGTCTATAAACTATACCTGCAACCTTCCCTGTCATGAGGTGATGCAGTTTACCGAACATGAACAATTTCTGCCCAATGACTGATCTAGTATTGGCCATTTGGGCATTTAGGGACAAAGTAGAGTCAATTTTGACACCTAGGTATTTATACATGGTTGGGCACTCTAGAGTGGTTCGGCCAATAGTAATGTTTTGTAACCCTGCAACACGGGCTTTCTCTTTTCCACCATACCAAACTACTTGCGTTTTTCTGGCATTAATGGTGAGGCCACTGGTGGTACACCAACCAACTATCTTATCAAGGTCAGTCGCGGTCTTTGGACAATATACCTATGTCATCTGCATATAACATGACTTTACAGTGATCCACAATCGAGACTACTTGGTTTACATATAATATAAACAACAGGGGGCCCTTGGGGGACTCCAAACGAGACATCCTTTTCACTTGACCTTGAGCCATTCAGCAAGGTGGTTTGCTTTCTGTGTCCCAGGTAACTCGCTAACCAGGCTAGCAGGGCCCTACCTATCCCCATGTCTTTTAACCTTTTCAATAGGAGAGTGTGATGTATGTACTGTCAAAGGCCTTGCTGAAATCTATATAGGCAGCACAGGTTAGCTTGCCTTCATCTCTGGCCTCATATAGATAAGTTAGTAGATCATAAACTGCGTCTGGTGTCCCTTTATTTTTGACAAAACCGTACTGTTGGGGCAATATCCAGCCTTTGTCTTCTGCTAACTTTGTAATATGGGCATGGACTACTCTCTCCAATAGCTTACCAGGGAGGGGGAGTAGACTTACTGGTCGCCAGTTTGACACCTCATTTAAGTTTCCAGTTTTTGGAATTGGGATTACTGTGGCCGACGATTCCTTGTCTGAAGCTGTTATTAAATAGTGATGCTAATTGAGGTGCTAATGCCTCAAAGGCATCCTTTAAAACTCTGGAGGACATATTTGGTATGCCAGATGATTTAGTGGTAATTATTGATTTGACCAACTTGGTGATGTCAGCACTAGTAACTTCGGGTATGGGCATCTCATCTCCCCCCATCCCTTGTACTTGTTCCATGTAATCCTCAATGGAGGGCTCAGGATCCCTCATTTCCCGGTCTAAATTTTCAAAGAGATTTTTACCGATGCTTGCAAAATAATTGTTGCAATACTCACTGGTTTTGTCAGCCTCCTGCCTATCCCCATTTGTGTCTATGAAGGTTGCTGTAGACTGTTTAACCTTGGGGTTTATTATGCCATTTAGATGCCTCCAGAAAAGTGCTGGGTCATCCTTAGCGTCATCCAGTTTGGTCTGGACAACATTTGCCTGTGCTGCTTTTACCCCTCTATTGATTGTGACTCTAAGGACCTTTGCTTCATTAAGAGTGTCTAAGTTTTTGGTTTCCAAGTACTCCTGCATTAGGTCTCTCCTGTCTGCCATCATTTCCCTTAATTCTTGAGTCATCCATTCATTTTAGATTACTCGGTACCTGATCTCTTTTAGGGGGCAATACTCATCAAGGTATATTGTTATCCTTGACACAATGATCTCCCACTGCTTTAGTGGGTCTTTCTCAGCATATTATGGTCACAAATCATAAAAAGTGTGCATATGGGGCCTCACATGTCATTCGCCCAGACATGTGCCCAGAATCATGAAAAATAATTCTTATAAGTATGCTTCTTTTATGATAGCAAGGACACATCTGACATAAATGATAATGTGATTTTCTTAATCTACAGGTCAAAATAGTCTGGACCTGAGATTTTCATGGAGGTATGATGATTGTTTCTGTAGGAAATGAAGCCCCCAACATGGCTTGTAACTTAGGCCCCTAAATGTCATTCGCCCAGACACAATTTCGCTCAGACAATTTTGGGCCCATTTTACCCCCCTGGAGCCCAAAATATTCATATGGGACCATCAAAACCCATATGTAACACAAATATCTCATCCAGCCTGACACTTTGATCCAAAAAAATAGAGGGGGAAACTAAAATTCGAATAGTAGGGGCTGGAATACCTCCAAATTCGTCATATGCAAACCTTCTATGATTTTCGACCTTATTCTCCCCAATCATCCTGGACTAGGTCTTCTCACAACTGATATTTATCATACTTCCTATAACTTCTGCCCTTGAAAGAGCTAATGGGGGGTTTATTTCTAGCTGTCGGGAAGGAACACTCCTCCACCTTAGTAGTGTAGGGAAAGACTGTGGCGGGGACATACATCAGAAGTCCCCCTCCCCATGTATCAGTAATCCTGTCTTGTCTGTGAAAACTTTTCCCGGCCCATAGTAAATCATTGTCCCTATGCCCCTCATCCTCAGACAGACCACATTTATAGTATTCAACATTTCTTGTATTTGTGCCTTTTTATCAAAGTCACTTCTACAGTTAAAGTAACCAAACTTTTAGCCTTTGATGGTGGCTACATCTTCAGCCACCAGTCGCCGGGCATTAGGAGACAGGAATAGTTATATGTCCTATATAGAGAAGGATGACAAACCTACCTTCTCTGTGTAAATGCCTGTCTATCTTAAATGTGACCTGTAGCTGACCTTGAGAGTTACCCTTGGTGGTTTGCATGTCACCCACACCGCCAGATGACATGACTCGGACTGATGACATCCCATATGGGATTGGATAAGATGAGCTCAACATCCGGATTGGAACCTGAAATTGTATATTGGTGACAGTATGTATCACTGTTTCCTATGTTTGATATTAACCATAATTATATTAGTAAAAGGTTTATTGTAAACCGAATCTAAACTATAATTGTGTATCCTAGCTGCATGCTTAATAATATACGGGTTCAGATCTGTGATTATTGTATAATATTATTAAACACCAAATGTGTTCATATATTAGATCTGTAAAAACCCATATAGTTAATACACCAGGACATTGTATCTTTCATACTATTATACGAATCTGTTACCTGGTGATATAAAAAAAAATAGTTCGGTTGTAAATACAGTGATACATAAGTATTTGTATATTTTTCTAAAAAAAAAAAAAAAAAAACTTTGGCTATACTGATGTATAGATGATTGAATTTTTTTCCTGAGTGTACTGTAATAACTTAATAACATTATAATAGTTCTTATCAGAACTAAGATTTCATGTGTATAAAAAAATAATAATGTTACGGTTAGAGTCTTTTTCAAGACTAAAAAGGTTCATATGTTATTTCAAATACGAGGTTTCACATTAATCCTTGCTCATATGTTCAGATTCACTACATACATCTGATTAAGTACTTCCCTATTGTACTGACCTTCATATTGTTAAACTATCCTTAACTTTAATATTACTTTCAAATTCATGTTGACGTGTAAACTTAGATACTTTCCTATGGTATGGTTGTATAACTATAATCTAACCTCTATTGTATGGATAGACATTTTGTATATGTTATCCTTATATAATGTTTAATAGTTATAACTCCTACCTATTGTCTGGGGAATAGTGTAGAGGTATATAGTAATATCTGGTGCCGTCTGGCGTGGCGGGTGATACCTGGCGCCTGGTGTTCCTGAGGTTCCGGATAGGTGGCAGCACCTGTCCGAGTCCGTGGGACACCTGGCGACAAACCGGGGGCATCCCTATAAAAGCCCTGCGCTCACCTGCTACGTCAGAGGCCATGTAGGCCTCCGTACATGCTACATGTAACAACATGTTTCCCTAATTATTGAACCTAGCTGATAAGAAACCTAAACCACTACAAAGGTAAAACACCCCTCCGCGGGGGATTTTTAATCCCCCATTTGGCCAACAGAGGGCATTGGAGGGGCAAATTACTCTAAAATCATTATAATAATACCGAAGGCTAATTTTCAATGCAGAATTCATTGGTCTCATTTAAAATGCACCATTTTTGGTAGAAATGACCCATATGTGGATGGTAAAATGAACATTTTTCATGGGAAATCAACCTATATGCATGTTTCTGGTTGCCATGGCAACCATTCCAATAATCAAGATTTTTATGCCAATTTTTGGGGATACTCACCAAAAATCCAAAAATGAAAACCAAAATGGAAAATTCCTTCTAGATCAAAATCTATGAAAAAATCACCATATTGTTATGTATTTTTTATGAAAAAGGCTGATTTATTGTGTTTTTAGACATTATTATGGTTTATAATCCATTTAGAGCTTAATCATTGATTTCAGATATGAATAATGACCTATGTTCAGGGAGGGGTTCTGAAATAACTACTAGGAATATTCAAGCCAATGATGTCTCATTTTAAAGATCTTGAGATGAACTTTTAAAATGAATTTCCCTGCAGAGGGGTGTTTTTGCTTGCCTGGTCACATATGTCTTTTTTATTGTTCCTGGAGCAAAAGGTGTCAATGCCAGTGGTGCAGCATGCAAACAGGGTGAAAACTAAGTATTAGTTTTCAACATGCTGATGGAAAACGTTTTTAATAACCTTACCATAACCATAGCGTGCAGTACGGAGCCGACACCATAAAGTTGACATACACGGAGGGGTCGCCATAGAGTTAACATAGCGGCAAAATATGCAGCAGGCGCCATAGACTTAACATTACAAAGAGGTTGTGGTGAAAGAATGTTATGATTGAGAAGGACTAAAGTAGGGGGGGGTAAAATCCGACGACTGACTTGATCTCCTGGAGCATGTAGCACAGATGGTCGTGAACAGCTTGTAACATGTAAAAAGCATGTAAACTGCCAATTTGTACATGGCAATATGCAAAATGCAGGGGTTTATTTTTTTAACAGTGTGGTAAAGAGGGTGTTATTATGAGTGAGTGAAATGATGCTGTATCATGCCTAGTCAGGCACATGCCTGCTTTTACTACCCTTTATGTTAGCTCAAACATAAAAGCAAAAAATGTTTATTATACAAGCACAGACCAGTGTCCAGTGGTTGTTGTTGTTGTGGGGGGTTGTGGTGGGACTAGAGGTAAGGATGAAATCCACACTTGTCTTTTGATGACAATGGCAGTGGTGCAGCATGCAAACAGGGTGGGGTTGTAGACTACTAGTTTTCAACATGCTGATGGAAACATTTTTTTTTTAATTGTGTGCCATGTGAAATGATGTTTAGTAACAAGGAGATTTTCTTTTTTTCAAAAGAAATGGCGAGCGAAAAAAAATGTAAATTTAACCTGTGGAAGAGAGCTTTACAGTGACATGGAAAATAGTCAATTAAAAAAAAAAAAGAGCCATGGAGCATGTGGAAACTTAGCGTTTAGAACCACATGAGATATTTTTGAAAAAAAACTGTGCTGTTAAACTCGCTTTTTTTTAAACAAAAATTTGAAAAACTTATTCTTTGTTAAATTGGTAAGTTATTACTTTTTACTAACAGGTAAAAAAAAACAACAGATTTTTTTTTTTAACCTGTTGGTGTTTTTTTCTTCAGGAAGAAGTAAAATGGTTAACAGGATAAGCTGTGACAAATTTGCAACCTCCAGCGGATATTTGAGTTACCACCCTCTCTATATGACAACAGCCTAGTGAGGAGTGGCCAATTTCAGTTCTGAACACCCTTTCCTGAACGATTCTGTTTGGACTTTTTTTAGAAACAAAGGTTTCTGCCTTTCGCGCGTGAAATAGATTGAGGACGTGCAGGGTATGGCGTGACATCTCATAATGTGCATTACAGCATTATGAGTAGGCTCAAGCCCTGAGCACTACCTGCCATTTTTTACTTTTTGTGATCAATTTTTTTATGGATGGACAAAAGGAGTCTTTGCTATTCTTTATCAAAGGTGCAATGTTGTTTTGAAGGAAACACTCTCTAAAATTCAAATTCAACCTCCGTTTCTCTTTTGTGAGAAGTGGATAAGCTCTGAAAAGGTAATGAAGCAGGAGTCATGATCAGCTGAGCAGCTCTTAATTGTCTAATGTGAGTGAACCTTGCACCATCAATGGTCACAGTGGCAACTCGGTGGTCAGTTTGGCAAGGGGGTGGGGATAATGCATACTGGGGAAAAGAGGCTGGGAGGAAAAAACCTGCTCAATTCACTGCACACGGTGGCAATTTGGTGGGCAGTCTAACAGAGAAAACAGGGTTGCATATACAGGCTCATTAGGCTGCTGGTGGAGGGAGGGGAAAAAACACACCTACCACAGCTTCACTACACCGCCACCAGCATCTTCACAGTTATGCCGAACAAACTGAAAACGAGAGCTAAAAGGGTACCACCCATTAAACTACAACTCTCTTCTACAGAGGGCTTTCTCTCCACACCTTGTTATAATATGTGACATGAACTGGGAATGAGGACCTTAATGCACATGTGTATACATGCTGTGTGTGAAAGAAAGGGGATGAAAAATCCCCCCAAAAAAACTAGGCGCAAGAAACAAAAAAGAAATGTGATTGTGTAAAACAGTTCAGTTTAAATAGCGTTAATATGTATAAGTTCTTTAATGTGGCTTTTTGGGATGCTTTTGCCGTTTGCATTGACTACTGTAAACATAACAATGTTACATTAGAGACAAAGGATTGGTGTATTGGAGTATACCAATTACACACTAAAGGGTCATGTCCACAACATTATACCAGGTACACACTAGGCAGTGTGCGAAAATTTGCAGCATACCTTCAGGAACTAAAAATTTACCCCAAAGTGGGTGTATTATGCCGTTGTAAAAGTAATCTAAACATTGGCAAAATATGTGAAACCATATGTTTCACCTGTCTACAATGCACCTTGGAACTTTCAGCTTTAATCTTGGTTGGGGGAAAAAGTCATTTTTCATTCGAGCTAAATTTGAAGAGTTTGGTTCCAAAATGCAACAAATCCATTTTGGGTGTTTTGAGATAATGAGACTTTTATCATTCCAAAAAAATGAAGAGGAGGTGGCCATTTTTGTAAGTTCCAATATCTAGGGGACCATAAATAAAACATCTCCACATTTCGTTTTGAAATCCTTGAGTCTTCCTTCATGGATAAATTAAGTGGTTTCATCTTGTTTTTTTTCCAAAACGCAATAAATCCAAAAACCATTTTGTTCCAAAACGCAATAAATCCAACATTTCTCTTTTTTGTATCCACATAATAGCCATTTATCATATATTTCTTTGCAAAATGCAATAAATCCTGTTTTGTTCCGAAATGCAATAAATCCATGCTGTTTTGTTCTAAAAACGCAATAAATCCATCACAACAGCTTTCACATCTATATACCCCTCTCCTCTCCCGCAAAGTTGGTTTTCATTGGGAAAAAGGTTATAAAACTTACAAAACACAATGATATGACATTAACAGATCATTCAATTCATGGAAATAAGGTTATTAATGAACATACATATCATGACAATGTTTGCCTGAGTGGATTTATTGCATTTTGGAACAAAACAGGTGTGGGATTTATGTCATTTTGGAAAAAAAAGTGGATTTTAGCTGGGCCCTAGGTGCCAAATGGAATGAAAGCTGAAATTCATTGCATTGGACAAGAGCTAAATCACCGCAAACACCTCTTTCTGTCGCATATGTACAAAAACTTCTAGTGGTAAAAGCACATTTGTATGTTGAGGTTGTCTGTAAAAAAAAAAATGAAATACAAGTGAAAAAAAACTGTGTTGTGTTGTGTTAATTACACATTTCATTTCTTGTTGTAACGGTTAAATTGCATCAAAACAAAAGCATTGAAATCATGCAATGAACATCAATATGGGGAAAAAAATAAGTTTATATCATGTCTCCCCTAAAATTCCATGGGTATTACACAAATGTCAACAACCAATCGAAGCTTAAGAAATTAGATCATGTATAAAGTATCCAACAAGCAATCAGCGCTAAAAAAACTAGGTTATATTTTCCCCTACCCCTAAAAGTTACATGGATATTACACATCACTTCCTAACCACAAGGGGGCTCCACTAAACCCACCTGTAAGTAGTTCCAATAATATCCACTAGGTGTCAGGTGTAAAGGCATCACTATTTTTAAACACAAGGGGGCTCCACTAAACTCAGCTATGAGCAGTTCCAATAATATGCACTAGGTGTCAGGGGTAAGGGCGCCACTAGTTTTTCTTTTGACAACAAGGGGGCTCCACTAAACCCAGCTGTAAGTAGTTCCAATAATATCCACTAGGTGTTGCCATGACAACACAGTTTGTATATTTTTTACAAGGTCAAGGTCACATCATTGTTGCGCATTGCCATGGTAACAAAACATTTGTTTATTTTTGACAGTTGCCATGGCAACCACCTCTCAGCCAATCAGAGGTCGAGAAACTAGGTCATGACCTCACTTCCGGTCTAATGCAAGCTTCTGATTGGTCGAGAGGTCGAGGTCAAAAGGTCACATGCCCATCTATGGTCACTTCCAGTCTCAAAACTACCGTAATCTCCCACGTATAAAGTGCAACTTGCGTAAAAGCCACACCTACAGTTTAGAAAATAGTTAAAAAAATGAAAAATTCATAACTTTTGTTCTACTTAATGAATTTTCAAAATTTAAAAAGATATATGTTGCTAGAGCCCCCAGGACCCCCCAGGCCCCCCTAGATCCTATTATGATCCCACGTACAAGGCACTACTAATGCCCAATGGCACCCCAGCTAGCTGTTAGGCAGTCAGTAAGTGTATTACAACCTCTCCAACCCAACCACAACATCAGCCAGCACTCATTGGTACATCCACTTGTATGCCCCCACCTCCTCCTTGTAATAGTGTCCAGAACTATGATAGGCTTATATATATGGACAGGAGAGGGAGAACAATGCTGCCATTAAGTTCCTAGACCCTGATAATGTGGATATAGCCACACTGAATGAATGTCTATCGGTCTTATTTGCAATGCTATTGCATAAACAGTGAATTCGGGTAATGGCGACCAAAAATAGGCCAATATTAGTCCTAGCATGCATCTGAGAAAAATCATGATGTCACCAATGAGTTCCTAGACCCTGAAAATGTGCTAGTAGACACTTTAAATGAATGTCTAGCATCATTGGATGCACAGTTATAGCGAAAACAAGGAATTTTGGACTGTTTCTGGACAAATTGGGTTGGCACTCTCCCTGATTTCATGGAATGTCACTCAGTCATATTTTATACTAAGCTGTATCTCAGTCCATTATGTGAAAATACTGTTATTGGTGGTGCCATGTATTTGTGTTGAGAATGTCTGATCCTTTTTTGCTGCCTGATTCTATGACTGATTTGAAAAGCTTCTTCTATGATCGTAATGTCAATAAGCAATTCAATTCAAAAACTCGATAGGTCCTCATTTAGGCCTAGGGTTTGATATATATGTACAACTGGAGGTTGGGCATGATGCACCAATGAAGTGCTTGCAAATTGCTCGCCGTGGTTGCATTGTGCAATATGATAGTATAAGAACCATGAATCTAGAGAATCATGCAAACCTTAATCGGTTAAGACTAAAGATGAATGTTAAAGAATGCTTTACTACTCTATTGTCAATGGACCATTCTGGGTTTTATTCATTATTTTACACATTTATCAAATACTTCACCACACACGCTCAGAACCTGCTCACAAGCTCACAGCTCAATCCCCCCCCCCCCAGTGTGTACAGTGAGCTGCTCTTACATCACCCATACCAGGATGTTGTGAGAGCCGGACCCATCCTATTTCTGGGCACTGACTCACTGGGAGTATCACAACATACCGACATACCTGTGGACGCATTTCTAGGATGCAGGGAAATTCCACAACCCCCCTTCATCCTGATTGGTCCATCTATAAATAGAATCATTACCGGGTATGGCAATGCGTCAGATCTGATCAGACCCAACCAGATCTGACCAGATCTGACCTGTTCCTACCAGGACATTTCATCATCCTGTGAGCTGCTCACCTTAGTATTTAAGACCTGTGAGCAGCTCCCAATCATCTATTCTAAGCTCATCTTTCCTACTTACATTATACCACGTACAACCTCCCTAGTATCTAGGACCTACGACAGGTTGAGCTAGGAGCTTAGGGGCAGAGCCTGCATGCTGGCAAGTGTATCATTGTTACCACCTATATGGGCCAGATTTTTTAAAGTGGTACTTTTAGCCTTGACAAAGCAAAAACAGTGAAAATCAAATTAAGTTAAAACAACTTAATTACACTCAAAGGGCAATGTCTTGGCAGGGAGTAACGTGTTACTCCCTGCTCAAAATTAATTTCACTCCCCAATTAGCACAAAATGTAAATTATGTACACAAATCTACATAAATAGGTTAGGGGGACTTCATAACAAGCAAATGAAACAGTAGTATGTGGAGTTTGATGGGTATTCTGTGAAAAAATTACAACATATTCCTATTGCATGTTACTCTCTGCTCAAAATTCAAATTCCACCATTGATTGGGTTGACACATATTTTGAAAAAGTGAGAGGTGCATCTATCATAAAAGCCACAAAAAACAGTAATCTTAACAATATTAGGGACATGAGATGTGAAAAAGTGGGAAAAAATCTTTGGGTCCGATGCAGATTTTCGGAATTTCCACACTCAAACAGACACTTAAAGTATTGGGATCATAACCAAATACTCCAGGAAGATGCAGGACTCCCCTATGGACAACATCAGTTTTCATCAAAATAAAAGCATTTGGACCCAAACAAAGTATATCAGCATGTGCCCTATACCTTTGTACATCTTATTACAGTGAAATTTTGGCTGATCCCCTACCTTTTTTTTGCTGTAGGAATAACTATTATCAGTAAAATTGGACAAAAACTGCATCAAACGATAGCCGGAAGTGTCTTTGTTATGATTCGAAAAGACCCATATGGATGCGCCATGAGAAGGTTGCCAGAAACGTCATCTGGTTTAGCGCCAAAGAACTTAGAATTTTGAGCAGAGAGTAACACCCAATCATATTTTATGGTCTACAAATAACACAATGAGTCAATATTGGACTAATTTTTGTTCATGATTAATTAGGAGGTGCCAATACACTATGCAAAGCATAAATTTACTGTATGGAAACAGTAGAATTTGATTCATTAACCAAAATGTTAAATGTTACTCTCTGCTCAAAAATGTGTATGCAAATACACTTTAAGCCCAGGACTAAAAAATATTGGGTGTGGCCGCAAATCTTTTATACCATATAAATCCCTCAAATGTCCCTCAAAATTAAGTGTAACATGGATGGTAGAAACAGAATATTTCATTGGTATTTTGAGGAGGTTTATTTTTGAGCAGTAAGTAACATAATGCTGCCTTTATTCAGTATGAAGGGGGAGAAAACAAATCTATCATGTACATCAGGTTAAAACCCTTTGGATCTCAGAGTTAACATATGTATTGAATTCCAAAAGTGATTTTTAGGGGTGTTGTACAGTATAAGCAATATGTGGGGGGGGGGGGTGAAAATTGTATTTTTTCAGCAAAGTACACACTTTTTGGTCTTTTCTCAACTCTGTAGACCCATAACTCAAAAAATTATGGTCAATTTTGCTAAAGTTTACACTCAATTGAAAGCTTAAGATGTTTTCTCTTGAATGAAACCAAAATACACCAGGCAAGTGCATAGGTTTTGACCCTATTGGTAGGTAAAGCTTAAAAACCCTGTAAAATGCTAAAAGTACCATTTTAAAAAATTTGGCCCATATGTACACTCTGTCATCATGCAATAAACAAGGATCAAAGAACTTCTCTGGATTCAGTGTTCATTACAACATTGACTTGTAACGGTTCGTTGACAATGGTGGAGAACTCCTCAGAATATCCCACTACTAACCTCTCATAGCCATGAGTAATAGTGAGACCACACCCAAGGAGCCAGTTTCTGAACGTACCTTTGCATCACCTGGGCTAGACGCGCCCAACCCACCTGCAACTGCAGCACACCATTTCCAGAGAGAAAATTCGTCACCTGACGCCTTCAAAATGATCCAGTTATACCCACCTGTCACACCAAGGGACACCCCCCCTGGTAGAAGCTATACAGCGCCTCAATCTGACGCTGAAAGCGACAGCCCCAGGAGCAGTTGCGATGATTAGGATTCCGAGGACGGAACTACAGCACCTATAGTCCCCGCCCCCACCCTAAAGGACCCGACCATACGACCCCCTACCACTACTCCTGATCCTACTACTGAAGCAGAAGTTAACTCAATTGACTCTCACACCTCCAGTAACTATTACACAGAACGTATGGAATATAAGGAGGACCAGGACTCTTGCACCAACAATGATGAGGACCAATATGAGAACTACAGCCGGAGGACGCCAATTCTGAAGCTGAAAAACAAGTCTGATCAATATGGACAGCAAGGTAAGGCCACTTTCGTTGATACAGAATTGACTAAAGGTGCAGTATCTGTTGACATAGATGACTACTTGTATAGAGCTCTTGTTGATTCTGGCGCCTCCCTGTCTTCTATTAGCCAAAAAGAAAAAAAAAAAAAAAAAGGCTGATAAAATAGCAAGCACATATTTTAAAAAATATGTTAGACACTCTAGACTCACAGTGTTACTGGCTGCTAAGACCCCAGCTCAGATAAGTCACTCGATGACCATAGACTTCCTCATCGACAGCCATGAATTTAGAACCAGGTTCCACATGTTTCCTGATTTGAACCACCCACTCATTCTGGGTGTAGATTTCATGACTGAATACAGAGCAAAAATCACCTTTGGTCCTATAACCTAAGACACCCAACACTGAAAGAAAATAGGGATCTTTTTCCTGCAAAATTATCTTACAACGTCTATATTCGGAGCATAGACCCCCCCACCCCCCACCCCAACCCCACACCCCACTCCATTACCTTTTAACAGACTCATCCCCATAATAACCTTTTTACCACCCTTGAAACAGACATACAAACACTACCCAGACACTATAGGCATATTTTCTTCGTGTAATAGATGTTTCCTCTCCATTCCCCATATATTATTTCAATGTAGAGTATTCATTAGAACCACCAAATTCACCTTTTTTTGTTTTATTTTTCCACAAATTCCAATTATTCCTTCCAACACATCACGACCTTACAACCACAATTAGTGAGTGACATTGCCAAAATTTTTATTTAATTTCCTAAAGGCTCAGGCAGCCGTAAACTGGATGATCTGGTTGGCACGCCACATAAATTACCCACGGTCACAGTGTACGCTCGGTTTGTGATCCCATTCAATTGGGACATGCATGCGCCGGTTTGTTACAAGCTCAGGGCTCCTCAATACCCCAAGGTATTACCAAATGACGGCCTACTGTAGGAGAGCAGCTCTCTTGCATCCTGATCCGTGTTTATACCTCTGTTTACCATTGGTACTGGAATGTTTGGTGAGACACATAATTATATTAACATCCTTAATTCCTGCGCCACAGGTGGCCAGGATAGGGATCCCACGAGACCTGATTTCATCATCAGTATTTCACATATCACCCACCCATAACCACAACAATATTGTATCATAACTGACCACTCCATCCTGATAGCTAAAGGATCATAATTTGCATAGGACCGGCCAATCCACTAGCATCCACCCAATAGAAAGGCTACATGCCATTTTAGGGAGGGACATACCTCTGAGGGATGCCTGTAATTGAGAAATAGCCACCTCATGACCAGCATATAAGCCTCCTCCCACCCCAATCTTATCCATTTTACAACAATACACCAAACTTACCAAACCCAGTCACCACATGGAGCAAGTATCCGGAGACCACAGGGCCAAATGCCGAGGCTGCCATGCAACCAGCCCAGGTAGGACTTGTCTTACGTGTCCATTTAGTAGCATCATCAATCGTTCTAGCATGACAATGATGGATTATGCCATCATGTTACCCAGATACCCATTACATGCTAATGGTAGTGTGCGCCCAGAGTGCTTTGTAAAATGTGATAGTTGAATTCGCAGTCCACTTCATGCCTTTCTACGACGACCTGACCACTTTAGATCTTACTCATCAACCTTTTGGCAACACCCCACCCACCCCACCCACCCCACACACAACCTATCCTACCTTAGACTACCCATTAATTTAATATCGTCTATTAGCCTTGAGGCACCAAAGTCATATGGACTCAACCAAGGGTGGACCATCCATAGCCTTCTAGGCCCACATGGCATTAGGAGCAAGGCCATGGATCTGTTTGGTCAAAGCTGTCAATCTAAAAAGGTTTGAATTTGCTCATTTTTATCAGGCCAAACGCCCCCACCACTGTATTGAGCCATCCTAGTTTATTAGTCACTGTTCCTTACACAAAGTCAAGGTAAAATACATCAATTACTGATCATAGATTAGCCTAACAAACTAGTCTGCTTAAGAATCATGCCTACAAGTGTCCTATAGTAAAATACACCACCACACAATCACAACCCCCACCCAAGTTGCATAAAATTTTTTATTTTTTTTTATTCTTTTTCCCCAACCCAAAATTCACCTACAAATCAAGATGGCCGGTTTCAATACGTGATGGGATCGACCGAAGTCCCTACCGCCCCAACCTCATCAACTACCGGCCACCCCCACCATCATATAACTTAGGACCGTCCCAAGGTTATACCCAAATGTCAGTAACGTTTGGAAGATACCATCACACTTATGTGGGGATGGCAGGTACCCCTTACACACAAAGCCGGATAATATGGCGATAACGCCATAAAGACACTGATGTGGGGATCGCCCCCCATCCAGCTTACCCATCAGACCCCCCCCTGCCCCACAGTGAGCCCCCCTCCTCAAGACATCACCCAAAACACACCCATACACAGCTATCATCAAACCTATTAGGCTAGATAACATCATAGCCACAGCTAAGTCTAACTAACACAATAGATCGGTTTACACCGATGTTCATCAGTATTGGCACCGGCTGCGGCGTCTGGCCCGACAACTTTCGCGCCACACACGGCAGCCCGGCGCCATCTTGGTCACGGCCATCACCATGACTACCATCGGTCATGTGACACCCGCACGTGGCGTCTCTATCACAACAACAACATTGACACATGTTCACACTTCAACTTGATCAGATCGGACTTACCTTAATACCCGTTCGCCATCCCGCAGGGCAGGATGATAAGCCACTGGATCTGAATGATGCTGAAATACAAAAATTAAAGCAGATTAATCCAATTGCTCCGCGTCTTGAGCCCAAAAGTTTTTCAAAAACTCAAAAATCGACCTTAAAAATCAAATTGTACTCAAGATCCGCCCGACATGGTGATGGTGAGGTGGAGAATGGTTCCATTAGGCATAACTAAATCCACCTCATACACCTCCATGGTGGTTATGTAACATTATGACATCAGAAAGCGGACGAGGGCCCCTTTTATAGCACCCCGGATCAAAACTTTGGCGACACAGGACAGAAATTTTTCTTTTTCTTCAGCCCCCCTCCTTTTTCGGCCTGAATAAATTTTCCTTGAACCAGCATCGAAAATAGCCCTTTTTTAAGCGGATGCAACAAGTAGAAGTCAACCTGGGCAAATCAAAGCCATAATTAAAACCCATAAATTACCAGCCTTTTTTGCCATCATGGTACAGTGCCAGCTCGCTACTACCACCTGGTGGAGTTTAAAGAGACTAACCATAACGTCCCTGGATACAGGACCCGCGCTAAGCCAAATGAATCAATTGAGCTCTGTACTTTTGTTTTATACGTTGACAAAATGATATTGACCTTGCATCCTTTTCTGCGTTAACTATGGCCTGTTTGCAAACCACGACAGACAATCTGTGGTTGAATGAATTGTTCTCTCTTCGTGGTGCTCTCTCAGCAGGACCACCGCCGGACACAGCCACAATCCCTTCAGGACCAGAGGCCAAGCCCAAGGAGGAGGGACCAGTACCATCAAGTCCAGAGATAAAACCAACATCAAACAGAATGGCAACCTACCACCCAATAGCTCCCATGCTATAGAGCATTTCAGGAAAAACAAGTGACAATATCGCCATAGCAGCCATGAACTTTGGACCTTTGTAATATATTGTGGAGACACAACCTTCCCCCGACCCCCTCATACAACCACCCAAGATAATTGTCTTTTGACAAAAGACTGACTTTTATCTTTGTAAACAAGGTCAACCTTTCTTATGCCTCCAATAGATTGGCAAACTCTTATGATCTTATAGGTGATTTCTTATAACATGACCTTTTATAATGTCACCTTAGGTGCTACAAGATCATCCACTTCGCACACCCTTTTCAAGCTCTACCATGTATGTATTTATGGGCTTTAGTCAGTAGCATAATTAAGTTCATATTTAACCTTAGGTTCTTAAGTTTGGCACAAACTATGTAGAGTGGGGCCAACAGTTATATCGAATACTACCTTGACCCTGTCCTACATAAAATCTTCAATTTTTTTTCCCTCTCTCTTCCCACAGCCAGTCCAAATACGACCTCGGTCAATTTATACTGGCTAAACATGTGCCCTTGGCAGCTTGAAGCCGAACTTATCTTGGGAACCTCCCAACCTTGGTTCGACTTCCCGGTGCCAACTCCACATACTGTGTAAATGACATTTTTCCCTCCTTTTCTTACCGGTACCTCATATTTGTAAATACTCCATATACCTCAGCTTAGACAAATGTATTTTCATACTCCACTCTATCAATACATAGCCACGACAAACTCAGGTACAGTGTCATGACGTGCCAAAAATATGTGTACCCATTTATTCCTGTAGTAATAAGTATCATAAGCTTTCTTTGATCCAACAATTAATAGCATGCTACCGGTATCTCTTATTTTTGAAAAGTTCCATAAAGGAACCTCCATGTACACCTATTTCATTCTTGTACCGCATTTTCATACCGAAAATCCCTTTGTATCATGTTCCAAAATTGTCAATGGACTTGGCAAAAGCCATTATTATTAATGATTTTCCTCCCTTAAACCTCGTGCAGAGACGAGTGGGAATGTGGGGATTTGTCAATGGACCATTCTGGGTATTATTCATTATTTTACACATTTATCAAATACTTCGCCACACACGCTCAGAACCTGCTCACAAGCTCACAGCTCAATCCCCCCCCCCAGTGTGTACAGTGAGCTGCTCTTACATCACCCATACCAGGATGTTGTGAGAGCCGGACCCATCCTATTTCTGGGCACTGACTCACTGGGAGTATCACAACATACCGACATACCTGTGGACGCATTTCTAGGATGCAGGGAAATTCCACAACCCCCCTTCATCCTGATTGGTCCATCTATAAATAGAATCATTACCGGGTATGGCGACGCGTCAGATCTGATCAGACCCAACCAGATCTCACCAGATCTGACCTGTTCCTACCAGGACATTTCATCACCCTGTGAGCTGCTCACCTTAGTATTTAAGACCTGGTGAACAGCTCCCAATCATCTATTCTAAGCTCATCTTTCCTACTTACATTATACCATGTACAACCTCCCTAGTATCTAGGACCTATGACAGGTTGAGCTAGGAGCTTAGGGGCAGAGCCTGCACGCTGGCAAGTGTATCATTGTTACCACCTATATGTACACTCTGTCATCATGCAATAAACAAGGATCAAAGAACTTCTCTGGATTCAGTGTTCATTACAACATCGACTTGTAACGGTTCGTTGACACTATCTATGATATTTACTTTTGTCTAATTCTATAACTATCTTAATCCCAGGATCACATTATGCATTTACAGGCACAGAAAGAATGATTCAAGCGTCACAGGCAATAAACATTGGCATACGACAATTAGTAATAAGTTATGTATTAGCACAATGGAGTTTTTGTCATTATCGAATAAAGTAATCAACATGGACATCTGTTGACTATGTCATTATGAGTTAGCCAATCACACATTCATGAAACTTTCCTAAACCTCTTTGTAAGCAGTAGGTAAAATATACTCATGAATTCAGAAAATTCTATTTATCAAATACCTAAGTCATCCTTCATATAATCTGAGATGCTGGAACATGATTGACCTATTATGTTATAACTTGCCAAGAGATGTTGCTGAAGGGCTCACTGCATGGGACGACATGGTGTACAAGACTGGCCTAAACTTCCTGAAGTTTCCTTATCTCACATTATTTTATTGGTCTGTTAGCCTTTAGTACAAAGGTAATATATTTTCAGCCATTTTATTCTAATAAGGGAGCGTTCATTATTTATGGCAGGGGAGGTGCCAATCTGGCAGAACTAATATGTCAAAAAGAAATTACCCCCTCTCGGGAATAGGTTGAAAAAAAGTGACCCCCCCTCTTAGAACTTATTGAAAGAAAATGATTCCCATCACATTACCTTATACATTTAGCCATGTTCAACAAAGTCTATGTACATCTCTTCATTCCTGTTATATTAGGAGAATTTGAGGGACTAATGCACTTTAGCAGGCACTGAAGTAAACCCTTTAGCTACCCTATGCTAACCCTATGCTAATCCTAACGTGCAGCAAGATGTGCACCAGCTAAAGTGTATTCTACCTGAATTTAAACCATTCCAATTATGTGTTAAAAATGGGGTGGCCATTGCAGAATGTCGTAAAAGCTATCAGCCGTTGGCCAGCTTTTATTTCGCATAAATGCAAAGCCTATTTCAAAATGGTTCCAATCTTTTGAAAAATTGAAATGTGAATACCCTGCTATTGATTGATTGACATCTGTAATAGTACCTATTTTGAAGGCTCCTCCATAGGGGGCACTAGCATGGGCCACTACTGATGCAGTTTAAGTGGGTACTATATTTCCCCGTGTATGGCCTCTGTGGTCAATGATAAAGCATTTTGGACCATTACCATACATTTATATGGTATTTATATATTTTTTCAGCTATATCAATTTCCCCTACCCCTATATTTGTTGCAAAGAAAGATAATGAGGGAGTGGCAAACAGTTTGCTCAAGACTTATCTATGGTTTGTACATCATTCTTTAGACATTTTCTATAATCCTTTATTTCATGAAGAGAAATATAAGCCTGCCCTGTGTATAAGCCTGCCCTGATTATAACCCTGGTAAATTTGCCACTTAGTCTGTTTACAGGCCCGTACGGGCTTATACACAGGGAAATATGTGATGTCTTAGCCAGCTATATCATGCGACCTTTTCCTGACTAACTGTAGTGATTGAGGCACTTACAGCTGTCTTTTTCAAAATTTGTGCATACAAAGACAAACTTTTTGAGATTTTTCTATTGTTTCTATTCCATTCTGATCTCATTTTTCAACATTAATTTTGTAGGTGTGATGGATATCAATCACAACAGCATTGATTTCAAAAGTGAAACTAAGGGTTATAAACTGGATGTTCTGATCAGTAGTTGCTGTGATTATAGTAGGTGACCTTTTTACCATTGAGAACTTTGCTGACACCTCTCAGCTCAAGGGACATGCATCAGTCCTATTTGTGTCATACCCATGCCAACCCCTTTTCTATGTATACTTCTAGAAAGCCACTGCTGTTATCTATTCTGATGGTCCACAACAGATTGGAGAATGTTTACCATTCTCTCTTTCTTGACAGAAGACCCTTGTGCCAGATATAAGAAGATAAGGTGATTTGATAAAACCATAGTGTTGTAGATTTTAATACAGTAGTAGCGAATAGTCCTGTGAGACATGGCGCGGCGACTTGTAATCTTGTGTCTGGTTTAAGTTGGTGAGACTGATAGATAGGGCATACTATCATCTGGGATTTTGTAGTATATAACAAAATTCAACCTGAACTACCCACTGCAGCTATGTACTAATAACCTGTAGACTATCCATTCTGCATGCACCTCACTCAGCTGTCACAGAGACCTGTCTTATTCAATGTTCAGTGCCATAGTTAACAGGTGTGTCATTATGAGTGTACACTGTCTCAGATCGCCAGGAGCCTGCTCTGCCTCCCCCCACACACACACACAACCTACTGCCAATCACCTTGTAATAGTCTGTAGCTCGTCACGGGCCAGTGGTCAGCAAACCGGCCAGATCACTCCACCTCTCTGTAGATGGGGAGCACAGTGCAAGTACCTCTGTACATGTATGTTTTCACAGTCTTCCACAAAATCGTTTATATAATGAAAGGAGTAATTAAATTAATGTCTCATCACCGATAGCAGATACATATTCTGAGAAAGCATGATTTCAATGTAAACTAAAAAAGTTTACACAGAAAAGAATGTAGCAGTACCACAAGGTGTCCTTACACTTCAACCTCCTCTGATTTACAAAAATGCACATATGGCTCCACACACTTTAGCACAGATTTCTACATAGAGATCTTTAACAGTGAATACTTTGTTCAAAAACAGAAAATATGATCCAATTGTACCATAACCCACTGAGATGAAACCTGTACTACATATATAGTAGTTTCAGAACGAACAATTCTAAAACAAAGGCTACAGAGATGCATTTCTGAATCCTAAAATGCTCTAATGCTAATCTGCCATAGGGCCCCAAAGGATGAAATGTCTTATCTGTGAATAAAATCAAAAGTATGAAAATTCCTTTACTGATAAGTAAAGTACACACACTGTTGTTATTACATTAGAATAGTGGGCAGGAATAGTCCATAGCAGGGGAGCCACAAACAAAAATAGATTGCAAGGCCTCCCTATCCCTTACAGCGTGGCGACTGTGAACCATACACTAGTCTACTCATCTCACGAGTAGTACTCACTAGTCGCCGCGCTAATAATGGTTCACTGCTCCTGACACCCTGAACTAATTACCCGGCACATAGAAAAGGAAAAGGGTAAAAAACCCTTGTATAAGGTGCACCCCAACCTTTTGACATATGCTGTAAGACATAGCCTCTCCAACTTTTGTAAATGCCAACCTACATGTACATTGAATAGGCCTAAGTTGTGGGGAAAGCCTTGCTGAGGTGTTACTGCGACATTGGAGGGTGTGAGGGCAGCATGGGATGGAGTGAGGGTGGCATTGGGGGCTGTGTACAAATGACGTCATGCAGGAGGGGGGGAGGGGGGTCCCACTTGCCATGACCAAGCATGACAAGGGGGGGGGGAGGGGGGTCATGGGCTGCATGACATCATATCATCAAGAAATCACAATATGCTTTGGTTTTGGCAAGAACAAAAACTTTTGTAAAAGGATTTGTAAAGGTAGGGAAGTTTAATGCATTCATTTGACATAAATTCATTACCTATAGGCCCTACATGCATGCATTCCTCAGACATCTCACTCAATGTGTGTCACTGCCATCAATGTCAGTGTAAAATAAAGGTGATGTCCAGGCCACTATAAGGGGGCACTACTACTCTATCCTACCTATACCAATTTAATTAACCCTTTTTGAAAAGGGCAAATGCTGCCCTCAGGATCTCAAATGATGCATCTAAAATACCCCTGAACTGCTGCTGTTGCCTCAGGGCAGCATCCATAGTAATCCACAGGCTTCTTTTTGAAAAGACGTGATATCCCCCCCCCCTGCCCTTGAGGTGTCAAAATTATTTTGCTCCTCCCCCAATCCACCCCCTCCTGGAGTCCCACTGTTGATAAATAACAAGCACTCCCCTGGAGCTCTCCACCACCCTGTTGCTATTTTAACTGAGGGGATGCTTGGGGAGATGTAAAGGGGACCTCCCCCCAGACTTACTCTCCACATCTTTGTCTGAATGGAACTCTAACGGACTGACCTTATTTGCAGGTTCTACAGTAAAATGCTGAGGTGACTCGTTTGCTTTGTAAGATCATAAATTGGAACTATGAATGCAATCGATGGTCTCCTGAGAATTTTTTTATGCTTTCTGAGATTTTTTTTTCTATTAGGCCACTCACAAAAATTAGAGTCTTCTGCCTGAAACCTCTTTCTAGTAGGCCTACACTTGTATATGGTTCAAGTTACAGATTAAATCAATACATTCAATATAGCAATACATTCAAGCTCTTGAACTATATGATCCTTAATAATAACTGTTCTCGTTTTTCTCTTTGCTGACAAGTGTACAACTTTTGCTGCAAAGAAGGCAGATTATTAACTGTATTGGACTATTGATCTAGACAGTTTTTAAGCCCTTTTGTGACAGGAAATACTTGTGTATGATCACTACCATAGTACTCCGTGTATAACTATAAGGCAGGAAATGGTACATCCTGCATATAGGGACCCATACATTATATAAGCTGACAGTGTTTGTCATGTTTCTATGTTCATTTGTTGATCAGTGCTAGTTCTTTTTTTCACTTTGCATGTATCTTATCCTTTATTGCCAATTCACACCCACTATATGTCCCTTTGAACCATTTTAATTTGTTTATAGCCTATAGGCCTTCACTATTCATGCACTTTGAGGGGGGGGTATCTCTCTGCATGACGTCATGCTGAGGGGGGGTCAAGTGTTGTATGACGAAACATGACAAGGGGGGTAGGGGGGGTCAAAAATGGTCCAAAAATGCATGACATCATTTGTACACAGCCCCTTGGATGGTGTGAGTGTCACATGGGAAGGTGTGAAAAGCTATGGCCACCATAGAGTACTCGTAGGGTGGGAGGGGAGCTGATATCTCCCTAACACCTTTACAGCATTCATTAGCTTTACCCATAGGTGTGATGGAGGTGGGGGGCTATTTACATGTTTTTCAGGGTAAATCATTTTATGTATCAAATGATATTTGCATAAACCCCACGGACAAGATGGTGGAGAATTGTGAACTTCGTGACATGTTGCGAAAAATATTGCGTTGTGTTGTGAAATTTTGAATTGTGTTCGCGAATACCCCAAAAAAAGGAATTGCCCCGCCACTCAGGAATAGGTTGAAAAAAATGACCCCCCCCTTTCACAATAGGCCATTCTGAATACCTCTAAAAATTTTGACCTCCCCCTCATTTGCTCACCCCCCTGCCATAAATAATGAATACTCCCTAACTTGGATTATGGATCCGCCGCTGGGATTTTTGGCAATTTCAAAAAAATTAAATTTTCTTTCTTTTTTTTACCTTTGGCCGCTGGGATTTTTCAAGACCTGAGTCAAAAAAATTGAAAAAAAAGTCCATGGTCATAGCCAACACCCAACAATTCTCGACCTTTCCAATATTTACTTTCCCTTACTTGATCACCAAAAGATCGTTTTTGATGCATGAAAATTTAATTTTTGCCTGTGGCCGCTGGGAAATTTTCACGATTAAACTTGCATTGAGGCCGACTGCTTTACACCACATGTATAGCAGACAGTGATAATCTACATCTGACTTGAAGCTTCATGACCGAAGTTATGTCAGCCATTCAGCCGATTGTCTTAAATGAAACCTTGTCTGGAGAGGTAACCTTTTTTCCTATCCTGATTTGTTAACATGGATAAGGAAGGTCACTACAAATCTGAACAAAATTTCTGTATCTTATTGTAAACACCTGAAACTCTGAAAATCCTTAAGATACACATATTAGTTCTGACTTTGTTGTAAAATAGTTCAAAATCTGGATCAAATAAAGGAAATTTGGGTAAATCTATAGATTTGTCGGCTTGGAAAATTCTGAAATCAGGTAAAGTTCTGAAAACTTACATCGCTGTCATGATGTGTACAATGTTGGAAATCTTATTCCTCCTAATCTAGAAAATAATGATTTTGTTTCCCTAATAGGCTAATTGTCTAATCAATATTGCCCTCGCTTAAGTAGAATTTTCGATATTGGTCTCAAGTCCATGATGTATATGTTCATTTTTATATACAGGAGGCCTAGCTCGTAATCATGTCTTTGTAGTTGAGGCACATGGGTTTGTTGGAATGTGCCAGTTTGACTTTCAGATAGTTTCACTTGTAGTCTCTCGGAGTAACCATTTGTGTATCAAATAGAATGCTTCAGAATTAAAAACTCGACAAGTTATAAGCTCCTTTTGGCATTGTGAAGTGTTAATCAGGAAAATCAAGAGATCATTCTGAACTCTTTTTAAAGAAAGAAGAGTTAAAAGCAAGCTTCAGCTTAGTTCTGCATCTAAGAATAAAAGTTGATTTACCATATTTGAAAAGCTAATACATGAATAATACCAGTTCATATCAAGAAAACTTTATCCTAGAGTTTAGAATGTGTTGCAATTTCAAATGTGTTTAGAATGTGTTGCAATTTCAAATGCTTTCCAAATGGATAATAGATGGTTATATCTATTATAAAGAATTGCCCGAAACAGAGATATCCCATTGGCGTGCATATGGAATTTGATATGGACAAGAAACACAAGTAATTGATGGAGTAGGCTATAACGTTTAACACTGTAGTGTTCTGCTCTTAAAATACTGATATCATATCCCTCTTACATGCCAAATAATCATGTCACATTAGCTATTCACATATGAATCAAATCTCACACCTATATCCACTCTCATAGTATGAATTTCTGTATTTGTACCACGGTTATCACATTTCAGAATTTATACCACGGTTATCACATTTCAGAACGATTTTGGTTGCCCAAACTGGATATCTGAGTGCTTTTATCATAGGATAAAGGCACTGAGTCGACACTTGAATATTGACAGTGTTCTTTTTCTATACTGTTCTTATATGTAGCAGCAGCTAAGTTATAGCTTTGACAGTGGTTCATACCGAAAAGGCTTGGCATGGGTTGGGATAATACCAGTGATCTTCTGATCCAAAGTGCTGCATGCTATCCATGAGGCCACAGGGCTGGACAATGGTGGTGGGTTAGATAAGTCATATATCTTGGACCCTATGGATACAATATGTATATTTGTATGGCAGTGAATGCAGAATACATTCTGATGCATCCTAAAGATGCAGACTGTGGTATAAATGCAATGTGTGATAATTATGGATGCATTCGTTGACTTTAAAGCCAAATAAAAGCACTCGGCTTCAGCTCATGCATTTATCGGCCCTAGAGTCACCTTGTGCATCAATAATCATCATATATTACCTTACTACAAGGAGAGATAAACATGGAGGGTTAATTGATGACTTGGTCCAGAGCAAGCGGAGAATTAAGGAGGATGATAATAGTGCAGTAGATAGAGCCTGGATTTTTACCAACATTGGCACATTTGGCAGCAAGCATCAAAGTTTGTACATAGGGGCTTTTTGACGTGCTGAATCCATTTCTAAGAGGAAACATCATTTTCGAAAAATGTTTCTGCTCATAAGTTGACATTGAAAATAAAAAGTATTAATTAATTATTTAATTCCATGAAAAATACCCAATGAGTTTTACAAGAAGTTGAAAGGCTTAGCTGAAACACACCTGTGTTTATCATCTTATGTCCTGATCAGTCATATTTGCATCCATTGTCTGCATATTAATGACCTAATTTACATATCTTTCGTAGGTAGCTTCACAAGCTGGCCTGAAGCAGTAAAAATCTTAGAGACAAAGGCATAGTGATAGCTTCACTAGTATATATAGTTCCAATTTTGATATAGTCATGCATATTATTAGACTTAAACACATATACTGTTAACTTTAATTAGCATAATTTATGCAAAATAGAACTACTGGATATATATGTTCTATCATATACCCGGTAGTTATCATAAATTTACATATCAATCCAACTCAACTTGAACCATAATTGGACACTTGAAAATAATTCCTTGAACAATAATTGATTTATTTTAAGAAGAATAATATAGATAAACATTGATGATAAACATTGATCATGATGAGGATTGATATTAATTTATTGAAATCTATGAAAAATACTGATAAATACTAAATAAAGAAATTAAAAGCGTTAAAATAAAATAAATATTATGTATGTTGATTGTTTGCAGATTAATGACTTAATTTGCATATAATTTGCATATTATTAATTCCACATGCCAACCTAGACCGCCAGACCTTTCTGAAAGATTAAGGCAGAAAATATCTATTTCTCTAGCATTCTTATACCATTTAGATATTGTCTTTGCATACTGGCTAAAGTTTTACACATAGATATTGCTAACCCTGATTAGAATAATCTATGTAAAATAGAAATTCAAGGACTATTGGGTAAATATATCAAGCTTTCAGCAATACAGTAATCACAGTATATCAATCCATCATAGCATTTTTTAAGATAGTAACTAGATATGAACCTCATGATAACCATGTTTGAAAGGTATGTTAAATGTGATATACCTAATTTGCATAATTAATGATCTATGCAAAATCACAGGAAGCAGTATTGCATACTAACATATCTATTGTATTTCCCTTTTATACCCATTATCAATATGTACTTTTACTGTATGTATATTGATGACCTAGTTTACTACCCTCCAATCAGTATAGGTCTGCCTGATACATTCATGGCCATAGTTTTATTCATCAAGCACTGTTTCAATTGGCACTATGACTGAACCCCCTAAAACCATGGTACAGATCCCCATAACAACAAAATGATCCTCCATTGGTGCTTGTCTGAAGTAGTTTGCTAAAACCAACATGATGACAGGTTGTACTATACAGGTACCACAGTCAAAGAGGCTGCTCTATGAAATGCTTCAATCTTCAATATAGGGCACACACTCTCCTCTTATGAAGCCACTTACACAATGATGTACAGCTATTATTTATAGTCACCTGCAATTATTTTGCAGGCTCAAGTCAGAGAAAGTGTCTGATAGTAGCATGTCTCTAGATAAAGCTGTAGGCTATGTATAAAACATTGAGGCCTTGGGTGGGAATCAGGGCTTCCCCACTATCCTAACCACTGGTGATAGAAAATCAGGGCTTCCCCCACTCCCCTAACCACCTGTTTGGTACATAGATATGCAATTTGGAGGTGTTGGCCTGACACTCCTCCTCACTTCCCCACTTTTCTAAATACCCTTGAGCAAGGTTATATGCAAACTGCAGCATTCAACGTCTTATAATGATATCATACTATCTTTTACTTTTACATAAGTAAGGACTCACAGGCAGGCATCAGCCCACATACCTTTTAACAACCATAGTCAGGGGCGTGGGAAGCAGTTTCAGAGTGGGTGGGACGAGGGGGGTTTTCTGCAATTTTTTACCTCCCTTTGCTTGACCTTTTAGTTTTGACCTTTTGAGGAGTTGGCCAAAAGTGGGGGGGGGGACATGCCCCCCCTGCTTTCCATGCCCATGATAGTAAAGTTGTATAAAGTTACCTAGGGGAAATACCCATCACATCGCCTCACTTGAGTAGTGAGAAGTTCAAACTGCTAAAGATGTCTCCAGTGAGGGAAACATGCCCAAATAACAAAGAGGAAATAGGAATACTATAAATACTGACCCTTTTTCAAGCACCAAGCACTCTGACCCACCTCTGTCTCTGTTTCAAGAGAGTAGCTGAACAATTATGACATCTTTCTACTTTATTACAACCCCCCCCCCCGAAAAAAAAGAAGAATTTATAGCTTATATGTCATTTTCATTAATGGGGTAGAAAATCACCAGGAACCTACTCTGCTCAATAACTTGGGTCCAATACAATTTTGTAAAAACTAGGGTCAGCTGTCCAGAGTGGATAGTATATGGGTGCTGACCACTGAACTTGACTCAAACCTGCTATCTTAACATCTGTTAATGTCATGATAATAGGGATCAAGATATAAAGTAGTCTTGAATCACCAAAAGGTAATAAACAAATTAATACAAGTAAAATACCTTTAGAACAAAGTGGTTGGGACAAGCAAATTGTTCTTTGTGAAGGAAAGCCTTAATTGTGCCACCATATACTGCTATACAGGGGCCTTATAACTCTTCAAAACTGTCTCGAGACTTTAACCTGGGGGAACAGGGGATAAAATAGCTTCATATGACCATTGAATTGCAAGAAGATACCCACCCTCTTTACCTGTCCAAGGTCAGAGATAGGAGGGGAGAAACCCTGTCCTGCATATGTTCCCTGGTTCTGTGGTCCTCCCAGTAGGTATCCAGCCTTAGTAGAAGTCCCTTCACTCAACTGACCAGTGGTTGAGGATGAAAGGTCAGAGGACCCCTGACTCAAAGGCCTTTCAGGCTTTCAGGGAAGCAGGTAGATAGGCATGACAGTAAGACTTCCTATAAACCTTCAATCCCCCAGCACTACCACACATTGTTATTTTTGACACATACTGATCCTTACTAATTAATCCCCCCCTCCCATCAACGTCCAGCAAGCTGTCATCACATTAACCCATTGTTCATACATATTGCACCTCTAATAGATAATATTAAGATTATTTGAGACTTACCTGTAAGTTGAGGTATAATCAGGATTATACCGAGGGAACCTGGTGGTTCAGGGAATACACGAGAGAGGTGACTTCCGCGCATGCGCAGTCAGTCCTTAAGAGCCTGTGAAGGGGGGTCAACTAACTAATACCTAACCTTACTAGGGGTAAATTCCAATAAAACCCCCCTTATTAATTAATCTGAGACATCATGATTAACCGAGGGAGGGAGCGGTAGGGCGTGTATTCCCTGAACCGCCAGGTTCCCTCGGTATAATCCTGATTATACCTCAACTTACAGGTAAGTCTCAAATAATCTTAATATTATACCTCGGGAACCTTCAGCGTTTCCGAGAATCCACGAGAGTTTCAGAGCAATTGACTTCCCTGAACAGAAAACACAACAACGTATTGACATTCAACTTATATTGTCTGCGACAATATTAAAGTGGCAATGTGGAAGAAAATATATCTCCCCATACGATAACAACTTGTCTATAATAAGTCTAACTTGACTTAGAACCCCAATATGTCATCTTAAGATGCCAATAACCATAACAGTTCTAAACTTACAAAGTTCAAATACTCGCAAGAGTAACTTTCAAGCCTTACAAAAGGTAACTTCATATTACGCCAGAATGGCGTTACCCTCGACAATGTCTTCTATTGGTTTGTGATAAAACCGTGCAAATGAAACTGACTGGTGCCACCCAGCCCGTTTCATTAGCAGGTTTAAGTTGCCCCCCACCCTGAGAAGCCCCGACGCTGAGGCTCCTCGGGTGGAGTGCAGCTTGTACTGTTGCACGTCTATGCCTGATAACGCAAGTACCCCTAACACCCATCTTGATAGAGTGTCCCGACTTATTGGTAGATGTGGTTTTATATAACTAATAAGCAACTGCGATTCTTCAGATCGAATTGTCCTTGTTCTTACAAGGTACTGTTCCAGGCACCGTACCACACACACCCTAGGGTTTTCGTCAAATTTCCGAAGTACCAGTGTGTTCAGCGGATCACCTTGCCGGTTGCTCTTCAGTAGTTTCGTCATGCGGAACACTGCTTTGTCCTTAACAGACATGTTTTTGATTGACAGATTTACTATGGTCTGTCCCCTTTGGGATGTCACGAGAAGTAGTAATACGCTCAACTTCATTGAGAGTTTCTTAAGTGAGACTGTTTCATTGTCCCACTGCTGAATGACATCAAGTACCTTACGGACGTCCCAAAAGGTGTGGTAGCAGGGACCCGGGGGATTCATTTCATACGCTCTTTTGATCAACAGTTTGACTACCTGATGTTGTCCCACTGGTTTGCCATTGACATAATTGCAAACCGCAGAGAGAGCACATCTGGCTGCGTTCAGGGCCTGGTAACTTTTCCCCTCTCTTTGCAGTTTTGAAAGGAACTGACACACTTGCTGAATAGTAGGCTGGAGCACTGGAATGCCCCTTTCCACGCAGAAAACGCACCAGTCTTTAAGATAAGTCGTATACGACTTCCTAGTGGCAGGTCTCCTGGCATTAACTGCCAGCTGGATAGTATGACTGTCAAATCCCCTTTTCACCAATTTCTTCTTTAGAAGGAACGATAGACCACCAACGGGGTAGTTTGTAGCCTTAGCTTGTTCGCGGGCTCTCCTGGATGACACAAGTTTCCTCTGTCTCTCCTGAAGCGAAGTCTTCTCCAATTGGTGCGTTGGAGAGCGCCGTACCACGGTTGACCCGGCCAATCGGGGGTGACCAGAATCGCTTGTACCCTCTCCAGCCTGATCCTTTGAATTACGGGTCCCAACAGACTGAAAGGAGGAAAAATATACATGTATTTTCCCTTCCATGAGATGGACAAGGCGCCAGGTTGTGGCCCCCAAGACACAAAACATGGCAATTTAGCGTTAGCACGAGAGGCAAACAAATCAATTTCTGGTGTGCCAAAAATTTTGCAAACCTTCTTGAAAATTTTTGGACTCAATTCCCATTCCAGATCTGGTAAAAAGTGTCTTGACAGGTAGTCTGCCAACACATTTTCCTTTCCTGGTATGTGGTTGATGGTCAACCACATATCCCTCTCGGCACACCAGTCCCAGATTTGCTTCGCCAACTCGTTGCATTCAACCGATTTGATTCCACCCATTTTTTGGACATAAGCCAAAGCAGTAGTGTTATCAGTACGAATTTTAACATTGACCCCATGTTCTGGTACCAATGCTTGTAATCCTAATTGGATTGCCATCAACTCATGAATGTTACTATGAAGGTTCACTTCCTCCTCCTTCCAAATACCCTTGGTGGTTGTCTCACCCCTGTGAGCCCCCCACCCAGTGCCTGAAGCGTCGGTGATGATTTCAAAATCAGCACCCTCGTTTCTGATCTTTTTGGAAGCAGTCGGAAGGTTTTCTAACCACCAGTTGATGTCATCCATACCATGTGAACCCACAATCATTTCTGCATCAAAATTCCCTTTATTTTGTTCCAGAGCTAGGTTCTTTTCTCTCTCAAGACCCTTGATATGTGCCGGCCCATACTGCACTCCTGCAGAATAGGCCATCATCAGACCCACAATACCAGCAATATCCCTTATTGCTGGTTATTGCCAAGTTCCACACCGCCATGTTGAACTTGTCTATCTTTTCCTGTGTGGGTCTCACTGTCATAGTCTGTGAGCTCAACAGGAACCCCAAAAACACAATTTCTTGTGTAGGCGTAAATACTGATTTATCAGGATGCACCACAAACCCTAGAGAGTCTAACTCTTGTCCAAGCCTGTCAGTAGTAACCCTACACTGTTCTGCTGTATCTCCCAAGATAAAGGAGTCATCAATGTATTGAAAACACTCATGACCTCCCTCTCTCAGGTTGGAGAAGACTGGATTTAGAATTTTTGTAAAAATTCTCGGGGCACAGGCCAAACCATTGGGCATTCCTTGGAACTCATACAAGATTCCTTTCCAGTAGAATCTCAGGAACTTCCTATCCTCTTTTGACACCAAAACAGAATAGTAAGCATCCTTGAGGTCAATGGACGCCATAAAGCATCCAGGCCTCATCATTTCAACAGCCGTGTTTAAACTTGTCATTTTAAAATGTGTGTACTCTACACTCTCATTCATTTTTGACAGATTCAAAATTAATCTGTACTCGCCATTGGGTTTGGGCCTTATAAACACATTAGAAATGAATTGACCTTGAGCTGGTTCCACGGGAACTATGACACCTTTTGTGAGCAACTTGGCAATCTCATTGTCAACATGCTCCTCTTTCTCTGATCCCAGATCATAAGGGAAAGGCACCATTTGTTGAGTTGGTTCCAACTCCTCAAAAGGTATCTTCACCCCTTTAACCATGTCCAGGACCCACGGGTCACTAGTTATCATGGACCAGCGGTCTATATATCTAGCAATGCTACCAGCAACAAAATTCTGAGCAGAATGATTGAACTGTAAGGGACTTACCTGCTCTGCTAAGGACCCTACTTCTGAAAACCCGAGGTTTCCTTCGCCTTCGCTGCACTACCCGCTGCTGCTGGCGCTGGTGCCCTGGGCCTCGGTCCATTCATCCTTGGTGCCACATTGTGACCAAACTGGGGAATCACGAATGGGAACCTCATACCAGCTAACGGGTTGAAGCCCCTGGGCTGATGCTGATGCCTCTGCTGGGGAAACCCCCGCCTGCGCTGCTGTTGCTGGCCTTGTTTGAAGCTACTCTTAGCTTTCCCTGGCGCTGCATGTTGCTGTGCTGGTTTCTCAAGTTTTTCGGCCATATTGTGTGCTGAGTCCAGTTTTGATTGCCTCCTCAAGATTACCTCCGAATAAGAACTTTGGATCATCTCCACCATCCTTGAGAAAGTGTTTTTCATATTTAGCAACTACCATGGGCTTGAGCGCCTCAGTTCTACGAGCAGTGATGGCCTTGATTGTACTGACAATCAACTTCATACAGTCCCCAAAAGCCTCAGTCAGTTCATCCAACTGACTGTCTTTATCACCTCGAGATATCCACAGGTCCATGATCGGCACAAATGCCAGCATGGCCTTTACCAGGTGCACTTGCAACTACTTCAATGCTTCCTCACGTTTGAGAAACTCAGAGTTCTTGCTTTTATTAATTAGAACCTTAAGCACTGGTTCTAACTCCGGCACAACCAATTGGCCAGCCTTCTCTGGCTGTGGGTACTTGCTGTGCAACGTTTCCAGGTCTGACCTGGTCCTCTTTTCCTTGAACATTGAGTTCAGAAACTCTGCCACAAAGGGTCTGATATCCTTTACTTTCTTCCCTTTCTCTTGTTCCTGCTCCACACACTCTTTCATGAGGTTGTAAAGTTTACCGGAAGGTTTAAGTTCGTCCTTAACCTCCTCACCTTCCTCATCTTCTTCCTCTTCCGAGGGGTCAGTGGGTGTTTGCTTCACAGCTTGCATCAGTAGACTGCCCAAGAATTGGCCCATCATCGCTGATGTGTCCACATTCTGGAACAAGGATTGGAAGTCAAAGCCTTGAGTGCCAGAAGTCCCTGCAGTAGATTGGGTCGAAGTACCTGAAGTACTCGCAATCTGAGACGTAGTCGTAGTACCTTCCAAACCAGCATGACCAGCCCCTAACGTGCCAATGGTCTCATTGGAGTCATGCATCTGAATGTCAGATCCATCCTCACTTATAGTATGTTTCCTCCTAGTATTTGGACCTTTCTTGCCCTTGTTTTCCTTCTGATCACTCACGGTGAATCTGTAAGAAACAGGGCCCAGAGTCACTAAAATTTAAACACTACAGTGTTAAAATAGGAAGAATCACAATTCAAGTTACTAGTTAGAAGAACTAACCTCAACTGTAATCAACATCAAGTGAACAGGCCCAGTAATGCCGATCGCTAAACCAAAACTTCCGGTAATGCCCATCGCTAAACCAGCAAACCACTGCCTTCAGTTTGTCCTTATTGAGAGACTCGCCGACAACAGCGACAAAGTTTTCCGCCCCTCGGTCAACGTACCGGGCGCGTGCTCGTCTCCATCTTAACCGAGAGACTCGCCGAAACCAGCAGCAAAGTTTTCCGCCGAACGGTCAACGTATCGGGCGCATGCTCGTCTCCGTCTTATCAGAGAGACTCGCCGAAACCAGCGGCAATGTTTTCCGCCAAACGGTCAACGTACCGGGCGCATGCTTGTCTCCGTCTTAACAGAGAGACTCGCCGAAACCAGCGGCAATGTTTTCCGCCGCTCTGTCAACATACCGGGCGCATGCTCGTCTCCGTGTTAACCGAGAGACTCGCCGACACCAGCGGCAAAGTTTTCCGCCGCTCGGTCAGCGTACCGATCGGGAAACGTCACATTTAGTGGCGAAAAACAGCCAAAATGCTCGCCAAATGCCCGCAATGACCACCTGGGGGTGGGCAAAGCAGTAATTTGCCCTAAAAAGGGGCAAAATTCCACTCTGTTGACACCGGGGGGTGTAAATCGAATGAAAAGTTGACGACCGTGAAAACCAAGATGGCCGCCTCGGAGGAGGATCGGCCCGGTCGTTGAAACTGCTGCAAAACCAAAAAATTCGAGCAGCCCGGGCAAACAAAGAATTGCCCAAACAATCTATACACTAAAATTAGTCTATGGGCTGAAAAACTGCCCCCAGACTGTAGAAAATTTATACTTACAGCCCAAAAATAGCTGTCGGCTCTACAAGTGCAGACGAACGCTGTAGACGCTGAAATCCGAACTGTCTGCGCATGCGCAGAAGTCACCTCTCTTGTGGGTTCTCGGAAACGCTGAAGGTTCCCGAGGGATAATATGGGGAGAGATACTTTGTTTTAAAGAGATCTATTTACTATAGAAGCTTTTTTTTTTGTCTGTTCTACTACTGTTTATGCTGAATATGCCTACCAAAAGTTGTCTTTCGGAATTTCAGCTGACATCTATACTTTCCTCCTAGTGTGACATAAAGGACTAATGAATCACAATATGCAAATTGAGTCATTGATATGCAGACAATCAATATACTGTTAGTTTATATGAAGGGAAAATACAAGCAATATTTGCATGCCTTAGTTTCTCATACCAAGTGGTATCTATTCATATTGCAACCTTTCATGCTCTGACCTTACACATTAGCATACCCCATGATATTGCATAAATCATGCTAATCAGACACTGAGTCATGAAATAAATCAATCAAATAATGACTGGTCATCATGGAATGTATATCCAAGCTGAGATGGATTGATATATTTATGATTACTATATGACTTAAAAGCTTGACACATACTTAATCCATTCTATTTTGCATAAATTATGCTCATTAGAGTCAGCAGTATATGTGGGAAAGTCTAATCATATGTATGACTTTATCTCAATTGAAACTAAATGCTAGTTAAAAAGTTACCACTATGCCTTAGTATCAAAGAGAGGCTACGAGTGACTCAGGTTTGCTTCTAGAGCTACCTGATTGAAATTTGCAAATTAGGTCATTAATATGCAGACAACCAATTAAAACATTACTGATTTGGACTTTAGATAATGAATACTGATGGGTTGTAGCTATTCTAAGTGGGTTTGAAGGCTAATATATTTATTGGGTATTTTTCATGGAATTTAATAATTAATTAATACTTTTTATTTTCAAAGTCAATTTATGAGCAGAAACGTTACTCAAAAATGATGTTTCCTCTTAGAAATGGATTCAGCACATCAAAAAGCCCCTATGTACAAACTTTGATGCTTGCTGCCAAATGTGCCAATCTTTATGCTCTATCTACTGGACTATAAAGTAAATCTAGTCATTAGAATACATCCACTGCCTCTCTGATTACAACTACAGGAGTGTCTGCTTTCCCTGTACCATTACTTAGCCTGTTATTTGATACATCCTCCTGGTAGGGATCGTCAAACTTGGGGGCGGTCTGGACATTTCTACAACACCCTTCACATATACTGGACCATTATGTCCCTGTACCATTACTTAACCTGTTATTTGATAAATAATACATGCTCCTGGCAGGCATCATGAGATTCTGGGCATTACCTGGGTATTACCCTCCACTTCAAACGGAGCTAGGTCCTGTCTTGACTCCATTGTGCCAATGTTCTTTGAGCATTGACTGGCAATCGATCTTGAACATATTCACTACATTATTACTTGCAAAAAAACAAACATTCCCTGCATCATTATCATGAAAGTATTTTTTATTCAATACCAAATTCCTATTAAGAGCACACAGAGTGGTATGCAGTTATAACCCATTCAATAACAATATTATAGCATAGAGATGGATTACGAACCAGGTATAAAGATGATAATGAATCTCCACCAGTTCGTACTGAGACACTCAAAGTTCTCTCATGGTCCTTTTCCCTTTAAGGGCTGCACAGTGTTTTAACGCATCATGTGCATCCTATGAGTTAATATGGTACACTCCAAAGAGTCAGCAAGTTATACACTTAGTCTATGTAGGCTATCATGATAACAATGGATATTAATTTTGAGATATTACGCAGCTCCTTAAGGGTCACATAACATGGACTTTTTATTTCATGCTGAGGGGAGACATGTAGCAGTTATATAGGAAATCTTACGACAACACCCTTTACATATACTGGACCTTTATGTCCAGCTAGTGCTTTAATGAATAACTTTTCGCTGTGTTTAAGAGCCCCAGCATATTTAGAAGCTTGCTTAGCCCTGGTACATATGGCAGGCGTTTATTTGAGATCACATTTGGCGCATGAGGGGTATTTCAGTAATCCTCTACATCTATTTTTTCCCACAGGAAACAAAAGAATGGGGTTTCCTTTTTGCTTCCCCCAGAAACAAAGTCAAGAAAAGAAAAATAAGTAAAAAGGATATTTTACCAATGCTCTACATCCAACACTTATACACTGGATGCTGGTAAATGCATGCCTTTAACACATTTCCTTTCTTGTCATACAGACAGCCACACATATTAAGGGATATTATCATATACTGCAAGCATCACAAATGGTATTCATAACAGCTAACATTCCAGTAGTTTGCGTCAAAATCAACTTCTGACATTAATTTAACTAGTGTACATAGTCTGAAATGTGCACTGTAAATATGGTTCAACGGCTGTATTGGCCTGGGTGGACGTATTTGACACTATTCTTATTGCGAGTTTATCACAATATTCATTTTTTCCCCACTATCTCTCAACTTAGCATTCCCCATCTGTTTTAGTCAATGTAGATGTACTTTGAGTAACATTGGGTTTGTCCACTGAAGACATTTCTATTATCTAAATCTTGAATATATGTTTTAGACAATATGGATCTATATATAGTAAGTAAATGTACAGATGTTTGGGTACTGTGGATGGAAAATGAGCAGAAGATAGAATATATAGGGACAATAAAGGCTGGTGTGATATGAAGATTAAGCTGTCACACATCTTTTTCTTCACATATATCGTACAATGCACTAAAAAAAAGTCAATAGTCAGAAAGATTTTTATATTAGAAAGAAAATAAGCTACCGTAATCTCTGGTGTATAAGGCGCAGCCCGCGTATAAGGCACACCTAGAGTTTTGGAAAATTCTCAAAAAAATGAAAAATTCATAACTTTAGTTCTACTGAATGAATTTTCAAAATTCAAAAAACTATGTGTGGCTTGGGCCACCCTGAACCCTCCTTGGCCCCCTTATGTTCTATTATGACCAAGGGGGCATGTAAGATATCAAAAGATATCTTGGTGTCCCCCTTGTGGATCCAGTGAGAACTAAACCCCCCCGTATAAGACGCGCCTTATACGCGGGAGATTACGGTAGTTGGATTCATTTCTTGTTAGGGAAATTACTTACAACCATATCATGTCACAATTAAACACAATTCACACTTTCTACTTGATTACTTATTCATATCACAGATAAACTAAAAACTAAAATAAATCAAGTTGAACTTTGTGCAACATCTACAACTATATATCACTTATCACAACTTACAGAAGGGGTATAAGAAAGCATATTTTCATTCCAGCTGTCTCTCATAAAAAAAATCTTTTATATATCTGCTTTCCCCTCAACACTAATCAAGTGAAACTCTGTGTGTAGGTCATAAGACATGTCAAGCAAATTATATGTACACATTTTGATTTAAGGTATCAGCATATTATCTCAGTACATTTTTATCTGTATCATTAAGCATCCCAATCCAGATGTACAATAAAAAGATTAGGTTTTCAAAGATGACCCCATATTCTTATTCTTCGACATGTGTAGGTGACCTGGTACATACGTTCAGTGCTGCGGCCCTCATGATTTATATCTACCAGGGGTACTACCGGGTATCGACTGGCCATATAGGCCTAGTGACGTTCAAAGGTTATGACACATTGGCTAACCGGTAGATATAGCTCAAACAGCATGCACATAGAGAGGGTATTACCACCCATGCTCGACACACACATGATATGATACAATGACAAACCCATTTGGAAACAAATTAATTTTCATCACACATACTTTCATGCCTAATCTTTCTACACGATCTACATGTGCTGTCAAGATACCATAAATCTAAACAACTCTTGACGTTCCTCAATGATTTCCATTTAGTGATGTTAACTCTTATTTAAGGTCTATTTTCAGTGCTTAAGACATGTTTCATGACCATACTTTTCCTGTCATTTATATGAGATGTATTTCCATTCAAAACCTGATGCTCAAATGCAATGATACGGTAGCTAGACTTGCAATACTATATGCATACTGTTATCTCTCAGGAGCCATACACTGCTCTTCTTCAGCCAGAGGGTGAGACATATTATCAGCAGGTTAGGAACTCTATATACACCATGGCTAAAATTCCTCCTTAGTCACCAGGTTTTGAACCAGTTGTCAGGATATATTGGGCTCTACCCATAGAGTAACTAATATATAAGAAAATCCAAGTTGAAATTGAGAATTATTGACCATCTGTAATCTCTAAAGTATCAATCACAGTTAAATATTTAGCCAGATATATACCGGTAGCCATGACTAGGTATGATGTTACTCATACCTGTATTTGCCCAGTAGTCATTTTGGTTGTCACTTTATGTGCCATGTACCTGTACGATATTAACATTATTATGATATGCATCGCATTTAACATATCATTCGTAGCAATTTTGGCATGCAGGGCCCTTAGTGAATTAGAAAAAGGTTATTAGTTTGGTCCTTTATGATTTCATCCTGTAAGTTAACCCATTGGGACTGCTCCATCTTCCTGTGAAAATATCATTTAAGTCTAACATTTATTCTAATACAGCGTTAATTCACATACTGCAATCTATGAATGGTACACCCATGGACACATGTAATAGATTTTACACTTATCAGAGAACAATAGTGAGAAAAGCAGGCACAGCTGGGAGAGGGTTGTGAGCATCAATTAATCCTTTAAGGGTCGCATATTGCTTTGATATGCCATGGCCTTTGAGTCTCGTGAAACAAGAATGTACCGTTAACTCCCGCGTATAAGACGCGTCCTCTACGCCAAACAAAATGCTGGGTAGTCTTATAGCTTTCTCTCAAGTTGGGGGTGCGTCTTATACGAGGGGTAATTTTACTATAGAAATGTACTAATCTTACAAATTTTAGCCTTAAAATGTGCGTCTTATACGCGAAAATGCATGTGCTGAGTTTGGGGTGCGTCTTATACGCGCAGCGCGTCTTCTACGCGGGAGTTTACGGTAATCCTGGCCATTAACTCCACATATCCTCATTTAGGCATCATGCCTGCCCTAGGGTTGATACACAACTGAAGGGTTGGCATGATGCACCAATGAAGTGCTGGTAGATTTCTTGCCACGATTGCCTTGGTACAATATGATGGTACATGTATAAGAAGCATGAATCTAGAGGACCATGCAAACCTTAATGGGTTAAGAGTAAAGGTGAATTTTGAAGAATGCCTTTCTACGTTATCTAAGATCTTTACTTTCATCTACTTCTTAAAGTTCTATGTTAATCCCAGGATCACATTATGCTTTCACAGGCACAGAAAGAATGATTCAAGCGACACAGGGAATAAACATCAGCGTACAACAATTAGTACAATGTAATAAGTTACATTAGGACAATGAATCTTTTGTCATCTACATGGACCTCCGTTGACTGTATCATTATGAGTTAGGCACGAGACCGATCACAAATTAGCAAAACTACCATAGTGCTCATTTTTAAGCAGTAGATCAAATATGCTCATGAAATCAGAAAATTGTATTCTTCACTCTAGTTATCAAATAGATAAGTCATCCTTCATAGAATCTGAAATGCTTGATAATTTACATGAGACTGACTTATAGCTTCATGACCTTAGTCATGTCAGCCATTCTATAGCCAATTGTCTAAAATATCGGGACAGGTAACTTTTTCTTACACTGAATTAATAACCGTTTTATATATATATATATATATATATATATATATATATATATATATATATATATATATATATATATATATATATATATATAGGCAACTTCACTTCTAATCGAACGAAATTTCTGCTGTTAATTATGTCAACCCGTGAAACTAGACATGCCCAGTTTTTGAGTGGTGGTATCTACCGGAACTACCTTCTTTTAAAACATGGATTCTACAGAAACAACCATCATTCATTTCTGCATGAGGTAAGAGCAACACGAAACTGCCATAACTCATGAGTGTGTATGTTGGATATCTTATTTCACCCACTCAAGAAAATAATGATTTTATTTCCATAATAGGCTAATTATCTAGTTGATATTGCCCTCGCTGAAGTAGAATTTTCGACATTGGTCTCAAATCCATGATGTAGATATACATTTTATATACAGGAGGCCTAGCTAGTTTTCATGTCTCTGTAGTTGAGGCAACATGGGTTTGTTGGAATGTGCCAGTATAACTTTCAGATAGTTTCCTCTAGGAGTAACCATTTGTGTATCAAATATAATGCTTACGAATTTAAAACTCTGATAAGTTATATGCTCCTTTTGGCATTATAAAGTGTTAATTAGAAAAATCTAAAGATTCTTCTGAACCCTTCTTTAAAGGAAATAAAGTTTAGTGCAAGTTTCAGCATAGTTCTGTATCTAAGAATAAAGGTGATTTATTATATTTGGAAAGCTAATATAATAAGAGTTGATATCATGAAAACTTTATCTTTATCACATTTTAGAATGTGTTACAATTTCAATTGCTTTACAAACTAAGAATACATGGTATCTCTTATAAAGAATTCCCCCAGAGATATCCCACTGGCTTCTATCATATTGAATATGATGTTGACAAGAAACACATATATAAGAGATTAATGCAGTAGGCTATAATGTCTTAACACTGTAGAGTTGCACTCTTAAAAAACTGATATCATATCCTCATTAGATGCTAAATAATCATGTTACTTTAGCTATTCACATATAAATTAACTCAAACACCTTAGTAATTAATGAATATAACCACTCTCCCTCTGTATCTACAAGGAGAGATAAACACGGAGGGGCACTTGATGACTTGGTCCGGATCAAGAGAACGGCTTGGTAGGACGATAAAGTAAATCTAGTCGTTAGGATACATCCTCTGCCTGTTTGACCATAACTACAGGAGTGTCTGCTTTCCCTGTACCATTACTTAGCCTGTTATTTGATACATCCTCCTGGCAGGGATCGTCAAACTTGGGGGTGGTCTGGACATTGTCCTCCACTTCAACCGGAGCTAGGTCCCGGCTTATCTCCATTGTGTCCATGTCCTTTGAGCTACGACTGCCATCTTTCTTGTGAAATGTGCGGTGGATTTCGATGGGCACATAGTCCTGATGATATTTCTTCAAGTGCTTGGGTTTTTCAACATTGTCGGGCGGCACAATATGACAGTCGACAGTGAATTCCACCTCCTGGTCTTTATTACTGTCCTTAGTACTTGATTTATCAACTCCGTTCTGCTCTGCGGCAGTAGTCTCCAGAGCGCGAATCACAGCTGGAGGGCGCCACCAGATGCCAGATGCGGACACGAGCTGGTTAACCACCAAGAGCAGCTCCTTGTCCTTACATTCCATCTGCTCCTGGAGGTACTTACGTAGCTCAGGCAGTGCACCGATAAGCTCGGGTAGTTCCAGCTTGCTGTCCAGGTTGTAATAATTCTGCCCAATTTTGCGGATGACAATCCAATGTTTCCTGCGCAGAGGCAAATGCAGGATTCCCCATTTGTAGTCCATCGGGATGTTCAGAATCAGGCCGTGGATGTTATCCATCACCAAGCCATTGATGTCCCTGAATAGGCAATAAATAAGTGAATTGGAAAAAAAATCTGATTTCATTGCTATCATTTCATATCAATTACTCTTTTACTGTTAATAGAAAATTAGCAAACAAAAATTCATAAACAGTCTTTATAGTCAGATGTAATAATGGATTAGGTTCTAAAAGAAAATGCTTCTCGATAACTTCATTACATACTTTCTCTTGTCGAACCAGACAGTGTCCCAGTTTTTTGTTTGGAGAGCAGCCATGATTACGTTGACATCATAATTCCCTAGTCCAAACATACTTTTATGTGGATTTACATACGCTTCAGGGGATAATCTGCAATGGAATGTTATATACAAGGTACATGTGTATTAATCAATAGAGAACAAAGAAGAAAACCCATACATATGTACATTAAATTCAATAATAATTCTACATTATCGCAATTCTTTCGGGGATACCTTTTTCACTCCATAGCCAAATAAATTCAACTAAGATAAATAGTCTACTTAGGGATGAATTTTCAAAGAATAATGAAATGGGGAGGTCTGGGTGGATGGAAGGCTCCACAATCACCTGATCACATCCCGCCCAGAAAACAATCAACTTGCTACTGAGTAAAAACTTCTTACTTGTAGCAGATGTTGTCAAGATCCCTCTTAGTAAAAATTCTATCCTGACAGAGGTTGTTGAGAGCATGTAAGGCGCAGAGCTCCCGCGACTGCTTCTCATGATAGATGTTGCCATCGGGCTCAACAGAAACCCGAAGGCCATCAGCCTCGTTCTGCATACACGTCATATTGCTACCCATGCTCAAATCCATCGAGAAGTTGGAGAATATCCATGGCACACACTATTGATGTTGGCAGACGATCCTTAAAGATAAAACACATAACATAGATTAGAGAGACACAAATGTATGCTAGCCTTGTCCTTTAAGAAATGTTGTAGCAGAGTCTTTTTTCAGATGTGCTTCAGACTAGAGGGAATCACACACAATGAGTGGATCGGTTTGAGCAGCAAGTCTATAGTTGTCAGTCTCAGACAGCCTTAAATCCTGAGGCAACCCATAGAACTATATTTCATTTAAGGGAGTGATTATTTTTTAACAACAGGGGGGAGGCTGGTGGGTTTGAGGGGAAAACCCAGCGCGTTACTATAGGACAAAAGGGCACATTCGCATGTGATTTTTGGCCCTTATGGGGGGGGGGGGTCAAAAAAATTTTGCACCACCAAGAGGGGGGGGGGTCACCATCCCTCCCCCCCCCCCCGCTGTTGTTAAAAAATGATCACTCCCTTAGACTCTACTCTCGTGATTGACTGACTCATTCAGCCAGTGAGTGGTAGTCCTGAGGCTGAGCAAGGCCAGGGACTGGCTAGCTAAGAAATCTAAACTCTCATCTCTGTACCGCCGTGAGAGTTTAGAGAATCTCATGTTTGCCGGCCCAGTGGGTGGCTGCATGTGTATCTGCTCAAAGACCGCACTTTTTTGGCCATTAATACTTACAATTTCTTAAAATTTTGAAGATCCCTGCAAGGGGAAATATGTTAGCTATGCACTCATCGATTTTTGAAACCGGATGGCTTATAATAAATCTTCTAGAGCACATTTCCTGCACACACCTCTTGTCATTCTGCCACCTTCCCAGCTGAGCGGGAGAATGGTGGAGGTATAAATAGACTTGAAAGTAGGTTAGAACTCTAAGCTTTTGTCCCTCCTCCCTGAAGAGTTCTTCACCCATCTGTAAACATCCGGTTTTCTAAACTCTCACGTCGGCCACAGAGATGAGAGTTTAGATTTCTAAGCTAGGGACTGGCCAGTTCTAGTGTGGGGGCTCCACACCCGTCTGCCTTTCCCAAGACTGACAAGTCACTCTGTGACCGGTTGGCAGGGCTAGCCAGTTCCAATCGTAACTCTATCCTTTGCTAAGCTACCCTCAGTATATCAAAAGCGAATGATGAGTTGGATAGTTCAACAAGGCCAAGGCCCTGGCCTAAGGCTAAGTGCAGCCTAAGTGCATTGGGCCTGGCTGCTGGCATTGTGGCAAGGGACTGGCAGGGTTCACAGTTCAGAGCAAGTATCGTTGTTACTTTACGGTCAATTGATACCAGTGGCTTTATACAACCCTGTGGTTACAAAAACTAGCATTACGTGGGTTATTACCAGATGATAATAACGAGCCATTATGACAAAAAGCACAAAATAGTTGACGTACCACTGCTGAGTTGTTGACAAACTGTACTCGATTCGATTTGACAGCCGATTTCCTCTTGCTTTGCCTCGCAAACAAATCCGAGACAAGTTTACCAACTTTCAGATAATTTGAGAAATATTGCTAATTTCACATAAAGAAAATATAAACTACATATACTGTCATATCCAACTGGAAACTGTGCCTTAAAAACAGAGATATGCATCTGTATTTGAGGCAATATCTTGAAACCGGAAGTTGAAAAAAAAAGCTTTCGTTTGGCTTCGCGTTCAGTCTACGCAGTAGTTTTCATCAAAATGCCTAAAGTAAAGAGAAGCAGGAAGCCTCCGCCCGATGGATGGGAGTTGATAGAACCGACAATCGACGAACTTGACCAGAAAATGCGTGAATGTAAGTATATTCGCATCAGTTGACTGACTTGAAATCCGTCTTGCACTAAGCAGTGAGCGATAATATGTGCAAACTCCATTGAATACACGTCAATCAGGCCGGCCACGGAAGCGATATTCGCACCTCTACTAGCCTAGACTCTAGGTCTCGGACCAGCGCCTGCGGCGCTGCTCGCACGCAAAGAAGTGGCACCACCACGTGCCAAAAGCATTGCAACTTCTACCGTTGCAACTCTGTACTTGACACACAACTTCTACTGTTTTCTTATTCACTGGGTCACTTTCGCTGGTTGCTATCAGATAGAGTGTGAGTGGCAAACTACAGGAACATCCCACGTGAAAGCGGACAACTTCCGGGGTAGCCGTTTTGGATAAGTAGTGCAACCACCAAAACATTTCTCACTATAATCAGCTCGACCACCGATAAAACCCGCCTACAATGATTCAAAACGACCACAAATCTTTAAATACTTCTTTTATCCTTAATCTGAGATGAAAAAAAAATATTATAGGTAGGTACATCAGTGATGGGCACCCAGAAATTAGATTGAATCGAAAATTATACCCTAGAAAGAAGAAATCTTTGCCAACCTAATGCTTCTTGAATGAATGAAATAGACTGATTAGAAGAGAAGGAGTGAATTTTTGAATATAAAAAAGTTAGGAGTATTTCCTGTCACCTTTTTCTAGTCATTATCAGCTCTGTGACACAGTGTGAGGGAAAATTAGGTCAAGTCATGCCTCACTGACCACACTCACTGAGTGGTGCATTTTTGACATTATCCTATATAAGTGCTTATAACTTTCTAACAGTCGAGGTTACAGAGAAACCAGTCACAACAGAAGACAGAGGACAGTTTGATGGTTCTAGGGGTATAAATTATTTTGTGATTTGACATGGAAAAATGTATCATATTTTGATGGAAACTCAAAATTCTGTGTGGTGGAGTAAATTCACTCAGGTCAGATTTGTGCAATTTTGACAAAAATATGCTGTTACTCTTTTTCTTCGAGCACTTTTGAGCACACATATATTTAGGAACCAGTTTTAGATTCTTGTAGGAAACAAAATTACGGACATTTTGGTAGTGGTTCTCAAAGGTATCCCAAAACTTTGTAATTTCAAAAAATGGTTAAAAATTCGAAATATTTTCATTCAATTTTAGATTTTGTCAAATTCTGTTTTTCTTCATTAGACAGGAAGCTTGATATTTTAAGTATAAATTGCTCTTTAAAGGGTGTCATTTGACAAAGAATTGTAGGAATTACAACAAATTTAGTAACTGATGGCAGGGTGAGACTCACCCCGGTCACAGCAAACATGGCATTGTTTATACTTGATATTTTAATTAACTAGACATCCCACAAGAAAATGCTTATGATATTCCTATTCTATGGGTCTTTTTACATAACATACCAAAATATGATGTTTTTCCATGGAACAGAAATACCAAAATTCAGGTCTTGAAGTTGCCCAGTTTACTATAGTGACAGATATGCAGTGCTTTTCACAGGCTCCCGGCGCCCATCCCTAGGTACATCACTTGAAAATTAAGATAATGAGTTAGAGCTAAACCCCTGTGTCTATGTTGTGCAGGAGAGTGTGAGGAATTCAAATCTTTTGGAATCTTATTGATATCTCATTTCGTTCTCGCAGAATTGCAGAATTAGTATCTAGAAATCTGACATTTTTGTCCCAAGTATTCAGGCAATTTGTTGTGACCTTCCAGATCCCAATTAGCCATAATAAATGAAGAAATGAAATGTAGGTAAGTTAGGGAGCATTCATTATTTATGGCAGGGGTGGGGGTGAGCAAATTGAGGGGGGGGGCATTTATTTTCAGGGTATCCTTAGGGGGGGGGCCAAATATTTTCAGGGTATTCTTAGAGGGGGGGCGTTTGTGTTTTACCTATTCTTAGAGGGGGGGGGGCATTTATTTTTTAGAGTATTTATCCAAAATGCCGCAAATTTCGTCACCATAAAATGTCTTTTAATATATCAAAGACTCCTTTTGTAAGATTAAAGGTAATCAAATTGATCCAGTTCAGTGAAATCTAATTGGATGGAACTATATTCAGAGATCTTTTTCAATTGATCAATACCAATGTGCATTTCTTGTCAATGACTACCAGTACATGCAGCTACAAGACCACCTGAATGTGTAAGGACATGTTATAAGGCACATCTCATGTGGGTATACAGTCGACCCTTGCTTCATCAGATTTGAAAAATGCAAGGAAAAATGTCTGGGGAAGCAAATTATCCGAGGATGTAAGTCAAAATATACTAGAAAAAATAGAGATAGTTGAAGATCATCTGTCTGAGGTAATGAGGGATCTGAGGAATTAAAGGGTCGAGGAATAGCTACATCAAAGTAAATGAGCCCCTGATTGGTCTATATTAGTGTGTGGAATTTATTACCAGCTTTGCTATTAGGCAGCAATTAAATACCTAATCTGTACTGATTTATAGAATATGAATTGTGATACACTAGCCTTATGGTTAGGCACTATTGGGTGGCTTTAAAAAATAGTGAGAATTGTCAAATTATTAGCTTCAGAATAGGCTAAAATCGGATAGGTAGGTATGTAGGCCAATAGAAAAAAAACTGGATCGGTCAAACTTCTAATTTTTCCACCTCAGATTAAAGATAAAAGATGGTTCTTAAGATTTATGGTCATTTTGGGCGATTTAAATCATGGTGCGAGGGGTTTATCGGTACTTGAGCTATATTAAGTTATAGTGAGAACGTTTTGGTGGTCCGAGACCTCAGAAGTATAAAAGACCTTTTTTTTTTTTTACTTTTTGTCACTCAAAATTGAATTCTACCCGACCCATCATGAACAAAGTTCTATTTTCCCCAAACCAGGTAATTCATTTTTTTTTTAGACTGAGGCATATCTATTTGAAATAGATCTACTGTTTGGTCAAAAGAAAGTGCTCTTCCAAGACAAGGGTAGGGGTTTTCACAGTTGAGCCGCACACTTGTATCTAATAGTAAATTTAAAAAAAAGAGAGAAAAATCAAATAGAAATACCTAGATCTAGGTAGTGAAAAAAACACCATAAAATATAATTCTGTGTATCTCTATGGTATAAATTCCTACCGGGTATTGAGTTATTAGATAAGCATATTTACAATCAAATGTGTATTCAACTTTTAAAGCCACTATTTAGGTGATCACATACACCATTAATACCATTCAAGCTCCCTAAGCCTCGGGCTAAGTTACTAAAACTGACTGCTGAAGGGCCCGATGGGTTGGCTGAATGTGAGGGTTAGAACATGAGGAGTGCTTCTGTGACGTACATCCAATTCTTCCAGAGACACGAGACATTGTAGATTCTTTACCTCAGATCGAAAGCACACTAGCTACTGACCGAATTGCCCATTCTGTGGTCGGCTTAAGGGGACCACAGATTGGGCCGACTGCGATTATCGGGACCATCTGCACGTATATCCGATTGAGTCTGACAATATCAAACATGTTTGATGTTCCCAATCAGATTGGTCAGTACCCCCAAGTTACCGAGCGAGTCAGGCTCGTCAGCGGCCCCCTTGAAGTTGAACCATACAGCATTGGAGAAAGCAAAGGGTCACAAAACTTACTTAAGGCAAAACTAGGACCATTTTATAATTTTTCAACATCATGAGTACGGGCAATTATGCCACCGCGAATACTGCCATGACTACATGGGGGAAATCTACTTGGACACTGGAAAAACCTTAGTTACAGGAATTCGAAATAAAAAGAAAATTTCGTTGGGCACCCATCTTTTGAAAACGTCCGCATACCTCCATCATTCATTTACCAGCTATGACTGGTACACAAACTACCCTTCAGAGGTTTTGCTACTATGTAAGAATGTTAAAATCATTCTTTGTTGCTAGCTAGTACCTTTTATCACATATCCTTGACGCATCACCACTGTGACCACATTAAAATATTTCGGCATGTAATACTTAGCTTTCCATATATGGGCAATGAATTGAATTCATGTTTACAACACTATTGTCACGTTATTGTGCATATTCATTTTCAGCCGAGACAGAACCACATGAGGGAAAAAGAAAAGTTGAAGCACTTTGGCCAGTCTTTAAAATCCACCACCAGAAATCACGCTACATCTATGACTTATTCTATAGACGGAAAGCAATTAGCAGAGGTAAGAGTCTCATCAAATATCAGTGTGCTAATCTTGTACAAAAGTGAACTCAAATGGTTGGGCCACCCTTAAAAATATGTTTGTTTCCTGTCCAGAGGCCTGGTGGATTTTTTTTTTTGTGAGAATGGGAACCTTTTTTACCTGAGTTCTAAATAAAAAATCTTTTTTTATGTCCGTCAGCACAAGAATCTAGGTTTCCAATCACTAAATCTTAGAACATAATGGCAAATTCACGGCGTCCCCACTTAAGCTGTTCATGGCAAATAAAAGTATTTTCCTGAAAAAAAAAATTCCTCCCTCCCTCATGGGTCTGAAAAATCCCACCCTCTGGACAGGAAACAGACATATTTTTAAGAGTGGCCTTATACCATAATACCTTGTGTATAAGGGTAGGCGCATCCCAAGTATAAGGCGCACCCTGAACTCATGCTAGACCTATAAGGCACACCAGGAGCTACATTTAGGGCAGTATAAATAGTACCGGCTACTACCCCATAACTAGCATACCATGAAATCTTTGTGTATAAGAAGCACCCTTAACTTTGGGTCATTCTATAGGTTATAGCAGGATCTATCTTTACATATAAGCCGTGACTTGTACATAGGGTTATGTGGTAGGAATTATTTCATGTCGTTTTTATTTCTTGATATCCTTTTACGTCTGTTGGTAATGTAACTTCTTATAATATAATGATCACACTAAGTATATCTTAGAACATTATGTATCTTGGGGAGTTTAACAGTCCAATAAATTAACCAGAAATGATACATGTATATAACCCGTTTTTTTATGAAATTTCAATAGGGAACCACAAAAACCTTGGGAAAACAAAAATCTTAGATATTTGTGTTTCTTTCAGAACTGTACGACTACTGTATCAAAGAAGGCATTGCAGACAAAAATCTCATCGCTAAATGGAAGAAACAGGGTTTTGAGAATCTTTGCTGCTTGCGCTGTATTCAGACTCGAGATACAAACTTTGGCACAAATTGCATATGCCGCGTGCCGAAAGGCAAATTGGAAGAGGTAAGTCATAATTAAATGCAAAAAAGTCCAGTTTTGGTATGTATGTATATATGAGAGAGAGATAGAGAGATATCAGTATCATGAATACTGCGTAGCGCAGCATTGGTGCATTATAGTGATTTTGAGGTACAGTTAGTATAGACTGACCTTTTAGGACCAAGGTTATGCATGGGTGAATGATTAGAACCTTACCCCCTTTACTTCAGTCATGTCAAACGGGAAATTACATTGTATTAAAATCTTGCCACTAATGGGTTGAATATCATTTATGTCTTTGATTCACTTGCAGGGCAAGATTGTTGAGTGCGTCCACTGCGGTTGTCGCGGCTGCTCGGGATAAACAGAGGGATGCTTTGTATCATCACCCATCATCTAACATATGAAATTCTCTAACACGAGAAACTTTTCATTTCTACTTTCCTTCATCACAGTCATGACATAAAAAATGTATATCACGTAATTCACACACAATACAGTATATTGTCTTAGCAGTTCCTGCATGGGGGGTACAGATGGTTGATGTACGGGAGGGTATGGATGTTTGATGCGCATTGCAGTTTGTGATATCATACCATGGAATTTTAATTGTTTTAAGAAACTGAATAAAGAGGCAAGATTCATGGTAACGGTCAGTTGTGTCGTATTTATTTATTTATTTTTTTCTAATTTGGCATGCTTCATTTGATTACCCAATCAGTTGTGAGTATGACTATGACAAGAGACAAGAAAGGAAGATGGCAATAATTTTACTTTTATTGACTGGGCAAGCATCGCTCAAGCCCACTGGAAGCACGTGTTAGCACTTGATGGGCGATAACACCAGTTCTATATCTTCAGTCCAGCCACGTTTACATTAAGTCTATAATCGGTTAATGCTATATTCCCATTTAGTTCCATGCAATTTGGGGGTATATTTAGTTAGTATCGGTTTTCTGATTATTTATTACTGTATTCTTGATATCTTGGCTTACATATATACTTCCATGAATATGTCTGTACTAATTCTGTAAACTCGGTTACTTATAACACGTCAGAATTATTGAAAAATACCCATATACAGAAGTTTTGCTTGAATATAGATATGGCCTTATACAGTTCATGCCTTACATGAAACGCCGGCCCTGTTCCGCTAGAACATATAAGGTCTGTCGGTCTCGTGCCAGCTTTCAAAGTCATCATATGTGAAACTAGCAAGTACATGTAGAAGTCACGTTTGATGTTTGTGAAGGATTGGTGTAATCATTTTGTTACGAAGCAGTAAGACACGCATTTGTATCATGACTTTTAGATGTCATTTCAAAAGCTATGGTTAATTATGAATAGATGAGGACATATATTACCGATATAGTGTGAGATGTGGCACTTCGGGCGAATCAAAAATTAGTTTCTAAAAGAGAAATTGCCATGCTTATCAATATGCAGCTTTTTATGCTAAAGACCTCGTCTAATATGAGTTTTCGAATCGAAATAGACATTATGAATAAGAAAACCAAATATGATGACAAAATTTAAGCCGTTCCTTTCTATCTCTAGATATTAATTATACCAGTGACTATTATCAATGATAAAAGTAACTGAAACCTCAGAGGTCCTCATACATGGTCGTATATATGGCAATGGTTGTATCATTGAGAATGATTCAAGGAGTAGAGCTCTCACAGTGGCTCCATAATAACGACCCTGATTCTGGTAGGTTTGGCCAGTTCCATACATATCTAGTGTCGAAAAAGTACTAAATTACTTAAGTCAGGAAGAATACAGTATACTCTATATTCATGCTTCAGTGTAGAGATGGAAAGAGAAAGACAAGTTTGAAGTATCACATTGGTTCATATTCTTTTGGAAGGTTGAAAGTGCAAGTAGGGTAAATATAATCACTTTGTAAAGCTACCAGCCTATTTCTTATTAAGCATTGGACTGTACAAATCTTTTTAAATGACAACATCCACTAAATGAGTCTAGTTACTCTTGAATATTCATCACCTTTAATTAATATATTTGGCACCACATCTAAATGTTAAAGAAGTACACTGGATCGAAAAACTACACAGTATCATCTACTTAATAATTGGTTACCTTTAGCAATAATCACTAAAGTAAAGTAATGACATAGAGATCTGGATGTGGAATTCAGCCAAGTTTTTTTGCTTTTATTATTTAGATTTTAAGTGGGATGTATTGTTCTCGTAACTACTGGTAGTTTACATTTTCCTTATGCAAATACCAGAAATTATATGGTGGAGTCATGAATTTAGACAATAAATCATCATTGGTTTAAAAATGTCCTTTGATGATCTTTAACCATTTAAGGGCCGCACGTTACTACAAGTCTTGTAATACCACAGTAAGGCGCACCTCGTATTTAAGACCCACTTTGGGTTAATGCTAGACTTGACAACTGTATATGAACATTTGGGGCAACAGGCACCCTTGAAGGCCTACATTGTGTAAGATTTGCTTGAGACTCATGTCTACGGAGTATCCCAACTGATGTGAATGTGCTATTCCTATGTCGGTTCACTTCCAAATTTTTGATATTGTTAATATAAGTATAACAGATTCAAAGCTTGTATACACTGACTAGCTGCCAGTTAAATACTGTATACCAACTGGACAGGGGTCACTTCAAATCCAAACAAATTCAAATAACAAATTATAAAGTCCACTCTCACTCTGCTAATATACACATACATCACGTAAGTTAATGTCCTATAAAGTGCACAACTTGCATGCATTACATTTTCCCGTTACATTGTAAATTAAAGGTTCCTTATGGTACTGCCCCTATATCTACTGTGGGTAATACCCCTGAAATAACAGCATCTCTTGGACGTATCCTACAACATTTTTGTAAATCACAAGGGTATACCATCCCACCCCTTTTTATATAGATGAACAAAAGTATCATCTAACCTTAGCTAGTATTAAAGGATATTTCACACACATAACAAAATCCATGAACACGGGGCATGGCAGATATGATTCATTTCCTAGGTAGTTAAAAAGATAAATCACAGGCTAATTCACTCCACCCCTATCCTCCAGCCTTCAGCAGAAAATCTCATAGCGAAGAACAAGTTAATCTCCTCCTGGTTCTTGCTCTTACTCACAGCGGAGAGCAGACCGCCTGCACTGGAAGTCTTGGACTTCTCGATACTCCAGTCGAAGGTTACGATCTTCTCATCGACCTCTACGGTGACCCTGACCTTGCCTGAGGCCAGGACCTCTGTGTCAAAGGTCACAATCGAGCCCCGCTTTAGAACTGGAAGTTTGGTCAGTTTTTCCTGTCCATCTAAGAAAACACTCCCTGCAAAGATAATACCAATCACGAATACAAGTTATTGTAGACTTCCTTAAGACTTAACAATACTGAATGATTGGGTCAATTATTAAGAAATGATCACGTAATAGTCGCGATTTTCTGATATGGAAAAAGTCACAATTCTGGTTGCCAAAACTGGTCGCTAGTATTAGCGACCTAAACTAAGATCATGCCAAATTCTACACGCTAGACATTAAAAGTTGTTCCTTAAACATAATTTATCAGTTGTTACTGAAATAAACTTACCATCTCCGCTAACAAAGATTGCCCCACTCCGTAGTAGAGATCCTTCCTCATCTGATACTGTCAATGCCAAACCTTCCTCCAGGGCCGGTCGGTCTGACTCTACGACCTCCTGGCGAGCTCCACCTCCTAATTCTACAACACGGAAGATGACTGACTGCCCACATGTGTAAGCACTGCCCTGAGAGTAAAGGAGCACCTCACCAGCCGGTGTCGCGAGTCGCTCACCAATCTTGTTTTCACGACTCAGTGTATAGCCCTCCACATTGTTTCTCCATTCTGTAACAAACAATATTCCAAATCTAAGAAAAAAATACATTTTCAGAATGACATATTTTGGCAATTTAGGAATTAAGAAGAATGTCTTATGCGGTACAGTATGAGTAGTAAATCATATAGCCCGTATTGCATTCAAATACATGTTACACATTTTCTCAAATATATTTTGTTAAATTAGTCACATATCACTTACCATAATGAGGTATAGTGGTCATGGCCGTGTAAGGTACACTCCATGGACTCCATGCAGCATCATTACCCTCAGCCCGTCCCTTTACCTGGAACGTGTAGGACTTCATCGGGTTTATGTGCCGCAGCGTGTAACATGTCGCTGCACCAACATTCACCTCGTGTGGTGTACTGGGGACATCAGTGTTTTCCTGAGTGAGCTGGTACTGCAGACAGAACTCACTCAGGTCCTGACTGTCGTCATCATCTACCTGAAATTAATATAAGGTATAAACATTCTGAATATCTATGGTAATTAATGACCTTGAGCTACAAGGAAACAAAGGTAAATGGGCATTTGAGACCCAAAAGTCCTATGGCCTACGTTCACACATATCACAAATGTCTATAATCAAAGAAAAGAGCACATTACCAACAAACTGGTATATATAGTAATTGACGTAGATTATCCTACTTACTTCAGCCCATTTGATCACCAAACTGCCTGGCCTTTCAGCTACAGATGAGATCTGAACAGGTGCCCTTGATATGATACGGCCGTAGTCTCCTACATCAGTGAGTAGTTGTTGTCGGAGAACATCAGGTGTCTCAAGGTAAATGCACGGTACTTCTGATAAGGGCGGCACTTCTGGTAAACTGAAGGAAAAGATCAATTAATTTTCAAGGAGACTACTTTACCAGAAGTTATCTACATGGACATAAATTGTCAGTAAGGTTCCATATTCTACTAATAAGCCAACAGGGCACGTTACAAACTGCAAACATAAAGAAGACAATTTTATACACTTAAAAAGAGAAAAGAAGAAAACTTACCTTGTTAAACCCATTTCATTAGCTTTTGATTTGTAGTCTATCATGGCTGTTTGGCTACTTTCATGATCGCCTCCTAACAGAGTTTTTCCTGTGAGGACAATAGATTTGTTGCATGTTGAAAAGGCTGTGGGCTTTGGTAAGGGTAAATATCAAACGACGGAGAGTCCATCTTTACTTTTTTTCTTCCCTTTTAAAACATACCTCTCATGATCTACATGTTCTAACAACTATATCAAGAAATCCCCAGTAGGTAATTCACGCATCCACTAAACCAATGCAATGCCAATGCAAGAAACTGTTAGTTTTGTCATCTACTTAAGTTCATGAACATACCTTGCTGTAGAATGTGTGAGGCAACTGCAATATCTTTCTCTATAACGGCTTCACATTGTGTGAGTGGAACTAGAGCCCGCGTCTCTATATCTGATATCTGAGTTTGTAGCGTTTCGAACCGCGCATCAAGCAGAGATATGATCTTAGATTTCAATTCTCCAAAATGCTCTTTCAGTTCTGCCGAGGACTTTGCTGAACTTGTATGTACCTGAAAAAAAGTAGGAAGTACCGTTTTGAAAGGAAAGAATATTCCCTTAACCCTCTTCGGGTATTCAAATGTATCACAAACAGCGGCAAGTTGACTTGTACTGGTCGATCTTTCTGATATCCAGACCATTCTTCAGGACTCAATTTATTTCGCAAATTCACAAATTCAGGTTTGGTATTATATGACTTGAGAAGACCTTTTTCAGGAGCCTTTACAATGATTTCTTTGGTTTATATTTTGCAGACCATTTGTAACATTTCTGCGATGGGTCCCCTACATGAATAGTTTGAGGTAGCTATTGGTAACCTCATGAGCACACTACTATATCTTAATGTTTAAGTGTCCTTACCTGAGTTTTGGCTTCATGGAGTGATGAGAGAAGTTCAGTCAGTCTCAGCTTGTGTTGGTTAGCAGAATCTATAGTGTCAATGACACCACTTATTACATCGTCACCCATCCTAGTGAGAGAGAAAAAGAAAACTGGTTGGGTATTATGTATCAGTTAACCCAGTTTTGTACGGTTAAAGCCTATATAACAAGTCCGTCACATGGTAAGGCGAGGTGTTTTCGAGCGAGTGTTTTCCCATGACCAATAGACACTACCGTAATCTCCCGCGTAGAAGACGCGTTGCGCGTATAGGACGCACCCCAAACTCAGCAGAAGCATTTTCGCGTATAAGACACACCTCTTAGGGCTCAATTTTGTAAATTTAGTATTGTTCTATAGTAAAATTACCCCTCGTATAAGACGCACCCCCAACTTCAGTAGATCCTATAAGACGCACCAGGCATTTGTTTGGCGTAGACGACACGTCTTCTACGTGGGAGATTACGGTAGTTTTAGACCCAATGGGTAGTTTTAGGCCCATAACCCTACAGAGCTGTGGGGTAAGTAATTTAATCCATGGGTGCAGGGTTCTGTTAAATAAACACTGTTCAATGCTACTTCGACAGCAACCAATGCCGTTGTACAGCCCTTCCATCTTAGAGAGTAACAACTCATGATGGGGTCAGTATAATGCATGAAGGCAGCACTGGGGAAATACCACTGCCCGCATTTATGCATAATGATTAGAGACAGGTGGTGGATTAAATCATTTTGCATCAATAGCACCCTTGAATGGTTACAGCTACGGATCACAGTGGTGGCTGAGTGGGTATCAATGGTGTCAGCGTTTCTTAGTCATCACGTCTATTGCTGGTGATGAGTAAAGGTCCAGTGCATGGCCATGGGGCATGGGGCAGGGGTTCAACCATGAGCCGGGCCCGAGATTTTCTGCAACCATGGCCTATACAATGGTAGGCCAACTGATACAGTCTATAATATAGCCAAATTGGGACAATATTACTATCTTAAAGTGACCCTTTTAAAAACCATGTGTTAGTCTCACTACCGGAAGGTACAAATACATGTAGTGCAAAACTCTATGGTACCTGATATACTCTGCACCACAGGCAATACAATGCAATATCCCTAAACCAACCACGCCCCCCCCCTCCCGGCAACAAATGACCCGCCCCTTACTTTAATTAGCAACTACACTAATTACACTGGTTCCGGGTACATAACCGACTACATGAGTCATACATAATCATTTGCAAAGGCAGGTAACGTTAGAGGTGTTGTGGGCAAAACAGATCCAAATAGACTGGATGTGCTTTGCCCAATACACATCCCAAAAATGTTTCTCCTATACTGAACCATATCTATAGTCGATACCTAGATATACCTAGGCCTAGGCTAGGGAGGATGCAGTTCTCTCTACCCCTCCATCTTAAGGTCATGATAAATTTAAATTGCAAATTGCCGCCCCCTCCCATCCCAAGAAATCACATACCAATACATGTGTAGGGGTTCGTTCCCTCCCCGGGTGCGTTGAGCCTTCAGAGGCCAGCTCACTTGGTGGTCACTCCCCCTATGTATACCATACCGATCCAGTGGTAGGTGGAAGGTGGAAATGTCAGTGGGGCCGTGTTGGTGACAGGGTATGTCAGGCCAGGGGAAATAGCTCAGAGGAAGAGCTTCCGCTTCGAAGTTGGAGGGTCCCGGGTTCGAGTCCCGGTTTCTCCAAGAGACGTTTTCGCCGACCTCTACACTGGTGGAGAAACCGAGTGGTCCTGCCCTGTAAGGGGGACTAAGATACTCGGGACCTGGGCCGGTATGGTATAGACAAGCGCTTCAACCTGCTAGTGCTGGGAGACTTGGAAACAGGTGGTACATACAGTAAGTCCTGGGAACAGGACAGGCTGTAACTGTGTGTGACTCAGTGCTGGTACCGTTCAGACCTGAACTGGAGGATCGGGTCTGGTGGGATACGGTTGAAGCTGGTTGGGACGAGTGTAGGGGTTTGTTGCCTCCCCGGGTGCGTTGAGCCTTCAGAGGCCAGCTCACTTGGTGGTCACTCCCCCTATGTATACCATACCGATCCAGAGGTAGGTGGAAGGTGGAAATGTCAGTGGGGCCGTGTTGGTGACAGGGTATGTCAGGCCAGGGGAAATAGCTCAGAGGAAGAGCTTCCGCTTCGAAGTTGGAGGGTCCCGGGTTCGAGTCCCGGTTTCTCCAAGAGACGTTTTCGCCGACCTCTACACATGTATGGAATGATGCATCAAAACGAGTATGATTGAATTACACATATTTAGTTTTGACCCCCCCCCCCAGCAGCCCTGTGTGAAGGTGTGGTTCTATGGTGAAGGGACAGTATGACTAGTTTTTTTCTTCAAATGGTCCTTTTTTCAATGGGGTGGGGGTGGGGTCGGGAGGCGGTGAAAAAAAATCAGACCCCTCTTGGGGGGAACAAAAAAAAAATCACCTTTTGTACAAAAAGCCGCCACGCTACTAAAGAGTTAAAGGGGGGCGGAAAAATGTCATACTCCTCCAAGGAGGCAATGTAAAAATTTTCGCCACACACAAACAGTTTCACCCCCCCCCCCCCACCATTGTTAAAAAATGACCACTCCATAAGAATAGAGGTATATAATACATCTGCTTCCAAGGTGTCTAGTATTCCTAAATTAAATACCCCCCCCCCCCCCGGATTCCCCCGCCCCCTCACTTGCTCCTGGCAATATATTAATAAATGACCAGTCTCTTAATCAGTTAATGTCATTACTACATCTAACTGGCACCGGGTTACAACTGACAATATGTTTTATACATAATCAATATTTTTGAACCTGTACTTAACAGGGTAAGTGCTTTCGGGAGTGATATTTTTTTAACAACAGGGGAGGGGTGGTGGTTTTGGGGGAGGGGGGGGGAACAAATTTCACCCTTTCTTGGTGAAATAACCCGTGCATTGCTATAGCTCATAGGTGGGGGGCGAAAAATTTCTTACCCCTCCGATCTCTGAGGGGGCCATCCATAAATGATGTCATGCAAAATTTGACCATTTTTGACCCCTCCCCCTTGTCACGTTTTTTGCCAAATTTGTAATGCTGAAGCCGTGAAGGTATATGGAAAATTAATTCTGTCACGCCGAGCCTTATCCCCCTCCCCCCTCCAGCATGACGTCATTTGTGGATGGCCCCGAGGGGGAGGGCCAAAAAAATGTCGCACCCGCCTGAAAATCCACCACCCCTCCCGTTGTTAAAAAATGACCACTTCCTTAGTCACTAAGTTAGTGGCTGTATCAAATTGTACACTGCTACGCCTACTGTATATATAGTGTTTCTTAGGCTAACGGGTACTGGCAATTTCAGTCAGTGTGTCAGTGGTTGACCATTTCAACAGGCATTTATGATTTGATTTGCAAGTTGTCCAGTCTATTTGAGTTCTTCATGTTTTGAGAGATTCTCGTTCTATGGAATTATGCCTGCATGATCAGAATCCATAAATCTGTGCCCAACAATAACAGTGACAGTGTGTATGATAGGTACCGGTATATGCATCACTGCTTGTGCCTAAATTAGTAAATATATTATAATTTTCAGATTTTGACACTTACTTGGGGCCGGCCGTCACGGATGTCGTCTTCTATTTTTGCTTCTAACAGTCTAGACAAGACTAAATAGGTGATTCATGAAAAGTACCAGCTTCATCCTAGACCAAGAGCTTCAATAAGAACTGCTCACATTGAGCAGGTGCTTGTAACAATTCTCGACGCTAGAGAACGCTGGCTGCGATACTCAGATTCCCTCTGGTGGTTGAATGGCGAACTACAATGCAGTTGGCACGAGCAGCCGACAGTGGCTTCATGTTGAAATTTGACCCGTGATTTTCAAGAAAAAATAAGTTGAATGCACAACTGGACCTGTCAGTTACCTACAAAGGACACCCGTGGATATACCCTCTGGAGGTAAGTGTATACCTTTCTAGAAACAGCCCTTATTCAGTGCTCCTTGCCGTGTCTGTATTCGTGTGCCGTGTAGTGTGGCCGTTTGGCTTTGTATGACTATGAGAGGGAGTCAGCTGCTTGCTAATGCTATATGTCAACAAACGACCTCCTCCCCATCCCCATTTCACTTGATTCCAAAGTTATCTTTGTATGACAGTTATGGATCAAATTACCTGGCCACAGTACAATAAGTTCTACCTCATTTGGACAGATTTGGAATATTCTAAGTTCCTTTATTATTGTTTAACTGAAAGGCACATTGGAGAAGTGGAAGGGCCTATTTTAACTTGAGTCTTGACTTGATAAGCTTGACCAGTCATGGTGAACAGCCAAAACAAACTCTGTGAGCTATATATAGACAGGTACATGTACTTTGATTTAGCAGTGGGCACATCTTTGTCCTGTCCCTATTTCAGTTTTCCTCTTTTGATATGATGAGCCCCCCCCCCCCACACTTTAAAAAAAAAACAAAAAAAATAAAACATATCGGGCTTTAGCCTAGTTTAGGGCTTTCACCCACTCTAATACCGGGTACCGGTACGTATCCCAAATTAATCATTCATCAAGGTTCCCCTCTGACACTGAGCTTTTGATGTAATTTTGCTAAGACTTCAGAAAACATGTAATTTTAATCATCTGTGTAAGAGAATACCAGGTGCCAGTACCAGGTACACCTTTACCGGGTATATGAAATTATCTATGGTACCGGTACAAAGTCAAACGTATTTGCTTGTAGGTTTTAAACAAAGGCAGACAAGGGGTAGAAGGGGGTGATGGCTTGCCTTCCCCCCCCCCCACACCCCAAGAGAAAATCAATTGGGGCTTTAAGATTTGGATGACTAAATTACCCCCCTCCCCTCCCTCCAACTAGCCATCTTTTCCAGCCTGTGACTCTACTAGACCAATCCCTATGGTTCTGCCTCTGAGTTTTAGGGGAAGGCTAACTTAGCTAGACCTCTGACTAGCTCCGATTGATGGCTGATAAAATATGAGAGAATACATCTGTACAAGTTCTACTAAAAAAAAGAAATGTTTGTTTCAGGTAACCCGACCCTACCTAGCAAAACAGGGCCGACCCTAGCTTTTTTTCTCACAATTTTGAGGAAAAATATTTGTGTTTAGGTGTTTTTTTGAGTCGATTTGGTCATCTGTGAGTCATCATCAAGTGAGGTATGAGTCGTTGACAAGAGTTGTGTGTCACTGTACCAGTTAAAAAAAAAATCCGACCTACGGTACCTAGCTACCTTATTTTTTGAGTATGTTACCTGAAGCGAACAACTTTTTTTTTTTACCTACTACATAGTTGGGGATATTAATGTACCTCGATTCAAGTGCCGAAAGAGAAAATCGCCTGACTGTTCAGTGACAAATATTAGGCTATGAGAAAACCAAGGCCCACTGACCTCCCCTGACCTCGATCTACATATGTGACCAGGTGAGGGAAAACATGCCTCCTGGGGGGAAATGGCTTTTTAAGGTTTAAGTCATGGGCTTTAAAATGAGATATCTTGAGCTAAAATATCCCTGGTAGTTTTGCTGTAATTGCTTGTCAAACATAGGTTTTTGTGTACAAATGAAAATAGGAAATAAGCTCTAAATGCATTATATGCTCTCATAAACACTAAAAATGCAAAGAAATACAGTTTTGTGGAAAAATAACCAAAGAAATGTGATGTTTTTTGTCATAAAATTGGTTCTAGAGGGAATTTTTGAGTTCTGTTTTCAGTTCTGGGTTCGTGAAGGAATTTCAAAATGAGTTTGTGGCAAAAATTCACAATTGGAATAGGGGAGTGGTTTCCATGGCAACCAGAAATTGCCTTATCTACCAATTTTCTATGTTTCCATGGCAACCAACATTCCAAAAATGGAACATTTTCAATGGAGATCGAACAACTTTAAGCATACCACTGGATTCCTTATGAAAAATTGGCCTAAAGCTTTTTTTAGCATATTTGTCAGTGTTTTACCCATATTCTGCCCCCTGGTGGCCAAAACCAGTACTAAAAATCCCCCCTGGAGGCACGTTCTTCCCCGTTGGGCCACATATAGTAATGACTTATCTGCCCCTGAACTGTAGTTTCCCATTTTCAAATTCTCACGAAGGAGCACGTTAACCTTACATTGGGATGTAAACCTACCTGGTATGTGGACACCTGAACAATTAATAAAGTAATGACCTTGGAGGTCACGTACTCCTGCCCTCTGGCATCCACCTACCACGTGTCTACTCCCATGTGCATCCGGGTCCCTGGGGCAGTATATCTGCACCTAGGTTAGGTCACACCTTTGATTGGTGAAATAATTCCGATCTTAAATTTCTTTATTCCTTCTGGTAAATAAGCGTAAGAGATGTCATAATAATAAGTATGTGAGATTCTGATACGGTAAGTGAGTTGCCAATGAAAGGTTTACATATAACAAGCATACATAGAAATTTAATGTGGTTCTGTCTTAAATCAGCTACCAGGTATAAAGATTAGCTCTTCCAGTTTAGGTTAGGGAGTGAGGAACCACACTGTTAAAATCTTCAGTAGAAAAAATGAAGAATCATTAGCAACAACGGGTGCCAATCTTTCATCGTTTTTTTTTAATGGTCACCGTTTTTTAAAAGTCACCGTAATTTTGACGGACTTTCACCGTTATTTCTAAACAATGACTCACCGTATTTTTGACAGACTTTCAACGTTATTTCTAAATAATGACTAAGGGTAATTAATTACACATTGCTTTGGCCTAAATGTCATCCAAAATTGGCTTTTCATATGAATATTCAGCATATGATATGTCATTCTAAGGATTTTACTATAAATCCACAATGGACTTTATTATCTTCATATATATTTTGGCTCCACATTCAATTCATCAGGATATCTTAGTGCCAGGACAACAGAATCATTATGATCATGAATGAGTCTGTGGAAGACACATAATTTCATTGATAGAGTCACAATCTAAGAACATAGATTACCTCTGACTTGTGATATAGTTTAAAAACTGCAGTGGTATGCCTTTTTTCTATTCTCACTAAATGGGTGTCTAAGATACCTCTGCTACTCCCATTACCATTGAGATAGATTGTACCCAGCAAATTGTCGTTATCTGTCGCCATGATTGGTCATCAATGGTGACTCCTTTCTGAGTGATAACTCACTGTGTCATCTTTCGCCACTGTGTGTCAGTCTCACATGGCATGGCAATTTATCACAACAGTCACCAACATGATCTCACTCACTGCGTGAGTATGTGCCACCCCTTGTCATCCCTCACAAAGCATGGTGACTTATCACCACCATCGCCAACATGGATCTAACTCACTGCGTGAGTATGTGCCACTGCCTGTCAACTCTCACTCAGAATGGCGGCTTATCACAAGCATCACCAACATGGATCTGACTCACTGTGTGATTATGTACCACTCCCGTGCCACTGGCATCAACTCTCACACATAATGGCGACTTATCACTACCATTGCCAACATTGGTCTCACTCAATGCGTGAACTTGTGTCACTCCATGTCAATGCTCTCTAAGGATTGCATCATCTGTCACTCACTCTCACTAAGAATGGCAACTTATCACCACCATTGCCAGCCTTTGTCTCACTCAATGCGTGAATTTGTGTCACTCCAAGTCAATGCTCTCTGAGGATTGCATCATCTGTCACTCACTCTCACTCACAGTGGCAACTTATCACCACCATTGCCAAAGGTGTTGAGACAGCACCACTGTTCCACATGTAGCCTATCTAGGAAGTGTGGGCATGAAGTATAAGTCCCATACGTATCAAATGTGCTTTGTTTCACACTGATTTCCATGTAATACTTCAGAGTTGAATCAAACAAAATTATATAGAGAGAATATCAATTGAATTTAGATAGAGGTATCTCTAAAATGAAAGCAACTATCCATAAACACCTTTTCTCTGGTTACAGGAAAAATACATAGGGAAATATCAACATGAACACCTTGTCTGTGGTTAGAGGGAAGATACATATGGCAATACCTTCTCTGGCAAAACATACTTTGATCTGGCAGATGTGAGGCTGCATGATTACCAATGTCGATGATCATGAGCTTTTCATCTAACAAGGTGAGTGATCACCAGCGTCGCCATCACTGGTGAGTCTGAGTGATCACCACTCTCGCCATCCATGGTGAACCTGCGCTATGATGTGGTGCGCGTTTCATCTAGCAAGGTGAGTGATCAACCGCCTTGCCATCCCTGGTGAGTGAGTCATCACGATCCTCGCCAGCCATGGTGAACATGCGCTACGGCATGGTGTGCGTTTCATCTAGCGAGGTGAGTGATCACTCGTGTCGCCATCCCTGGTGAGTGTGGGTGATCAAGATCCTCACCATCTGTGGTGAACCTGTGCTATCACGAGGTACGCGTTTTATCTAGCGAGGTGACTGATCACAATCCTTGCCATCCGTGGTGAATGTGCATTATGACGAGGTGTGCGTCTCATCTAGCGAAGTGAGTGATCACTCATGTCGCCATCCCTGGTGAGGATGAGTGATCACTCATGTCACCATCCCTGGTGAGGATGAGTGATCACGATCCTCGCCATCCCTGGTGAACATGTGCTATCACGAGGTGCGTGTTTCATCTAGCGAGGTGAGTGATCACCCGCGTCGCCATCCCTGGTGAGTCTGAGTGATCACCATCCTCGCCATCTGAGGTGAGGCCATGTGATCACCACCATTGCTATTCCTGGTAATCTTGTGCTATAGCGACGTCGTGTTCCATCTAGCGACATGTGTGAGCCACTTCACACAGGTTGACGAGGAGTCACAACAATTTGCTGGGTAGTTTCACAGATTTCTCATAATGAAAATAATGAAATATACTTGCAGTTTAATAACATGGTGCATGAATCAAAGTGAAAGCTCTTTGAATTTTGTGACAGTTTCATCTGTTTAGTATCTATGACATTGTAGAAAGTCTCAAAGTGAGCCTGAGGCTACCTAGTGGGAAGATATGAAACTTCCGAAAAGACAAAGATTCACTGTTAAAGAAATAATGGTACTGTCATGTAGTGTTTTACACAGATTCACTGTACCATTACTCAATCTAAGGGTGTTTCATTGTAATAGAAATAACAGTGAAAACCCGTAAAATTTAACAATGATTCTCTGTAAAATCTACGGAATTTTTTAACAGTGCAGAAGCAGAGATATTTCTAGATGCCTATACCAAGAACTGCCTGAGGGAGAGTTGTTAGACAGATCCTCCCCCGGATCCTCCCTTAATGCCGCTGGCCGTGTGTTAGTATGAGTACCACCATATCTATGATTGTCTTGACCTGCTTCCCAAGACCACAGGTCATTATTATGACCAGTATGAAAGCCATATCCGTGGTCCAGTGTTTGCAGGTCATTCATTTGTATAATAGACGACTACCAGGTCCAATATCATGATGAATGCTCCTCCTTGGTTCCCATATGGTTCATGTATACATCTTAGTTATTACATGTACCAGATATAACATTCCCTCCCTACTACAACAGGCATATAAAGATACAGAGGTAGTACAAATATATACATGTACATGCAGCAAATAATGCGGTAAATACAGACTAAAGCAATAGCAAAGCAACATCTGTTAATCAAATTACCGTATGTGTCACACAGTGACTGGAATAACCTATGGAGGCTGAATGTAGTCTATAAAAATTGAGGTAATAATAAGAAGCATGTCAGTTCTTAGTTAAAGCTGGAACAAGACGTGAAATATATATAGATTTTTCATTTTCTTTCTCTATTTCTATCATAATCTCACTATCAAAAGCCTTATTAGAATGTGGTGGATTAACCTCATTCTGTTTGTGAGCTTTAGCCATGTTAATTCCAAGAGTACAGAAGGGGGGAAATAAAATGTTTCGAGCATTTTATCCATTTTTACAAACACCTTATTAATATAAGACTAGCTCAGTTCCAGGCTCCATCTGTTCACAGAAATCAGAATGGAATTCTGTGGTGGAAAGAGCTCCGTAGTAGTGGAGGCCTTACTACTCAGTCCTGCCACCGAGGGGTCATAGTCAAAGCCATTTGGTTGGGGGGGGGGGGGAGGGGCTTCCCACCAGGAACAAGTGACCAGCTTATCTGCATGAATTAGAGCTCACCTCTTACCAGAGTGGAAAGCACTATATTTGAGAAAAAGAGCTATAGAATCATCTGAGGTAGACGTAAGAGAAGGGTGTTCTAACAGTTGTTGCAGCTGACCCTGCACACATCTCTATAGGCACACGTTATGTCGGCAGATGTGGTTATAATATAGGTACCCTACCCTTCGTGATGAGACATATCTACACTGACATGTACATGGAGACATAGGACCGTTTAACCCCAAATTTACCTTAGTGTATGGTTCCAGAGGAATGCTCCCTTTTGTAGGGGGGGGGGCATAGTGGCTTACAGAGGCTCAGACATGCCCCCAGTAATATACCACCCGGGGTTATGGGTGGTTGGTGGAAGCACCAAGGTAATGTGTGCTTATGTATTATATAAGAACGATAGAGAAAAAATGACTCGGGTCCACATATGGATTTTTTTTTGGTGTGGGTTGGGGGGGGGGGGGTAATGTGCAAGATGTGTTACACTCTCTCATGTGTCCGTCAACAGGGAAGCAAGTTGAGGGAAGGGCGAGGAGGGGTGGGGGTATTGTGGTAAAATTGATAAGATAGGAAAATCGAGATTTATCAACTATTATACCATCTCACGAAATAAAACATGCATTAAGACATTACCACATTGCAGAGAAGAATCACCCTTCCATTGTCTACAATCCAACAAAGGACCCCAAAAAGGTTAATCTAAGACAATTTATATTCCATAAAGCAAAATCCACTCAATGAGTTTGTCATTAGCCTTCTTTGCTACAACAGCGTCTAAGGCCATTAAACCAAACGACTCAGCCACAACAGTCATTAGCCCACTTTAAAATCCAGCCACTAAAGTTATGACCGATCGACTATGGGTGTGCTTTTTGCTCATAGTTCCATATCTCAGCGTATCTATTTCAATTACGAACGATCTCCCCGCAGAGCAGTGCTGGCAGCGATAATGAACGTGAAACAAACGAATTTAATGTCGGTCGTCATTTGTAGCCCACCTTCAATTAATCCATAGTTGTATTTTAATTGGAAGGCGCTGTAGAACGTGCCTTATGCCATTTTGATCTTGTATCACTAAATTAGCAGTAGTTGAGTGGAGTTGCTCTTATTTATTTGTGGTCCATGAACGGGGCATGCAGACAGCATAAATTGTGGGCTTTAATTTGTATCCCGCAGAGCATTCGACAAATAATCATGTTTCATTTAGCTGTTGCATTGCCTCTACATTGAAATCAAAAGTTTTCAGTAAATAAGGAGACCACCATAATCATAACTTTGGGGGTATGTGATCACTGTTCAATCTATCAATAGGGATATATAATATAACATGTAACAGTTTACAAAGAGCTATGTGTGTTAAACCGCCTGTACTAGTATCACTTTAGTCTAACACACTTTACATGGAAACTCCCCTTATCAAGGTGAAGTGATGGTGCTGCAGACACGATTTGGATACCCCTCTCATGTCAATAGCAGTGTTAGTACTGGTGTGTTTTGACTTTACCTTAGAGAAAGTACTTCCAACTGCGCAATAACAATAACATTATCTTCACAAGTGTCTTGTACTACGGTACTACTTATGATAATATTGGACAACAGAGCGCTGGGTAAGGTGACAACCACAACACTCGTCATCAGGCGGGTGAACACATTTGTACGTCAAGCACTGCCCACTGACACGTCATGGCAGCTGCTGCCACTTAGCTTCTCACAAAGGGGAAAAAGATACAGCCAGCAGATTTATCCTGGCCGTTCCAACCCGATGTAAACTACCGCTTAAGAAGATATCTTTGGAATCTTCTCGTTTCGAAGGCGCACCCTAACTTGAGGAAATGATATAAGGTGCAGAGCGACTGTTATATATCAATGTCACATCTGGCTTGTCTGACCACCATGATGGATAGATATAATGATGAGCCTATCAATATCAGTTATTAGTCCAAGAGCCCAGACATATTTGAATCCCAATCTTGCGTTGTGAGAAAGTGCTTTTAATATTGCTACAGGTGCCATATCTGGATTAACCATAACCAAGTCTAAGCATGTAGTTACCCAGGGCAGTCGCCATTGAGGCGTGGTCAGGGACACGTTGGGGGACAGATTATTAGCTAGATTAGGTTGGGTTTCATCATGCTGCCTTGGCGAGTGACTTGCTCCTGCTTTCATTACCATGCTGATCATATAGGATAATGATTTCCATGTTGCACCTATATAAAGTACATGAAAGTTAATACATGTCGCTCTCCAGATGCATCACAAGGACAAATGGAGGTTAAAGCATCATGTTTTCATTAAAGGGTAAAAGTAATCCCCCACTCACATACCACAGGTGATTGGATCGTGATTAATAGTCGGGGGGGGGGCAGGGTTATGTTACTGTTTTTTTCCAAAACAAAAGAAACATAACAAACGAAGCCTTACCTTACTTTATTCCTCGTTTCTGAAGGCTTTCCATCTTTGGACATGAAATAAAAGTGACACTGTTACATATCACTTGCGGATGTATATGGGGTCCTCCCCTGCCAGTTTGGGGTAGATTTGTGTTGATAATGTACAAATTGGCCCAAAGTTTCCAATCACCCCCCCCCCTCCCCCGTATTCAAATTCCTTCATCCACCACTGCTGTGTATCTATCGAGGACTTCACATCCCTTGTATAAGAAGAGATTTGCAATTGCATACCTCAAAGCATGAGCTACATGAGGCCGATGTGGATCACTTTTAATGTGTGGAAAATACATTTTAATCTGATACAATAAAGCAAGCACATCTCTAGTTTACTTTTTAAAAGAAACACGTTTTCCCCCATTTTCCAGCTGCACCTGATGACACAGTTGGATGGTTTACGTTGGATTCATTCACATGTGTGATGCTCATACAGAGATCTGACGACTGATGCCAAGGTAAAAAAAATTAGATTTGTAACTAGACTTACCCAGCTGACGCAGTTGTGATTGTTTTGATGCTTCTCAATTTCAGATTTTACAGTTTTCACAGATGGTATTTAGTTATCTCTACATCTAATTATCACTACTGCACTTCAGCCTTTGTAGGTATGATGCCTAAATTCAACTCTATGGAATCGCTCATCAGCGCTTTATTAATGAATCATGATGGTTGTACACAGTACTGAAGGGTAGACAACTGGGGGGGGGGGGGCTGGTGAGTAACTCGCTGCTGATGCTATGGTCACGGTGGTGCATCATGTAATTGTTAGCAAAGGTACAGCCAGCATCGATGCTTCAAGGCAGAAATAGTATTGGCCAAGAGCAATGATGTGCTGACCAGATGTAAGTACTGCATATATACCTAATTGAAAATGTGTCACCACTGAACTCCTTCTGACAGATCTGAGTCTCCATACTGGAAGCACATATGCTCTAGGCTGCAGAACACCAATTGACGGGAGGTGGCAGCAGGAGACACTTTGTAGCTCCGCACTGAAGGGTGTTGTACAATGATTATTGGTCTAAATTCTGACAGTGGGTAGGCAAACCAGGTATCAAATTAATCCTTAGGGTGTATATTAATCGATTTAAGTGTTATTTAGGCTGATATTTGATGGTAAGTTGAGGGGGGTGCACTCTATTTAATTAGAGAATTTATTGAAATCATTCACTGCAAAACCCCCAAATCTGGGTATGTCCGCACTCTAAGGCCTATAGCACAAAAGTTAATCACATTGTACCATATGCCATGGCCCTAAATTATTGGGAAAAATGTATATCTACAAGAAAATAATAGTGGCTAAGCCCAGATACTTGCACAAGTATTTTATTTTCGCCCAAAAGCTATATAGGCCAACAGTGGAAAAATAATTAGTGTTCTGCAGCCTCTACATACCCCATGGATGGCACTGGTCTGCCACCTAGTGATTATTGTAGGTACCATTTACCCAGACCCTTACACAGTCATAAATCTGAGATACTACTCACTGGTCTCTTAAAATTTGGAAATTATCCTGATTTACTCAAATTCCAATAGGGGGTGCTCATAGGAATTCAAGCCACAATATTCAAAATTCATGAAAAGTTTTTTTTCTTATGATCCTCGACCTAAAAATGGTTTTTTTGATGTGCTTATTTGGAATAAAAATTATTTGTATAGGTGGACATAAATTGGGAGGATAGCCTAAAGAGAGTAGATACATTTAAAAAAAAAAAAAGAATTGTGTTAAAATGTTGATTTGCAGTCAAATGGTTATTCTCCCAAAGGTCAGGTTAAACAAGAAGGCATGGATAGAACTGACGCGAAGGTGAAACAGGCAGGTACCTTGACGATTTTCTATAGATTTCCCCATTAAAGAGTAAGAATTAAGCCTAATACTTTATATATGGGGTGCTCCCATCCAAGATCATCTTTGAGCAAGTTATTAGACATGTCCACATTGCCCCTATCCAGAATGGGGGGCTTCTAGAAAAGTGACATTTACTATAGTGTCAGACAGGGGAGGGGAAATCAGCCTGACTCTCCGGCTACCCTACTTACTGTATATTCAATTATTGCCATTGGGATGACAGCGAATGACTAGTGTAGAAAGCAGTATGTTGTCGGTTCAATCCAAGTTAGGACCAGTGCACGTGGTTACAAAACCCACCAAAACAAGGACTTCGTTTGGATCATCTGCCTCATTTGACCATAACGTTTCCAGACAATAATTATAGTAGCATCCATGACGCCATTTGTAGATGTCAGGTTATTTCGGCATGAGAGGAGGTTCACCCCAACTCTAGCCCGGCCCACCCGGGCCCACCCCCATATTTCACAGTGCACGGATGATGAACGGTCAGCACCTGGTCACCCACACACCCACACCTGGTCCATTTAACCCTTGAAACACCGCACCATACCTTCAGACTCATATTCCCTTCTCGTCATAATGTACTAAAGCAGTGCTCGAGAGATCCGCCAGCGTACATTATAGCAAGCCTCTGGGAGTGTATTATAAACCCCATAGGATCAGAAGGATGCATGGATGTAGGCCTGGTGAAGTACCCAGAAATGTCTATACTGTATACGGGTTAACTGCGCCATGCCCCAAATGTGCACCAAGACACTCCTTGAGCAACTCACTGAGCAGTTTACAAACTGCTCGTCAAGCAGGTCCACTTGGACTGGTACTCCTCCAGATTAAGCCCCCAATTGGTGATAAAGTTCTCTTTCTGTAATTATAGGCTTCCAAAGGTGATAACAGTGTGTTTTCTGTAACTCTAGCTGAAAAAAAAGGTTGAGCCTACTCCCGTTACTCTAATGTTTACTCCTCCTGTTCCCAACGTCATTGTAGGTCCTAGTAGGTTCAGGGATGTAAGTCTTCAGGGATTTCCCTGATTTCAGGGATTTTCATGTTCCAAAATCCTATACATTCCAATACAAAACCTATATTTAAGGGGTTCTTTTCAAGCATTTCAGGGATTTTGGTGGATAGTGACTTTCATCCCTGTAGGTTCTATATAGATTCTACATAATGAAATTTTCATATAATGTTTTGGCACATGCCTGAGCTCAGGGCACTATTTGCAAGAAGTATAGTTGTGAAATTCCTGTTCACATCTCGGCATAGATATTGTGCTATAATTTGAGCTAGAACACAGGTTACTTTTTTTTTGCTTCTTTGTACCTTATCTGACAAACTATTCCTGGAAGTGTGCTGTGTTGTCCTCTTAGTACAAACACACCAAATGCGCAATGCATTCAATGTAGGGACGATCAATGTTCCATACGTGCAAAGGAATCCGTTATTGAAGTACAAGACGAAATTGCTGTTTACTAAAAGACGAAAATAGATTATTTATCCTTTTAATATTTGGGTTTTCTTTCACAGATAGATCTAGCTAGATCTACCTAGTTATCGTATTACTTGTCACTAGTCTAAATAGTACTAAATACCCCTAAAACTTAACTATCATCCCAATATGGAATCAAATAGTGGTGTGAGCAGACTGGATTGACTTATCCCAATATGGAATCAAATAGTGGTGTGAGCAGACTGGATTGACTTGTGATCGTGAAGCAGGGCAGGAGTAGGACCTAGTGGATTTTTTTTCGAGAATGGGAATTTTTTTGTTGAGTTCTGAAAAGATTTTTTTTCATCCATTAGCAAGATTATAGGTTTCCAATTATCGAATCCTAGAAGGCGATGACAAATTCAAGGCGACAAATAAAAAAAATTTCCCCTCCCTCCCTCATGGGTCTGAAAGTTCCCACCCTCTGGACAGGAAACGAACATATTTTTAAGGGTGGTCTAAGTATGACTAGCTGCACCCTGTCTTTACGGTCTACACAATCCTTCTCTAAATCCGAGGAGACACCTCATCTTTTTTTCTGCCCTTTGCCTTTAGCAATACACTCGTGGTTATTGTCTCTGTGACTGCAGTAAACGACGTTGTTAACGCACACATTTGTCAAAATAACAATGGTGCAGTTCCAGTAAACTGTCAGGAGAGAATGAGCCATGTAGTAAGTAGTACACCGACCCTACACAAGTGATGGATACAGTACAGAAAGGGGCCGTGACACGCTGTGTGTTTACCTTGATCCTACACCAGCACAACAAAACACACAATCATCAGCCACCAAGCCATCATTACCGCCACTGACGTCCTAAACACCACCACCCCACACTGGGCACCTCCAGGGTGGAGAGACTATCGGGGCCCTGAAAGGGCAACATAGTGCTTTAAGCCTGGGGGGTGGGGGACTTGGGGATATATGGAAACCATGTGCGTACAAAAAGTAGAGGGACAGAGGGTACTCTTTTCACCTCAGGAGCGGACCCGCCGGGACCCGTTATAAAGGGTCCTTTTGGGCCCATTTTGGGCAGAAAGGGGTACACTTTCAAGGGCTTTCCAATGGTGAAAGAATTTTTAAAATATTCCTACTAGGACCAAAGTTAGGGTCATTATTTTTCTCAAAATCTCCACTTTTTATTAAGCAAATTCTCAAAATTCGGCCAGGAGAGAGGTTCTTTCTTTACAGAAAATCAAATTCTTTGGCCGGGAAAGGGGTAGTTTTTCCAAGAGTTATTTCAAAACATGGCAGGGAAAGGGGTACATTTTATGAGGAAAAATCCGTTGAAAGGGTGGCAGATTTGAGGAGTTGTCTGAACAGCAGGTAAAAGGGTACTTTTCCATGCTCATGCCCGTCAAAAGGGGTGTGTTTTGGTCAAATATTAGCCCGCTTAAAGGGGTACCATCTCAAGGGTCGTGTACGAACATGTTTACTAGAGAAAGTATATGGAGTGCCCCCCCCCCGGGTCTTTAAAATGATTGTGCTCTTTTGGTGTGATGTATGAGTAACTCGCTAGGGCTATGTTTATGCATGATCCTGTCGATACTACAAGGTTATTAGACACGCAAATGCCTGATGCACCAATGCAATGCTGATGATTTACTAACCAGCAGTGCATCGGTACAATGTCATCATGAGGACAAATGCCCTTTGAAAGGGAAACGAACCTGAAGGCATCGTGCGGCCCTCGAAGTGTCTAAGTCTAACGGTGGCGGCTGACGCAGGAGAGAGGCGCGTGGCGGTCATTTTCCTGCTGGTTTCGGGCAGTGTCGGGGCCCTCTCTATATGCATAGAAGATCTTTTTTATGGACGGGGCAATCATGACGTACTCCCCTCCCCCTGGCCGCCTGGTATGCGGGCTGGACCCGGGGGCCTGCAGGGGGTATGAGGGATCCAATAGGTAGGGATACGGCCAGATTGGCTTCGTTGTCAGCGAGGATCCATCAGGGATCCAATGCTCGTTATCTCTCAGATCAAAGCCGACTCTGCAGTATGGTGGCTGTGTCGCCGTTTACGGTGGGGATGGATTGTGACGAGCAATCTGACGGACATGCATACAGACTCCCGTGTATAATACGGATGTGGATTTGGTGTCGGGATTTTGGCTTATTGCCGGGCGTATCTCCCCGAGATTACGCCTCTAAGCCCCATTCACCAAGGCCCCATCCATGAAGGCCCCCTAACGAAAGCCCCAAAGTCCTAAGGCCCCCTGGTCGTAAGGTCCCATACCTATTCGGCACCAAATACGTCATTCTTACGTCATTTTTAAATCATTTTTACATCATTCTTACATCATCCATTACCTCCCCTATCCACCTTTTACATCATTCTTACATCATACCATTTTGTTAGTTACCTCCCCTATCCAATTTATTCGTCATACTTACATCATACTTACGTCTTACTTACATCATCTGGTGCAGTTTCCATCCTACTTACGTCATACTTACATCATACTTACATACTTACATCATACTTACATCATGCTTACATCATACTTACATCAATGTAGTTATGTATTCTATTATCAGTTAGAAATACAGCATTGCTGCTCGGTCATATTCTCTAGATTAATATAATTCTATTATCAGTTATTGCATTATTACTGAAATATTCTGGTTAATTGCTGACAACCCAGGTAGCACACAAAAATTTGTTGGGCCAACGCTGGCTGCCCATCGGGCCTACGTAGGCCCAACCAGTGGCATTTGCCAACCAAAATTTGGTGCCAACATTGGCCCAATGTTGGCAGGACATCGGCAAATGGTTGGCCCCTGGCCGACCAATTGCCGATGCTAATGTTTGCCGACCAAAAGCCAATGTTGGGCCTACATTGGCATTTGGTTGGCACCATTGGGCCTACGTAGGCAGGATGGGCAGCCAATGTGAAGCCGATGGTTGGCCCAACGTTGGCCCAACATTATGCCAATGTCTCTGTGCTACCTGGGAAATAGTGAGTAACTCCTGACATATATTGAGTAATTGCTGACATATTGTGAGTAGATACTGATGTAGGGGCCGGCATCGTTGTATATATATTAGTGCCGTTCATCCGAGGGACGTGTTCGTGTGGTGCTTGTTCCTTCTATGCCAGCTAGGTGTCGCTTTGCGATACCCCGTTGGTACAAGAGGGGGCAGCACCATGCCTCGCGTCCAGCTTCTACTAAGAAGCCGGACGAGCGGCAGAAGGGGACTGGACCTGGTCCAGTCAAGACGCTCAATATATTCTATTGACAAACTGAATAAAGTCCTACCCGAGAGGTAGGGGTATCCGGGGCTTTGCCCAACCCGAACTACTCGTGTTGTGTTGGTATCTTTAGTGATAAGCGAGCCAACGAGCCACCCAACATATAAGTCGAAACGAACCATTACACTGGTGCCGTGACCAGTTGGTACGGGGGTGGAGCGCGGCCACATTGGCCGAAAGCCTCGGGAAACCCGAAGCGGATCCCCCCAGCCCTGGGCTAGAGGGATTCGAAGAGGATGACTATACATCCCAGCATCTGTTGTTAGACTGGAAACCCGGTCAACAACAAATGTTCAATTCAGAGGGTGTCCAAAGTGTTTTCTCGACACCCGGTCTGATGGACGGTGCCACCACTGATGGAAGTGGCATCGTAAAGTTGTATCCGGGCACGCCCCAGGTGACGGCACCTGATACAGGATTGTTTAGGGGGGTATTAAGACCCCCAACTTTGGACTTAAGCGATTGGTCCCAAGTGATAACTAGCAGGCGCCAGCTGGGTCCTATGATACCAGCAGGCTCGACTAGTAACTTGGGTACTCCAATGGCACAAAGCCCAATGCAGCGTACCGCGACCCCCCCGGTAACGGTACCTGAAGGAGCAAACGGAATAGCCCCATTAATGACATCGTCGGACCATGACAGCGACGATGGTAAAGCCATAAAGGACCCAGTGGTCCCGAAAGTAAATCCGAAGTCTAAGCCTCGGGATGCCGAACCGAGAAGCTCGGAAAAGCATTTCCTGGGCCTATCTTTGGACGAAGGCTTGTCTGACTCCATGTTCAACCCTGGAGGCAGCCGCAAGTCAATTTACGGACGTCGAATGGGCCCCGGGTATAAAACTACCTTGGCCTATTTGAAAGCCAAAGAACAGGTAGAGTTACAGGCTAAGAGGCAACATGAACAATTCATGGCAGCCCAATTAAAAATAGAAGAGGAAACTAAGTCTCGGATCGGCAAATTACGATCCGTTGAGCAGGAGGCGATTCTAAAAGAATCCGACCTGAAATATCGTCTAACTTCCGTAGCCCATGAATTGGAGCGGAACGAGAAAGACGGACGAGAAAGGGAGAAAAGACTGGCTGAATTAGAACTCGAGGAGGCCAGTAAGCGTAGAGCAATCGAAAAGGCTAGGGCCGATGAGGTTGCTAAGGCCCGGGATGTAAACAGACTACAATCCGAGTTACATGCCATGGAGGAGAAGTTAAAGAAACTTCAACTCCGAAAGGCAGAAACAGAGGCCAAGCTGGTCGCGGAACAATCTGAGATCAGGAAGGAGACCAATGAGTACCAGAGGTCTCAAAAAGAGAAGGGTGAAAAGTATCGTCTACTAAAGGATACTTTCAAGCGAGAGGCATTGGCCGCTCAAGAGGAGCGGAACCGAGCTGTTGCAGAAAATGAGAAGATTCGATCCGAGATCTTATCAGAAAACGCACGGTATAGGGGCCGTGATTCCTAAGGAATATGACGGTACTCGACCATGGAAAGAGTGGTTTGAAGATTTCATCGATGTGATGAATTGTAATGGGTGGACCCCATACGAGGCCAAGCCGCATCTAGTAAGATGTTTGAAAGGCGGACCGGGTCGCATGGCTGTAGAGCAATGGCGGACCTGGTACGGCCTCGTAGGGAGTTTCGAGCAGTTAGTGGAATCTGCTAGCGGACCCGGGACAGAAAACCAGGACTGGTATATGGACGATTTGATTACACAATTCGTCAAGGGTTTAAGAGACCGAGACGAGCAGATTGCTGCAAGAGATGCCTGGAAAGAAGGCATAACATTGCACGGCATATTTAATGGTATAGATATGGCCGTGAAGAAGCGAACCATGTTAGCCGGTGACATACCGAACGCCACTGGCTCGGCTCCCCTAGCATCAGTAATCCAGCAGTCCGAGGCAAATAGTACCTCGGACGACTTTGAGCTGATTGAAATCGAACAGGAGTACGGCACTTTCTGTTCGATGCAGCTAAGGAAAAATGCTTCAGGTAGGAAGTACATTCCGTGGAAGGCGTTTAATAAGCCAAGGGACTCTAGACCATCATCCGAGGTCAAGAGTGACCCGAAAGTTGGTGAGAAGGCCGCCAGGCCTCCTGTAAGCACTGATAAAGTGAAGGGTCAGTCTCCGGACATGACCAAACTTATGGAGGATATGTGTAAGAAGATTACAGATGCCCTCCAGGCCAGTCGGCAAAGACCCAGAGTGGATCGCCGAACGGTTAAGTGTTTCAGGTGCCAGCGCATGGGACACTATTCTTCCGAATGTACCGCTGCTAAGCCGGTAATGGCTGCCTTCTACGAAGCCGATGACAATGGCGAAGGAAGGGAGAACGCTACGGATTCCACAGAGGTGGAAAACTAGTGGGGGTTGTATCCACGGCATTGGATATAACCCCGGGGAGGAACGAATGCCAAAATGCTACCGGGGGTGACCCGGTGGAAGATTTCGAATCAAATACACCTGGAGGCCGGGTGGCTGTGGGTGCGCACCCCTGTACTTTGGCCGGGGCCAGGGACCCTAGTGCTTATGTGTATGGGAGTGAACATATGGAGGCGAGTGGCCGCACTGGGGGAGAGGAAGGATGGATCAAAGAGTTGATCCGAGTGTGTGGGACACGCCTTCCCCCAAGTCATCCGTGTCTGGAATTCCTGAGAGGACTCGGATTGAATCTTGGTGATTCGGGAGACTTTCACCAGTTTACCAGTAACCCCTCTCCTTTAGGGGGGAGACGGTGGTATGTACCCATATCTGTGGAAGGCCGGGTTGGGGAATTCTTGGTGGATACTGGAGCCAGCCACTCCTGTGTGTCCAAAAGATTCTTCGACTCGGTGGCTGGCAGCCATGAGAACCTCAAAACGGGGGTAAATGCTTGCACAGCCAACGGAAGCAGTATGCGTACTTTTGGTAGGACGTTTATGCCTATCCGTATAGGAGGCAAAGAATATGTTCTTTCGCCAACTATAGCAGAGGTTAGTGATGACGGAATCCTCGGACTGGATTTTGCAAGCTTATACGGGGCCGTCTTGGACCTGAGGGATGGTATGATGAGTATACGGAACCCGTATGGCTTGCATGTCCAATGCGTATTGAGACAAGTGTCTTCGGTTGCATCAGTGATACACACGGTGAAGATCCCACCGGGTACCACTTGCGATGTCCTTTGTGGCGGATCAATGGCCCAAAGGAATGAAACTGGAGTCTATGAACCCGACACGGTGTATTTGTCGAGTATCGGGTTGGACTCAGTGGACACATTGGTGGCTAATGCAGCTTGGACTGTATTACCCATGACTAACCGAAGTGGTTCGGTGGTCTACTTGAAGCGAGGCGACAGTGTGGGTAGGATGAGTTCGGTTGAACACGTCGCCGAGGCTAAGTTCAATAAACCACTAAACCCCGTTAGTAAGCATCCTTTGGATGAAGAATTCCAAAAGCTGATTGATCAGTCAGATTTACAGAATACGGAGGATAAGGATTGCCTAGCGAAACTCCTACAAAAGTACGAGAGTGCTTTTGGTAGGGAAGGAGGGCCGGTGGGTAGATCCGACAAGGTGTTGCACACCATAGATGTGGGCAACGAGAAACCTTTTAAAATCCTGTATCGTAGACTTCCTCTCAAGAAGAAGTTAATTTGTGAAGAGGAGATACGAAAACAGTTGGACCTAGGGGTCATCGTGCCGAGCTCGAGTCCCTGGTCCAGCCCTGTGTGTATGACCACTAAGAAAGACGGTACAATCCGCTTTTGTGTCGACTACCGAAAACTGAACGGTATGACAAAGAAGAACTCGTATCCCCTACCAAGGATAGACGAGACGTTAGATAGCTTGGGCGGAAACCAATGGTTCTGTACCTTGGACTTACAATCCGGATACTGGCAGATACCGATGCACCCTGATGACATGGAGAAAACAGCGTTCTCTAGTCATATGGGGCTATTCGAGTATAATGTCTTACCCTTCGGATTTTGTAACGCCCCCGCTACATGCGAGGCCATGATGGAATCCTTGTTGAGTGATCTTTTGTGGAAGAAATGTTTGGTCTACTTGGACGACGTGGTCGTGTTCGGCAAGTCGTTCAAGGAATGCCATGCAAATCTACAAGTGGTCCTCGACCGGATATTATCAAACGGTCTTAAACTCAAACCCAAGAAATGTAACCTGTTTAAGAAAACAATCACATACTTGGGAAGGATCATCACTCCCAACGGAGTGAGCGCAGATCCGGAGAAATTAGAAGCTGTGGAGAATTGGGAAAGACCCACGAGTGCTAAGGAGGTGAGATCATTTCTAGGATTTTGTTCCTATTACCGTGATTTCATACCGAATTACTCTCGTGTCAGCTTTCCCATGCAGTGCTTAGCTCACTGGACCCCGGGTAGGGCACGGGACCCATTCCCATGGACCAGCGAGCAAGAAGAATCTTTTAATAAAATAAAAGATTTGTTTAGGAACACACCCGTGTTGAAATATCCCACTCCCGAGGGACATTTCATCTTAGACACCGATGCGAGCAATGATGCAATTGGGGCAGCTCTCTCTCAGGTCCAGGAGGGAGTCGAAGTCCCAATAGCATTCGCTAGCAACACGCTAAGCAAGACCCAGCGTAATTACTGTACCACCAAGCGGGAACTCCTCGCGGTGGTGGTGTATACGAAGAAGTTTAAACATTTCCTCTGGGGAAGTGACTTCACTTTAAGAACAGACCATTCGTCTCTTAGGTGGCTCCTTTACTTTAAGGACGCTGAGGGGATGATTGGACGATGGTTAGCTCATCTATCCGAGTTCGGATTGGAGCATAAGCAAATAGAGCACCGACCCGGTGCTAAACACATCAATGCGGATGCCTTGTCGAGGCGACCTATCCGAAGGTGCCAAAATGCCACTTGTGAAGACTGCGGGGCCCACAATGCTGTGGTAGCCGGGTTTATATTATATTATACCACCCCCCGTATCCCCTGGGAGGAGGCTGTATGTATCTATCTCGATTGGTCCCCGGAGACCATCAAGAAGTTCCAACAGTCGGATCCCACCACTGCGCGCATAATGGAATACCTACGGTCAGGTATTAAACCGGCAAGGCCGCTAGTATCCCTAGAAGATAGGGAAGCGAGGCGATTGCTAGCCCAATGGACCGAGCTAGAGATCCGAGATGGCATACTATGTAGGTGGAAGACAACTCCCACCAACAGTAGGCTGTTGCAAATAGTGATACCCGCCCCGATGAAGAGGGATATCATGTATTATTGCCATGGTCACCAAACAAGCGGCCATTTCGGTAAGAAGAGGTCAATAGAGCGCCTACAAAGGCGTTACTACTGGCCTGGAATGAGAGGCGACCTGCTCCGGTGGATCGCCACTTGCCCGGATTGTTGTAAGAACAAGCCGGGACCCGGCCTGGGGAAGCAACCCTTATCCCAGGAATTGTTTGGTGTCAGATTCGCTCGAGTGGCGATAGACATCATCAGCGGAATCAAGACAACGCCCCGAGACAATACTTGCATGATGGTCGTAACCGACTATTATACCAAGTACACTCGGGTGTTATCTCTTCCTAATCACAAAGCCGCCACATGCGCGGAGGCGTTTGTGAAAGGCTGGGTGCTGCATTTGGGTGTTCCCCTTATGATGCACAGCGACCAAGGAAGAGAGTTCGAGTCGGAGCTTTGGCAGGAAATGTGCCATTACCTAGCCATTTGTAAGACCCGAACAAACCCATACCGACCACAGTCGGATGGGCAGGTAGAGCGGTTCAACAGAACCCTGATACAAGTGCTAAAGCCCCTGGTCAATACCCACCAGGACGACTGGGATGAACAGTGCGAGTTTGTAGTACACGCCTACAACAACACTGTCCATTCATCTACTAATTGCACTCCAAACATGCTAGTGTTCGGCGAGGACATCATAATGCCCGCCAACTTAGTGTATGGAGTGGTTGGGATAGACCCGGAGGCGCCCTGCACCGTGTTGTTTGTGGAGTCGTTAAGGGATAGGTTCAAACAGGTATACGAGGCCGTTCGGAAAGAGCTGCTGAAGAGTGCGAAGTGGCAGAAGGTGGGTTATGACACCAATGCCAAACGAATTCGTTTTAATGTTGGGGACAAGGTACTAAGGTACTACGAGCCGCTAGAACGGCTGAAGCTCGTAACGCCTTGGGAAGGTCCGTTTAAAATTATTCGCGTCATCTCCGAGTCTCCGGTGATGATGGAAGACTGCCTAACTGGTAGGAAATGGAAGACAAATGTCGGAAAACTTCGGCCCTGGAAGGGACGCGAAGAGGCGGAGAGGGAGTTCGGTTACAAACCACCTGAATCTGTCCCTAGCGGACCGAGCGTGGTAGTACCAATGAAGCGCCCTAGAGGCCGGCCGAGAAAAATGCCGGAAGACGAGGTAATGGTGAAAAAGAAGACGAAGGCCAGGAAACGACCTAATCGTAAGAAAAGGAAAAATGTCTCGCTGAGTGAAAGCATTACGTATGGGAAAGGTCTCGCAGTGGCTAAGCGGAACCCAGAAAAGGCCGTACGTAAAGCCGGGAAAAATAAGAGGCTAACCGAAGGCGTTAGACGCAGTCCCCGGTTGAGGTCTGCTGTAACCTAACTCAGTACACAACGAGCTGCTGCGTGTTGTCCGCCGTAGGCGGTTAACATACGTTCCACGGCTGGAGATGCCGAACGCGCCCTCCCCGGGTAGCTGTATCCCGTGAGTGGCGGTCGGATTAACCGGTACATTCGCCTCGAAGCGTTGTATACACCACCAAGCTCCAGATGATAACACTCGGGTAGTAGGCCGCATCTCGCATATTGAGTCGAATGTTAGTTCGGATCTAGTTCCCTAGGTGGCGCCGCGGGTGCGGCGGGAAAGCGCGGAACTAGGTCACCGGAAAGCCATGGCGGGATCTCGCGAGACGAGAGATCTGACGTCATATTGTTCATAACTAGAGCGGACTCGTGGTGGTAGGACGCCACCCGTTTTCGCTCTGGTTATTGTTGGCGGTATACAGCCTCTAGCTGTCGTGTTAGCTTGTCCTAACCAAAACACCTTTGTTGGACGAATCCTTCGGGAGGAGTCCAACACATTTGCCAATTGAATTGGAAGTCGCCCTCAGTGCCATGGCACAGGGGACGATTGACGCCGCGCGTCAAACCGCCAACGTTCTGTTGGAGCAAGACGAGGACCCGAAGGTCGCGTCTCGGGTCGAGGAGTCTATGGACTCTTCGACTGAGGAGGCAGCCCGCACGCTCTCGGCGATGGCCGAGGCCACCGACCCGGAGAGGATGCCACCTCCACCACCACCGCGCCCGGAGCCCGCGTCTACGGCAGCAGCTTCGGGTGGCAGTATTGATGTCTTGGACATCCCCATGTATCCTCCGGGATTTAAGACTCGCATCGAGCGTATGGCACACGTCGATGCCGAGGCCGGTGTTGTATACACCTCCTGGGGGACTTATATCCCCATGCACGCCTCCATGTTCGGATACGGACTGTTGGCAGTGAAACCAGGCGTGCCCGAGGCCATACCAGACGACTTCAAGACTCTGGTTATGGACTCATGCAGCAACGAGTTGGCTGACAATATGCCAGTCTCTTGGCTCCGCAACTACCAAAAGTTGGGGGAGAAGATGGCGGTCAACGAGAGCTTGGCCCGAGCAGTGCTGATCTCTGAAGGCATCACCCGAAAGGCCGCAGAGTTAAGAGAGTCTGAGTCCGACATGGACACAGACTCTACAGTCACGCTCTCCTCGGTGGAAACCGACCGGGTCAAGCGATTGACCCACAAGCCTGCGCCAAAGGATCCTCTCACCGAGAGTGATCTGGAGGCTGAAGATGTAAGGATCGCCGTCGAGAGGTCCACAACCGAGACCGAACCGGGTGCCGACATTCCGGAGGCGCCTGGCGAGATCTCGGAAGAGGACATCTCGTGTCAGCAGGCTGCTGTTGAAGCCAAGCGAGCCGAGCTCGCCAAACAGCAGAAGCAGCTCACCGCAGCTCGTCGGGCCCAACGGAAACAACAGGCCCAAAGAAAGGCGAAGGCTTCCTCCGACTCTGACTCCCCGGTCAGTAGTAGGAGAAGCCCTCGTTCGAAGGACAGGGATCCACGAGAGTCGGACTCCAGTCCTGAGGTGCCGGCGCAGCCACCCAAGGTTGTGCGCCGGAAGAAGAAAAATGGAGCGAAAGCGTCTCCGGCAGAGCCCACACCCCCCACCAAGCTGAGGGGTAAGGGCGACCCGAAGACGCCCGCCTCCAAGACGCCAGCAACCACAGTAGCCACCTCGGTTACTGCAGCTTCCACTGCCAGCACCAGCGGGGCAAGCGCCAAGTCCTCTACCAAGGCTTCGTCTGGTACTACTACCACCAGCCGAGCCAGCCGTAGGGGAGCAGGCATTTACACGGACAGCGAGGGAAGCGAAAGCGACCCAGAGCTGCCCGAGTCAGCCAAATCTGATTTGGAGTCCTTGACTTCGTGGGAAGAAATGACCACGGATGTCCCAAAGGATGACAATCAGAAGTGGATGTGGAAGAATGCAGCCGAGGGGTTCAAGGAACGGACTCCCCGCTGTTTCGCGGACTGTGCCTATGACACGGTCCACTACATGTGTCCGGGTGCCGTCAATAAAGACGGTGATAGCGATGACGAGGATACGCCAGTGGGTAAAATTTAACTTAATTGGATTGATCAGCTCAAATCCAAATTGGGGTCAATTTACAGTTATGAAGCCCGGACGAAAGTCCAGTGGGCGATGACCCAATGGGGGCCATCCGGCAACCGCCGGAGGTGCCCATTCGAGTCGTGCCAGCTGGCTCTCACGGGAGAGAAGGTGTTCGAGACGAAGCCCCGCTTCACTCGGCACATAGTAGAGAATCACATGCACCACAAGCCTGTGATGATGTGTGTGCTCGGAGACCGTCCGAGCAAACTATGTGATGGTTCGTTTAACACTCACCGGCGTCGGGACATGGCTCTGCACTTGCAGAAAGCCCATGGCACCGGCCTGGAGAAAACGAGGAAACGGGCCATCAAGTGCTTCAACGAGCTCCTGGCTAACTGGGCCTCGTTGAGTGTGAAGGAAATCAAGGAGCAGGCATTCGAGACCGGATTCTGCTCGTGGAAGAGTGGCAACTTGTTGGCCTTCTTCCAGATCAACTTCTCCTCCACAAAGTTCGGGATGCCCAGTGAGGTGCACCTGAAAGTGAAGAAGTGGAGGGGAGATGATAAGCGGGAGAAGGCCAAAGCCCGCTCGAAGGGTCCTAACGGAGGCACAGCCACGGCTACCGGTGCTTCCAAAAGGACCCGAGCAGACCGGTCCGTAAGCCCTTCGGGTAGCAAGGACCAGCACAGACCAGCCAACCCAGCTGATCGTCGTGAGTCGGGACAACAGGTCTCGGCTCTGGATATGCCAGGCAACCAAACCCGTAGGGCGGTTAGCCAGGCGGCCACCCCGGCCACTTCCTCCACACCTGCACCCGCGGAACAACGCCCGGGCGAAGCCTCTGGCAGCCAGGATGATGGGGGCGAACTCTTCGCTCCCCCATCCGGGTATACATCTTGGTGGGCTGGAGAGGGATCTTCCGGCAAGCGCCCCACGTATAGTGAGTACGCGGCGAAGTTCCCTTCTATGGGACAAGCGGGACCCGAATCTCAGGTCCTAACCTCCCTAGGCCGGTCTAAACCCCGTGGTAGAGGCCGTGGTGGAATCGAGTCCACCCGAGCTTCGCCGGGCGGTGGCCGAGGTTGGGGAGGTATCACGGTTGAGGGCCCGTCTGTCCCTCCAGCAGGCACTCCGCCTACCTCAGTGGAGGCCGCCGCGCCCCCACCAGTTATAGTTCCACCAACGGCCCCTCGGGTGCCCGTTATGGAGCTTATCTCCGAAACTCTGTCAGGTCTTCAGGATCCGAACACGTTTGTTGACCACCGCGATGTCCAAACGGCTCAGATCCAGAACGACCTGATGGCGGAATGGCAGGGATTGCATCGCCAGAAGTCAGTGGACTACTGGCGTGCGATGACTGAAGCCACCTTCAACCTGGTCTACGAGATCCAGAAGAGGGAGGAAGAAAAAATTCGGCTGCAGGAAAGGAAGAATGTCGAGGAGGCACTCGAATCCTGCCGGCGCCAGCAGATGGAAGCTGAAAAGCTTAAAGAGTTCCACCGTGCTGAGAATGCCGGGTACATCCACAAGTACAAGGAGGCTGACCTCAAGTTCTTCCTCGCATTTGGGAAGCACTTAGCAGAGTGGGACGGCTTGCCGTCGTCCCTTATCTTCATCCCGGATGCTCCACCGGTCCCTGCTGCTCCACCGGTCCCGGCTGCTCCGCCGGTTCCGGCGGCTCCACCAGTTCCGGCTGCTCCTCCCGCCCCGGCTGTTCCAGCCGCCCCGGTTGCTCTACCTGCATCCGAGGCAATGGACAGTCCGTCTGCGGTGATGAGCGCCCTGAGCTTGGGGAGCGACACGCCCAGCGAGGCTTCCGCGCTGCTCTCCATAAGCAGTTGCAGCAGCTCGGCTCCGTCTGCGGAGTCGGCTGAGAAGATGGACACGGATCCGGAAGATCTTTAAGTGTCCATCTGACGGTATCTTTTGTACCCGAGGGTAAAAGCATTTATCATGCCAGAGGTACTGATCCTTACACCGGACTCGCTGATCTGGGACGAAATCTGCAGTGAAGATGGACGCTAACCCGAAACACCAAAAGGATTACTACACCTAACCGGGGCTCCATCTTCCCATCTTCATCAGGGCACAACATAACAGCAACGTGGCTTGCCACCACATACATGTCGCCGGGTGGAGCTGCAGAAACCAGTCGTTCCAGATTCGCCGGAAGTCCGGTATTTTGTAAGGGCGATCCTGCTACCCTGGTAGGACGCCTATAATTATCAGTATTAATATTCTTGTGTAAAATTATTTTTATATAATATCTATATTCTTATAATTAAAACAAACAAAATTTTTCTCGGGTTATTTACCCCACCTCGGGTCGGTTAGTTACTACTGTAAAATATTATTCATACCATTTCACTACATGTTAAAAACTTTTTATTGCGTCTCTTATACTATAATAACATTGTAACATTGTTACTATCTACCACCCTAGGTTGATGGTGCATAAGGCGCCACTTCCTAGTTGTTATTATCAGTTACTTCGGGTTATATGCGACGATGCCTCATCATGTACATACTATTTATAATGCCCCTTAATGTTCTATTTTTCTATACGAACACTTCTGTACAGACATACCTATTCCTATATTATTTATTATTGTATAAAGTTAACAATAGGTATTTGTTAATTACACCCAACCCTAGGTATAGTCTAGTGGGGGTGGTGTAGGAGCCGGCATCGTTGTATATATATTAGTGCCGTTCATCCGAGAGACGTGTTCGTGTGGTGCTTGTTCCTTCTATGCCAGCTAGGTGTCGCTTTGCGATACCCCGTTGGTACAAGAGGGGGCAGCACCATGCCTCGCGTCCAGCTTCTACTAAGAAGCCGGACGAGCGGCAGAAGGGGACTGGACCTGGTCCAGTCAAGACGCTCAATATATTCTATTGACAAACTGAATAAAGTCCTACCCGAGAGGTAGGGGTATCCGGGGCTTTGCCCAACCCGAACTACTCGTGTTGTGTTGGTATCTTTAGTGATAAGCGAGCCAACGAGCCACCCAACATATAGGTCGAAACGAACCATTACACTGACATGTGTTGACTAATTTCTATAGTGATTAAATACTGTCATATACTGACTGATTGCTGACAAATTGTGAGGAATTACTGACATATATTGACTATTTTCTGACAAATTGTGTGTAAATACTGGCACATATTGACTCATTTCTGACAAATTGTGAATAAATACATGGCAGTATTTACTCACAATTTGTCAGCAATTAGTCAATATAAGTCAGTAGGATACAAGGATGCAAAGGTAATGGATACAAAGGTAAAGGATGCAATTATTATGAAGGCTTAAGGAGGTTTAAGATACTTAAAAAAAAGTAACTGATAGGTACAACATTGTTGTAGTGGCAGATGACCTCTTGAAGATTAAATATTGAAACCTTTCCATTATTTACTCGCATTTTAATAAATAAATGTTAGTAATTACTCATTAGCAATTGGTCAATATAATATTATATGTTAGTAATTGCTCACTATTTGTCAGCAATTAGTCAATATATGTTAGTACTTAGTCACTATAAAACTGCAATTAGTCAATATACGTCAGTAATTACTCACTTTGTCAGCAATTAGTCAATATATATCAGTAATTACTCACTATTTATCAGAAATTAGACAATATGTCAGTAATTACTCACTCTTTGTAAGCGATTAGTCAATATGTGTCAGTAATTACTCACTATTTATCAGCAATCAGTCAATATATGCCAGTACTTAGTCATTATAAAACAACACTTAGTCCATATATGTCAGTAATTACTCACTCTTTGTAAGCAATTAGTCAATATCTGTCAGTAATTACTCACTATTTGTCAGAATGATGTAAGAATGGCGTAAGAATGATGTAAGAATCACATAAGAATCACGTAATAATGATGACGTAAGAATGATGTAAGAATGACGTAATCTAAGGACCCTGCAACCTATGACGTAAGAATGATGTAAGAATGACGTAAGAATGATGTAATTATGATGTAGTTATGACGTAATTGGGGTGATAGGACCTTGAGGCCTTAGGACCTTGGGGCCTTAGGCCCGGGGGGGGGCCTTTAGCGTGGGGCTGTGGAAGATGAGGCCTTCTTCTATGGGGCTTTCCATGGTACAATCTATTTCCCCCAACGCTTTAAGTGTTCGCCGCAAGTGTAATGGCTGGTCCCTATGAAAGGCCCGTGCAATGCCTCAAAATGACTGTCTCTATACACTCATACTCGCTCGCGCAAGGGCCACAATTAATACATTGAAGCACTATATGATGCCCTCAATATATTCCTGCTCAAAGGATATATGTTCTGAACATTGTCCTAGAATGGGAAGGCATTAAAAGTCAGGAAACGTGAATAACATCCGATACTCAAAGCGTCTTAACGTTAAAACAGACCACCCCCCCCCCCCAGTCCCTATATGTTACATGTATAAGTTAGTGTGAGCGGCCTGTTAAAGGAAATCAGTTCTTCAAACCTCAATTATAGGCTTGTCAGTGCCTCCAGACAAGGGCGACTAGAACTAAAAAGGTAACGGTGATGAATGTGGCCCCAGCTCGTTGGTTTTCACCGCTGGTGACACTTTTGTCCGGCGTGGCCCGCTGCTGATAAGCACCAGCACTGCACACCTATCATGGCTGCCATTTTGTGCGGAACGTCGCCGACGTCACAGCATGGCGATTTCCGGTTCCGGAATTGATGGTGGCTGAGTGAATGGTTCAAGGGTTTGGCGACAGGGGTCGTGGCTGGGCGATGACCTGTGGCTTTTGTCAGTTGGGGTTGTGTGAGTGGCTCAGGAGCAGCTCACTACCACCAGCTGCAGCAGTGAGCTTCTCGGTGTGTAGGGCGTTATTATAATATAGGCGTAGAGGTAGGCAAGTTGAAGCCTTGAGTGACACATAGTCCATCAATGTATCATGCACTCTTTGCATGCCCATTGTATGCCGTTATCATGCATGAATGCCGTGTTGGTGGGTCTAAGCGCCATTCCTTCATTCATACACCATGCAATCTACTAATAGCCTGCTTGGCGTGAAGCATGAATGCAGCACTGCCGAGCAGACCCTTTTGTGCATCATCATGACAAATGGAGAAAAAGATTCCAACATGTAGCCCGCATGGGTGTCTGTACCGTAGTGCAGGGATGTAAGACTTCAGGTTTTATCAGGATTTCCTGATTTCTGAATTTTTTGAATGACAATTATTTTCCTCATACAAGTGGTATGGATGGTTGTTTGGAAAAATATAAGGCTTTTATTTCAAGTAGATGTATGGCTTCCTGATTTTTGCCCATTTCTGACTTACATCCCTGTACAGAATAAAATGAGAAAATGAACCCAGCTAAACCCGTCTCGTATAAAATTAACAATTATGCAGATACATTGATGAGCATGCCCTAAGTAGCACTCCCTGAGTTGCTCATATACCTCCCGGTCCCTGCACTTCCTGTACATTCAGACACCATCCTCGTTAGAAAAAAAAACGCGAATTTAGGGTCATATTTCAGTGACAATCTATATGTATGCTGCATTCTAATATTAATGATTTGATATACATCTATATGTATATTCGTTAATAAAACATGTACAAATCATTATCTAAAGGATAGTGTTCACAGAAATGTCAGCGTTTTCAAAGAAAAAGGGGTAATTTTAGGAACCCCAAAATCAGCGATTTCACTATAAAAAGGGTTGCTCTTTGTCTCAAAAATCAGTGGAAAAGGGTCATATTTGGAAAGTTTTAACGAGGATGGTGTCATGTTTGATATGTGAGTGCGGGGACCGGGATATACCTGTACCTAGAGTCGATATAAATGACGGGAGATGTGAAGGATGGAGGTACGGGTCGCGAACGGCCCGTGATTAACCCTGTAAAGGCTGCATAGCATCTCCACGTCCACTCTAGCCATGACGAGTATGTACACGGCCCTGGTCATCACTGCAAGCGTGCATCACGCCGATACTCCAGGAGTCTCTTCGGGAGTGTAACCGACATGATGCATGGATAGTACCCAGGCGAGTTACTCACCAGGACAGCATTCATGCATCATAATGACCAGAAGGCACTATACCCCAGTAGGTGGCTCATGTTTAATGGAGCATGCAGGTGGTAGTTTATCACCCTGTGCTTTCAGCCTGCGTCCAGTATGGACCACTGGCTGGACAGTCACACGGGAAATGCTTTCAGAGGTCGTGTGTCAGGGCGCATTTACCAAACTCTATTATAGATGAGCATGGCTTACAGTGTATTGAAGTTACAGGTCCGTAGGTTCTGGGAGAGAAAGAGGAGTAATATAAGTTTGAAAGGACTCTAGGAGGGCAGTGTATAGTAAGATAATGAGAACAGATTGATTTATCATTGCATATGTAAAGTAACTAAGTACACCATACAGTGAACGTTTCTATAAATTACAAAGCAGATAAAGTAGCTGATTGCTTTGAGGGTACCCAAGGCGACCCACCGCTTACCAACATACTTGGGGAGCCAGCCAGCTCAAATGTCGATATTTACAAAAGACCTGGTGTTGAAAGCAGCACCACATATAAGAGTTGAATCTGAGTAATTAGATAGTGCTGATTACAGATCTGGGGTGCGTATCTTGATATCTAGGTCGGAACAAGGTCAAATTAAAGGTCAAAGTTCACCATACTATTGCAATGGGTCCTAATCAACTTGGGATATGAATGGGGAATCCACCGTGCAATAAGGACCTCTAGTGTTAATGAGTGGAACAAAGCCCTCTGTCTGTTCTATATCAAAAACCAGATTGTGACCTTTGACCTTTAATTTGACCTTGTCCGACCTAGATATCAAGATACACACCTTAGATCCATAATCAGCACTATCAAATTACTCAGATCCAACTCTTATATGTTGTGCTGCTTTCAACACCAGGTACTCGGCCTGATCCCAGACTGGCTCCCCAACTAACACGGAAAGCCGCAGTTGGTTTTCTTCCATGCAACAGTAACTGGGTGAAGCTCATGAGTATGGCACAGACTCCATATGTGAGAATGTCACAAAGGTACAACTAAAATTTCATTTGGAAAATACAAAGATAAAAAGATGTTATACAAATCAAATTCCTTTTCACAAAAAAAATCCTTTACAAATATTATAAATAAATAATAATCGATTACTTTTTTCTAAGTAAAATATTTAAAAATACAAATCATGTAGAGAGGTGCTTGAATCTTTCATGGAACGATGGGGAATTTTTTGTAGATGTAAATAGACAATTTAAGGGCTTGAAAATATGTATTTTCTGCATATTTAGAGTGATTTTACCTTAATTTCACAAAACGACCATGTTAAGATTGTCCGTTACACGTCCGTTACGCCATATGGGGTCATATGGGGCCATATGAAGTACAGGAGAATTTAATATTTGGCAGGCCCTAGCTTTGGTAATAATCATCCTATAAAAAATTTAAGGTTACCTACCCCCCCCCCTAAATTGATACCAAGGAATCCAATGGTGCTATTTATTTTGTTCTATTCCATATTTTAAGGTTACCTACCCACCCCTCCTAAATTGATACCAAGGGATCCAATGGTGCTATTTATTTTGTTCTATTCCATATTTTAAGGTTACCTACCCACCCCTCCTAAATTGATACCAAGGGATCCAATGGTGCTATTTATTTTGTTCTATTCCAAATGGTTGCTTAGCAACAGGCACTTTATTAAAAAATATTCCACTTTAGGCCTGAAGACCTATATTTTCCATTGCAATTGAAAAATTATTAGAAAAGAAAGATTTATTTTTTTATGATTTTTTCACTTTCATTTGTTGCAATCTCATGAGCTTGAGCCAACTACCATTTCAGTTGGGAATAGACTATCTGGTCATTTCTTTTGTGTGTGTGGACAAAAGCACATCCCATGACACCATATGAGCAACTTTTTGTATTACGTCTCGTCACGCACATCACTTCTGACTTCAAGACTAGCGCTACCTTGAATTTTGAAAATCACATAAATTTGTACATTTTGTATTTTCACAGCCACTCGACTGTAAGAAGAAAAACACTTATTTTTACTTGGGGACACGTTAAAGCAATGCTCTCATTGGCAAGAGGCCATTTTAGTCTTCTGTGGAACAATACTACACTATTGATGAGAGTGCCACTTTAAGTTATATAGAACCTAGGTACTTTTTCTCGGGTAGTTTTTCTTGCGCTGATATCTCTGTTCGTCCAGACTCACTGTTCCAAAAACATGGCAGAGTGTAGGTTTTCCATTGCGCTTTAGCTCTATAGTCTTTTAAGGACTGGGTCAGTTCTGTAAGTTCATGTTTCTTTATTTGTATGATCACAGTGTGAACACCGGTATGGGTGATGCGCATCACCCATACCACAAATGGCAGTGTGCAGCTGAATGGGGGCATGATTTCATGCCTTTCTAAGAAATATTTACTGTTGTGGAGTTCAATATCTAAGTGTATTGTAAAACCGTACAAGCCAGATCTAAATGGAACATCTACTGTGGACTGGATTGTCCATATCAAATACTTTAAAATGTGTTATGGTATGGGTAATGCACACAGTTGGCAAACAGCTGGTATGGGTAATACATCACACTGGTATGGGTAATGCTAGAATACTTGGAGCAGATAGTTGACCCCTACAGTATTTTAGTAGCTCTGTGACTATTGTGAGGTATCTTTTACTCTTGGTACTCCCAAAAATATGTCCTCTGCCTTTAGAGTGTTTATACATCATGAGGCCTATGTGGTATGGTCACTTCTCTCATAGACCTGTTGGTCTATGCTAAATTGCCTCAAACCAAATCTGTGTGTAATTAGCAGGTCAAATACACACATAGATAGAGTAATACAGTGTTTAATTGTAAGTGCACCAAAGGAATGTGGTATGTCTGACAGTGGAAGGGCACTGGTCACTAAGCCTACTATGGGACCTACCATAAATCCTCACGTATAAGATGTGGCTTATAGACCCATTCAGAGCCAAGATGGTCAATGGAAGATGGGGGAGAGGGTCACCCAAAACCTCCCCCCAAGCCAAACAGGGTGTTTGGCAGGGATATTGGAGTCATAGCTGTACAGAGGTTTTGGGTGAATTCACAAGAAATAAAATAAGGGTGCATCCTGTATGCAAGGTGCATCCTATACACCAGGGATTATGGTACCTCAATCTTAAGACACCACCATCTCTGCACCCCAAGTAGGATCCAGGATGCTTTACTTCATCCCTGAAATTACACCGAATTTATTATTATATTCAATGTTTTTATCCTCATAGCTTATATCTCCGGCTTATATCTCAACCCTACAAAATAAGAAAAATCCTCTTGGCCAATCAAATAGTCCTGATGTAAACTTTAACTTATAACCAGTTTCCCAGCCAATGAAATGTGCTGACATACTAATGGCAGCAAAAGGGTTGTTGTTGATTTCTGAATAAACATCACATATGACATACATTCTAACAAAATAAAAAATGGTCTGTCCAATTGATTAGATATGTGTGGACAATTCTACTGTCAATTCAAGCAGAGAGTTACACAACACACAGTCAGTGTATATAGCGATGTCACTAGCATCAGACTTCAAGTTTTGTTTAATATGATACTCCAGTCACATGGGCCTACAATATCCTGGATTACTGCTTACGCTGCTATCAAAAATAGGTTGAAATGCCACTAGGGCTTAAATGTGTCACATTTACTGCAACAACCATAGCCGTGTCAGATCTGTTTTTGAGTGTTATTTGGCAGAATTCACATGACACAATGTATTGATAATCTATTTTTTGTTTAATAACACAGATAGATGATGGTTCTGAGGGTTGTGTTGGGGATTAGCACTGGGATGGTGCCAGGGCAGATTGCAATGTTGTTGTTGTTATTGGAAAATATTTTATTGATATTATGTGATCCTGATCCCCGGCTCATGGGGCCAAATAATTCAGAGGGCACCATGGAGGTCCCTTTTGGTTTGTTGATTTACTAATGGCAATCATTTGAAATGTGTCAGTATCAGGGATGTAAGTCTTCAGGTTTTATCAGGATTTCCTGATTTCTGAAAATTTTGAATGACATACATTCTACCTATACCAATGGTAAGGAAGGCTGTTTGGAAAAACAGAAGACTTTTATATCAAGTAAATGTAGGCTTCCTGATTTTTGCCCATGACTGACTTACATCCCTGCAGTATGTTGTGTTGAATCAATTGACCAACTTTTACTCTTCAACATCTTAATACATACATGTTGTCTATCAAAGTGTTGACAATTTGATAATTGCAGAAACAATTATACTGCATATAAACAAACTAGTGCCCTCCCAAGTCACACTTGTTACCAGGTTAATGCTGGTTAAATGCAGGCTACACTATTTCACATCAACTGTCCTCTTTCAATTCACTAAAACATTTCATATTAAAATATTTTACCTGTGGATAGCAATTAGAATAAAAAGATAATTATAATAATTTGAAGAGAAGATGTAAAACAAACTAACTTCAATTGCTCAGACTTGTGCATCACCCATACCACTTGTCAAAGCTAGATCAGCATTACCCATACCAGTGAAAAGCATTACCCATACTACTTGCAAAAAGATACCTCTTATTCTTGGTCTTCTGCTAGGTATTACATCCACTGATTGATGTTCATATGACTGGCAATACATTACACATATCCAGCAAAAATTTGAAATAAAACAGTAAAGTAGAGGTGTAGAAATTGTATCTTTCCTTATGAGTGGAAATAGCCGGCGCCATGAAGGGGTCACGTGGAGAGTCCATAGGCATTCTATGAGGATACCTTTAAAGGAGACTAAAAATTTACCCCCATTCTCTTTGATGATAACTCAGGATACTATTCAACCGTCACAAAATGTGTGCGTCATTGCTCAGAGCTCTCCAAACCTGCTCATTTTGATGGCAGAAGTAGTATTTGTAGGTATGGAGGTGACGCAACTGATTTTAATGTAATGTTTAGTAAATAATGCATAAAATCTTCCATGGGAAATGAGAAGAATAAATTGGTAACTGCTAGATTTTAGGTGGTGTCTTTTCTTAAAATATTTGTACAAATCCAGTACACCATGTGAATGGGGACTGAACTAGAATTATGGCCCATCATCTTCACAGATAAAGAAGCCTGGTTGCAATTATATTCTTTTATTGGAATCAAAAATGACCCAATCCTAATCTTCATCGTGAAGTAGGAATTCAGATTTCTTTAGTCATCTTGCAGCACAGCGCGGACGCTTTACTGAGCTCCGGAAATTGTCCCCAGAATTCAATTCCAAACCACTTCAATTTTGGAAGCTCCCTACACAAATTAGATTTGAATCTCCAAGATGGTGATGCTGTATGCGAAGGCTAGGACTGTCCCTGCTGTCCAAGGAGTGGGAAGAATATGATTGCGTGGGCTAGAGAGAGTAAAGCACTCTCCTGAGCATCGCTGCTCAAAAGATATTGATTGTCAATATTGACAATCTAATCTTTCATAGTTGACATTATAATTATTAGAATTTCCCTTAAAATACCCCTAATCCTCTCAAATCTGGCCAAAATCTCAGATTATGTACCCTTACTGAAATAAAACACTAGAGGAGATGCTGCAATTTCACAGGGGCTTCCAGTACATAGTAGGTGGCCCGTGACCTAGGACGATTTTGTCTCCGAAATTGATAGAAACATGATTTCAAATGCTTTACTATGAAAACAAATTCATCGGAAAATATCCAAAACTAGATTTAGTTTCAACACGGACCTGAAAGACTGGATTTGAATCAGTATAGCATTGCAGTCTATCAACTGTGCCATGGGTCCCTGGTGGGAGAAATGGGAACTACTAATGGTAGGCCTTAACATGACCTACAGAAGATAATTTTTTTGCCCCACTTAGCTTTGTCACAGCTCTTTGATTCAAAAAGCATCAGAGAGCCCTTGATCTATAGTTTCTGACTGACCCTATTTCATCATGATATCAAAAGTGGATATTTTTAAGAAAAGGCTCCGATTATGAAGATTTTTTTGAAAAATTACCAAAAATTCCCCCCCTCCTAGAAAATTTTCTTCTCATGATTTCTATCGGAAATCACTTGGGTCAATTAGATGAAGAACATAGCTGTCCAAATCCTTTTGAATTATGGATCTATCACAATTCTAAGTGACAAAAGAAAATTATCTCCTGACTGCCACTTTATGAGTTCGGGGCTGAATTAGCTTTATATTTCTATCAGAATGACCAATCCAAGATAATTTTTTTCCCCAACTTAGCTATGTCACAGCTCTTTGATTTAAAAAGCATCAGAAACCCTTTGATTTGTAGTTTCTGACTGACCTTATTTCATCATGATATCAGAAGTGGTTATTTTTGAGAAAAGTCTGCGATTTTGAAGATTTTTCTGAAAAATTATCAAAAATTGCCCCCATCCTAAAATTTTTTCTTCTTCTGATTTCCATCGGAAATCACTTGGGTCACTTAGATGAAGAACATAGCTATCCAAATCCTTTTGAATCATGGATCTATCACAATTCTAAGTGACAAAAGAAAATTATCTCCTGACTGCCACTTTATGAGTTCGGGGCTGAATAAACATTATATTTCTATCAGAATGACCAATCCAAGATAATATTTTTCCCAAACTTAGCTATATCACAGCTCTTTGATTTAAAAAGCATCAGAAAGCCTTTGATTTGTAGTTTCTGACTGACCTTATTTCATCACGATATCAGAAGTGGTTATTTTTTGAGAAAAGTCTCCGATTTTGAAGATTTTTCTGAAAAATTATCAAAAATTGCCCCCATCCTTAAATTTTTTCTTCTTCTGATTTCCATCGGAAATCACTTGGGTCACTTAGATGAAGAACATAGCTATCCAAATCCTTTTGAATCATGGATCTATCACAATTCTAAGTGACAAAAGAAAATTATCTCCTGACTGCCACTTTATGAGTTCGGGGCTGAATAAACATTATATTTCTATCAGAATGACCAATCCAAGATAATATTTTTCCCAAACTTAGCTATATCACAGCTCTTTGATTTAAAAAGCATCAGAAAGCCTTTGATTTGTAGTTTCTGACTGACCTTATTTCATCACGATATCAGAAGTGGTTATTTTTTGAGAAAAGTCTCCGATTTTGAAGATTTTTCTGGAAAAATTGTCAAAAATTGCCCCCATCCTAAAATTTTTTCTTCTTCTGATTTCCATCGGAAATCACTTGGGTCAATTAGATGAAGAACATAGCTATCCAAATCCTTTTGAATCATGGATCTATCACAATTCTGAGTGACAAAAGAAAATTATCTCCTGACTGCCACTTTATGAGTTCGGGCCTGAATTAGCTTTATATTTTTATCAGAATGACCAATCCGAGATAATTTCTTTTCCCAACTTAGTTATGTCAGAGCTCTTTTATTTAAAAAGCATCAGAAAGCCGTTGATTTGTAGATTCTGACTCACCTTATTTCATCATGTTATAAAAAGTGACTATTTTTGAGAAAAGGCTCCGCTTTTGAAGATTTTTTTTTAGAAAAATTGCCCCCTCCTAGAAAATTTTCTTCTCGTGATTTCCATCAGAAATCACTTGGGTCACTTAGATGAAGAAAATAGCTATCCAAATCCTTTTGAATCATGGATCTATGAAAATTTTAAGGGACAGAAGAAAATTATCTCCTAAGGGCCAGTGACTGAAAGATTTTGTAGGAGACTTCCATAGTTACCCACCAGGGGGCAGCACACTCATTTCTCTCTCTTTTACAGATATACTGCTTTCATTGCATAGATAACCTATCTGTGCATTACCATAATGGTTAATTATAGTTATAGCTACAAAATTTACATATTATTTGTAAGAATAAGTTATGGATAAATAAAATATAAGATGTTTAACATGCTGGCTCTGTGCTGCCACCTAGTGACACATAAGGATTTCCATTGCCATCTAGTGGCAGATGGTGAAAACACACCCATGGCACAGCTCTCCCAAAGAAGGCCTTTCTTTCATATCCAGTGTTTCAGGTCCATGGTTTCAAGACTGAAAAAAATCTCCATACCTTTAGATAGACCAGCTGGACGCCTGTTGTCCAATCTGTTGCCAACATGGTTTGATGTTCCCCTTCACCAAGTTATAAACGCTTTGCAACTATAATATACCTGCCACAAAATGTCCACAAAATGTAACTCCCTTTTTCAGAGAACATTGTTCTGTCGTCACCTAACTATCTCAAATGATATCCAAAATGGGATGTGGACATTGTATATTCTGTAGGCAAAGCATGGCATAACACAAGCCATAACTCATACAGATCGCCCCTATACCCAGCTGGCTGTCCGTTCACGAGACGACCACTGTCAGAGGGAATCAAGACAAACGAGAAGCGTGTTGTTGGCGGCGCCGTCCTCCTGAGGCCTGCCACAATCAATGCCTATTCTTTTATTGAATCATTTGTCGGTGTCCGCGCCCATCTCGGGTTATGTCCGCAGGGTCAGGATGCGGAGGCGTTATGGGTGGCAGGGTGAATGGGATCTGGTTTAGGGTTTGTCTATCGGCTGTGCGATACCATTCTCCAGTTTTGCACAATATTAGAATGTAGCTGTTGAACTTGATGTACATGTGTATGCAGAAACAGGGCTGCCAGCAAGTCGCTATGACGGATGAAGTAGGGTAAGTCTACCTTGAACCGACTAGGAATGTTGGTGCATAAGTCCAGCACCTAGTGTCTCTTAGATAACATAGATAGAGTAGAACATGGTTAGGCCACACCAAAAAAAAATTGGTCTACGGATTTTGGTTTTGAAAAAATGGTGCGAGCGAGCAAACTTCTTTTATTTTTAAGAATTTTTTGGCATCCAATGGATTCCTTGCTGGGAAATTGAGGCGAGCGAACAAATTTAATTTTTTTTTTAAATTTTGCCACAAATTTTGCCACAAACATCGCAAAGAGAAAACTTGTAGAAACTGAAGCGAGTGAAATCCGTAGACAAGATTTTTTTCAAAGAAAAAAAAATTGTATTTCCGAAAATATGGAGAGGGCGAACCGTAGACCAACTTATTTTTTTGGTGTGGCCTTATTAAGTACAAAAGACCTTGCATATGCCTCTGATGTTATTCATAGATTGAATTATGAAAAACAGCTGTGGTAAGGTGGGGTTTTCGACTCAGGGTGCCAATAATATGCCCAGTGGTCGAGTCAGGGACGACTTACCCTATGTGAAAGGTTCAGCTCTGAAACATCCATCAAGTTGGTCACCCACCCAAGGGATAAAGATCAGTTTGAATCAATTCCTAAATATCAACTGGTTGAATCAATGTTGTAGCTGGGTGACATGTTCGCACCTACTAACTAGATCTGCCCTTTAATACTCTGACCAACCCCCCACCCCCCCACCCCAAAAAAATTAAGGTAGGTCAAGCTGATGAAGATGAAGCAGCATCAGCAAAAACAACAACAACAATACCAGCAAGCTCCTGGCCCCATCCCACACACATTTAGAACTGCATGCCACACCCTCGACAGCACTGTCTTCCCCACCAAGTATTGGGCTATTGGCAATCGAAGTCCCCCACATGTATACATGTGCCCTCCCGAGACTATTGGTTTGTCGTAATGGCACCAGGGTTAACGGACGCAGAAAACACATTACCGAGGCATTTTAGATTTTTTTGTTGATATTATTTATGGAAGTTGAAAGTATGAATAAGTTGACGGCATATGGAACATCATTTAGCTATTGAGGAAACTGACTTACAGGGCCCATTTTAGTTAAGGAAGGGAGGGTAGATATGGGAAATGCAGGCGCCGGTGAATTGATTTACAGAAAGAATAGCAGAATAGTACATGTCCTTTCCCTTTACCATGAGGAGGCGGGTGTACAGGCTAGAGACAGACCAGCAGAGGTCACTCACTCTCTTAGCCTGATGGCGACACGTATTGGATCCAAATATAGATGTGCGGCCGGATAGAGCAAAAGTTGGCAGCATGGGGCTGGAAGGGCAAGGCCTGTCACCCAGCCAATGGATAGCCCAAAATAGACGCATTAGATATCTTAATGCCTCGGACATCGAACCCTTGGGCTATGATCCTGGACACAGGATGCACAGATATATGTAGCACTAATAAGCTAATTGCCCGGGCTGCTTTGACGCATCATGGACATATAAAAATCGAGATAAGCTATATTTCTGAGGCACTAAAACGCTACTAGACTGGCAAGAACTGAGCTAGCGCCACGCCCTCACCAGACGTATCCAACATGTAGTCTTATACGTGCTTTTTGGAGATGGTATAAGACGAGGGGTATGTATAATATAGATTTGCACATATCAAGTTTGATCACCTTTTTGGGTGTGATGTCAATAACATCATACGATAATCTAGTTTGTGAGTTTAGTTGGTGGCATTGGAGCGCATTGATCTCAGGCCATGGCATTGCTGGTACCCGGCGACAAAGAACTGCACCACGGAACCAGCTCTGGAAGGCTGGTGACCTTCACCTTGCCACACTTCCTCATACCTGCAGAACAAAGATACCGCCATTCTTCGTTTGTCGATCGTCAAGAACAGATCTAGTCAGATTTTAAGACAAACGTTGGACACCACGCGCCTATATTGGGGCATATTAATTATCCACTGGTTATTACCAGTCTTTGCTATATTTTTTAAAATAACACCCACCATTATTTCCAATACACGACGATTAAGCGGATAGCGGAGGATTTAAATCTCCCGCCATGGCAGACGGAGGCCGCACTCCATCGGTCACATCTTTATACACCTCGTCACGACGCCGGCTAGAAAGAGATCTCCGACGTCTGGAGGCCGGGACAGATATGAATGATACGGGGGATACGCTACGCACAGTGGACCAGACAGTGGACTTTCCCAGACATAAATCTACTAGAATCTCAGACATGTCGAGGAGTAGATATTCCGACGACACGAGGTATACAGACCGCCATACCCCACCACGTGACACTTCAACGCCGGCTAATGATTCCAGAGCCTCCAGCATTGGTAATAGAACACACAGGCGCCTCAGATTGTTAGAGGACGGTATGGGTGACGTGGACAGGAAAATAGAGACCGTGCAGGCGCAGGTTGAAGGTATGGACAGTAAGCTGGAACGTATCTTGAGACTGACAGTCGCCAATAATAGCCGGCGAGAACGCCATACGGACACGGTCGAGAGACGAAGGACCTACCGGCGTACTGACAGAGAGAACGCCGACCCAAATCGCTCTACTGCCCGACAACAACAGCGTGGGGAAGCTATACACGACCGTCCACGCCAGAGGCCTGAGGAGAGGGACAGACATCGGATGAAGGACGAGAGGGATCGCCGGCAGCCTACGGCGCAGGACGCGCAGCATACCAGGAGGGGTAGCACCGAGAGGCACCCCCCCCCGGGACCCGCCTACGCCGCCACCACAGCAAGGACAGGACCAACGGGTAGCCGAGGGGGGCCGCACGGAGAGATGCCCCCCCCCGGGAATCGTCTAGAACACCAACAGAACGACGGGAATTCCGCCTTCCACCACCAGACATAGGCTATGGTCCCCGCCGCCAGGAGGGGCAGACTTCTACACGGAGGAGTACTACAGACCATAGAAATCCACATACCCCACGCCCTGATAGGACAAGGGCCAGGACGGACTATTCATTACATGAGCAGGCTGCCCGGCACCAAGCAGACCCCCCGCGGGATATGCCTGACCCGGCGGCACTTCGGGCTCAACATGACGCTAAGGATTATATCGACCAACAGCTGATGCGCGAGCAGTATAAAAAACAGTTAACAGATGGTAAGATCACGCTTCTAACAGATATACATACTGATCGCTTAATGCCAAAACCATACATGTATATCCAGAGAGATAACTGTAGTACTATTAAACAGAGACTAGACCAGCGTAATAATATTACCTCATTAGAGTACATTAATGCGGCCCTAGCACTAGTCAGGGACCCGAAGGCCTGCCTACCTGAAGAATGCCCATATATCCTTGACCACATAAGAGATGTTACCGACGACGCAATGGCGAGACCATGGCACCAGGTCAGACGATGGTCTGACTCAGTGTTTGATGCCATCGAAGCTAGAAGGTATACATGGGCCGACACCCAACGCATTCAGAATGAAAGGTTTAGACTGGCCATTATGGCAAGTGGCCATAATTATAATATCAATAACAATGAACATGCTAACCATGCCCCCGCTGGCAGCTCTCACCCAGCAGCCAGGGGATTAAATGAAATCATTTGTAGAGATTTCAATTCGGCGCGCGGGTGTAAGTCAAACGCGCATCATACATCTGGTCAAAACAGGTACCTCCATTTCTGTCTGTACTGCGAGACAAAAGGCCGCACCTCAAACCATAGTATAATTGAGTGTAATCAGAAATTTAGAGACGCACCGAATGCAAATGGCAACAATCAGTGGCAACAGAATGGCAACAGTAATGGTAACAACAAGCCACCGGGTAGCAACCCTCCAAAAAACGCCTAGCAGGGGAACCAGCTACGACGAGTGTCAATGGGTATCCCCCCACAACATATATATTAAATGACAGCTTACATTCAAAACCTGTGCATATTGTAGATAAGCTAGTACGCACCGCCTCGCCGAGGGAACGGGAGGCAGGCCTGGAACAAGATGGCGGCGCCCTCCTACTATGCGGCAGCCACCATGATGATTCACGTGACAAGACGTCACGAGAGCACGAGAACACGGACGATGACAACAAACAAGATGGCGCCGCCCAGTCCCACATTGAGCGCCGCCATGATGAACAACGCAGTACCACGCGTATAACGAGATGCCTTCCCACAATTCCTACGCAAGATGGTGACATGAGACAACAAGGGAAGGAAGAAGAACAAGCATGTTTTTCCAAAAGTGAGTTCATGTCAGTCTTAAAGGCTACACAAAATGCATATCGTACCGCTAAATGTTTCAGCCCTGACACTGATTACTTCATGGAGATGGGTACTCAAATTATTGATTCTGTTGCTCCGCAGGTCGCACGAGAACGATCAGGCGGCCGGCAAGATTCAACCACTAACCGACTAGAGCTGGCTGCAATCAAGAACAACGATGAGGAGACAGCAGGTACGCCCCCAGACTTTGAGGTTATTAAGAGGTGTTGCCAGAATGACTATGTAGAAGCGGGAGTGGATATTACCCCCACCGCCTTCGTAGAGTACAGACGGCGGTGGTGGCCAGATCCGTCAGAACACTTTAGACAGGGGTACCACACGTTGACAAAGATCTATGACACAGTTAAGGCCACGGGCCTCCCCAATGCACTGGGTGCTAGGATCCCACTTCCCACTGGTCTCAATATACCAGCGTGGAACAAATATCTTGGTAAATCCACAGATCAGGGCTCCTTGGAACTCTTGGACATGCTGACGTATGGTTTCCCGCTGGGATATATGGGCCCGGTGTCTAATACACAAGACACCCCCAATCATCCCAGTGCAGTAGACTATGGCTCACACGTAGATCAATTTATCAATAAAGAAATGGCAACCGGGGGTCTACAGGGTCCATTCGATGAATCCCCATTTTCTCAATGGGCTCATGTCTCCCCCTTGATGACTAGAGAGAAGAAAGAATCAGACTCCAGGAGGGTCATTACAGATATGACTTTTCCTAAACAATACTCAGTAAATGACTATATATTGAAGAATACTGTAAATGGAAAGCCCCGTCAGCACACCCTCCCTACAGTGGAGGCAGTTGCTGACGAATTAGCTAAGCTTGGCCCGGGGGGTTACCTCTCCAGTATTGATATACAGAGGGCTTATAAAAATCTCAACAGCGATCCAGGGGCGTGGCCCCTCCTCTGCATGAGATGGAAAGATCAATATTATATAGATACCAGTGTTCCGTTCGGTTCTAGAGCATCAACAAATCATATGCAAAGAGTAGCGGAGGCAATCACAGATATATTACATAGTAAAGGAGTCTTTGCAAGGATATATCTGGACGATATATTGATTATCTCTAAAACTCTTCCTATTGCACAGAGAGACTACCAGACAACAAGGGACCTGCTGAGAGAACTAGGCTTACCCGAGGCCGAGGAGAAACTACAACCCCCTTCAAATGTGGTAAAATGGCTAGGAGTGCTGATCGACGGCGCCAGTATGACAGTCTCCATCCCACCTAAAAAGATGGAAGAAATAAAGGGTAAGCTACAATACTACTCCAAGAAACGCTCGGTTACAAAGAGACAGTTGCAGAGCATCTTAGGGGTATTGCTTCATATAGCAAAATGCGTGCAGTCTGCCAGACTGTTTGTGAGCAGGTTGTTGGAAGCACTCAGGTCCATGAGGGGCAAGTATATCAATATCAATTCAGATATGAGAAAGGATATTGCCTGGTTTAAGGAGTATGCAACACAATGGAACGGGATGGGCATCATACCAGACAGACAGTATTCGAGAACATTACATGTGGACGCCTGCCTCAGTGGGGTAGGTGCTACTGATGGCACATACGCCTACGCCGCACAAATCACACCGGCTGATGACGGTGTCCAGAACATTGCACATGCTGAGGCAGCTAACGTGGTCATGGCACTACAGTCTATGCTGTCAGAGAAGGATGATGGGGGACATATACAAGTATTCTGTGATAACTCAGCGGCAGTTAGTGTGCTTGAGGGTGGCAAGGGCAGAGACGGGGTCCTTCTGGACTGTGCTAGGGCTTCATGGATGACACAAGCCATATTCAATGTTAAAATTACGTATAAACATGTCCCTGGCGTCGAGAACAAAGACGCTGACATATTGAGTAGAGCACATTTGGGTGATCACCAGATGTCATTGGCTCAAGACCTCATTGCATCAAAGAACCTAGCTATTATCACCCCATGCTCATATGTATTAGACTGTATCTCACCTCATATATGTTCCAGATCCGGCGTCCAGCTGGCTGCAACAAAGGGCCGCCCAGCGCCAGGAAAAGGCGCGCGCACCTGGCACGGTCTCCAACAGGAGGTCGGCGGCGGGCCTCTACCATCTGTACGCCAGGATGGAAAGTATCGACCCATACAGACCAACATATCAAGACCTATGCGGATTCATAGAATTCATGTTAATGGACAAATTACACCCGAGAACAGTACGCAACAACATGACTCATGTAAAGATGCATGTCACATTGGCAGACCAAAACACGGCAGTCTTCGACCACCACAGGGTGAAGATGGCGTTAGACGCGGTCGACAAGAACAAGGAAGTTGTATCCAATCAGAAGGAGGCCATGCCAATCCCCATACTCAAGAAGGTCCTAGACTTCATGCCGGATACAGAAAAGGGCCGACTTACGAGAACGGCCATGCTCATCATATACAGCGCGGCACTCAGGAAGTCAGAACTGCTCCCCCCCAGCGGGAACAAATTTTGCCATATATCCCACCCCACAAGAGAGGATCTAGTGCGGACTCGGACTGGCGTGGCAATACACATAAAGAAAGCCAAGAATATGCAGAAATACGACGAAGCAAGGACTGTGTACATTCACTCCGTGGAGGGTTCTCAGTATTGCCCGGTAGAAGCAGTGAAAAGGACCCTGCTGGAATCACCGTCTCAGAAGGTGGGAGAGCCATTACTTATGTTCAACAAGTCCAGAAAGGCCCTCCCAGTCTCCACTGTGGAGAAACTTCTGAAAAAGGCATTACTGTACTACAAGATAGACCCAGAGATTTATTCACTTCACTCCCTCAGGGCATCTGCAGCAACAGTGGCCCATGATGCGGGATGCTCTGAGCGGGACATACAAACATTTGGGCACTGGAAGTCCAATGCATATAAAGGTTATATTAGATCAAACAACCTCAAAGTGAATTTTGCAATTGCAAAATCACTACAACTCTAAAATCCCACCACCTTCCCCCTACACACACCATGTATGGCGTCTTGGCCATTTATTATAATACATTCGTATCACATCAAATGTATTTCTTAACAAAATTTTATAACACATATGTCTCAAATGTTATAAAATGTAAAGGTTTAATATGTTCTACAAATAATAAACTTTTATTAGCCCACACCGGCCTACACTTCATTTGTCAAAGGGTACATTCAGTAATGTTGGTGGCATTGGAGCGCATTGATCTCAGGCCATGGCATTGCTGGTACCCGGCGACAAAGAACTGCACCACGGAACCAGCTCTGGAAGGCTGGTGACCTTCACCTTGCCACACTTCCTCATACCTGCAGAACAAAGATACCGCCATTCTTCGTTTGTCGATCGTCAAGAACAGATCTAGTCAGATTTTAACCCACCCACCCTCACCAAGAACTTTGAACTTTTACAGACTCACATTTTATTCAGATCACAGATCTTTTATTTCACAAGTGCCATTTATTATAATACATTCGTATCACATCAAATGTATTTCTTAACAAAATTTTATAACACATATGTCTCAAATGTTATAAAATGTAAAGGTTTAATATGTTCTACAAATAATAAACTTTTATTAGCCCACACCGGCCTACACTTCATTTGTCAAAGGGTACATTCAGTAATGACCATGCCATTATATGGAATGTGAGCCTGCATTATCCAGCTCAGTGCTGTTATCTACTTAAACTGTTCAGCACTTATCAACGAAATATTCTGCTGTAGATCTATCACCTGAAAGGAAACAGTAGACAAAACTATATATAATACGATATAAAGACCCACCCCTTATTTCAATCTGTACCATGGTAGTGGAAGGAGAGTGGTTTTGCAATCCACTGAGATCGATGTTAGAAGTATTCGTTGCAAGACCTGTACCAATATGACCATTTGATTGCATCATGCTGCCTCCCAGCTCCTACTCATCCGACACCATGTTGTACCAAGGCAGTGATTTGACAGCACTTCTTGGGTACGTCTTGTCGACTTTTCATGGGGGCAATAATAAGCCTGAAGGGCAGTATATAAACTATGCTGCCCTATACCATCTTTTAACTTAAACTTTCAAGGGTTAAAGTCAACCCTCTCCCCAAGAGAGGTCCCCCCCCCTCCAACACACCATTAACACAGGCCCCATCAAACGTGGTCAGGAGATTTTGATCTTGATGGATATAATTTGCACAGGCTAGACAGGGCAAGAGAAAAAGATGCTGGCGGCGTATGTATATTATGTTACTGAAGCACTCTCATGTGATACGGTATCATTCCAACATCTCAACAGAAGTCTACCTAAAATCGAAATACAATGGCTATTGATTAACAAAGGTAAATCGAAAAAGCTACTCTTGGCAAATATCTATAGACCCCCTGATTGTACAAAAAAAAAATGATTTCATAAACTCGCTGAGAAATACTGTTGGTCAAATTACTGAAATAGAAAATTATGATGTGATTATTACTGGAGATTTTAATATCAATGACAAACGACAACAGCAAGGAAAATGTGTATTCATGTATGGATGACTTTGCCCTAAAGCAATTACCGGTAATCAAAGAACCCACTAGAATAGCCGACACACACACATGTATAGATTTGATTTTTACAAATGTTGTACACATCAATGCGAGTGGCGTGGCCAATATTAATATTTCTAACCATTTGCCCGTATATATGAGGTTGAAGAAGGACAAAGCACCGTTCATCACTAAAGAATTTACTGGTCAGTCCTACAAAAACTTTAATCAAGATAAATTCAAAGATTATTTTATGAATTGTGATTGGTCTGACTTTGATGACACAAGTGTTGTTGAGAAATGTTGGTCCATTTACCATGAAAATCTTATGTACGCCCTTGATAAAGATTGCCCAGTTAAGACTTTCAATGTCAAAAATAAGGATCAGCCATGGATAACCCCTGAGCTTAAAGTATTTGTTGCAGAAAAAAATCTCGCACTTACAGAGCTGCCACTTTTACTGGTTTTCCAGGAATTCCTGGTTTTGGTTGGTCCAGATTTTTTAACTAAATCATGCTGATTTCCTGGAAAAGGGTGTCGAAAATCCGGTTTTCCTGGTTTTGGTCAGCCAGCGAGTGGCATCTCTGCACTTCAAAAAGCCAGAAAAACAAATTCGGGTTTGGATTGGCACATTGCCAATAATCTAAAAAATGAAATATGTACTGAAATAAAAGAAACACAACAAAATTTTGTTGTAGAAGAAGCAGAAGAAAATAAAAACGACCCCCAGAGATTCTGGCAGGCCATGAAACTTTTGGTACCCGGCAAAAAGCAAAAGTCAAAACAAATTATCTTAAAGGTTACAGATGGAAAATATATTGAACCCAACGACACTGCTGATCACCCGGACCAAAATGCAGTAGAAAAGCAGCACTAAAGCAGCTGGGAAACAGTGTGGTGTGACAGTAGTGATTCAGTGTGGAAGCAGCATCAGAAACAGTATTGTATCAGCATCTACTGTCATTCTACTGCTCAGCACCACAAAACTTGCAGCAATGGTACAGTAGTAGGACAGTAGTACTAGCAGCATGCAAGCAGTATTGAATCAGTTGTCCCAATTATGTAAATTAGATGGCAGCATTTGAACAGTATCTACTTATTTAATGCTGCATGACCATATATGGGGTTGGGGCAGTGTTCAATCAGCACTACTGCATGGCTGCTGCTATAGCAGTAGTTGAGCAGTAGATCATACTGAAAACTACTGCTGGGGGCAGGTAGAAGCATAAAAGAAGCAGCCGCTGTTCTAGTACGGGCACTACCAATGCCTCTCTAGGTGGTCCTTGCTGGATTTGAACTTGGGATCTTCTGATTACTCTACCAACGCATTAGCCCCCTGAGCCACCACCCCATCAGCTATGTGGAGTGGTTACTACTTCCTAGTAGTGCATGCAAATCATGTAGGGGGGGGGGCTAGGGCAGTATTGATTCCGTAGTACTGGATAACTCTTACCATAGCAAAAGGGTAAGAGTAGACATATCTATCGAGTGCTGCTATAGTATGCCTTTCGGTTTACTGATGTTAAGGTGATGAGACAAGCACTTTGTAATTATCAATGATACATGGATACTATGTAAAAAAACATGTCATGATGGGGACCAAAAGAATACTTGATGATTCAGTATATTTGTACCCTATATAAAATCAGTGAGCAATTCCTCACTTTCATACACCCCAACATCCATGTGTATCCTTTACTGGCACTGAATAAGATATTTATATGCAAAGGGGTGAAGTATGCTTGTCTCCACAAACACTGGATAGTTTCATTATTTTATGTGAATAACTTCTTCCCGTAGAGATAGCATTACGGAGCCGATCCGCACACCCCCAGTGGCGTAACGTGTGCCGGTCCACCACAGCGGCCGATCCACCACTGAAGCCTCGTTCTGGGTGCATGTAAACATTCAAAATGGCGAACCGGCACTTTTACGGGGAACTACGGTACCGGATTTTGATAATTTTTCCTTATTTAAACCTCTAAAAACATAAAATAAATATAGAACTAAACTCCCCTGGTGTCCTCGGTGGCTGATCCACCCCTTGTGGTGGATCGGCCACCTCGTACACCACGGTCGTTTAGTTCTATCTATTTATTACATTACTGAATCTTTTGATTGCTGTTCACAACCATACTGACATTCACACTATGGACTGTCTTAGAAGCATCAGGTAAATAATCCGTGAATGGACAGTCATACCAGTAGATGGTTAGTAGACTACTGCATCTATGCTGCTGCACAGAGTGTATAATTTCTGGAATCTATTAACATTTAGTTGAGAGTCAGTAGACTACTGATTCTAGCCTGAAATGCAGTGCATATTCAGTTGATAGTCAGTACACTACTGAGTCTAGACTGAAAATGCAGTGTGGAGTCAGCTGTTTCGGAAGTATTTCAGCAGTACCTACTGCAATATGCAGTTGTTGATCAGCATATTCTCAGTAGCCACTGATAGGAGAAGTAGAAACTGCCTTCTGGTCCGGGAGTAGGGCATGAGGAGGAGGACCAGAGGTGACATAGGTGTGTTTTTTTTAAAGGATTTAATCTGTTTATTGACCATAAAAGATATACAGGTTGCATTTCATTGTACCGTATGATGCCTATAAATGGATGCATGAAAGAATCTACACATGTTTGTCGAACATATCACAGCTGTTTTCAGCAATAAACTGACCATACAGAATCACATAATATTTGTTGAGTATTTCCATGAAAAAAATACAATTACTTTCATTAAATAAGTAGATACTGTTCAAATGCTGCCATCTAATTTACATAATTGGGACAACTGATTCAATACTGCTTGCATGCTGCTAATACTACTGTTCTACTACTGTACCACTGCTGCAAGTTTTGTGGTGATGAGCAGTAGAATGACAGTAGATGCTGATACAATACTGTTTCTGATGCTGCTTTCACACTGAATCACTACTGTCACACCACACTGTTTCCCAGCTGCTTTAGTGCTGCATTTCTACTGCATTTTGGTCCGGGCTGCTAACAAGCCTGTCTACTGCTAACAAGCAGACCACTCAGGACCACCTCAAGTCACACCCAGGAGCAGAAGGGATCAATACTCAGGCCCAGGGGGGCCACTCTCGAATTTGTAGATACCATGTGCGTACAACACCCTAAATTTTGTACCCTATTAGCTGGGCAAAATTACTCAAAAACACCCCCCTTTTGGCGGCATACACCCCCAAAATTTACTGAAAATATACCCCCTTTTGGTGGGTCCCCTCTAAAATAACAAAAATCATACCCCTTTTGGCGTGCAACTCCCATAACTTCTGAGAAAAATTCCCCTAAAAATCTCCTAAATATACCTTTTTTTACTGTAAATTTCGGGATTTTTCGTTGGTAATTTACCCCTTTTTGCCCAAATCAGCCCAAAATACACCCCTATTAAAGGATCCGGGGGGACCCACCCCTTGTACCCAAAAAGTACCCCCTTTCCCGCTAGTTTGTGTACGCACATGGTTACTATAGGATGTATAGCAACCCGGACCAGAAGGCAGTATCTACTTCTCCTATCAGTGGCTACTGATAATATGCTGATCAACAACTGCATATTGCAGTAGGTACTGCTGAAATACTTCCGAAACAGCTGACTCCACACTGCATTTTCAGTCTAGACTCAGTAGTGTACTGACTATCAACTGAATATGCACTGCATTTCAGGCTAGAATCAGTAGTCTACTGACTCTCAACTGAAAGTTAATAGATTCCAGAAATTATACACTCTGTGCAGCAGCATAGATGCAGTAGTCTACTGACCGTCTACTGGTATGACTCTGTCCATTCACGGATTAGTTACCTGATGCTTCTAAGACAGTCAATAGTGTGAATGTCAGTATGGTTGTGAACATCAATCAAAAGATTCAGCAATGGAATAATGAAACTATCCAGTGTTTGTGGAGACAAGCATACTTCACCCCTTTGCATATGAATATCTTATTCAGTGCCAGTAATGGATACACATGGATGTTGGGGTGTATGAAAGTAAGGAATTACTCACTGACTTTATATAGGGTACAAATATACTGAATCATCAAGTATTCTTTTGGTCCCCATCATGACATTTTTTTTACATAGTATCCATGTATCATTGATAATTACAAAGTGCTTGTCTCATCACCTTAACATCAGTAAAGCGAAAGGCATTATACTATAGCAGCACTCTATAGATATGTCTACTCTTACCCTTTTGCTATGGTAAGCGTTACCCAATACAACTGAACCAATACTGCCCTAGTCCCCTCCTACATGATTTGTATGCACTACTTCCTAGTAGTAACCGCTCCACATAGCTGATGGGGCGGTGGCTCAGGGGGCTAATGCGTTGGTAGAGTAATCAGAAGATCCCAAGTTCAAATCCAGCAAGGACCACCTAGAGAGGCATTGGTAGTGCCAGTACTAGAACAGCGGCTGCTTCTTTTATGCTTCTACCTGCCCCCAGCAGTAGTTTTCAGTATGAGCTACTGCTCAACTACTGCTATAGCAGCAGCCATGCAGTAGTGCTGATTGAACACTGTCCCAACCCCATATATGGTCATGCAGCATTAAATAAGTAGATACTGTTCAAATGCTGCCATCTTATTTACATAATTGGGACAACTGATTCAATACTGCTTGCATGCTGCTAATACTACTGTTCTACTACTGTACCACTGCTGCAAGTTTTGTGGTGCTGAGCAGTAGAATGACAGTAGATGCTGATACAATACTGTTTCTGATGCTGCTTTCACACTGAATCACTACTGTCACACCACACTGTTTCCCAGCTGCTTTAGTGCTGCATTTCTACTGCATTTTGGTCCGGGAAGTGCCCCCCCCCCCGGGTACTCAGGGTGCCTCTGTCCTCCAGGTCCTGGTGTCCTATTCTCGGTCCTAGTTTAAATTCAAACTCATCTTGAATAGGGAAGGGTCAGCAGAGAGGTACAATAAAAAATAAGTCGTTGTGATGTTGCATGACCGCATCCCTTATTATGACACCGCCAAGGCTCATGCTCATGCCTTGCTCGTGCTATGGGCTTTGGTGCAATGCTAAAGGGATAACATGATGCACCACTACTGTGTTGTCCAGTTGGAGCAACCTGATGGCACAGATAAGTCATCTAGGTATCAAGCGGTAAATGGCTCCAGACCCCTCCCGAGGGGGGGCTAAAAAAATTTTGACCCCTCTTGAGGGGGGGGCTAAAAAAAATCACCCTCTTTTTAGCAAAAAAGCCCGCGCGCTACTATAGATCAAAGAGGGGCGCGAAAACTCTCTGCGCCTCTGGTGCGGGGGGGCGCTAAAAAATGTGACTGCCGTCGAAGGGGGTGGCGTAAAAAATTTCCGCGCATCCGCGCGAAAACCCACCGCCCCCCCTTTTGATAAATAATGACCACTCCCTAAGCACTGCTCAACAGTAATGGGGTCAACCTAGATATCTAATGTTTGAGGGTATTATAGACCTTTCTGCACCCAAGGGGAGGGGGCATAAAATCTTAATATGAATGTGCCATCCTCTTGGATTTCCAACCCAGGTTTAGTTGAAGAGTTTCAGTATACCTTTGTGTCACCATACCTGGCGCCCCATACGTGGACTAAGTGGAGGTGTTTGCAGACCGTCCATCCTCCAAGGTGCCACCTTGAAGCTGCACCCTGGAGGAGCTAGAGGATGATTAGTGGCCGGATAGAGGATGTCATCTCCAATCTGAGGGACTGGAGGCACGCTGGTGGCGCCCCCACATGGCTTTGATCGAAGACGATATCAACCCTTTAAAGGGCGTGGAATGCCTCCAGGGGCATGTACAGGTGTAGGAGGAGGCATATAATTAAGGGTGTGTTTTAGTGACATTATCAGGACATCCAAGTCACGTAGGAATCAAACTTCAGAACAACTACTACAATTGAATGTATTATGATGACAGAGAGTTGTTTAACCTTTTATAGAGCTCTGATGCTTTGAAGGAAATCTAAGAATATCCATGATACATGTATATGTATGTATACATTCTGTTGGATCGGCACCACGCACTGTCGCACCACCCCCCATCCCAATGTCTCACACACTATATGCATGTACTTGAAATTCAGATTACAAGTCACCTTCCAGTTTACCTTCACAGGGTTTCTAGGTCAACCCCTATATAAATGGTTCTGGATCCTCATGTTCCATCCAGGGTAGCCGTAGAACATGATGATGACCCTGAGGGATGAGACCACCTGCGAACCCAGGAACTTCAAAGGCGTGTAGTGAATCCACTAAACGTCAACATTGGAGGGCGTATGCGTATGACACATACAAAAAGTGATTTCCTCAAATCCATTGATAACGGGATATAGCATGGATTATGGGGGGGGGGGGGTGGAGGCCTTTGATACCTTTAGGCTGATGCAGTACCAAATGGGCCATCATCCTCTAGACTCATCCTCTTTCCTGCGTAATGATGTAATGGAAATCACACTCTTGACCAAAAAAAAATACATCCATGGATATATGTACGGTATTAGGGAGTGATCATTTTTTAACAACGGGGGGGGGGGGGGCGGTGGGTTTGAGGGGGGGGGTCAGAATTTTTTCAACCCCTTCACCGGGGGGGGGTCAGAATTTTTTCAATACCTCTGATGGGGGGGTCAAAATAATTTCACCTGTTTTCAGTGGAAAACCCCGCGCGTTACTATAGGCTAAAAGGGGACGTTCGCGCGCGATTTTTGTCCCTTATGGGGGGGGTCGAAAAAATTTTACCCCCTCGAGAGTGGGGGGTCGAAATCTTTTTCGCGCGTCCGCGCGCAAACCCACCAGCCCCCCCCCCCCCCCCCCGTTGTTAAAAAATGATCCCTCCCTTAGCTGTAGCTCTCGCTGTAGCCATATCTTAGTATTCAGGCCTATTCACCCAAGCTCTCCTTGAAGACCATGTTTGGTGAGGGTTGAGGAGAGATGAGGGTTGTGATGATCACATGACCTCGAGGTGACCTTAAGTCGGAAATACGTCACATAGGTACTGCCATCACATCACGTCAGGCGAGTGTGTTTGGGATGGGAATGGGGCCCGTGGAATGGGGGATGGAGGTACGGCGCGTGGAACGCTGGTTCTATAATAATGTGACTGTGGCTTGTGGTATCGGACCACCAAAACATTCTGCACTATAATTTAATGTAACTCATGCACCCGTAAAAGTGGAATTTCACCTTTCAAACACTCCAAATCACTCAAAATCATGAAGAGGCACATTTTCCCCCTCTCTGGGTGCCAGATACAGACATCGTTCACCAACCCAGTTTTTCTGTATGTGCATATGTTTGAACCCATCCCCATTTTGGCCTATTCTGCACACAATTAGTGATTATTTCCAACCTTTTTTTAAATCAATATTTTGGGATCCTAGACAAAGGAGCTGTCCCTTGTACCCCATATATTCTGAATAACAACAGGTTAAACATTTTATCTATGCTTTATTTAAAAGTTTGCAATGATTTTGAACTCTAATATAGACCAATCACAGCCCTCCAAGTCCAAATCCGTACTTCTCGATGAACTAGTTTTCCTATTTTCGGGGATCAACAATTTTGCGACATAGTTGGGAAAGGTGGTGAGTGGCCCAAGGCTTTCACTATGCTTTCAATTCTCACTAATTGCTAATCACCAATTTTCACACATGTTTAAAGTATTAACCGGTATATGTAATAATTGCCAACATCACCGAATTCATGTACTGCATTCATTACAAAAACTAGCTTTTTAGGCATAGTTCCAGTTCCCAGGACGGGGACGTTCCGTCAACAAACGGACGCCTACAGCGAGCCGTCAGGCGTTCACATTACGTTGTGCCATAAGACCTAGAGCGGATTATAACACGGTTAGAGATGTATTCAGTGCCGAAAATGGATAATATGAGTTCGGATATCTAGCGATGAAGCACTCAGCGGGCGTATGGTTAGGCTGGCGAACTCCTCAAACTCCAACTCTCATAGACCTACTATACGTCCGTGTCTCACAGCGCCTGGATTCAGAAGGCGCTGTGCTCACGTGACGTCAGCTGCCGTTGGTCCGTACGGTAGAAATGAGTTTGTTTACATTCCAGTTTGGCATATTACAGATATCCCTACAACATTTACACCTTACCAGGCTACTTCTATGATAATAATCTACAGCCAGATAAGAAATGATTGTTTACTTCCAACAATTAAAGGAGTAATATGTCCTGAAAGTCTGTTACAAATGGCCTTGAGAATTTGACCTTGCATTTGGGTTGTTTTGATTTGAGCACCTGTAGTCTCAAACCTTTGTGTATAAAATCTACTAAATATTGGTATATGATATACATTATATATCTAATTTTTTTTCTTGTCCAAACCCTATACATTTCCACTCAACAGTAGGAAGAGAAAGCCATATTTTGAAAAACAGAACAAAACAGGGGGTTTGAGGCTCAAGCCACTTCCAGCCACTTTTGGCGGATCCAAATAACGTGATATCAGTGCCATATAGCGCTAGCGGCCACTAGGCACGGAGAGCGCCAGCGGGTTTCGGTGTAAGACCTACTACTGCGAACACGTCGAGACAGGGCTGCGCCAGTCTAAAATATAATCCATTCTGTACACACCAGGCGGCGGCACCTGTAGTGTTGACAGAATGGCGAAGACGCACGGCAAGTCGCTCGATTCGAAAGTTTAATAATTTTTTATATCAAATACAGCCATAATATCAAGTAATCTACCCGACAGGGAGTTAGAATATGGTTTCAACTATGTTATGTCCAAAGGATTTTGCAATATTTGGTCTATAAGCTTCAAAAATGGAGAATTTACTTTCGTGTCAAGGTAGGTTTCAACATGTTTGCACAACATGAAACCAAGATGGCGGAGGGCCGTCTTGTCGACTCGCATAAGAAATGAATGGATTATATCATTTTTGAAGGTAAATACTTAGAATTAATGGTGGAAACCGTGTTATAAATGCAATATGTAATGCTTAGACTTGAACTCATGCCTTCCAGGGCTTATATATGCACTCCGCTGCGCGTCGTGCATATATCAAGCCCTGAAAGGCATTCGTTCAAGTCTAAGCATTATATATTACATTCCTATCTCTAGGTCTATGGTCGTGCTGATTGCCTCCCACAAGCGTTCCTAACACGACGAGTAGGCCACCATTATGACGTATATTAGGACGTCACGTCCCCTTTCTCTTGACACATCTGGTGACAACCATGCAGCAGCAGCAGTCGAGCTGAATGATTTGATTGCTTTGTTTTAGTGGAAGGATAGTACCATGCATGTATTGTCCTTAATATTTTCCATGTTTTTTTTTCTGAATCTGGCGATGACGCTAAGATACAATGGGAATATCAGCAATATCTAAATTCCGGCCCAATGGTAGATTCTAGGTTTTTCATCCTTCATATATGGCCAGGCAGGAACCGAACCACCCACCCTGCATGTATGTGTGGCAAGTGTTCTAGCACTGGACCACTGCAGCAGTCTGACAGCCCTACTAGTATTATGGCTTCATGATTATTAACAATGTAGGTGAAGAATAAACCAACCTGTCTGAGATAAAATGTTGGCATGGACATGGGGGCGTTAATTACGTTTCTCGCCTAAAGCATATTCATGACCAGAATGATAAAAGGCCAGACCACGTTTAATTATAGGGGTGTCCGGAAATGGGCCCTATACATCACACCAGAGTTATGACTTCACACAATAACTAATAGGTGCTTTCTTTAGTGTTTTCCCTTGACAAAGCAGTGTGTTTCATGTAACATGCTGACATGGACCCATGGTCGGGGTTCAGTTATTCTTGTTGGTTTACAGCAGTGGAAACTTTCATGGAGACTTTCCATTTAATGAAAGAATCATATGAGAAAATAGATATTTCAGGAAGTCATACGTTTAGGTCGGATGTGTATTATTATAAGGCCAAGCCAGGCTATGGTCGTGCTGATTGCACATTTGTATAAGAGGTAAATCACTCACTATCTCATCTTAATTGCCAACCCCGGGGGTCCATACATAGTGGGTTCACGATCCGCCAACTCCATTTGAGACAGTAAATTCTTTTGACATCTAAAAATGTTGACTTGAAATGCACAACCATGATACAACCACCTAGTGCGGCAGTGGTATTAAAATCAATTTGCTGGCCGGCTCCAAGGGTCGGCTACTATTAAGGCAATGCGGGCTACATACCAGATTACATGTTACTATTTACATACATCATATGATAATGATAATGACCAATAGTACGACCCGGTGGTTCGACACTGTGGCCATTTTGAGAATATCTACATGCACACTAACTCCACCTGGTGTGTGGTCTGTCTGAGAAAACTGATCTAGGTGCTTAAAAAGAGGCATATCGGTATGGCAGTTGATGGTCTATGACTGCATTATAAGAAGGGTAGAAATCTGTATAATCCACCAACAAACTACTCGCAAACCACTTTGTTTATATGATGTATGTCATAGAACAGACAGGAATCTAAAGTGAGAGTCCTTTTAGGTGATGGTGTCATTTAGCATTCCTTGGGAATATCGAGTCACTTTCATGTCTTATTTCCTTTGTCTTTGACAAAGGAAGTTAAATCTCAACATGTGATAGAGAGTGAGGTTTCGCAGCTCTATCCCGGGCCGCAAAATGTTCCAGTCGTGCAGGATCGAATCCCATCATCTGCGAACGTGTTTTGCACCATGCGCGTTTGTTCAAATCCCATTGTCATTGGACGCGTTTTGTGCCAGGCAACCAATGGAAAATGCTCCAAACACATTTGGATGCGAAGACAAAGGCTAGAGCTTGCTCTACATCCTTGAAGTCGTATTAATATTTCCTTTGCCTGGCTAGCTTCAATATCAGTATCACAAGGTGAATCACATCGATTTCTGATTTAGCCCCTGGATAGAGGCAGTTAATGAACTGTATGAAGTATAATGAGTTTTATATACGATTTTGTTATGCCGGTAGTACTTTTGAACATATCACGAGTATACATGTATTCATTTTCACTGTGGGAGAAGGACAGCTATGGGATTTAGTTTATAGTGCGTCCTTTCAGTACCACTTGGGAAGTCATGAGATTCATACCCGGGATTCATACCAGTGGAAGGATTTGATCGATCAGAGGAGGAAACTGCAGTTGCAATGACACTTTTACTGTGTACTACCGGTAAATGCTTCAGTCAAGGTGCCTAGGAGTTACTGACGTGTAAGTTTGGGCGCCTAAGTTTGTTCTCATGCACAAAGGCCATTACCGTAAACGGTATCCAAGTCAGAAGTAGCATTGAAACCAACCCATATGTATTTATATTTGTCACACTCAAGGTTATGTATCTTTGTCATTCAGTGAGATGAAACTATCAACTTGTCAATGCATGTGTGTCTACCGTAGTGGCTTAGTCGTTAGGCCAAACCAAAAAAGAACTGTTTCGCATCACCGCCCTCGTCAGAAAAAAAATTGTCATTTGAGTTGTTTTTTAAAAGAATTTTCGAGAGAAATATGCTATAAAATAAACAAAATCAAATGAAAGTTTATGACCAAGGGAATGCAGCTGGCTATCAATGATAACTTTACTCTTATAATGCAGTTTTTCTTAAGCATGGCCACCCACGACAGGCCCTTGATGCAGAGATATCCGATTTAATGAACAGCCCAGGGGGGGAGGGATTAATACACAAAATAAAATCCTCTCTCGTCACCTTCTTCATGATTTGCTGAGGAGAAAGTTGTTTTTTGAGTGGCCTTATGTACACTGATTTAGGGAAACTTGAAATTTGGAGAAGGTTTAAACTTTTGCTTAATAAAGTACAGCTCTTGTCACTTTTTTAAAGACTGGGGATGAATTACACGAGCACACACAATCCCATTTCCCTGGGGAAATGAACATCCAGACAACTCTGCATGTCATATGTTGGGCAATTTTAAAACTCCATCCATTTTTCCGGTCTGCATCAACCTTGGGACGAGAAAAAAAAAGAAGATCGAAATGAAAGTCTTTTGCAACAACTCATCTCATTCCCTGTGTACAAAGGCAAATACGTCCTATCAGGTTTCCCGCAGTAGCCTTTGTGCAAGATTCCAGAACCTTGTGATCTGAGACAGTGCTTCCTCTGCCTGGCGTCCATCTACCACCATTTGTGGCACAAAACGCCATTATGGACTTAGATGGGCAACTTACCAAAAGTACATTTCAACTCCACAATCTTGGTGATGCTAGAAATCTTATATATGCACCGAGTGTGTGACTGTATAGAATATAGCATCTCAGCTTACTTCAGATCAAACTTGACTGAAGCGATTTTTTCAACCCACAAATTGAGTAACTCACTATGGGCATGAGCTGCTCATTTTGTATCTAGGCTTTCTCAGGACGTTTTGTGTCACCGGGACACGTGCTTTATAACGTGATGTCCTACTCTTACCTTTGACTGTGTACTCTGTACTATCACGATTGTAACCTTCATCGTCTCATGCTGAACGAAACAATGTCATCTGTTGCCTCAACATGCTTTAGATATGACATTACTTAGTCACTCACTCACCTGCTCATCCACCTACTCGCTAACTTAACCACTCACTCATTTACTCACTCATTTACTTACTCGTTCACTCACCCACTCTCTTATTCACCTGCCCACACATCCACTTTATCACTCACTCACTTGCTCGCTCATTCGCTCACTCCCTCACCCACTCTCAACGGTTTCTAGATTATAGTGTAGGAATTCTGTTATTTATTTTCGTAGTGAAATCCGGAAACAGGAAAGTTTTTGATAAACAATTGTGAAGACAGAGCACATTTCTTGCCTCAGGTTGGTAGGAGCTAGGCCTTAATGATAACCTAAGGCTAAGAGTTACCTGGGGAGACTTGAGAGTACAGTAAACACTTGGACAGTGTCCTAGGTTTATATGTAGATCTGCTCAATTCAGAAGTTGTAACATCATTTATGAACATTCCCCACGTAAAGGGAAGTTATGGGTGCGGTGTGGCTGCAGTAAGGTGTGTATAGAGTAGAGTCTATAGGAGAGAGTTGATACTGTGGACTGTGGGTGTTGATAAAACACTCCCTACCCGTGACTGGGGCTGGACAGGCTGCTGGTGGTCCGATTTCTCTGCTTTCCACCCAAAAAGATGCCTCTCAGATAGCCCCACTCCAGCGCAACTTGGGTGAGACAAAAGATGTGTTTCAGGTTATCAACTTGAGTAACCCCGTCTATCCCGTCTGAATCCGAGCCTGGCATCACAGGGGTTGGGGTCTGGGTCGGAGGGGGGGGGGTCGCAAAGGTCTGCATTTTTTTCATTTCCTATTTTTGGACATGTCATATTCAACCCTAAGGTTATGAAGTATTCTGAGATTTCGTTTCCGAAACCCACGAGCTTTTCTTTTGGTCTCTCTTTGTTTGCAACGTAAACATTCGATTGCCACACAAAAATGCCAAAGTGAGAAAGAAAGGGACCAATTTTCTTTTCTGCCTGACTTGGGTTCACAGATAAACACGGCAGGTTTTCTACAGTAGCACTGGCCTGTGAAGAAAACTACAAATATGCTATGGGTAAATTAACTTGTCACCTTTTTTTGCCTATTGGTTTCAACTCACTGACATTGGGATAGTTATAGTTTCAGTTTAAATATAGACTGAACTATGGTGCTGAAAGAGACTGCATCTTAATTGCAATTAAACATACATGTACACATTCGATTTGTATGCCGTATCTTTTTTGCAGCCTTACTCTCTTTTCACTCAAACAGAATTTTTTTAATCGTCCCCACTTCACTCGTTGCGCGCACTGTCCAATTTCGTCGTTGATATTGCATATTGCATGCACACAACAGAAATATGCACTATTGTCAACTCTATGTGTTGTGTTGTTGTTGCTTTGTTTCTTTTTATTCACCAAGCTTTCCTCCAAGTTAGTTTTTTTTTCATTCCTTAAAGATGAAATTGTAAATGTGATTATATTTTTCTTGCACCTTTTGACCGTTTACTTTGGGATCTGATGGTGACTTGTAGGCTCCCCTATAGCCTTAGGTAGTGGGAAGGTTTTAACCACTATATCCTTATAGGTCGGGGCAGCTGCTGATTTAATCTCATCAAATTCATGTGGTATTGGCCTCAAGGGTAGCGCGAAGTTCGAGTCTCCACAATATATTTTAAAATATATTGTGGGATTTGTGCGCTTGGCCACATTTTTCTTGCCACAGTGTGTCTGTGCAAATTTCTTAAGGTACTTCATTATTCTGTAGGCTGAGTAGATGGTCAGGATGAATAATATAGCTGGCTCCTCCTCCCATCATGTCACTCACACTCCAACCTTGATACTTTGGGAGGAGATGACCTTTGACCTAGGAGATGACCTGTGACCTAGTTTTGACCCTCTCCTACAGACATGACCTTGGAGAGTGCGAGGCTTGCTAGTGAGGTCACCTGTGACTAGATATGCAGAGTTCTATCCAATATTCAATATTCTCTTGGCCTGAGGCTGGGTAATGAGACAGATGAGTATGCATGAACATATAAATGAACTCTATATATATGCCGTCTATTCCAGGTGAGTGAGGATACATATTTATCAAATGTGATGCTTTTATCAAAGCTAAAGAAAAAAACACAAAATGATGAAATACTGACAGTGCTGTCAGACTCTACATTATCTGATCATATTGACACACTTTTGATTCATATAACCCACATGTCCTGGTGCCCGCATTTCCACAGGAGTTAGCACAGTGGTGCAAGTCTAGTGTCAAGTGTAGTGTTTGGGTGCGTCTGTTTGTACGGGCTGTGCTAGTAGTGTAGGAGACTGGAGGAACCATGGGGGAGGCGTCCAGTGGCTATCAGCACATACACACACCAACATGCTCACCATGTGCTCAGACCTGCTCTAAACTGCTCAGTGAGCAGTTATAGCCTGCACTTACCCAGGCACCACAGGCACAGTCTGGAACTGGAGGGGGGCATGGTGCTAGACTCATAGACACATGGTAGCATGTAGACTACTGGACATACACTGACAGATATATAACCACTGGAGGAACTACTACTGTGCCTGGGAACTGTACACCTACTCCCACTGTGGACATGGGAAGCATGGAGCCAAGGACTGGACATTGAGTTTTCTACCCGGACACTTGACTGTGGCCACATGGTACCTACAGGATATAGGGGTCTTCCTAATGTACTAGCAGGCCGACCGTCAATCCCCATAGACCCAGCCATAGACACACTCTGACACTACGTTTTAAGTGCTAGGTTTTCTCCCGGGGTTTACTACGCCAAGAGAGTTATCCAGCAACCAGTGCATCACTATATAAGTGTGGACCCAAACTCTTATAGCAGCTGAACATTCTGGGTGTGGATAACTGTTTTAGACCACCAATGAGGGTGAGTTAGTCTTTGTATATGTTAAGTGTGCCAGGTCAAGGGTCAGTAGACCCGAAGTCTACAGATCAAATGTTTGGTTTGTTGATAAATCCACTACGGCAGGAGCAGCCACACTGAAAAGATGGATTTCTATGAAGGTGATCAGTACAGATGACTTAAGGTCCTCTTTCCATGTTGATGACCCAAGGTAATCATCATGATCACCTTGGGTCATCAAAGTGATGACCGAAGGAGACCTTGGGTCATCAATGTGATGACCTAAGGTGATCAAGTTGATCACCTTGGGCCATCACTTTCTGTCACAGGGGGCCCTAGTATACAATAATGGAAAATACAATAACCACTATGTTGAATATATTGATTCTTATCACTAATTCTCTTGATAATGGGTAGAAGATGTGAAGAATATCATCACACTTGAATATCAGATGATAAAAAAAGAAATTTGGGCAGCATTATCAAAGGTACATGCATATTTAAAGATGGACACCTCTTTTGTAACTGAAACTATAGTTACAACCATTGGTACAAGCTGACATTTGTTATGCACGTCTAATATGCCTCATTAGGGCATTTATAAGTTAGCAGTAAATGCTCACAATAAATGCTTGGTTGTGGGGAGGGAAGGGGGTATTTATGCAATTGTTGGAAATGATAATCAAAAAGATTGTCATTACTCATTTACATGCTCCCCTCTGATCTGTTCAGACAGGTCATCACATATGATCACCAATGGTGATCACATATGATTAATTCAAAGATCACCGGGTACTCCGCCTCGGGCTCATCAATAAGATGACAAAAAGTCATCACTACAGAGTACCTTTTTAAGCCTTATCTTTTCAGTGCAGAAGTGTGGTGTGGACAGAAGACGTTGTGCTACTCTGAGCTACTCATGCTGTGGTAGATTTCAAAAGGTTCTACTCCGGGGTTCTACTATCCTCAATGAACACGTACTGGTCTGTGGATACCCCGATAGATAAAATGTCACCTCTCGGTACATCTCCTGAACGAGGGGGCTGGGTTAATCTCTATCATCCACCTACGTGAGTAGTATCCAGAAGTGGACGGGGCCAGCATGGGGGCTATTTCTTTACATCAGAATTACAATAACAACTATGATGACACATATACCTAAAAACAGCCCAGACTGAGCACTCATCAGCTGAGCTGCTCCCATCCTGGTGCAGATCATTCACATGAGATGCTCCCGTGATAACGTGCAGCGTATCATAAATATGATAAGGGTTTCTGCTCACTGCTCTCTGATGACAGAAAGTTGGCAGGGGAAGTTAGACACCATCCACATACTATCCAGGATCCTACCAGACATACTATTGTACGTATACTGCCAAGTTGAGATACATACATAGACCTTAGACAGTGAGAGGGATACAGTTCTCCATTCTGTACGAGTTGAGTAACATCATGACTGTATTAAAGGTGAATGCGATGCTACTCAGAGACAAATGAGTAAACACATTCACAGCAGATATAAATTTATCCTGCATAGTGGAACTTTTTACCTTTTCCATGTCCTTATAATTATGTTAAATTCATTTTCCACAGTTTAAACCAAAGCCCTAACCAAAAGTAAGACAGAACTGATCCATAGTGCTCCCAGATAGTTCAGTTAGCAGTCACAGCCTCCCATACGATGTGACCATTTCATATATGAAGGCCCAGTGTTTGTTCAAAGGCATGGTCATACATTTGAAGCATTACAACATGTAAGACTATCAAATTGATATATGATTAGATTACTTTGATAAATTGGAAAACATGAATTGTGTCATCCTAGTTGGCCGAGCTAACCTACACTCATGTTTCAGTTACTGTAGCATATTACAGTGAGCCTCACTGGCACTTGTATGGTTAGCTCTGTGGGTAGCATGCAAGACTGTATATACTGATCTTAAGGTCGAGATTTCTCAGTCCTCTTGGAAAAAGTAAATATAAATATTTTCTCAAATTGACGCTGTAAAAAACGTCCAAGGTTTAATGTTCTGCGCAGGGTAGCACCATCGGTTTATAGGATACATTGTCACAGTATATTACCAGCTTCTCGTCAACTTTTTATTGTGAGCTCCTCTCTATGAGCAACTCTTGTGGTGCTTGATACCTGCAATGCTCATTATGTTGGATGTAGCACTAAGTGGCACAGGTCTATACCTGGCTACATCAGTAAATGTCAACCCTTCTTTGAGCAGCTCCGAGCAGCTCCAAGACACGGAGCAGTTCTCAGACTGGGTAAGCTCTAGAGACCAATGCAGCAAGTAAAGGTCAATGATTCAGAAAAAAAATATGATTACACCAAATTGTGTCCAGATTATTTGATCATCTGATTAGACTTTAGCAATGTGCTGTCGGACAGCTCCCCTTGCAATTATCCTTGAAATTATACATGTCTGAATCACTCTGTGCTTGATTGGTATCATGTGTGCTCCTGATTAGTGTAAAAAAGGTTCTTCAAGAGCTTCTCTGAAAGTTTCTATATCTTGTTGCAGGAGTCTCTAGCACTACTTCACAGAGTTAGCATCTGGTGGCAGTCCTGGCACAGTTATGTTTGCATACAATCTGCATACACAGTTATGCCTACCATAATATATGGGTCGTGGGAAATATGAGTTAGGGCTGGGAGTCTTCCCTTGTTATAACAACACGTCCTCGTATCCAATGGCTCTACCTACACAATGTCCACATGGAAGCTGGCTGGAACCCAAGATTAACGCTCTAGGTAGAAATTGAAGAAGAGAACATGTTTTGACTACCCCGATATTGATGGAAATAAACAATAGATTAGATTTTCCTCAGATTAGTAGTTATAAAGATAACATATAACATGTCTCTTGGCAGAAATATTTGTTTCAGCTCACCCAATACAGACCTGTCCAAACAAAAATGTTAAAACAAAACCAAATTTATTTTGAGACGATGGCAAATGCCCTTTGCAGTTGATTAGGATACCCTTCATTTTGCAGTAGTGCGTAGAGCAGTGCATGCTATCTGGATTCTGGTTGGAATAGCAAAAATGTTTTAACGTGAAGAAGTATGCTTGTAATAAAAGATCTGATTCTGCTTTTCATCTATCGATATATATGTTTAGTATGATCAAAATCAGGTTAGCTTTGCCTTATCTTGAGATGGAGAACTGACATTGGCGATTCACTTCATAACCTTTCAAATCAAGGAAGCTGGGCCTTCCAGAATGTAATACACCTCCAGAATATATTACATGTACTTGCCTGTACTCAAGAGATGAGATTCAGGTCGTCATTGTATTTAAAGTATCAAGGTTTAATTAACTCGAAAAGAGTTATAGGAGACGGCTATGGGTCCCCTCATTTTCAGTCATTTTGGTGGTGCGAATAAGTTTTAAAAAAGATGGAAATTTTATATATAAGAGGCAGAGTTACTTCATGAATTTGTAGTGCCATTAAAGGAGGAGATGTAGGGGTCTTGCAGGAAAAGGTATTTCAGTACCAACTTTTGTAACTTTTGAGTAATTATTGTCTATATTCTACAGAGTCAGTTGGTTGGCAGCCATAAGATGCTTTTTGGCTGCAATGATTAAGGTATATCATGTTGATCCATGTATCAACTTTCCCGCCTTTATTGGCAGTGTGGTGTGAATAGGGCAGTTATGGCGGGAGTTATGCGAATAGTGGCTTGGTGGTGCCAATAACCTGGGTGAGGGAGTGCTGATGTCAGACCACAAGCTAGACTTACTCAAGGCTATTGATTTATTTCTTTTCGAATTACGAGCAAGTACATTGCTGCCCTATATTTAGGAGGGACGAAGGGCATTATGCATTGTAGGCTTATCCAAAAACGTTAACCCTCAGGCACTTCCGTAATAGACATGGTATGTCACACTCAAATTTAGTTCCGTTGACAGCAGCACCTGAACTAGTAGTAGAGATCAACTTCAAGCTTCAAACTCAATTTCCAGCCTTTATCATGACCCCGATGAGAAATATGCCTTTGTATATATACACATGGGCAGATGTTTATCACCCATAAATCATAATATTGCTTTCTGAGTTATTAGTTTTGAGCAACTACCCTGGTATCTATTTTTCCCCCAAATACTTGTCATAAATCAAAACTGAAATAGAAGGAAAACGTTTACCATAATAACATGATTAGTATTATGTATGTAATTAGCGGCCTACAGCATAATACCAGCACGGTCTACTAAATCCATAATCTTAATGTACGGTTTTGCCTTTTAATGCTCGTGAATCCATTACTATGACCATTTATGGGTAGTCTGTCCCCAGGGCACATGTTGGCGAGCTTCATAACTTTGTTTTTCAGCTAAACCCATTAAGGGCCACTGTCTAATTACCACGGAGCATTAATGGTGAATGATTGATTGTCAATTAGTGCCGCATGTTGCATTGACATTATGCATTGGCACATCATATAGGGCATTGCTTTAGTACAACATGACAGCTAGCACATATACACAAAGACTGGTCATCATCGGGGTCATCACACAATTCTTAACTGGTTAAAATAATGGTAAATGAGCCAAGTACATGGGCACCTAGTACTGACCTACGTACACGGCCCATTTCGGATGCTGGATGTCACATGATAGATTGGTTATAAAAAGTGCACCAGTAGATACAGAGTAATTTATGTACTCATTTTAGAGCACGGTTTCCATACACTATAGAGAAATCGTATTGTAATGATTATCCTCTGGAGAGTTACTTACAGAATCTGCTTTGCCCCATCATATGTAATATGGATATTAAGCCCTGAGGCATCATGATATCCCTACATGATTAAGCATGTCACGTGTACATGTATTATAACATGGCACCCCCCCTCCATACACCACCACCACCGCCCCCATCCCGCCCTTAATATAACTTATGGCAATATGTGATGATTATGACATCCTGTGGCCTCCATGACGTGTTGATTGCTACGCCATAATTAAGATTTAATTAAGTGATTCTATTATATGTGATGCAAATTAGGTTTTAATGTGTGTCCTCACTTTGCAATGGGTTCGAACGCTTGGACCCAATATTATTTGCCGCAACCTTGTTCAACAAAATGGAGAAGACGTGCAATGCACATTAAATTGGTGGGAAAATAATATGCGTAGTGTTGAGGGTACTAGTGACTTAAATAGCCGGTGTATACCATTGCTATGTGGAAAGGGCACACACAGTGTTCTCCATACTTCCCAAGTACGAGACTTCTGGCTGTCTTTATGCGTTCCCTGTCATCTTAACCTAAATCACGGTTCAGTTTGAGGCATAAAGCTCCCACCTACACACTAACCACTACACCTGCTTATCTTCCTCCCACATAACCCAGACAGGTGTCCAAGTCCCGCCCTCCTGAACAGGTCGTCATGTAACTCAGTTTCCTCCAGTCTCCCCCCTTTACCACAGCTTCTCCCACAACAAGGTGAGCTGCTCACTTGCTTCATTCAGTCATGGCGAGCTTTTCACCAGCTTTATGCATGGTAAGCTGCTCCCACATCAAGGTGTACTGATGACCAGCTTCATACATGGTGAGCTGCTCCTACACCAAGGTGAGCTGTTCACCAGCTGCATACAATCATGGTGACTGCTCCTACACCAAGGTGAGCTGTTCAACAGCTTCATACATGGTGAGCTGCTTCCACATCAAGGTGAGCTGCTCACCAGCTTTATGCATGGTAAGCTGCTCTCACACCAAGGTGAGCTGATCACCAGCTTCATACATGGTAAGCTGCTCTTACACCAAGGTGAGCTGTTCACCAGCTGCATACATGGTGAGCTGCTCCTACACCAAGGTGAGCTGCTCACCAGTTTCATATATGGTGAGCTTGTTTCATACATGGTGAGCTGGTCTCCCCACAAGGTGGGCTATTCACCAGCTTCATACATGGTGAGCTGCTCCCACACCAAGGTGAGCTGTTCACCAGCTTCATACATGGTGAGCTGCTCCCACACCCAGGGTCCCACACCAATGTGAGTTGCCTTTTATGTTATCCCACTGAGTCAGAAAACTTAATACAATCATAAGAAATCTGACCATAATGCATCTCAAAGAAGTTTTCATTAAAACTACAAAATCTGTGTTTGATGCAAATGGTATAAACAACCTCTCTGTTACACATAATATGCTTCAAAATGTGACAGCACATAGGCCTGTTTAGGCAAAGGTACCCCCTACTATATGCTAACCCTATCATCCATTTAGCTCTAAAGATGAAATATTGGCCTCATTTCTCGTCAATTCTGTTTGGAAATGATGTGCAAGGCTTCTCCTGTATGATATAAACAGAAATGACTGACAAAATTGTATTTAAACTACTGAAAATTTCCTTCAGTAAAGACATATCTTAAATCAGTCCTATACTTGGTGAGAACATCTATAGCTTCATACATGGTGAGGTGCTACCACATCAAGGTGAGCTGCTCACCAGCTTCATACAAGGTGAGGTGCTACCACACCAAGGTGAGCTGTTCACCAGCCGGCTCACCAGCTTCATACATGGTGAGGTGCTACCACACCAAGGTGAGCTGTTCACCAGCTTCATACAAGGTGAGGTGCTACCACACCAAGGTGAGCTGTTCACCAGCTTCATACAAGGTGAGGTGCTACCACACCAAGGTGAGCTGCTCACCAGCTTCATACATGGTGAGGTGCTACCACACCAAGGTGGGCTGTTCACCAGCTTCATACATGGTGAGGTGCTACCACACCAAGGTGAGCTGTTCACCAGCTTCATACATGGTGAGGTGCTACCACACCAAGGTGAGCTGTTCACCAGCTTCATACATGGTGAGGTGCTACCACACCAAGGTGAGCTGTTCACCAGCTTCATACATGGTGAGGTGCTACCACACCAAGGTGAGCTGTTCACCAGCTTCATACATGGTGAGGTGCTACCACACCAAGGTGAGCTGTTCACCAGCTTCATACATGGTGAGGTGCTACCACACCAAGGTGAGCTGCTCACCAGCTTCATACATGGTAAGGTGCTACCACACCAAGGTGAGCTGATCAGCGAGGTGATTGTCGTTGATGGACCCCAGAGCCGGATCCGTAGGGGACTCTAGAGCGTAAAATATCTGGCTGTGGAATTTCAGACACCCATCAGCACCAAACAGTCACCGAATGACCTCGATGTTCACATGTACAATGTAATCCACGGCCCTGGTGTATGTCACAAGTTACATAAATGTCACTGATCCAGGGGTGAGCTAAGGGTGCCTACAATTCTACAACTGTCTGTTCTAGTCCTTGTTACATTTTGGTATAGAAATGGGCCGAAGTATGGCTGTTTGTCTACTATGAGGTAGGGGAGTAGAGGATTTGAGTTAAGGTTGTAGCATCCATGACATCATTTTAGAAGGCTACATCTTTTGAGCACCGATAGATTTACCAGACCCGGTACATAAAACAACAAATTAATCGTTGAGGATTTCAAGAGCTCATCCTTTGAGCTCACGAAACGTGAAAATCCTGTGAAATTTCATTTAGATTAATGGCAAAAATAAACACAATTTCAACCAAATGGGCTATTGATTGCATTTCCTCAAAGACGAAAGCAAAATCGCTTTCCGGTTAACAAGGTTACTTGAGTTTTTCCCTATTCTGAGACGACAGGGGACATAAATTTGCATATGGACTAAAGAAATATAATCATTTCAGAATAATGGCCATCACCATGTGATAGGGAGATAGTCATAAATAGTTTCTTTATCGTATCCCATTGTTAGCGAAAATATATAATAAAGGTAATCATCAGGGGTACTGTACATTGCGAGATGTGACGTTGCCTCACGATATTATAGTCCTGGAATCTGAGCAAAGGCTGTAGATTTCTTTCATAAGCGGAATTTTGCTACTTCCATGGGAATTTGTCGAGTCCTGTTCCTGTAGATTCCGTTGACCAGTGTTGAGAAAGTAAAATTGGTAGCGGTTGGTAGTCAGCAGTGGGCTCATGGCTTTAAACAGTAGTAAAGACTGCTGACGCTGACAGTGTCAGGTGATGGAAATGATATAGATCTAGAGATATTTTTTTAGTGAGAGTTAAATAGGTAGATCTACATGTTAGGTTACTTACAGTGGCGCAGTGCTCATTGGAATAATTCGTACTCATACTTGCCAACTAACTGCTTGTTCTCACAAACTGCAGCTTATTATAAATGAATTACTACATATACCGTAAAACCCCGCGTGTAAGCCACCCCATGTTTTTAGCCTCTGTAGCTCCCCTAGTGGCCAAATCCAGTACTAAAAATCCCGCAGGGAGGGCCCTTTCCCCTCATCTGCCCACTGAAAGAGTTAAACGTCAAGGCCTCATTAAAATAGGATGGAGCACATGTTTCCGGGGGGGGGGGGATTCCTGCCTCTTGCTAATAGTGAATATCATTAAACCAGACACGCTAAAAAAAGGTATACACAAAACTGGTCTGGTGCCTTGAAACCTCGCATACTTTTTGTCCCTAGGTCAAAACCCCTTGTGAAGAAAAAGGAGAAAAGGCTGAATCAAAGGAAATTATTTGTGCAAGATTAAATCATGTAGAAATAATCAAACGAAATATTGAACGCCTTTTGTCATGATTAAATCAAGAACAAATAACCAAAGGAAATTGGTGATTTTTTGTCGATGGTTAAATCAAAAAGTCCACAGTGAATACAGTCATGTATTTGATGTATTAAGATGGTGAGATTATGTCAAGACGACTGTGTGCTTACATAAGTATATGACAATGTGCACATTACGTCATTAGTTGTTTTCGTCTAGCCACCTTCGTGACAGCTCTCCTCGAACACCTGTGCAGAGGACGGGGTCAGCAAGTACTAGACATTGGCATACCGGATATTTGCTTTACATGCTGTCTTTAGACACCACCCCACCCACTCTAAGGCTCTCAGCTAGACAGGTGTTTGTTACACTAGTAAGCCCGACAAAGTATACACTTATTGGCCCAGGTCCTGCTGGGTCATTGGCAGCGCCTTTTCAGTCAAAAACTGACGATCATGAATTGGAACTTTAGATGGGAATTGCTCATCGAAATTGGGGGATAATTAATCAAAAAATCATGGAAACGTGTTCTTTAGGATCTAGTCTTTCATTGTACATGCACAATTCCCAAAAAAAGAAATTTTTTACCTATGAAAAAGGCTGAAGAAAAAACCTGACATGTTTGACTTACTTTCTCATGAAAACGAGGCTCCATAGGATAGCATTGTGCGATAGATTTTCGTGATAGACATAACACATGGGCTCCTATGGGAATTGTCCAATTAAGACACATTTTTCAGCAGGTAAGTTGAAGACCGTTCATACAATGCGATAGTTTCAAAAAAAGATTATTTAATTTGCGTGTAGGACTGGTTAAGACCGTTCATGTAGCAAATGTGCTAATACAACTGCCATGTTCTTGTTATGGCTATCGCATTTCCGGCAAGGCGAGTTCGGACATGCGCACAGAGTGGTCCGTCGTAAGCTTTTTTATTTTTCATTTAACAGTAAATTGAGGGAATGAATTCAATTCAATTTGATTGATATTGCCAAAGATGCATGGATAATATTCAAAAAGCCATTAATATCAAGGTAAATCGATAGAATCTAACTTTTCTCCGTCGAAAATGCTACTTCCTGCAAGGAGCGGGTCGCGCATGCACACAGAACTGTACATCAAAATCCAAAATGGCGGACAGCGAGACGATCGCCTTATGGTGCTATCGAAACTGCTGGATTATAACAAAATGGAGGAGAATTACAATGTCTCATGCCTTTTTATGGTTAATCTGGATCCTTATTCAAGACCTGCTGATGTTGTGCAACGCTTAACTCGCCAGGACAGGAGTTATTCGCCAATGATAAATGCGAGCGATAATGAATGCATTCTCCATAGCCTTAACCATTGACGACTTGGACACACTGTCACTATATTGACAGTCCCCTACGGTAAGTAGTGGAAGACATGGGCCAGTCGTGCATTGCACGCTTTCAATCTTTTTTTAATGTCCATGGTCTATGATAAATCAGAATACATTCAAACACCAATACGCCTAGTTCAATACGTCCAATCGGGGACCTTTCTAAAGTCAATTTAGGTACAAATACATTGACGTGTCCCTTATACAGCAGGGCTGATTCTACACAGACACTGAATCTGGTGTCTAGACATGTTGTAGACACCTGAGTGGCTCAGGAGCTGCTCATAGCTCGCACTGAGTACCTCCTGCTCCTGGTGGTGAAAGACTTGCTGTAGACTTGTTCATGTCCCATATGTAACATTAAGCCGCTGGTATTATGTTTTTTTTTCTGCTAAGTCAAGATATACCTCAGAACACTGCAAGGAGTTTTTCATGTCTCACATTGAATATATACAAATGTCCCCCGGTATATATAAGCCTAAATTATTCATTGCTGTAATCAACCCGAGGATCTGCAACCAATCTAGCATTGGGTTAGTAAGACTGAGAGTAATGGTCCCATAGACCTGAGCCAGTCTTATTCAGTCTATTGGTAGTACATGTAGTGGATCAGGTTGTGTCCTTCCAGGGTAAACTGCTTATATAACGTTATCAGCCATAGGATAGGCTTACATGTTACAGAGAGCTGACACTAACAAACCCTGCTATTGAAAATTGCACAGCTATTTCACGAGTATAAGCAAAAGCGCACCACCATTTTACCTCGATTAGTGTATCATAATTAATGCTAATAGTGTATATACATGTTGTAGATCTATGTGGAGATATTCAGCTGATGTGATTAATAATGCAAAAAACTATTCTGTCTCTGTTAGTAAAACTACACATACTCTTGCACAGGCAGTTTACAAAACTAAAAAGATGTAGAATTAAATGAATCTGACCAATGTGACGCTTTATGGGAACAACTTCTGTTATACTTCTAAAATGTATTTCTAAATATATAATTTCGAGGTCTTTTTTTTTGAGAGTGGAGAAATTAAAAGAAAATCTAAACTCTACATATACTACTTGCTTATACATGTACTTGTATTATGGAAGGTACTCTCTTACCCCTGATTAGACTGTGGAGAAAAGGTAAAATTCATTCAAAGTTTGATTTGATAGAGGCCACAGAGGAAAGGTCTATATTTTCCAAACCTACATTGAATAAGAATTTAAAATCATGTACAGCTATGTGGCAGAAACTAAATAAATCTGACTTCGCAACTGTTTATACAGCTGAATATACCATACAAACTAACCACCTCTGTGAATCATTTTCCAGCTCAGCTGCTGGAGGTGTACGAACTACTAGAGTTCAACGTTGGGAATGTGATTTTCTCTATGAGGTTTCCTGAAGTGAAAACATTGGTGTTTCCCTCAACATCCATCCAAGGAAAGGAAGAAAGATGGTTAGTACAGATTGCCCACCCCAGTGGTGGTTTCTTAGGCCAACAAACGGAAATGAAGCGTCTACTAGTATATCAGCTTAAACCTCAGGCTTAAACCCACCAAATGTAACGCAACTAGATCACTTCCTCAACACTAGAAAATAATTATAATGAATTTTTAAAAGTGTATACATACACTTCAGAATGTGTTTCACCATACATCAGTATCTTGGAGTAATTCTAATGTATACACTTCGCTAAAATTACCCTTTCGCAATTGAAAGAGCTGGTCATACATATAAGGAGCATTTTAGAGTCATCACATTTTCTATGAGAATGGAAACAGCTATATGTGAAAGGGTATCTAATCATCCAATATTTAGTTCTTGGCATGCTACTTGAAACAGCTATATTGCCTTGGCCTAAAGGGCTGTAGGGGTGTGCCCCACTGTCACCTTACATCAGGAGACGAGAGTTTCCTCCAGGGGGCGAGACACCCGATAGGCGGCCAGCTGCCGGGACACTCCCTAGCGGCCTACACAAGCAAAAACAGGCAGAAGAAAACTGAGTGAATATAGAAAAAAAAAGATAAGGATAGGGGCTTATTATAGGAGCAGGTGCAGATCTGATGTCTTTATCATTCAATAGTAGCCTAGCAAATTCTGATGGTGCTGGGTGATTGAAAATGAATGACATACTGCTCCCACTTATGCCGCCTTACAAACTCATCTTCATCCTCCTTTCATCCCTTGAGGCTTCATACCCCTGGTTCCATACCGGCTTGGGATGCTGAATAGTTCGTAATTCATATTGGATTATTTCTTCCGAAAAGTGTTGATCTATCAATATTAGGGCGCATCTATAATCAGTATTTTACGCCATTTTGTTTCCCAAAGCTAATGATTTCTCATGATCAGCTTCATGCAATCTCAGCCGTTCGTGCCACGTTAGACTGTCCCTTAATGAAGCATTGACAAGTGAGCTCGCTCGATGAGAATTCCTCTAGATTACATCCACAGAAGAAGCAGCTAGGAAATTCACATTTCAAAAACACAAGAATTAATTCTACCAGCCTTCATGCCTTGGCAATTAATTTACTATGGAATAAAGGTTCCCAGAGGTAATCTGGATGACTTGGGAACAGGCCCATGAATGGCCTGTTCCCAAGTCATCCAGATTACATTCGATCTTTCAACTGTTCTTGGACAAGTTTCACTTTTACTTGGCTTTAATGAATGGGCCCTATTCAGGACACCTATACAGAAACCGAGGAAGCCATACAACCGACCACCCACAAGAACTTGTTGCAGCCCCTATAGTCAATTGTAAAGTTGGTGTAATTCATCATTCATGGTTAGAAGGACCTGTATAGAGTAAAACAGCAGCTTTACTACAGGGTGCCACCAACTCCATGCCACCTTGAGAGCACTCCTGTAGATTTTTGTTGCACAGTTTCACGCCTTTATGGCGTACCATTGGTCAGAACACCGCGCCAGGCTCTGCCATGGTGCCCCGTGATAAAAAGTGCCACGCTCAGTTGTGAAGCAGCCTTTAACCATTTGAAGACAGAGTCATGTCTTAAGAATTCACGTACAGTATTTGTCACGATGCTCAAATACACGAGCTTGCTGGCACTGTACCATGCCCGTCTAATGATGATGCACCAACACCACATAGTTGGGTGTGTCACATGATTGCAGCACTGGCGAGTTACTCACCATTGCTTCATTGAGTAATCATGGCAACTACAGGACAGTGTATCAAAGTGCCGAGGTATAGTTCATTAAAGCAGAATGCAGAGTTTAAAGGGTTAGGATCTCTTTGGAATCCAGATCTGCCACTTGCCAATTAAAGCAATTAAGCCGTGGCTGGATGAGTCGTGAGCTGTCTGATCAGAGCCAATGAGAAGCCTCGCATGGCCCCGAGCAGCTCCGAGCAGCTCAGGGTAAAATACCCATGTGATCGATCAGCTCTAAGAGTTGTGAATGGCTCTCACCCAGAGTATAACAGCTCATTTAAATATTGGCACTAGCTGCTGACCCAATTTGCCCATCTACCCAGGGTCAGTGGCTTTAAGCAATTACTGGATTTTGGAGACACTACACTGATGTAGAAGAGTTTAGTAATTATAATTTATATAGGGCCAAAAAAAATAAAGTTGTGTTTCCAGTTACATGCCTCAAATATCTAGCGTCGGTAGGTCAGTTTTTTTTGGGTTTTTTTTTATTTTGTATGGGCAGACATGTTGGATTCTATGTTTTTTTACAGTAGAGTTTTGAAAAACACAAGGAAAAACAAATGAATGAATGTTATGACGTCTATACCAATAGATAAGGACCTAGATAAGCTCCACGAAAAACTGATGAAAAAAATATGAAAATCACTGGAAAATGCCTAAAACTTGCCAAACCAATGTTAAAAATTTACAAAATAAAAAAAAAACAATTCCAGGACCATCCCTGTTTTGCTAGGATCAGTCGGGTAACTGGAAACAAACATATTTTTTTAGGCCTAAGCAAAGTACATGTATAATATTTTCAGATCGTTTCAGATAGCAGTTCTAGATTCCGAGCAATGGCTTCCAACCAAGTTTTTCGACAACAATCCTTTTCCAGTTAAAATAAAATCTCCTTGGGGTGGGTGGATGTAATTAGTGTTCCATAGATGGACAGAGTCAACTCTTGTAACCGATGAGGATTCTGCACGTAAGGCTTTGAAGCCATGGAGAGTGAGGTATCGTGTGATGAGTATGAATTACGTTTTCAAGGATGCTTTAGTACCACAGAGCCATTCGGTTTCAGTCATTCTTCGAAGTTGATACGTCAGGCATCTCGTTTAACATTTTATTTGAAATTCTGTCAGAAAGAAGTAGATTCAATTCCATGTGATTCGAATTTTGACTCTCCTTCATGTGACCGATCAACGTTTCCAGTCCGACATCCTGTAAGAAACACCTCTCCACTTTTAGTGTATTATTAATTTTAGCGGATGGGAACCTTTCAATCTCGATGAGCGATCTCTGAAACTCCTAAAACCACCCAGAGAGTTGCTCAGTATGGTCACTGACTGTTGAGTCGGCCCCGAGTCATTCACTTTGTTCTATATGCTCATGTCGTGAAGTACTGCACCAGTGCTATATTGTTGGTGCGGTAGTGTCAATCCTGCAGGGTTAGCATGTTGCATGAATTGAGTAATTTGGAGTTGCTCACTATAAAATGGTGTTCATGTATTAAAGCCCCATGCAGTCCTTGAACGACCAGGAGCTGATCTGGAGCTGCTCGTGGAGACTGATTTCTGTGATCGATCATGCAGCACAGCTTCTTATCTGGGGCTGATAACGGATCAGGGGGTCAGGGCGCGATCAATCCGCCCCGATATAGATCACCCAGGGAGACGGTACAGGAACCACCGGCCTCCTGGCGCCGAGCGGCTCAGACAGCTCCAACAAGAGCTACTCACCTCAAAGTCAAATGTCTGTCCTTCACTCAAGTCACTGTTCAAGTTTGGGGAAAAAAGAAAACCTTAATTGGGAGTAAGTTGGTAAACAAGATAACACTGAACATTACTCTAGAAAGTTGTTTCAACTTGTTTCAGATACTTCAGTAGGAGTAGTGAGTCCATTTCGATCTTGTGTTGTGAGAAAATAAGAGAAACTCTAAAGTAGGTTTACCCGATACTAAAGAGACTTTGCCAATTTCTCGTAAAATCGAATCGTTCTTTGATAGGAAAGTGTCTTAACTTACAATATACTTATAAGGGTAGTTGAATCAACTTCGAATCTCATGGCTAAGCGATCTAAACTATGGGCCAACAAAAAGAAACGGTAGGCTGAGTCCCGGGGCTTAGTCGGTGTGGACGAAAGGATATTCAATCTTCATTTTCCCAAATTGAATCCCTGTGATTCTATTAGATCGTATCCAGTCCACATTCAACGTCCACATTATAAGGCTCCACATTGATCACAGTCAGAGCTAGAGTGATGGATGTGAACCAATAAGTACAAGAAATACACAGCATGCCCTTGTCAAGCTTCTTCCTGTAGGCAGAATTTAGAAATCAAGCCTCAGTATCAGGACTACGATAGAAAACGGCAAGCCATATAAATGTAAGATTCTTATCGGTTTTAGAAATTGTCAACCCAAGCCCGAGAACTCATGAACGCATTTATATCTATGGTCTTTGGTTGCCATGCTGGCGAGCAGACTCACACAGTAAAATATAACTTGAATCTACCAGGGATCCTCGTAAAATTCCAAGAGTGGACCAGTGTAATTGAAAAGCACTGAACCAGTGTAGTCTTTACAAGAGGCCTCAGATGGCAGTACAGTGGTACACAAATGTACAAGGAATCGCTGTGAAAATATCGCCGAATCTCTGGCAACTGTGGGACGAGGAATACGCTGTTATTTCAACAACATTTTTCTTACAGTGCATTGCTGCATCATACATACCAATGGGCATGATGCTCTAATGCATTAGCGGCCTCTAAACCTTAATGGCAAAGAAATAGTGCAAGTAAATTACCTCCATCATTGGCTAAAACATTTATCCTTGTCAAAGATGCATATTGCATTTCAATTTTATATTCAATGGCATCCAATCTTGAATCGGGACAGAAAAGAAAAGAATTTCCCAAAGGCGATTACATTACATTAGACAAATTCAGCCTTCTATCTTGATAGACGTAAGTCCCGCTCCTGCAGTGAAAATCCCATGTGACCTCCTCTGATTACTTTAAAAATTGAATTTGCCAAGTTTGGGCAATAAGATTCTAAAGCCATTACTGATTAATACCATTCCATAAATTGAATTTCTAGCCCCGGCCTGTAATTTGCCTAGGGACAAAAGTTGAATTCATAGCTCGTGCAAACCTGGCTGTTATAAACGAATCGATTCACGATTCATGTCGATTCCACACCATTTTGCGATCATAATGTATCTATGGTACAACCGACTGATGCTATGGAACCTTTTGAATATTCTAAGGTGGTGTGTGCCTAATTTCTTTGGTCCTTGCAGTGCTTACCAGAATTCTGATAGTTCGTACAATGTCTGAGTTTCAGGTGTACTAGTATTGTGTTCTTACTATAATTTGTCCTTTATCCCTATAATCTTTTACCCCTTTATACTATAATTTTTCCTTTATACCCCTGAGTCTGGCCGAATCTGTAAAAGTGTCCCTTCTCAGTTCAATTAGAGAGCATCGTAGCTACTGTAGTGTTGGTATACTCTGGAGGGTACAGTCCATTGGAAACTAGTCCAGACGTAACGTGATCAACCCCACAATTACATAATTTAGGAGATTGGACAAAAAAAAACTCACCTAGCCTCTCATCTCTACAATGGGACTGTGATAAACGAGCATACCCCCTTTTTTTTCTAGAGGACACAAGTCTAGTCATTTGAGTAAATGGATTCCGAACAGAAGAAGAATGATGTTAATCCTCCACGACACAAAGAAATATTGCTCAACCTGCTGATTTAGGCTTGTGGCCACCACAGTCTAACACCCTGTGGAGTATTTGAAGTGCTCTGATTGAGTGAATGATTAATACTACTAGTCCTTTATTGGTTACATAGTGCTTCAATATTCTCTTATTGCCATGGTGCATAAATGCAGCAGTGGCGAGTGACTAGCCACTGCTGCATGGATGCATCACACTGACCATGCAGAGAGAGCTGATGCAATAGTACATGTACTTAAATAATGGTATGATGCACAATGCAGTACCAATGGCTTGCTCCCCAATGCTGCAATGGTGCATCATGATGACAAATGAACATGGAGCCTTGAGGCATCATTCTGTCCTTAACTGGTTATTTTATTGGCTCGGCCAATAAAAATTAGTTGAATAGGGGGAGTAGATGCAATGGAATGTGGCAAAAATGGGAAGACCTGCCCACATTAAAGTCCTTAGAATCCACATAGGATTAGACCAAGACAAATAGCTTGGGCAAGTGTAAGGTACCAGGATCTAGGGGTTCAAGGTGCTTCATTAAAATATTTAAGGAGAAAACCCAGTTTCATATTTCAAATGTAACAGACATATTTCTAATGTCATAAGAGTTTTTTTAAATGCCAGGGTGTGTTAAAATCATTATTCAATATAGTGAGACAACTCCCATTTGTTAGGTGGAAGCTATGCACATGTGTTTGGGTGTAACAGTATAATACATGAATTGTCTCAAGGTGAGTTTTGCCTTGAGGGAATTTGCCATGTGTATGTGCCAGTTTACGTCACAGTAACCCCGTAATTTGTACAGTGAGCCAGAATGTTGCTGACTTCCTATATATACTCTAAGAGGTACAGTCAGGATAGTATATTATGAGGTGAGAAGCAAGATTCACAGCTATGTCAAACATAAGGATTAGTGACGGGCACCTGGCTGATAAGGGTTCGGATAAATAGACCAAAGGGGATGTCAAACGGTATGTTCGACCCCTGGCCAAACTGACTTGTATTAGTTACTTGAATAACCTGCAGGGTTATCGGATTGGCTACCAGTCTGTGACATCATAAATGGGTCAGGGCAGGTTGTTGTGTAAGTTACAGAGCCTCAGACCTCTGTTTGTATCCCACAGTGCACCATTCCTATGCTACAAACAGATGTCACATGACTTCCTGTGATACATGTGTCTGGGTCTGGCCTTACTCAAGTAAACCCAGTTGGTAATTGGAGCGGAACTCCGTAAGTTACGAAGCCAGGGGTCGAACGTACCCAAAGAACATAAGAACACAGTACAAGACGCCCTTACCCTCCTGTACCATGTACATCAGTACATGATAACATTTATTTCAAAACATCACAAGTCACCCCTACCCCCCCCCTCACCCCCTGACCCTCATTGACAGCTCCCTTCCTGACCACTTGCCAAATGTGCACCAAATGACTGCAAACTATGGTACATCCCTGACCACTGGGCACATGTAGGTCAAATGACTGCGGACTATCTATAGTCTATCCCTGTAATTTACCAGGAAATAAATTATTTGTCTTTAACACCTCGCTAAATAGGCCTAAGGTAGCGCTAAGTTGGTATAATTCCTTTAGGGATGCATTTAAGGCAGGGGTAGCTACCATAATTGCTTGTTTAAGCGCACCTGCGTTCATACATTTTGAACAGCTCTATGTTACCCCCTGTGGTTAAACAGGACCTGCACTCATTTGCTGTCAATATATGTCACTAATTACTCACTATTTGTCAGCAATTAGTCAAGATATGTCACTAATTACTCACTATTTGTCAGCAATTAGTCAATATATGTCACTAATTACTCACTATTTGTCCGTATTTAGTCAATATATGTCAGTCATTACTCATCATATATGTCATTAGTTATGTTAGCATAGTACATGTTTTTTTCTATTTAGATAGCATGTTGTATAGAGATGGTAGAGATAGGCCCAGCCCAGTCTCCTGATTACACTGCCCCACCACAGGGGCAGGTAAGGCAGCAGGAAAGGGCCCCATTTATAACAATGAGAGCCCGGAACAGGGACAATTTATAACAATATCCTGCAGATAGATTCCACACCAGATCAATGCTGAGGGGCATGCTGAGGCTGACAGGTGCTGCCACACTGCGGACATGGCCGACATTGCTGGTTTAGGCCAATGGAAAAAGTTCCTTTCATTAATGAGAAACATTTAACGTTCTTTTTACTGTTTGCACAGCATCGTGTTACTTTATCCTTCTTGATCTTACGTATTGTTAGAAAAAATTCTTTGCAAAAGGCCATTGAATGTCCTTGTCTTTCATCATGATTTTCTTGTTATCTAAAACAAACTAGTTATTCCTATGGCCTAGAGTGTTTAGTAGTAGATGGTGGAGCAGTTAAGGGGAGCTCTAAGGAACGCCAGGCCACCACAGATGGGATCAATATGTTATCAGTTCTTAGTGGGGCGTCATGTAATAAATGGAAGTGGGATTACCTGCTGCGGCCAGCAAAAAGCCATGAAAGGAGCCAGATCACAGACGTTAGCGCTGACGCCGCCAGGGGCTATTGTGAGGGGTGGACCAAGCAGTGTCATTGGCTGCCTTAATTCAGACATAGTGAGGGTAATTAAGACATTGTGCAGTGTAATCATATACTTACATTTAGAAAGCCTTTAATGTTGATATTCTCTTGGTATTTGCAGAGCATTGATGACCTAGTGATCTAAGCATTCATTACACTGTGGGTTGAATAAAACAAATGGTATCAGGATAACTACCCCATCTTTATCCTGGGTGAAATGAAATCACAACAGTGCATTTCTACAATGAATCTGCCAACATAGGGTCTATGATGTGTTGAGATGGATAAGAGCTAATTGACTTACAACCAAGAACTAGTACAAGAAGCTGCAAGCAGGAGAACATCCATTGCTAGCAAGAGATGGTGGTGGTATGCCTGCAGCCCCAGCCGTGCGGTTCCAGGTCTGACTGTACATGTACATTTCTGTGGCATCCCATCACACAGACATGACCCTATACCACCCTACAACTCCCCTGTATGGTGTAACGACACCCTGACACGACCACTGATAATCTATAACTGAACTTATCCCCTCCCGCTGGTCACGGCACCAGGCATAGCGAGTCTTACCATGCACAGGAAGTGGGGCGCATGATAGCTAGAAAGCTACCGCCGTAGTTATGGATTTCGAAGCTATAGGAAGATGGGGGATATAATAATAGGGCAAAATAATTTTGTGCACTCACATGCACCCATATAATCTAATTATCTTCTCTCAGAAAGCTGTAGTATACAGAACTTAGTTAAAAGGATTGTAGGTATATATAGCTCATTATTATCAGTTTGAATAAATCTTATATATACCAGTCCATCTAAATGTGCCTTGAATATATTTCATAGGATGTAGAGTGTAGTGTTATTTAACTGATATTGATTGAAAGCACGCACATACAGGGATGTAAGTCTTCAGGTTTTATCAGGATTTCCTTATTTCTGAAATTTTTGACTGGTGTTTATTTTCCTTATACAAGTGGTAAAGAGGTTGTTTTGAAGGAAAGAAAGCTTTTATATCAAGTAAATGTATGGCTTCCTGATATTTGCCCATTCCTGACTTACATCCCTGCACATAGTAATGACGACATAGAGGTTCCTTAGAAAGGTCCCATTAGGCCTGGCGAATGCTTGTGCGAAAATCACTTTCAACACGAGTTCCTTCTTGTTATATAAAAATTCTTATAATAATACAACATAAAAAGACGCTGGTAGCTGACAGCGTACATACATCATGGTCTAGGAGTCACGTGACACGGCGCCTTCCTGTAGGCCAATCAGTGGCATGATGGGTAAGCCTTAATCAGCCCTAAATCATAATTAGTAAACTGATGCTCATGTGTGTCCATAGCCTGCAGGAAGGTCGGCGCCCACCCTGCAGCAAGTCGCTAATGAGGGCGTGGTCAATCGGTATATCTGGGGGGGGGGGGGGGGGGTAAAGGTATCCCTGTGCAGAGGGTGGAATATAGATACAGAGATCACTCTAGGAAAGATCCCAAGAAATAGTGAACGGTGACGGCCTATTGTGTATAATCTTCAGAATTTCTCACAAAGTTTTTACTTGGATTTCTGTGGTGAAAAAGGACGGGTGGCTCTTTCGTCAGTGATAGCAGGGAAGTGTACTAGCAGTCTAGTCTATACTTCCATGGAAAAAGACAACAACAATTATCGAAGAAAGCCACCTGAGCTTGTGCATGTAGCTGGTGGTTGCATTTCTGGTCAGATGTTGAACAAAGATTCTCTCATTTGTATATTGTAATCCATGGACCTTAAAATATAACAGATTATAGATGATAGTTGATTTACAACCAAGAGATCCTTGAGCGTGTGGTAATAATCTCATTCAACTTGGATGTTTCTATGTGAATTTCAACACGCTGTGCTTAAACTGATGATCTTGGTAAATATCTGAGCAATGATAAGTTGGGGAGGGGGGGTGTGTTTGGTTTGAAAATTCATCACGCCCACCTCCACCTAAAACTAATTTCACGCCAATCTCTGCAATGTTGTCAGAAGCACTTTAACAGTTTATTCAAGGCAAATAACTGAAATCTGCCCATTCAGCTTGCCTTTGCAGGTCTAGAAAAAGGTGCAATTTCATGCCATCTGATTGTTTGCAGCAGCTGGAGATTCAATAAGGATTAGTTCAAGGCAAAAACTCTCATAGAACGCTCCAACACAAATATCAATTTCCTAAAGTACAAAAGCATTTCTTCTGAATTTCTTATGAGAAAATGAATCGTACTATAACATTTGGTTACACATTTACTTAAGAGGATTTTTGCATTCATATGTGGAGACCACTTTTAGTGATTAAAAGTGTGAATTGGAGTCGTTAAATGTATGGCAAAATTCCCGGATAAAATCTCAATACTTGTCTTACGTTGCCATGGCACTCAAATTACAAAATCACACTGATATTGAGAAGCAGTTTCACCAAAAGGGATTGAAATTGACCATACGAATTCCAGAGATGTAAGAACAGGAAACTTTCCTTGATTCTACAAGTGGTATGGAGGTCTTTTTTTTCTTTTCTTTTTCTCGAAAATTTCCTTTTTTTTCTCGAAAAATAGAGGCCCAATACATTTCCATATGAAGGCAATGTATGGTTAAGTGTAGAATCCTGGTGATTTTGTAACACAAACCCGCTCTTTTTGTTTACTTTTCCAATTAATAATGTGTTTTTTTTATTTAACCCCTGTGACATCTGATTACATGTACTTCTAACGGTGGAGTCCGATCAACTGAAGCTACTAATGTGTTATGATAATTATTGGTCATGGTCAAGGTTCTAATGGTTACCTTTACTTTGTTTTACAGGTGAGCAATATTATCCAATATTAGCCATTGTTGATGAGGCAGAACAGGTAAGACCCATTAAGATATGGCAAATAAGGCAGTTATTCTAAAAAGAAAGGTGTTACACAACGGGGATGCATTCACTAATGCATTGTGAGGATAAAGGGGATATAAAGGGTGCATCTAGATTTGATAGTAGACGGCATCAGAAATAAGGGCTAAATTCTAATATCATTATTAGCTACAAGGTTGGGGTATGGTTGGTTTGGTGGAATAGGAGCATTGTTCGTGTCACACTATATTACAAATATAATGTCAAAGTCAGTGACAACATGAAGCCATATCCATTTTCCTGCTTTTATACAACGGCACAGGCTCCAACCCAATGTCATATTTTGACGTTTGCTATGGAAAAGTGTACACTGCATCCCGTGTTATATCACTCAACAGTTGCTAATATGTGGTCGATCTCAGGGGTTGTGCATGCAAAGATTTGACAAATGTGGTTGTCTGTAAGCACCCACCACCTGGGCTTGCCATGACGTGACGTGCCATGTCTGTTCAGTGAGGGAAAACAGGGCTCATTTCCACCCGTTCAAGGTCACAGGGATTGCTTGATAGGAATTTCCTTTTCTTCATGGGAGGTAGGATATGAAGGAATTCCGGTTGTGTCCTTGCACATCATCCAAAATATCCTCAATTTTGATAAGATTGAAAATAATTATGTACAAAAAGGTAAATAGACATAAAAGAAATACAAAATCTCTTCAGTAGACAAGTTACTTACAACTTAGTGAGTCGAAACGCCTCGTAAAACTATATTTTTGTTGGCCTTAAATGGAGACGGGTGGTGCCCATGTAGGAAATGGTACCATTTTATCACCCAAAAATATCCGGCCAGACATCCATGTTATAATATTAACAGGAACAGCGGGGTGCATATGTATTTGCACAACCTAACGTGGTTGGAAAATCACATAGTCGTGATTGTAAGCAGTTGGGATCGAGTGCAGAATCACTGGCACTAGACTAGTGAACTACATGTTTATCATATAGCAGTGTTTAGGAAAATATTTCACTTTGACACGCTAAAATGACAATCTACCACACTCTTACAACCTGTTTCTCCCACTAAGTTGTCATTTGGCATTGTCTCACACTCTCATACAACCACCTTGTCCCATTTACCCATCTCCTCATTTGTCTCATGGAAATACTTGACAAATACGTGATGGCATGGCAGCTGCCGAGCAGTAGGAATAAACCTGAACAATTCCACCATACCAGAGCGAGCATAATCCGACTTTAAGCCTTTCTTCTATATGGCATTTTGCACCTGCTAGTAATAAACTAATCCAGAGTAGTATAATCGAATCAATTATTTCTGTTGGCAATAACAAACAGATAAACGTGGCTGTAAAAATGATGTGTTTCTAGAGTATAAAACTAATACGTCTTCAGGTGTTCTCCTAGGGCACAAGATTTACTCTATTTAATAGACTTAAGAGTCTATGTCTTTGTAGTTAACTTTTCTACTTAACAGCCCCTTTACACTATAAAAAGCAATCTCACTCGGTGTCAGTAGAAAATGCCCTTCTCTACCACTTGTGCCAGGTCATGGCTCTGAACTCTCCCTGTTCTCAGTCCTGGCATCCCTGGTTTAAATAAAATCCTCAATTCATGAAGGTTTTTATTAAACACTATCACTCTTCATACCTTGTTTTTGGTACTCCATTAAACATGCCAAGGTGTCCGTGCCATGTCTGTCAAATCCCAGCCAGGTATTTAGTCCGACATTACTGATTCATTTCTGTGTGTTTTTATATGGTGTTTGGTCAATTCAATTTCAAAGTCTTTTGCCTCACCCAGATTGGTCAAGTCCCAAAGTGAATTTCATTTTGGGAGAATTACTTTTAAAACTTGTTCATGTCTTGTTTTTTTAGCTTTGATTAATTTTGGGGGTTGTTTCACGGGATGCTGAGATCACACCAACTGGAATTGTAGTTGCTGTTGTAAATAACAGCTAAGTCGTTCATTATTGGATGCTAATCATTTCAGTGCTAAGACAGCTTTACCACACCCCATGGGTGTGACAGTGTTTTAATCTTGATTAATATACATATCAGGCTCTGAACGTGTTAATTAGCTCAGGGACCCCCCTGAGTCTATACCGTCGGGTAGGTGGGTAGCAGTTTTAAAAAGTCAGTCCTCCATAGGCTTAGGTCCGGGCTTGACTTTTCTCTTTATATTCCTATATGATCATTGGTGATTTGGGGCCAGCATGCACCCAGAGCGTCTTAAAGTGAGACGTTTTTGTCCGGTTTAGTTCTTCCACTACACACTAGGTGGCCAGCCTGAGCCCACTGTGCCAATGCACATCGCCCAATTTTCATACATTGCTGCCAAACTTTATACTACCAGGGTAACCATGCCTATTGTAGTCTGTGCAACCCCAGTTGGATACCAGTGCTACTTTTGACTTTAACCTTTTAAAGGTTTGAATGGTAGCGTTTAATGGGAAAACGAGACTTGGCTGTCTTTGCTGCCCTCTACCTCGTCCATACTAAGTCTTGTTGGACTATAGAAAGGTGGGACTTAAGCCCCCTTCTCCAGGGTCGTATCAGGTGTTCTTTGTATAGGCTGGTAAAACAGAAATCAATTTGCCACTGTGGAGTGTGGCACCCTACATACACAGTCACTGTTTCGTCTCTTCAAGGTACGGAAGGCCCCCGAATGATTTCTTAATGGTGTTCTCTGGGGTTGGCCAGAACGTAGGAAATAGATTTCCCATGAACATAGGGCGCATGGTGTTGATGTGAGGACAGAGGGAGGAAACATGAAATCCCACTTTTCCAACTCTTTCAGGAAAAATTATCCATGAATGCATATATATCATGCATCATTTCAGTATTTCTGTCCTGATGATTGAATGCATCACAGGTTTATTAAATCTTAATTACATATTTGTCCAATTTGAGTGGTGAGCTATGGGAATCTTGTACATTTTATAGTGGGGCTTGATACATTTTGGGGGGACCCAGACATATGATATTTAGGCCCAGCCATATTCACACTCAGGTCATATTTGACACTACACACATTGTGACACCCATGGTGTGCTCACTGTGACAGCATGTCAAATATTCACCAGGATGCTTGTCTGTACTACAGCAGACACGGCTGATCTCAGTGTCAGGTTATAAAACAAGGCACAGCAAGGTTTCAGTCCCTAATGGGGGCCTTCTTGAGTGGAATCTTCAAGTAGCCTCCTGTTCTTGCTACTAATGCTTACTGTGTGTAGTGAGGCAAAGTTTGTAAAGGCTTGTTTTAGGTTATATGGTTAGAAAATATGAATGAAGCAAATCCTTTTGACAGACTTCGAGGGGAAGTTTGGGAAATACTGCTGTGTCCAATAGGTCTTTGCTCCAGCACTAATGCATTTTGTAAAGGTAGAGTGATTTTTTTAAGATTGCAAAATATAAGATATTCATATACGGTATTCTGATATGCACGTTAGAATGCCAACTGTTTTTGGTCCATGCATTGAGCCGCCATTCTCAGACAGATCTTCCTCACCGTCCATATTGCCACCCATGTATATTTAATGAAGGCTTATTTACTCTTTTGCTTCAAGGAGTACGCTCTCCAATGAGACTTCCATTCAGTGTTTATTGAATTCATTAATGCTGACAAGGGATATTCGCGTAGGAATGGTTCGCTTTGTATGCCCACTGTGGTCATTAAAGGAACAGCCGATCCAATTTGTAATTGTCTTGTAGGAATGAACAGTTGGGAACCTTAATCACCTCCAGTGGGATGTAAAGGCTGCAGGCTGAACAATCAAAGCAGTAGTTTTATGTAATATTCATGTGTCATCAGGAGACTACTTTTCTCATTTAGTATAAAAAAATGATGAATACAGGTGGTCCATAGGGACTTTTCTACTCCCTTCAAAGAATGTACTAATGTTACGGTTTTCTATATCAGAAGCCTTTCTAAGAACAATTCGGGATATAACAGGTACTGACAAATCTCATTAGTAAATTATATGTAGCCCTATACGCTATCATACAATACAAAGCCTCGCCTACCTGGTCTGATGGACTGGCTCTTCCTTTTTACATAGGAATGAAGATAATGGCAAGGGGATGTGCTGAAAGATCGAGGACCAGCATGAGCATCTCCTGTATCAGCTAAAGGAAAGACCTATATCTCTCTGATATAAGACATGGTCACAGTCTCACCACTTCTCCTAAAATGATAAGGCTTAGTGTGGCATTGCAGCTCGGTTTCAAAGTGGCTGTACAAAGGATGAGGTCTGAGGGGTATCGGTCTGCTGGTATCCAACGGAACCTGAGGGTCTGATTGATGTTAAAGCAGGGAATAAAGGTCATGAAGGTGTGCTATCGATTTATCAAGCAGAGGTTATAACATAATGGATTTCCATCACAATTGAAGAATGCTGACCAGTGTCCTTTAAATGTTTTAGGACCCCAAACACGTGCGAGGTACTCTCAACAGACTGTAGAACGGCATTCTTATCTTGACCAACAGGCTAGCCATAGTCCATCCTTTTGCCAATGAGTAACATGCCATGCCTTCCAATTTAGCTGCTCCCCTTAATGTCCTTTCCTGAGTACAGGCTTTTAACATCAACAATATGGCCGTGTTTCCTACCCTAAGGACAGGCTTAAGAATGGTCCGACCTGCTGGTGCCTTAACTCTTAAAGTGTGCTGTATATTCATGACAGAGGTGGCTAGCCATTGAACAAGGTTTTATCGGTGCCACCAGCTGGGTTCTACAGCTTTCCTGACAGGGGAATAGCCGACAATAGCCCTTTAACTATACCAGCCTGCCCAGCATCGTGAATCCCTATTAAAGGACACCTCACAGGCATCAACATTTCACATTAATGTTCAACTCCCTATGTTCCTGCAAGAGTTGAATAAAGTATTGATCATGAGATTTTGACCAGGATATAATAATACATAGTATTATTGGCCGAGAGACTTGTCTCCTCGGCCATATGTACATCATGTAGAAGGGGGACAGCAGGTCATGTCAAAAACAGCCAAAAGCCCTCTACTATAGATCAGCTACTGAAATCAGTCAACCATGACGAAGACTGTGGTGTACCAGTGTACCTGTACCAGTGAATTGCTATTATTCCAGGTCATTCTTGGACGGGCTCATAGCTTCCACACCCACTCTAGGCGCCTCTAAGTACCTGTAGTCAATTGCTATTGTCCCAGGTCATCCAACACCACCACAGTTCTGTCCCCTAGAGTCTCTGAGTGTTTGTTCAATCACTTCATAATTAGATGTCTCTACTACGATCTCTCGGCCATTACATCTGTGATGTACAATTCACTCTTAATAATGTCCTCAACCAAGCGTGATCTCGTGCACTAGTATAGATCAAAAGATTTCTTAAACAAAATTAACGTAAACGGAATGGCAGTTATCTGAGCTCATGTTCTGACAGTACAAGTATGATATTAATACATACAAACTCTGATAGAAACTAGGCCACCTTTGTGTGGTTATATCTGGTAAATAAGATGACTTCTTCCCTGCCTTCCTTAAGACAATGGCATTAATTACAATCAACACCTGCTCATTGTCACAGTTGTGCAGTCACATTCAATGAATTGGAAATAAAAAGTCACTAGAAGCCCTATGCCAAATTGCAGCACCCCAACCCTTCTTTTAACAAGCATTTTAGGAATATCTTTCAGTTTACCAACTTTTTTTGTCGATTCATTTCTCTTACAACCTATCTCTAAGTGAGCACAATGATTGGAAACCGCTTCTTGAAGGCCCTAATGCTGTGTCTTTTTAGGCATGTGTTTCACATGCTTTCAGCAGTCGCTGGCATTTCTTGGGAGTTTCACCAAGAAAGATTTTTATGCTACAAAGGAAGTGTCATTGCTAATGTGTCACATCGATTGGGAAGGTGGGAGTGCCTTCTTTTAGATGACACTAAGGTAGAAGAATGGGTGCTATGGCTGCCAATATTCAGCACCCCACCCACAGTAACCCCCCTCCATACCCCGTCATAGAGTATGTACCAAGGCAGTATACATGTTAGAAGCCCCTAACAGAGCACCTTCAGCCTGATCACCTTCAGCCTGATCACTGTATGGCTTATGCCAAGTGCAGTGATGGCCATGGCGATTATGCATGGCATTTACTGCTAGTCAAGTTAGCTAAGGCTTATATAAGACCAGAGATGAATAGATCTTCCATTTCCAAACCATCCTATTTGTTGAAGTCCAGTGGTATTTAACCATCTCAATATATGTTCTAAATATGTACTAAAAAAATATGTTGACACCTAGCCAAATTTATGACACACACCACAAGACCATTGCATTGTAAAGGTCCCTTGACCCTGTTCATGCAATTTGTTCACAGCAGACATCTTTATAGTACACCACTGCTTCCAATCCAGCCTACACATTGATGATTTCAATCTTATCATCTATAAAGTTATGTTTTATGACGACTTTGTATTGTCAGTATGACAAGTTTAGGTCGTCATTTGACCTTGACGATCCTAAACTCATCTGTATTGACGATTTTTAAGCGGTGGCAGGTTTTCTGTGTGACGAATGCCCTTGCCTATCTCTGAGTGTTGATCTCTGTCAGGGCCAATTTATGGAGAAGTTTATAAAGTAATATCATTATTAGGAACAGGAGCGGAATTTTAGAATCCATCTAATAATTCTGATGTCAGAATGTCTGTTTGTCCATGCAAGCCATAGTCCAAATCAGTTTTTCTTTTGATCTCAAGTTACCTAGAAGCTGAGAAAATTGAATGTGAAATATTGGATATGGGTGTTTTGGAAACACTAGTTTGTAATATGAATGTTGTCTGAAACTGTGAGCTTGGAGTTGGGTCTCTGCAGGCAGTCTGACAAGGCCAGTGCAGGCTGAGAGTAGAGTCTGTGTGTATTAGCACCTGAGCCCCTATGGGGTTTTAACGTTAGCTGACCATAATTGCTACCTCTGGCGTGAAAATTGTCCTCAGTTGACCCTCCCAACATGCTTGTCTAGTACACCCCTAATAGTATGATATAAATATTTATTGATCATGCATGTTTCTAATGAATCAGTTCTATATTACCATATAAGTTAAGCTTTCATTAGTACGGATGTATATTTATAGGATTCATGAGTAATTAAGAACTCCTATTTAAAGGTATGATATTCATAGCACATCCATCAGCAAAAAATAATTCCTTTTGAACATTGTAATTATCAGGACTGCAGTCTTAAATGTCTCCTAGGTGTGTATCCTACAGCAGTACCATGCGCACTAAAATGCTTTCATTGCTGTTGCGGGGTGTCCTATACTAGACGAGTCTTGACACTCACTACCGCCACCTAGGAAGTATTTCTGTATCACCGCTGCTTATTCAAGACGGTGGGCATTAACTCCCTTGTCGCCACCTAGAGGGTATTTCACACATCTCGCTCACATACCAAGAATGTAGTTGATTTTTTACTCACCAGGTGGGGGTAGCGGTACATGTATCGCGCAATGAACCCTACTACCCCTAAAACCTTTTGACCCCCATATTACTGAGGGTAGGGGGAGGGGTAGGGGGAGGCTTGATCACACCCCGTTCTACACATGCACACAAACACACACACACACACACACACACACACACACACACACACACTCCACTACAACTACACTCACACCCACACACGCATACACACACGCAATTGAATTTTCTACAGTTTCTTGCATCATCATGTATGGACGTACTACACGTGATGACGTATTGAATTTTGAATTCAAGGAAAATGAAGAAACCACATATGAGGAATATAAAGACGGATTACGAAAGGTTTTCTGTGGGTATGGTAAAATACCAATTCATTATTATGCACCTCAAATGGAGCTTGTTTTGCTTCACTCATTTATACCAGAATTTTACCACAGAAAAATGTTTCGACTTTATCATGAAATAGCTCGAGATCAATTTCTCAATTCACATAATTTGATCTCCCAGCACATTCAATACGACTGGTATGATATACGCTCTATGATTGACATCCTCACCAGTTGCGGAATACCTCCTGATTCACGACCTCACATATGCTCTCTTCGGGCAAAACGTGTAGTAGAGAAATATGATTTTTCACAGGGTTTTTCTTTAGAGAATTCATGTATCGACTTAATTGTCCATATTACTATGGAGAAGGTCAAGGAAGTAGTAGGACCTGCTATTTTTCATTCCGAGTATTATAGCGACATGCCTGGAATGCTTGAGGTAGAGGCCATAGTGGAGGGGTTCAGACCCCTGATTCCTCTCACTGTGTACCAAAGGTTAAGGCAGAGAATTGTCGGGACCATTACGCCTTTCAGAGGGAGGGAAATTCTGACCAGTCCTCGCTGTCAGGTGTATAAGACTTTACACAAATACGCTGATGGATATTACCTTTAAATAACAAGACAGATACAGACGTATATCATCTATCTAGTTTAATCTAATCACCCTAACTGGTGAGATGGAATAGCATGTTCGGTGTCTACAGCGTTGGTCTACTTTACTTTTCTACACACCAGCCGGAGCTATTAACAACCTACAGTAAAAGCACCACTAGAAGCTACACACTGTGAATATTATACCAATGCTTTATCATTAACCTAACTTTGCTTTACATGTAAACTGACGTTCCCAGAACTATAACTATGTACGGACAGACTACAGCTAATGAAGTAGACTCCTTCAACGATTTCACATTTGATGAAAAAGATGAAACCACTCGTGATGAGTTCATAAATAAATGCAGAACTGTCTTTTGTGGATATGGCAAGATACCAATTAATTATTACGCAGCACAGATGGAACTTGTTTTAATGCATAAAAATGTAATGCCATGGCTGGAGCCTAGAATGTACAGCGTGTATAATAGGATGGCACGACATCAGTATATGGCCTCGCATAATTTGACGACTCAACTTTTCAGGAAGGACTCTTGGTACCATAAAGAGGTGCAGCATATACTTGAATCATCAAGACTGGTGTGGTATGAACGTGCCTGCATAGCTCGTGGAAATGCTGAACGTGCTCTTGCTAAATACAATTTCTCTGAAGGATTCTCTTTATTGAATACATGTATAGATATGATAACAGGTGTTATGATTGAGAGGGTGAAGAATATCGTAGGGCCGGGAGTATTTTTCACTGAATATTATGATGATATGCCAGGGATGAACGAAGTGAACTCTATTCTCAATAACCTTGATTTGTATCTACCTGTTGCTGTATCCCGCCGTGTTAAAATCAGAGTTTTGGGGACTATCGCACCTTTCAGAGGTCGTGAAATTTTCACTAGCTCTTGTTGTCCATTATATAAAACTTTGGTTGATTATGCAACAGGTAGATATGTATATAGAACCATTCGTAGGTCACCAGATATTGATAGAGATAAGCTAGAGGTAATTAACTCAGTTGTAACAGAATAATCTTACATCATACCATATATGACATGTGTGTGTGTGTGTGTGTGTGTGTGTGTGTGTGCAATTATACAGTAGATGCATATGTATACAGTAATATTCTAATACGCACCCCTAGGTATAATTCTTCTTGGATATATGCATTTAGTTAAACAATATATAAGTACATGTTACAGGTTTTATATAAAAGATAGTATCTAACATAACTACACGCTTGAACACACATATATATATATATATATATATATATATATATATATGTTATACTATATAAACTAGCACTGTATTGTTTCATCGGATATTACCGGATATACTGTATACAGCATTCTTTGAGGTGTTGGGTTTTCACTGTAGTTTTCCTAGTTTTTAATATTTTAAACGCATTCTTTAAAATCAATATGACGACCAGATCTCAACCTCATGCACTCAGGACGTTGAGGGGTTTCTGAAACCGAGGTCAAAGGTTTGTCAGGGGTCTCTGTCTCACAGTTAATGATAGGGGACGCTTGGGGCGGCATGAAACCACCCTCCTCCATGCTTGAGACCATAGGGGGTGAGACTATGGGAGTGGATGTTGTTCCATGCAGGGCTGAGGAGTTGGACAATTCTTTCAAATTTCCGGGTACTGCACTTTTGGCACCAAGCTGTTCAACATCTTGTATACCCTCAGCATTCGTGCCTGGTTGAGTAGCTTTCCATGAGGTTGATTGATCATTAGAGGTGCTTGAAACTACAGTAATAGTACCTTGGGAGGGTTCAATGCAGGACTGGGTTTCCTCGCTCCCACAGTCAACAGGTCGGTCTTGGGGTGTAGAGTCAGTCAACCTTAAATACAATACATGATGCATGAGGTGCGTGAGAAACTTGTATGGTATTAATGAGCTTTTTTTTACAGACTACTGTCAATAAATATTGGTTTTCACCCTCTTTTAATGCCATATACGATTGCAAAATATTCCTATATTATATATATATATATATATACATGTAGGATGTTATGAGAGCGCTCACCTGTTTTCTTCATTTACATATTGTATGCTGGCTGGTGGTGCAATGGATGATCTGTACGATCTATCTGATGGAGACCTGAAATAGTATAATAATCTGTATGAGAACTTTTACATGTGTAAGAACTTTTATATGATGAAATAAAATATCTCAATTTATCTATTCCATTGGTTATTTATCTTTTTATTCTATATTACACATAGGTATTACCTGGATTATTACATATAGATTATCACTGAAGGACAATACTTACATCCAATTTGGAATCATGTGAGGGACCAGCTCTAATATGGTACTGTTGACAGTATTGCTGCAGGTGATACAGGTCATCAGGTTTCTCCAAATGCTATTTCCATGTTTTTTAAGCCAAGCAATGATTATTGTAATTATTGTAATGATCATCACGATAACCCCAAGGACTGAGAGAATAGGCACATAGAGCTCAACATGTCCTTTCAGGATAGCATGAGTCCTGTTCACCGCTACACCAACGCCGAGAGTTATATCCCCTTTATTTAACCCTTTAGATATTGTCAATTTCATTTTCATACCAGTTCCACTATCGTTGCGCAGTGACTTAGAGTCATTGTTATCAGGATGTTTTAAATGTACGAGATCGTGTTGATAGGGGGTAGAAAGTTCATCAGGTGTTGACTGGGGTCCTTCAGACATAGATGTAATGTCGTCAGACTCATCCATGGCAGCAGATTCAACACGGGTCATGGTTTCTATATATGGTTGGGTCATTATAAGTTCATTTTGTAGCACCTTGTCACCGGGATAATGCGAATCCTCTCCGTTTAACCCCGAGGGTGGGTTGTTAGAGGGTGGGTTGTTAGCATTAGGTGTTGACATACTGTCATAACTCCATGATGCACTCTCTGTTTCTTGGTTCTCAATTACGTCATAACGAGTCGGGGTTAGTGAGGTTGCGGGTACAGCGTTGTCACCATCACTAGTCATGTGCATGCTGCCTGCTAGAGCATGCAAGTATTCATGCATACCATCCGTGGAGACTGAGGGTATAATGGAACTATGTATTGTAGTCTCCATTTGCACCCCTTCAGAATCGGGTATTTCCAGTTTACATGAATTTTGTAGAACCCATTCAGGTAAATTCTCTCTGCATGATATGGGGTTATCCCGCACATCCAAGATATCGTATGTCTTGGTGATACGTACATGCCTTATGTCGTTATACTGTAGAAAAAGTTTATTGTAATAACTGTATTCAACTCCTAGTTCAGGCACTGATGTTAATCCTTGTCCGTTACATAGAATAGAACGAGTGTCAGGTTCACAGAGACACCGTAACGCTGGACCGCAGTAGTACATTCCATCAGTGGTAGATACCCCAAGCATGAATAAAATCATGTGAACGCGTAGCTTAATAATACCCATGCTACTGTTCCAACCACATGTATCCACTCAAACTGTGTCTTTACTTATGCTGCTCTGCATCCAGCGTCACTTTAACTTAGAGTCTGTATCTCTTTCTCGACACCAGTTAATCAGTCCTGCCCGACATAGACTTGCTTTATTCCACTTCATGTCATATTATTTGACAGAGCGTAAAAGCCCTATTATAATAGTCATTCTATCATTTTTTACCCCTTTCTCCTTTACTTTCTACCCCGTATGATCATCATCCTGTATTCCATTTATGTGGTTTTACCCCATACGCTTTAAAGCCATGAGAGGTGAGTCACGCGTTACACTATAGCCTTCAAAGGTTTTACCCTGTATCCCGCTCTCTCTACTTCATAACATCGTGTTCAGTAGTTCTTTATACCCCAACAAGAATCCTACATCCCATTATAACTGATAGGTGTTTTACCCCCTTTTGCATGGACGGGAGATGATTCTACCCCGACCATGATGGGGTATATACCTTTTCATGATAGCTGATGGTTAATGCACGTCTACAGTCATGCCCCTAAGGTCAAGATCTGTAATTTAGACACACACATTACAGTATCACAGGAGAGGGCCTGCTGATGTATTTACCCTCATTAAAAAGGCTACTCTACACCCTTATGACTCTTTTACTGCTGTAGGGGTGTTGTGAAGCACCGCCTAGGATCGCTCTACACCGCCTTCACACAGAGACTGGTCTGTAATGACGTCGTTTTTATAGGGTGTATTTTAGGTCTGGTGACAGGGATGAAAAGTATCGAATTTTTCACCATATGGGGCGGATGTGAGGGTGTGTGTGTGTGTGTGTGTGTGTGTGTGTGTGTGTGTGTGTGTGTGTGTGTCTGAGTCCTACAGGGTTTCAGCGGTCAGTCGGTGTTTTCCTAGAGGTAGGGGGCGGGGTCTATTTCGACATAGCAGCACCCTTACAGGTATTAGGGGGGTAGACGCATGGTCACCCCTCACTGACCTCCTCAGGTGTATAAAAGGTGCGACATTCTGGGGGGCGCCACACTGATATTGAATCCTGTAGCAGACCCATCTGAACCGATTTCAGTCAATATTCTGGATATCTTTTTTTCATCCACTAAAAAACCCCAACCTCAAAATGTCTAAGGTGAGTTAACCGCTTTTTATCTAGCTGTTTACTTCATTAATGATATATATATAGATTAGAGAGACAGGAGTATTTGAATATAAATGACTGGTCTGAAGATGCATGGAGCTCTCTTTAGGATTATGCGTTATTTTTATCTCAGCAGGTGCTGTATAGCTAACGCCTCTGTGTTTAATACCCTGATAAGTCTTCACATTTGAATATTTTGATCGTGCGAAGGTTTAAAGATTTTCAATTTATTAAGACGCTTTTCTTTTTCACCCTCAGCCAGCTCTGAAAAGGAAGCAGACTCGCCGTGCACCACAGCCGACATCTCAACCCGAGAAGACCCCACCACAACCGGTACCTAATCCTGAACCACCTGTTGAGCAGCCTGGAGACGCTGACGTTTGGACGCACGACGTGCCTAGTGACGATGACGTTTTCACCCCTCCGCCTAGAAAGGCTGTTAAAGCTTTAGCATATGCTGAGGTGGAAGAGGAGGAGGGCGATACAGACACTGTGGAAGACTCTGACGGGTCATCTCAGGTCGCATCATTTAAGACCCCAACTAAGGCGGGTAGGGTTAAGGTGCGTACCGAGGCACGTGTCTCAACACCCCGACCCTCCCCATCATCATCACCTTCACGCCCTACACCCTCCCCTCATCCTACAGCTCACCCTAGTGCTGCCTTGAGTGGTTCTAAGACATCAACCCAGGGTCAGGAGTCAAGGAGGGGGATAGTTGAACCCCGTCCCAGTCGCGCATCTTCATTCTCAGGCTCTCCACAGCAGACTGAATCTATGGTGCGAGGTCCTAAAAGAGGGTCGGATGTGCTGTGTTGGCTTGAACCTGAGTTTGTACGTAGGGGAGTCCCAAGACCATACAGGTATGTTATGAGTTTGACTCATAGGGATCTAAAATAATATAATATCATGTTCTAATCATCAACCGGTAATCCCGCATTATTTAATAATTAAATTCTAGTAATAGTAATTCTAATAACAGTTAATATTACACTATATTTATTGTAATTATAGCCTGAACCCACACTACATAAATTATTTTATGGATTTATTTTAATATTTGTTCTTATATCTAATTTTCAGGAAGTGCATTCTGGTGGATGCTGATTTCATTGGGGAGCCATTGATATCGATTTACACGGTGCTGAGGATAGAGACGTCCGGGGACCCTGAGGATCCAGACTCGGTGCTGTGGCAACCAATTAAGAAGGGTGGGGCAGTTCTTACTGTCAACCAGTGGCGGTCCCTCTGCGATAACATGGAGGGCATCGACGACAGGATTATGGAGTTGGAGGATAGTGAGTAATAAAACATGTATTACATGTTTAAAAAATGCTCACTTTTGTGCTGAGTATTTCAGGTTTCCCCAGGGTAGACTCGGACGGAGTGTTTAGAGGTAGCGTTCACATTTGTTTGAGTGTGTTTAGTTTATGTAAAGCCCTGTCATACAGGCACTGGGTTAACCTCAACGGCATTCAATGATAGATTTTATTCTTGAGCTTAGCTTATTATTTAGATATTTAGTATTAGACAATTTTGGTTCAATCAGGGTATATCTTATGGTGAATTCTCATCAGTAGATAGTTTACATAGGTTATCACTGTCTTATATCATATAAAGATATTTTTTACATGTAATGGATAGCTCTAGCTCTAGCTTTACACTCTTAGATCTTCCGTCAGAAATTTTCTGGTTAGTCATCACATTCCTAGAACATGACAGAGAAAGTTTACACAGGTTTGCTATAGCAACCAGAAGAGCTTGGGTTGTTCTTTCTCAAAAATCCACCTGGAAATATTTCATAAAGAGACGCTTTACTACACTACATGACTGGTGCGATATAGAAGTTTTCATTGACAGACTGAACTGCCTTAAAACCCTCTACCACAGGCTTTCTGATATAAGCGACTGCATAGATAAGATCCACAGCAGAATAGGTTTAAATTTATACAGGCGTCTAGGCTCTATTCTCTCTCAAAACAAATGTCTCACCCGGTCATCAGAATTACTTTTGATAGTTAAAAAGTTGATTGTAACTCTCACTATCTTCAGGGTTTATTCTGAAAAGAGAGACCTTCACTATGTCATGCAATCACGTCAAGGATTCAGAATAGGACGGGGTCTGACAAACTGTGGAGTAAAGGTTATAGATTCCGGGGAGGTCATTTCTTTTTTCTTAGAATTTTCCGGTAATTCTGAGCACTTTGAAAATTTCAAAATTCCTGTTCTTTTTAACTCATTGCAAATTGGAAGAGATATTGATATAAAATTCAAAGAGATTTTCTTTGATGTACTAATAATTGAGGTAAGGAAATACATCAGTCCTTCAGTCACATCCAGACATACATTTGCAGGTAATATCTATAATTTAAGATCAGATATTTTCTGGCTGGTCAGTGCTAGTGCCATCATCAGAGACCTGTATATAACAGAGCCTGAGCTAGAGGCTATTTGTAACAGAATAGACAATATCTTAAATCCAGGGTTTATAACGCTGCGTCATCTCAACATAGACTGATTTTCTAAAATTAGCAACATGCCTGACTGTCCTGTCTGTGGTAAGTCATATAAAAAGCTGTATTACCTGAATAAGCACATTAAAACATACCATCCCGAGAAAAATGGTGCAGGTGGCGGTGCTCCTTCTAATGCTGCACACCCCACTAGAACTTATGTCTGTCATATCTGTGAAAAGGGGTTCCCTAAACGTGGTAATTTGAATTTGCATTTGGACAGACGTCATGGAGTTACTGTTAACCGTGATGATAACCTAAATGCCAGTCATGATCACATTCAAGAACCCCTAAATGACGACGATTCAGCAGGAATCACTGACACGGGTTTAGGTTCAAAAGGTTTATATTCTTTACGACGTGTAAACGAACAGTTTTCAAAAAAGTTCCAGGTTAGGCATACAACATATACTTTTAGATTGGAAATGAATGAAAAATTCAAGTCTATGAAGGATGTTTTGGCTAGACTTTTTGAGGTTTTTGAGAAACTGAGTGAAGAGATAACTTCAAAATTCGGAGGTGACGATCTGGTTAGAATGACCATAGATAGTAGAGATATAGACTATCCTATATTCATACATTTCAACACTGTCAGCAACATCAGCGCCAGAGATATTCTTACTGAGATAGACAGAGTGTTGCAGAGTTTCAGTGTTTTCAATCTAAACAAGGACTGTATTATAACTGTCACTCATGTCAAGGTTCCTTCTGGATCCGGGGGAGGGCCTATTACACACCTTCTTAGAGCTAAAAGATGTGTCATATATATAAGGAACAGAGATAACTGCTGTGCCATTCGAGCTTTGGTTGTGGGAAAAGTTCTAGCTGACAGTAGCGGTAACCGTCTTAACAGTGCAGTACGAAAAGTCTGTGAAAATAAACCACTGCAGATACGAATGGTAAAAAAATTATATAAAGTGGCTAAGATACCCTACAATACTCGTATAACATTACCCATGTTTGACAAATTGTCTAAAGCCTTGAAAGAATACCGTATAATTATAGTTTCTAAAGATCATCTTAATTCTATTATCTATGATAATCGTGTAAAAACACCCAGGATAATAAGTCTATATCACTCAGACGGTCATTTTGATGTACTTACCAGTCTCCCATCCTTTTTTGGTAGGTGTCATTTCTGTACCATATGCTATGCACGTACTAATAGTCACCATCAGCATGCATGTAAAGACATATGTAAATTATGCAGACATGAGCATAAACCGGATAATGAGGCGGAATGGGTCTACTGTGTCAAATGTCATCGTAGTTTTAAGGGGATAAACTGTTTCAACTTTCACTTAATGAGACATCCAGCACGTCGAGGTAGTGGTGCAGGTACAAGCAAAAAAAGGAAAATGAGAAAATCTGTATGTCAGACATGGTATAAATGCAGAACATGTAGCATGTTCTTAAGAAGGAAAAACAAGCTATTACTTGATCAAAAGGTATCTAAACGTCATGTATGCTTCATGAAAAAATGCGCTATCTGTCATGTAGATTATAATATTTTGAATGAGCATGTTTGCTATATTCAAAAGGTTGATTCTACTTCTAAATCTGAATCTAAAGATTTATCAGTTCCTCGATATATATTTTTCGATGTAGAATGCACTCAAGATACAGGTAAACATGTGCCCAACCTATGTATAGCTGAACGCACATGTCAAGACTGCATTAGGTCTGGGCATGCTGAGAACAAATTTGACAGTGATTCTAAATGTAACACCTGTGGTATAAATCAGCATGTGTTTTATGGTGAGGGGTGTGTGGATACATTCTGTAAGTGGGCTCTAGTGAAAGAACATGCAAACAGTAAAATAATATGCCATAATTTTCGTGGATATGACTCTTATTTTATTTTGACCTACATTTACTCTAAAATATTGAAGCCGGGCATCATCTACAACGGGGGTAAAGTGATGAGTCTCAGAGTACCGCCATATAATATCCGTTTCCTAGACTCTTTAAATTTTCTCCCAATGGCTCTTTCTAAAATACCTAAGACATTCAACATTCCTGAGTTACGTAAGGGATTTTTTCCTCATTTACTCAATACAAAATCTAATGAAAATCATCATGAAAAGGTTCTACCTCCCCCTTATTTCTATATGCCATGGAGCATGAAACCAAGTGTCCATAAAGAATTCCTTGAGTGGTATGACTCTAACTTTTCAGGGGGTTTCAATCTAAAAAAAGAGTTAATAGAATATTGTAAAAGCGATGTTCATATTCTACGCATTGGCTGCTTAAAATTCAGAGATATTTTCTTGAAAATTTCAGGCAAACACAAAATAGACCCCTTTGAGAAGTGTCTAACTATAGCATCTGCATGTAATCTTGTGTACAGAACCATGTTCATAAAAGAAAATACCATACCAGTTGTAGCTCATTTTAAACCATATGATAATCATTCAGTTCATAGCATGCTCTGGTTAATATATATAGAAAGAACAAAGGGTATTAATCTACGTCACGCTAGATCTAAAAAGGGTGAGTTTAAAGTTTGTAGCAGGAAAGTAGATGGGTATCACCCAGGTTCACGCACTGTTTATCAGTTCCATAGTTGTTTCATTCATGGTCATGAAAAATGCTACCCAGCTCATGTGTATAATTCTTTTCTAAGTAAAAGTATGGGGGCCTTGTATCGGAATACAATGAATCAGGATGAGCAAATGAGAAATTCCGGGTTTTCTGTTGAGACCATGTGGAGCTGTGATTTTGAAGAACTACGAAAAACTGTAGAATACAACTCTGCGATGAATGATGTCTCAATTGTGGAGCCCTTACAGCCAAGAGATGCATTTTACGGTGGTAGAGTAGATACGACTAAAACATACCATAAATGTGGAGAGGACGAGAAAATAGAGTACCTTGACTTCACTAGTTTGTACCCTTATGTAAACAAATACTGTAAATACCCGTGTGGTGAGCACAGAGTAATTCCTGCTGAGCAGTGGGGTGATAATGTAGACATAGAAGATATAGAAGGGCTGATAAAATGCTCCGTTTTACCCCCACGTGAACTGTATCACCCGGTCTTACCCATGAGGTATAAAGATAGGCTATATTTCACTTTATGTAGATCATGTGTAATATCAGCCGATAATATCTTTAATAGCACTAGCAATAAGGAGGACTATTTCACTGCATTTTATGGATTTTTTAATGGGGAATCCTACTCCTGTAATCACTCTGATAGTAAACGTATGCTGACCGGGACATGGGTGTCTATGGAGCTTAAAGAAGCTATTAAAACTGGATATAAAATTGTTAAAGTGTATGAGGCGTGGCACTATGACAAGGTTTCTATTTATGATGAAAAGACGAAAAGTGGTGGGCTTTTCACTGAGTATATCAATACTTTTCTCAAAATAAAACAAGAAAAAAGTGGATGGCCTAGCTGGGTTAAAACCCCTGAAGATAAAAAGACGTACATAGACAATTATTATCAAAAGGAGGGAATACTTTTAGAACCTGATAACATAGAATATAACCCGGGGATGAGAGCTATAGCTAAACTAATTCTGAACAATTTCTGGGGAAAATTTGGTCAAAAACAGAATCAAACAAAATCAGTCTATATAACAGAGCCTGCAGAATATTTCAAGCTCATAACTGATAAAAGAAAAGAAATATGTAATATTCAATTAGTTAATGAGAATGTTATTTTTGTAGAATACAGATCAAAAAGGGAGTTTGTTCAACCTAACAGTAAAATAAACGTTGTCATAGCGGCATACACCACAGCTCATGCGCGATTGAAACTGTATTCTATTCTGTCGCGCCTAGGTAAACGTGCAATGTATTGCGATACTGATAGTATAATATTCATGTCACACATTCAATCGTCTTCTTCTTGTTCCTCAGAATATGTACCAACCACTGGTGATTACTTAGGTGAATTGACTAACGAGGTACCTGAAGGTCATTTCATTTATGAATTTGTTTCCACAGGACCTAAAAGTTATGCTTACAAAACATGTGACTTGGATGGTAACATGAAAGATGTCATATGTAAGATAAAAGGCATAAATCTGACACATAGCGTGTCACAAAATGTAAACTTTAGCAGCATGAGAGACCTACTACGTACAGAACTCAGAGCTAGAGCAGGGCAGGAGGTGTACCGACCTCTCAAAATGTCTGTAAAAAACAGAAGTTTCATCACACGGGATAAAACTTCTGCTGTTATACGAACAGTGGAACAACTTAAATGTTTTCAATGTGTCTTTGCAAAGCGCTATGTTTTAAGTGATGGTGAGACTGTACCCTTCGGATACTAATGTATACCTATGGCAGACCTGTGTATTGATTCTTGTCTAATAAAAAAGAAAGATAACTTTCACACAGCAGTGTTTGGTTTTATATGCAAAATGTATTTATGATTCATATTTTCCACATATATTGATATGACAATCTTAGCCTATATATATATATATATCAAAATATATGACATATATTCATACATTGTCTTTCAAGATAACAAGTAGTCAAGCGTCAGAATAATCATATCCTATTAATACTATAAAACCATCACACTAACGGTGCATGGTGGGTATCAAATCTGGAATATGTAGGAACACGTAGAATATTTAAAGTCTGGAGTATTTAAGTATAGAGTATTTAGGTATTAAAAAAGAGCCGCGCGTCTCACATGCTTGCAGCCTCTCCGACATCCCTGAGGTGAGGCGCCCTCCGGCTTACCCTCCAAATGGTTCACATAATACTATAAAACCATCACACTAACGGTGCATGGTGGGTATCAAATCTGGAATATGTAGGAACACGTAGAATATTTAAAGTCTGGAGTATTTAAGTATAGAGTATTTAGGTATTAAAAAAGAGCCGCGCGTCTCACATGCTTGCCGCCTCTCCGACATCCCTGAGGTGAGGCGCCCTCCGGCTTACCCTCCAAATGGTTCACATAGAACAGTCTTAAGTGCACTCAGCATGGTGGGGTCCCATGAGTATCACGTAACAGCATAGTCCTGTCTACTCCAGAAAGCATCTAAAAATGACTGGGTAGAAGTGATTTATAGTATTCCACTCCATGGACATCCGCATGCTCCAGCATTGAGGTGAGGCGAATCAACTCCGCACTGCATAGTTTGAACGAGTCATAAGACCCTAACGTTGAGAAAATGGTGAAATTGTCTTCACCAGGCGACTTCTGAAAAATGAAGCCCAAAGTCTTACATTTGGTGAAAACTGGCCATGGATCCATTGCTAATGAATAGATAGCCTCGATCATCCTAATCATGTCACGCCACTGATCGAAAGTTATTTCCAGGGTATACTCATCCTGATCGTCGTTAGCGCTGTGCCTGACATGAAACTCAGCCTCACACTCCTCTGAATCTACATCATAATAATCCAGGCACAAATCTAGAGTTGGTGATACACGGTAAATGACTCGCATGAACTTATCACGATCCTCATCACCTTCCCATACCATCACGTTATTGTGTGGTTGGAAGTTTAATCCAGGCATCTTAATGAAGGTTATAGATCTTGGAGCTTTCTGAGTATAGTCCCCGGTGTCTCACCACAAACTAATCTACAGTAGCTGTAAGGGGCATAAGGAAGCGTCTTTAATCAGGCCAGGTTATCTTCCAAGGTCACAAAGGGGTCAGAGAGGGCGTTAGGTGTTATATTAGGGCACCTGCTCACCTTAGTGGTCAAGAACTAGAGCGTTGACCCATGGCGGGAAAGGACACGGTGTAGCTCAGTGAGGACATCTTGCGGTTACTCCTAGAACTAAATCTCACTGATTTTAACGCCATCTACAGGGTTAGAAGGGAGTTATATTCCCAGTTCGACCTTTGACTCGAATGAACGCTATCTTACAGGATTCCAAGAAAACCCTGAATTCTAAGCGCAAGACAACATGGATTTCTTCAAAAGAGGATTTAATATGTTCAGACGAGTTCTAAGGAGGTGAGTTATACAAGAAAAGTGTGTTAACCAATATAAGTAACCTGAAACAGTGTGTTAAAAATGTTGCTTTCATCTATTACGATCGGGTAATGCGTGACCTTGATGTGTTCTTCATTGTATCCTATATAATAAAGACCTATAGGAATGGTTTGTGTGTGTGTGTGTGTGTGTGCGTGTGCGTGTGTGCGGGGTGTGTGTGTGTGTGTGTGGGTGTGTGTATGTGTGCGTGTGCGTGTGTGTGTGTGTGTGTGTGTGTGTGTGTGTGGGGATATAACCATAATGAGTTTTATCGTGACTGAACTGTCTCTCTTTTTGTCTTTGTTTTTTCTTTTCCGTCTATAGCATAGCTCCAATCCACACACGCTCAGAACCGGTCGTTTCTCCGGAGCTCAACACCATACCTGCAGAGCTCAACACCATACCTGCAGCACCCCAGGACTTTGAAGAGAGCCCCGATACTTCAGGGAGAGCATCGTCCTCAGGTCCCAGTGACTATCAGGATCCTACGGTTGGAAACCCCCCTCCATCTGAGGACGGGGGTAGTCATAGCGACTCGAGTGTTAAGGTGTATGAGACAGTCCATGTCAATTTGACATTAAACCTTACAGTAAATGATCAGTCAGACCAGATGGCTCGAAATGAACCAGCTAAAATCGAGGTTAACAGTGTTCGTGTTGAATACACCCGGAGGATGTCTAAAGAATCGGAAGCACCCCATTATAAGGTCACCGAGGTAACAACAGACACACAGATCCATGATCTTAGTAATGCATCAGGAAAAGGTGATGAGATCTGTGATGCCGACAGGAATACAGCACCCCAGGACGATCACAATGGTGATAGTGACATGAAATGCTGTAGCGCTGAGGTTACATGCAGTAAATCTGCTGACAGTGATGAGTCTACGTGCAGTAAATCTGCTGATAGTAATGAGGCTACATACAGTAAATCTGCTGACTTAAACACTCTTTCAGGTGGATGTAAAAAGGGTGCATGCAGCAAATCTGTCAATGTGAAAACTCACTCCGGGGGGTGTAGAGATGAGGATACATGTAGTAAATCTTACACTGATGAAGTTACCCCCCTACTAGATGAAAGTTATAACTGTGAGGTAGTTTCATGTGAAACAACTTCAACATGGCAGGGTGATGACAATAAGTGTTGCACAGGATCATACGACATACCACCCACATATGATAAACCCTATGTAGAGAAAAACCGTGATGACTGCTTTACCATCCTCCCTGAGAATTCACATTTAAACTCTTCCTGCATAGAGACAACAGTCTCTGACACAAGTTCCGAGGTGACCACTGATGAAAACCATATTGAAAACCTGGTTGTCATAGACGAAAACCTCCCTAACTCTAACACTTATGCACACCATGACATGCGTGATGGAAAACATGATGTCTTCAGCCGATTCAAATTAAACTTGTCTCAGGCCCCGCGTAACATGTTCTCACAACACACTCCTAGCATTACAGCCTCGGAGCTAGGCTCTGTTACAGGTATGAACCCTAGGAGAGCAAACAGAAAGCGTCGGAGTGATATAGACACTTCAGCTATTATGGGGGATCCTACGTCACCTATATCCAAATCTACACGATCGTGTATGCGTAAGAAAAGGCTTTCTGAATAATTAATCAGCATTCTACATGACTAATCGTACATGTTTTATATGTATGTAGAGAAAGAGACTACAAATTAACGACTTAGCATGATCAGTTTTAGTTTTCACATTACATAGGTCCTATCAATATGCATCATAGTTAAATTTCTAGCATATAAGTTATAAAGATATAACACATCATAAAATGGCAACCGACTTAGCATGATAAGTTTAATAAGCATTCCACATGACTACTCATACATGTTTTATATGTATGTAGAGAGAAAGAGACTACAAATTAACGACTTAGCGTGATCATTTTTATTATTCGCATTACATAGGTCCTATGGATGTGCGTCATAGTTAAATTTCTAGTATATAAGTTGTAAACATATAACATATAAAAGACAGCCAACTTAACATAATAAGTTTATTATCATCATTATACTCAATTTATGTATAGGGTCATGTTCATTGGGTTAACATACTGAAGTGTAAGGGTATATACTACAATGACTCTAACCACCACCATCGTAACATAGATATATCAAGGTAACACAGGTCAGATAGATGGGTATATATATATATATATATATATATATATATATATATATATATAAGATATCTATTACAAATAATTGAATTATAGTAAGAATACATATATCATAGGAAATAAGTATTTCAGTTCTTTGAGTGCTTCAGTAATAAAGGTTTTTCAATACACTCGTACAAAGAATAACAACCCTTTATTATTTCATTACGGTAACAGCTCTGTTCATATCTATTTTAAACATAGACGGGAATGTTGAATAGATGATAAGTGACACACTCTCAGGGAGAGCCTTTGAGAAATTCATCTGAATTCTTAGATTACCCTTTTTCATAGTAGGCCATACAGTTCCATCTGATTCCTCTCGAATATCAGGCTCTAAATCAAAAGCAAACAATGTATAACCTTTAGCAAACTCACTACGTGTTATATAAAGCCCCTCATCACGACCATCTGTGAAACGTTCTCTTCCATACATAGCTATGTAAGCCTCAATGAATGACGACTTGTGATGGTTACTATCAAAAGTCATCTGCAGTGCTTTCTGAGGTACACTCTCACCATCAACAGTGAGGTTTAGATATTTTAAATCAAAATGCTGGAAGTTATAGGGGTTTTTATTGTAAGCCCCAACTGTTGCTTCCTCCGAGACAAGACCACATATCAGTCTGGATGGCACGTTACCTAAATAGATGTTATCAGCAGTGAAACAGTAATGACCCTTGGATATAGAGTATTTTTTTACATCAGTTTTAAGGTAGGGGTAAACGGCAGCCCAGTTTTTCTTTTCCATAATCTCCTGATGCTTTATTAAGGCATCAGGAGAGGGAGTTACCATACACACAGACAGAGATGCATCTGTTATTTCAGTCTTATATTCAGGAGTAGTAGCCGCTGACATGAGATGAAAATTAGTTAGAGTAGGCCAGAACCTCATCTTTAATTCCACACCATTCAAAATGTATCTGTTAGTCCAACACACATCACTTAGTATAGGACCCATCATTTCAAAAATCTGACTTTTCTCGGAATATAAAGCACGTACAGTCAAGCCTGAATTACCCAATGATTTTCTGGCTGCATCCATTGTACCTGTATCCTTAGCCCAGAGCTGAGCTTGGAGGTGTGTATTCTTAGACTGGGTATCATATTTGAACAAAGTATTTAAATAAGCCTCATAAGGATAGTTTGAGTTAGATGTAGTTAGCAATTGTTTCTGAAGATAAATATCTACTTGAGAGAACAGAGAATGAAGAAAATTATTGACTGGACCAAAGTCCCCTAGACCCGTTGAACCTGTTCCTTCAGGTATATCAGTGTTATCAGACTTTCTCACCCGACATTTAACGGTGAGATATGTACGTCTAAAATCAATATATCTGTTACCGGTATTGGGGATTTCAAATTCCAACCCAACATCCTGATTAAGCTGGTTTAAAGGTTTATACTCTACATACCTGACTTTTCCGACACCTACATCAACTGTAGGCATGGAGAATAAGTCCATGCTCTCTCCTATACCAACACTACTGCGATCATCAACTTTAGATACTTCATACGCCATGGTGATATGTATTTGTATATGTTAAACCTTGTGTATGAAAATGAAATTCTATCCTCCCCTCTTAGGGTATCACATACAGAATTCTCACTACAATTAAAACAATTCCTCTCTCAGTCTCTTCGAACCTGATATTATATCCTTGAAAAGAAGGGAGTCTTCTGAGTTTTTATCAGGTTCATCTACACTTGGAGTGTCACAGGGGTCCTTGTTTTCAGCACAAGGTGTCAGTGGTGAAATTATATCCTCAATGAAGTCTTTGTATTTGAGGTTGTCTTGACAACCCTTGATATCCTTGGGGGTATACTTTTCAGACGGGGGTATACACCCTCCCCTTAGTGTAGCTCCTAAAGAGTCAGGCATATATGTCAAATAGTCTGGAATAGCTGAGGAGTCAGTAAATACCGGTAACTCAGTCTGACTGTTAACATAAGATGAAAAGTTGTCTGGAACTCCTTTAGGTGTGTAAGACTGACTTGATGCGCATGACCATGTAGGAATGTCAGAGTGAGTGTCGCATGAACTGCATGTGTAGTAACAGCTGCTGTCAGGGCAGGACAATGATGTAGGACGACTGGAGCTGTTTTCACAAGGCAGTTGGTTACAGCTACGGTTGCGAGCCTGGAAGTCCTCACCTGTGCGCTTATGGGTGTGACCGTGCGAAGGGCGTGGTTTTTTGAGTGCACGGTGTGTGTTGCTTGAAGGTCCCTGAAGATCTGTGTCTATCTCAAATAGAAGTACCTCGTCAGACGTGTCCTCGGTTTCTGCAGAGAGGAACTCAAAATGGATTCTGGTCCTCTCAAAATATGGCGTGCAGTTCATACCCTTATAACAACAACAACCCTTAAGACCTGCTGTCTGGGTACCGGTATTTGATGTTTCAGAAACGTCTTGGGGGTGGGGGGTTATACCCGATGAAATAGTACTGTCTTTCTTCATAGCGGAATCACTACCCACTCCTGCATGAATACTCCCAATGTTCAGCGTGTCACACCCCCGGGCTGGAGGGGAGGGTGGTGGAGACAGTGGGGGTGAAGGTGGAGGATTCACAGAGCATGAAATGGGTCTCATATATCCCTGAGAATCATGCCAGATAGGATCACTGTTGCATCGTCTGATGTTTTTCTCCTGAGCGCGCCCCCTTAACATTCTCCTCAAACGTTCAGCAATAGATACCATGATAATGATTGTGTTTTATATTAATGAGAGAACTAGCTGAAAATATCTGAATGTTTCTTCCTCTTGCGAACTTTAAGTCTTTTACCTCCAGTGGTTGTCACAGACCCCTCCTCACGTATAGGTCTTTTCTGGGTTGATGCCTTCTCTCTTCTAATTCTATGCACAGGGGGGTATTCAGTCTTTGGTGTACTAACAACACCAGCGTCACGTGGGTCAGGGCCTGACTCACTTGACCTCTCACTCAGGTCATGATCTGCTGGGGTTTCTTCTTTTATTCCTGATTTAACCTGGTTTACCGTGACCTCATGCTCTGTCAAGAGGGGTGGTTTTAAAACTGGTGGTGTTTCCACTTGATGTTTTTTAGCTGCTCTTAAAATTATAATTTTACTTGGATTTTTCCTAAAACTACGTTTTATACCTCCCTTGAGTGTTTTATCAGGAGTTTTTCTATTAGATAATATGTTATGAATATGATCTTTTAAAGCCATTTCTCACAAATCTGGAATAAAATGGAGAACGCATGTGACAATTCCTGCTGAAGTAACCTTAATGTTCTTGTTATCTTCTTTCAAGAAAATTGTTATCTTTTCAAAATCACCATATCTAACAGGACTATATATAATGTGATTGAATTGATAATTTTCCATGAAGTTATATGACCCCGCAGTATTTGTAGGTACAGGATGAGAGCAATTACCGCATTTCAAACATTCAGTACACACTGTAACATTCGATTTATAACCTGCTGGTGGTACCGACCCTCCAGACGAGAATGAGATAAATGACGGAGTGATCATTCTTAGCACAGGAAGGCCCACTCTACCCACGCTTTGCAGAGCAACAACATCTGAACATATATAATACGACTTGGTCTCTTCAGTGTGCATCTCCATACAGCATTCCACTAATCCACAATACCATTTACCTCTTTCTAATTTTATACGTTCTGGGAGTGTAATAGTGAAAAGCCCTCCATTGTTATCGGGGTATAGCACCTGGTCATCTTTCTTGTTCAGGTGTAGATAAAACCCTCTCATTTTAATTCCTTTATATTCTTAGCAGAAATCCACTCATTAAATTTGGATGGATAATTTTTAAAACTAACGAAATACTCCTTCACTCCATTTACTGTTCTCTCATTCAGGACCTGATCCACATCATAATGCTTATTTGCACTAGGGGTGGCTCCTTGCAACTCTACACCATAGAACGATCCTTTCAGCTCTTCACCTTTGAGATCTTTTAAATTATATACAGGTATACCATCTCTTATAGATGCCAGCGTTACTTCAAAAACCTCCTCTGTCCATTTAGGTTCATAATCTTTGGTGAAAGGTTCTTTTCTAACAGCAAGGCGCACATGATCACCAACTTTAAATCTTTTACCCTGGATTCTAATCTTTTGTTTCTGAAGACTTTCTCTCATATCCTTACTAGTTACACGATTGTATTGATAATCAAATATCTGCTTTGTGTTTGAATCAGTTACATTAGCAGGCTCAACACCAATACTAGAGTGTACAGTGTTATTGTATGAATCAGTTACTTTAGGTAGTACATCAATCCACTTATAAGTCTTCTTACTGTAGAGATACTTGACTATCCTGCCTTTGACAGTTCTTATGCAACGCTCAGCATATGAAGCTTTACCCTCGTTGTAAGCTATATAGTGTTTTATTTTATGTTTTCTGAACAAATCCTGAACCTTGTGAGCAGTAAACTCCTTACCGGCATCTGTACGTAAAACCCGAGGAACAGCTTTTGCAAAGACTTTAGTGAATCCTATGCTAACGTCATCAGCATTCTTGCTCTTCAGGCTCTCTGTATATATTTGACGGGAGAAAATATCGATACAAAGCAATACAAATCTTTCACCATTGTTATAGCGAGAAAGTGAATGCATGTCCATTAAATCAGCATCCCACATATAATTTATTCTAGGTGAAATGATTCTAGATTGTATCAGTATTTTTTTAGGTGGTGAAAATCTTAAATGAGTATCCTGTTGCTTCAGCCATTCACTGAACTTCTCTCTCAATGCTTTTTTTGATTTAGACTTAGACCCTCCTGGAAAAACTGCTTTTTTAACGCTGCTAAAACTACCCGGCTTAGAAGGATTATAATAATTAGTCTTTGCTTGCTGCACTTCCCACCCCTTTTTCTTTTTACCACGCCCTGATTTTTTATATCTAGACATCTATAGCATAAGCCAGGACCTTTTAAGCTTTTTAGTTTCAGGATCTATTGACGATGTATTAATAGTTGAAGTTGTACTAGATGTACCAACATCAATACATGATGAATTCTCCTCACATCTCTTTAGATATGACAGAAAATCATCAACAGTGAAATTTTCTTTCGAGTCACTCTGCTCTGGATGGACTGACTTACTCTGATTATCCAATGACTCCCCCTTGTCGTCAGGCTGCAGGAGCTCATTTTCTTTACATGATGACTGAGGGGGTGATTCATTAGTGCTAACAACTTCAGAGCTACCAGATTCTTTTTTATTATATTCAGAAAAAGGCACAAGAACAAATTTTTCTGTATGTTTCATTCTCTCAAAGCTTTACCTATTAAAAAAGATATTATCTTACCAACTTTAGCAAGCAAAGAACGTTTAATTTTCCATGAGGTTCTTGATCTACACCCTAAACGTCTCAAATCTTTCTTGTACACTGACACTCTCTCTGTTTCACTAGGGGATAAATTAATGTTACCAGCCAGAGTATTTAGAATAATTTCGCATATAGCTATGACCTGATCTTTGCTAGCTATTCTTAAGAGAGCCTGTCTCTGACTTTTGGTAGAATTAGATATGAATTCAAGAAATGATCTGTTTTTGTCTATTTTATTTGATGTCATTATACTATCACGAAACTGGTTTAAAATGATTCAGTTATAGCCTCTGCAAAGCTTACCTTAAGGGTGTGTATACTATGGTGTGTAGATCAGGTGTGATACACGCACGTAGGCGCATGTTCTCTTTACATTCTTGAGTAAGATCTATAAATAAATACCCATATCTCACGCTTCCTGTAGCATCACTGTAGGCTTCTAAAAGTGTTTTGGGTGCATGGGGGAATACCTGACGTGCGAGATAAGCAATCTGACTGCTGTCTCTAGGGTTTTTAAACAAAACCATATACTGAGTATTTAAACTCATAGTCCTATTATATCCTCCTTTATGGAATATGTTTTGGGTCAAATAAACAACACTGATATCCAAATGATGTGACTCAACCAAGAACAGCTCTAACATATCCTCAGATTTCTGAACACGCGTGATCATATCATCTAAAATAATCATTTTATGACCTTCTCTACCTAGCCTCTGAATAGAGTCTCTGGTTGGGAGTCCTTTATGAAAAATAACATTGGGTACCTTTTCCTTAATTTCAAGATACATGGGTTGCTCCACTGTATAGCAGTATAAAATAGAGGTGGGTACATCATGATCTGCATACATAGACTTAATATTCATAAGAAGATTCCTTATAAATGTTGTTTTCCCCGATCGTGAAGGTCCTGATATACACATAGTGCATGATCTTCTCAGTAAAAACTGATTTGCTTGAATAACTTGATGCTCCATAAGAGAAGCCATGTTCTTCAGTAATAACAGTATTACTCACTTTTAAGCGAAAGATGTCTCCGTCATGCGATATACATCATTATAAATGATATTTGGAGTGTGCCTTTTCCTGTTCCTGTAGAACAAACATTTGAAGGTCACCGCAGAACCAATAATTCCTATTGCTGAAGACACTAATATAATGACAAGGATGATCCAGCCATGCCCACTGTCTTGCTTAGGAGGAGCGGGGTTGTCAGTGGGAGTCATGAAGGTAGTATCATTATCCTGTGGGGTAATGGTGACACGCTCCTCCAGTTGTGTACTGCTGACTATCGCACCTCCTGTAACCTCAGTGGTGGATAATGTAGACTCTGATATAGTTGTATCGCTGCAATTCATAATCAACGTGATATTTAACTGTGCGCACTTAGTTGAAAGTCGCGCTTTCTCATCGTGACAGTGAATGTTGATGTTACCTGAAATGTGTAATTCATAAAGAGCGGTCCATGTATCAAGACCCAGATTGTTAAAGGACCGAATTGATGTGTTTTGAATGATGAGCAGTCTTGCAACTCGGGGTTCTGTTTGAAAAAAGGGGAGAAATTCAATATGAGGTCCATCGCAAAGAACCCCCCAGCTGTTATCGGAACATAGACAGTTATCAGGTACTCCACATGTCTCCACGTTAACCTCACTGCAGCTCTCTACGAATAAAACAATGAAAATCCCTAGACGCACTAGTACCTCCATTATAACGTTCATTCTAGTCTTCATAACAGCATTAAATATTACCATGAAATTTAGTCTTTATATAATATACAGCCGTGGTATCTTTATGGCCGTATATGAAGGGCTGGAGATAGCTTATCGTTTATTGGTATATATTAAGTGCTGAACTATGTATGACCTGGGGCTTACATAATTGCACATGATTATCTAAATTAATAACCAGGATGATCTGACACATATATAGGATCCGGGTACTCCATGTCAGCAGGGTCAAATGAGGACAATTTTCACGCCAGAGGTAGCAATTATGGTCAGCCAACGTTAAAACCCCATAGGGGCTCAGGTGCTAATACACACAGACTCTACTGCTGAGTAACAACTGGGCCTCCACATTAGAGGTAAGAGTAGGCAGGGTTGTTTGCTCACCAAGGTCTGTGAATAGATCATGTCATGAAAGGGCAGTCTGCCAACTATGTGTGGTTAGGGTAGATTCACCTTGAGTTGACACTTGTGTTGTGGGGTTTTATCTTTTAAATGAAATGCTTGATTTCCTGTAATAGCCAGCATCCACATGCCACACCCTGAGGGGCAGATTAAGGGGGGTGGGGGTGCGGGCATGTCCTAGGGGCAAATGACCCCTAAACCACAATAAAAATGGGCCTAGCTATGACTTGTAAAAGTAGTAAGCACAAATATGACAATATTTTCATAAACATTCCTCACTGATCTGATGTAACCTATCTTTATCAACACTTTAGGTCTGATACATTCGTACTTTACCAAAATCCATTCTCATCACTGGATTTTACTGTTTGCATATCCATGGCTGCCATAGGCCCTACTTAAGGAATTAGAGTTATACAATGTAAATGGTCCCCTGAAATAATCAGCAAGATTTAACTACTTAATGTACAGTAGTTTGGATAACAGACTCATAGTGCACCTACCCTACATAGCACAGGTGCAGAGAGTTGTCTGGCCACAGTAATTTTATGTCCCGATCTCCAGGGTCGGACGAGGTGACAAAGTAAAGGTTGTTGCAGGTCCACAAAAATGATTTCCTAATGGCGTTCTCTAGACTCACCGTAGAAGAAGGAAATAGATTTCTCCCGAGCATAGGGCAGATATTGATGTAAGGGCAGAGAGGTGTAAGCTATAGAAGTCCTATTTTACCAACTTCTGGAGGAAAAAGAAGAGATTCGGGGTAACGCTCCTAGAATTGAAAAACTTTGAGTATTATTACGAACATTGAAAATTGGAGGCATCATGATGACCAGTGGACAAGGGTTATTAATGAACTATGTGGTCCTCAATATTCATTTGGCCACAGGGAGCCTAGAAGAGTACAATCTTGAGAGTAGCATATACCCCCTCTTCCTGTAACTAATGCTCCAATTATATGTTTGTGCCAATGAAAATGAGAAGACTTACATGTAAAATGGCTGGGAAGTATAAGGGAATTGAAAAATCAAATCCTAATTTTTACCGAGGAAAGTGTTGGTCAATATGACAACCACACTATGGAACCTAACTTCAGCTCAAAGGTATGCCAGAATATCTCTTCATTACTGCTGAAAGAAACTATTATCTGTGCACTCTGTTTTCCTTGGCAAGGTCCACTAAAACTGGATTCTAAATTTTAGTCTTGTTGCACCGGAAGCCATAATCTAGCCCCCATAGCCCCCGCCATCGTCCCTATTCCCACCCATATATATATATGTATATATATATATATATATATATATATATATATATATATATATATATATATATATGTATATATATATATGTATATATATATATGTATATATATATGTATATATATATGTATATATATATATATATATGTATATATATGTAGTGGTTCGGATTAATGCCTTGACTAGTTCGAAGTGAAAACCAGACAAGGTATCTCGGGTTAGTGCAACCGGCACGTATTTATTGCGGTATATGTTTTACATCCACCTCGAAGTGTACTGCTTAGCTATAGTGCAAGCTCAGGTAAAGGTGGTCCGACTCCGTTGGCAGGTAGAGCCAGACTAACACCTTCCCCGGCCCCAGGTAGGAGCTGGAGCGAGGCGAACAGTGCTGCCACCACCCCGCAGAGACCAGGGGTCGAGGAGACCTCTAGTGACTACCGGTGATGGGCGCACCGCTCAAAACGCCCTCTCGAGGGAGACGCTCACACTATATCACGATCTACGAGCCCCTACATATATATATATATATGTATGTATATATATATATATGTATGTATATGTAGGTATATATATATATATATATATATATATATATATATATATATATATATATATATAATATATTTAATGACCCCCCCCCCTTCATTGTTTCATAGAATGACATCTCTAGTGAGAATACTTTATGCCATTTATGAAATACATTAATGGCGACAAGGTATTTGCATGTGTGAATGGTAGGTATGCCCAGTGAAGTCGTTAAAGGAGCTGTTGATCCAATTTGTAACTGTCTTGTAGTAATGAGTATTTGGGAACAACAATCTCCCAAGGTCTGTTCTACACACTGAACAATCGACGCAATAATTCCTATGTCTGCATTGCATTTCTTTGTAACTATAAAGACAATGCTGGCATTAAAAATTACAATAGTTTTCTCATTCACTGTTATATTTAACGATATGTGTGTGTCGGGGCTATTAACCCCAATATTGAAGTAGTGCACAATAGCTAGTATTGTGTCAGTTCTATTATTCCTCAAAATTGAGACGGCGTCCGACCTCTTTAAAATTCCAACAAAGGCTGCAAAAAGGTATGGGGAGACTTACTTCTAAAGGATTCCAGCACAAAGATGAGGAACCTACATGGTGTAGCAAAGAATGACAACTCCAATTCTGGACACTTTGCCCTTTACTCTGTGAAAAGGTAGGCTGACCCTTCCTTATATAGAGAAGGAGAAGGTAAAGAGGGATGGGTGTGAACTCTGAGGAAGGATCAGAATGCAGATCCAGCCCTTTGTGTCCTCTGTGCTGGGCTGGATGGTGGTTTGTTCCTGCTGTCCTTCATAGAGCCCCTGCTCGTGTACCTTCATCCCCTGGAGATTGCCTGCAGCGGCCATAGGAAGGACAAAACCCTGTGATCTGAGACGTATAACAAGCTGTGTGGCCTCACGATGAAAGAAGCCAAGGTCTCCCACACAGCAGCTTAGTTTTGCCCATGGGTGGGGGGGGGGGCAGCCAGCGAAAAAGGTATCTGAACAAGGGGACAGAGGCTGGGATGAAGTTAGGGTAGTGAGTGAAGGCTTACATGGAAAAATCATGCATGGATGGACCTCCACCTTAAGCGTAAAATTTGCAAGTTGGGTTTCGATACACATTATTGAATACAGTGAAGAAAGGCTATGATCAAAGATAAAGATGTATACAACAAAGGGACATTGCAATCATATCTAAAGATTTAGCAAAGGCCAGTCATTCAAAACTGAGAGCTTAAATGGTATTTCCTCTGTACCTAACCTATCCATTCATGCCAGTTATGACTTTGCAGGGTTATAAAGTGACACTTCTTGTGATGTTGAATAGCCAGACATGTGCCATGCCCTTCAATTGAGCCTCCGCCCATCAATAACTTTCCCCAGGACAGGGTTTTAACATTAACATTGTGGCCTTGTACCTTACCTGGAGGACAGACTTGAATTAAGACTGACATTATTGGTGGTACCTTAACCCTTGAGTTAATATATTCTTGCGGGAAGGGCCTCATAACTTATTTGGTCTTATTGGTGCCACCAGCAGTATTCTAGAGCACTCCCTCTGGACAGTGGACACAACTTAACAATAGACTGCCTCTGAAATCTGTAGGATATCAATTTATTATTATTGAGGCACTTGTCTGTTTGTGTTCTTTTTTCAATTTCCATGTTCTATTTTGCATTGAATACCTTGTGATATATCAAATGAGGATAATGATTAATCATGTTTATATAACTCCTGACTAAAAGAAGTAATGGAAATTTGAAATCTACCTTACCAGGCAAGGGATACCATAAATGATTCAATATTGCTCATCACTATTCACCTTTAAGATTCTTCAGAGCCTGATATGAAGATTAATCAAGATTAAAACACTGTCACACCCAATTCTACCAGTTAGTTTAAGGAATTGAGAATGGACGTTCAGTGTATGAAGTGCTCAGCACCATAATGCCAGTCTCTCACCCTTCTTTCAGCAAGCACTTAGGGCATGTCTTTCAGTTTAACAGGCTTTCTTGTCAGCTCATTTTCTGTAATATCCTGCCTCTGTGACTCAGTGCAAGGACTGGAACCTGCCTCTTTAAAGTCTTAATTCAGCCTTTTTAGGCATTACGTGGCTTCCACATGCTTTTCAGCTGCAGCTGGTTTCTTTTTTATAATCGTCAAGAGAAATCTTTTATACTGTAATGGAAGTGTCAGCTTTAAGGAGTCATGTCCACAGGGAAGGCTGTAGGACCTTCATGCAGTTGACACTGAGGAAGAAGACTATGTAAAAATATGTCTGTCAATGGCATACCCCAACTGCCTGACTCAACCAAAGTGTGCAATAAGGCTATGCCTGGTAGAAGCCCCAAACCATGTACATCGTGCCTCATCCTCCTCCCCACCAGAATGTGTAGGACAGACATGGCTCCTGAGATCAATAGACACAAGAAGGTATCTATGTTGTGTCAGAGCAATAGACACAAGAAGGTATCCATCCCCCTGTGGAGTGGGGACCTTCATGTGAGGGCATGGAGGAGCAAAATAAATTAATTGGGAGTCCACGAAGGAATTCTCCTTCCATTATACCAGTGGGCATAACAGATTCGTAAAAGGCAACAAACTTGGTGTTTCTTGTGGCTTGGGGTGAGCGTGTGGGCAGCTGGTGTCCATATGCGTGGGCCGGGGCCTACATGCTTGTCTTTTGCCATGGGATTCCCCCTCAGTGAACCACGTCTGAGTGATCAAAGGCCGTGGTTTGTCTGGCTCTGCAAATAAAAGAACACTTGCTATCCTTCGAGAAGAGTAGGGGAATGAAGCCCCGGTAGCGGTTTTCCCCCTCAACCCTCCTCATATATACGGTCATTGATCTCAAGTTAGGAGTTTGTTAATTCCAGACCCATGCCCCCCATGTCCAGAAAATCCTGGAATGAGCCGTATACATGTAGAAGGCGGGTGTAGTAGAAACATTCCTCTCCATAAACCTTTATGTTATGTTGGATGAGCATTACATCCTATGCCTAAAGGGATTTTCCGTACATTATTGTCAACTATGGCTCAATATCAAAAGGGACACCTGTGTAATGTACACAGGTTCCAGCAAAGCTGAAAAAACGTACTGGTGTGGAAAACCAGTATGGTACCAAATCACACATCACACTAGCCTGTGATTTGGGGTTGGTGTGTGATTTGGCATCACTGTAAACTCCTTCAGACAGGAACAGTTGGGGATTCATTAAGTATCCACATAATGTCGTTTGTCTGTCTTATCATAAAGGCTTGACCAATCGGAACCCTTTTTGTTCAATCATATTATTGTGAGTAGAGGTACTGCAGTCTCTATGGAGGATAATCGCTAAAGTTTTTAGATTCTTTCCAGTACTTATTTCAGGGGTTCACCCCTGGAAGGGGGACCTCATTTCCAAAGGTTAGCGTTGGGGAAAAACGCTAAGCTTTGAAATGAGGTACACCTTGAAGGGGTACCTCATAGGCCTCTATTTGGCACCCAAAATGTGTGACACACATAGGGAAATACTGAAGTCTAATGACAAAAAAATAGATAAAAATAATAAATCATGTTCCCCGAGAGTTCACCTGATGAGACCACAAGAGGGCCGAAACACTCTGTCAGATACCAAACTCAAGGCTGACTGCCTATAGACCCACATCACCATGGCAACATAAAAAAATTTCCTAACTATAAGTACAGTGAACTGTACAAAGTATTATTACCTTTAATCTGAGTAATATGACACAACAATTGTATTCTGAAGTTTGCCAAATAAAAAATAAAAAATGTTGGGCAAGACATGAACCAATGAGGAGACAGGATAGGGATCATGTGACCATAAAAGGAAGCCAGAGAGGCAAATTTGGACTCACCTGAGGTCATACGGAGTGTAGTGTCGGGAAAGATCACCCTCGTCCTCTCATAATCGCTAAATTGTTGAAATTACACGGGCCCTACTGTCACATAAATATTGATTGGAGCCGGACAGATTGTCCAATAGAATCATAGTTTAATGCTTTAGATGTCTAGTAATGTGCTAATTATCATAAATTAGATTTAAATGCATTTCAATCAGAAATAACCATTCAGTGAAGATTACTGCACAGAGAAAAGAAGACTGATCGCTTTGACACATACTGCACAGGTCATGATTGTCTCCCACATGACATGCGTGAAAGGCATGTTGAATGAGGTTGACACTCTCACATTTGGTTCGTCAACTCCATTTGACATGCGTAATGAAGACAGTTGTCATGGTGACATATGTGCCATGTCCCAATGACATGTGCTCTAAGTGTCAAATCAAGTTGACATGGATATACATGTCATTTTGTCAGGAAGACTTTTTTCAGTGTGCTTTATCTCTGCAGTATATAAAACACTTAAGAATTCTATATAAGAGGGAACTGTCACAACCATTTTCAGTTCATGATCTCAGTCTACTCGCTCATCCACTCAGGTTAGATTTGATGCTACCTGCAATGTGACACCCATGGTGTGCTCACCGTGACAGCATGTTAAATATTCACAATGATGGCATGTTGCTTCAGCAGTAGAGATGGCTGATCTCAGTTGCAAATTGTAAAACAAAAAACAAGGCACTGTGATCTTTCCCCCACTAATTGGGAGCCTGAAAGAATAGAATCTTGAAGTAGGCCCTAAGCTCTCCTCAGCTAGTGCCTCTGTATGTGCTTACGAAGAAAACTAAATGGGAAGATGTTTAATTTCAGTTCCTGCGAGACATAACATATGTAAGGTAATTTGGTTGAAAACATGTGTGTTGTGAGTATGACAGGCAATTCATGTCATGTTTTCAAGAAGGCTTTGATGGCAGTTAGGTGGTATTTCCCAGAAACAAGTACAGATATAGCAGATAACAGGCACTGTCAACACTAACCTGATAGGGGATTGGATAGGGAATACTGATACTTGTGATGTGGCACTGAAGTCAGACTACACTGAAAGGCTTTACTATTAGTAAACTGGACATGTGCCATGCCCTCCAATGAGACCCCAACCCTTTAATACAGCCTCCTTGGTACAGACTTTTAACATTAACAATATGGCTATGTTGCTACATTAAGGAAAGTATTAGGACTGCCCTGCCTTATACCTCATAGTGTGGTATACATTCGTGCTGGAGGTGCCTTGTCATTGATTCAGGCCTTATCAGTGCCACCAGCTGTGTTCAGCAGTGCCCCCTACAGAAGATGTTGAACAACAATAGCCCTATAACGACCAACTTACCTAGCATGGTGAACACCAATTAACAAACACTCTACCAACATCCCATATAGGTACACATGGAAATTATAATTATGGCTGTCAACAAATTTGGATGTGCCCTACCTCTAATCCATGATCCTAAACACAACCAATGCCCTGTTCTCAAGATAAAAGAAATCGAAATCAAGTACATTACCCCATTAGAATCTGATGTTCATTAAATGTATTCATCGGTTGTATAGAGATATATAATATAGCTCCCTTTACTACTCTTATCATTAACTCGAAAGACGAGTTATAAGAGTCGGGTAAAAATCCACCCTGATTTAGTGCCTCCTAACAGTAGACTAACAGAGAGAAAAAATTAAGACGCTTTTAGCCCATGTTAAATCCCATAAGGCCATTTTATTCTAATAACTAGGATTACGGATCCGGCGACGAGATTTTTGGCAAAATAGAAAAAAAATAAAATTTTATTTTTATTTTTTTCCCTATTGGCGACGGGATTTTTGGAGAATATGACCAAAAAAATATTATTCTTTGGAAAAAAAAGTATATTGTAAGCAATGAACCTTCGATTTCTGCCTTTCCATGTGAACAAATTATCGATATCTACACTTTAGATGACATAAAAATGGCTTTTCCATGACCTTTTTTTTTTTTTTTTTTGCTCTGGCCGGTAGGATATATTGGGTCTTAGATGGGGGCCGACCACAGAGTTGATTGAAAAAATCCGTAATCCAATTTATTAGAATTAAATGGCCTAGGTGGTGCAAAAAACAAACATTCCCGACTCACGGTGCTGCTGGATTATAACAAAATGGAGGAGAGTTACACTGGCTCATGCGTTTTTATGGTTAATATGGATCATTATTCAACACCTCCTGGTATTCTGCAATGCTTAACTCGCCAAGAGAGGAGTTATTCGCCAATGAAACATACGAGCGATAATGGATGCATTCTCCATAGGCTTAACCATTGAGAGTGATAATGCGTGAAGAAAACATGAGGTTAGTATCAGAAGGGGCTTAAAGAAGAGATTAAGTGCCCTTTTGAGTTACTTGCATTGCAAAATGCTGTCCTATATTTATGCCTTGAGTGACTATTCCATTATGGTTTCACCATTTTGGTTGTCTAAGTCTCCTCCTGAGCCTCTGAGAAATTAATCTCTGAGTTGCGACTCTTAAGTGTCCAGAGCAGTAGAAGCCGCACATCTAAATGACAGCTCCTCGTCATTTTTCTAGCAAAGGCTTAAGATGTGTTTTTCCTTTAAGAGTTCATTTTCCATATTTGCCATAGTCAATGCTAGAACCTAGTGATGTTGGATTTTGACAGGACAAGTATGATATCAATACAAGCTCTGATAGAAACTAGAACACCTTTGTGTATTAGATGTGGTAGATATGATCACCTCCATGCCTTCTTAAAGGCGATGACATTGATTACCATCAACACCTCTCATTGTCTAAGTTCTGCAGTTATATTGAATGAATTGAAAATAAAATGAACTAGAAGGCCTTTGCCAAATTACAGCACCCCAACCCTTTTCTTGGCAAGCACTTAAGGTACATCATTTAGTTTAACAACCTTTTGTCGATTGATTTCTCTCACATCCTGTCTTTTTAGTGAGTATAATTATTGGAACCTGCCTCTTGAAAGCATTAATGCTACGTCTTTTTAGGCATGCATTTCACATGCATTCAACTGTAGCTGGCATTTCTTGTGTCTCTCTCCCGGGCTTCCCTAGCCCACTTAAAAGGGTGTATATCTCCTCTTTCCTATCCCTCGGATGTGTTTGGTGCACATAATATTATGCTCTGTGAAATCATGTAATGTAGTTCTCGCCATGAATATTACCTTAGCTGTCAAAATGACGTTAAACAACTATTACTCACTCACTCTTGTGGCTCTCGACAAAAAGATTTTAATGCTACAAAGGAAATGCCAGTGCTAATGTGTCACATCAGTGGGGAATGTGGAGGTGCCTTCTTTCAATTGACACTAAGGTAGATACATAGAAGAATGTTATGGCAGCCAAAATCCAATATACTAACCACAGTACACCCCTTCAGACCACATCATAGACTAAGTACCATGGCAGCTATAAATGCTTCTATACATACTTCTATACTTTAGATGCCCCGAACCGAGAGCCTTCAGCCTTTCAGAGTATCTATAGTGACAGGTTGCCTCTGAGACAGAAGGACACAAGAGAAGAGCAACGGGAAATTGGTTGTGATGGAACAAATGATATGCATCCTGAAAGAGGTTCTATACCAATTGTGTGTTATGTGAAGTTTTGTGTGTTCAATGGACAACTTACCCCAAACATAATGGTGACTATGACGATTGTGCATAGCATTTGCTGGTAGTCAAGTTGGTTGAAGCCGGTATAAGACCAGTGGTCTTTCATCTCCAATCATCCTCTTTGTTGAAGTCCACTGGTATTTAAACAGCTCAATATGTTCTAAGTATATACTATAAAAAATAGGTTGACAGCTAGCCAATTCATGATGCACACACATAAGACCATTGCCATTGCAAAGGCCCTGTGGCCACCTTCATGCAATTTGTTTTACTTAGGAGAGTATTGGCATGAATAAAACGAGACTTGTGCATCACTCATACTATTTATATAAGTATCCTGGGACAGAGTGATAGTATAGATAGTCAGGATATACTATATTTTAAATGTAGTGGGCATTACTGAGAGAATGTTTGTTACAGGCCATTAGATAGATTACACTCTATGCATATACTGCATACAGTGAAAACTTTTCTTTTAGATAACACTCCCTGCCCACATTATTGTAGTGGACTCGAACCCGGGACCCTCCAACTTCGAAGCGGAAGCTCTACCCCTGAGCTACTTCCCCTGGCCTGACATTCTCTACCTTCCAACTACCCTGGATCGGTATGGTATACATAGGGGGAGTGACACAATCAAGTGAACAGTCCCTCTGAAGGCTCTGCGCACCCGACGGGGGAACGAACCCCTACATTATTATATGACATCCCTGAGGTAATCCAGAATGACAAACTGTATACAATGTGTGTAAAATGACAATTCCCTCACAGCAGCTGTCTTTATAATACACCACTGCTCCAGAGCCAGCCTACAGATTGATGATTTCAATCATAACATTTGTAAAGTTATGCTTAATTTTTCTATTCCTGTTTTGCTACCATTTTACTGACAAATGTACTTGTCTATCTGGTAGTGCTGCCCTCTGTCTAGAAGGAAGGCTTGTGGGTGTTCCGTACCTCCATTATACTCACAGGTAACATTTTCTCTTATGTTTCTTCTGAACCTAACCTATTCGTTTAAGCTGGATATTGACTTTGTGAGGTTAGAAAATGACACTTCTTGTGATATTGAATAGCCGGACATGTGCCATGCCCTTCAATTAAGCTCCTGCCCATTAATAACTTGCCCCTGAAAAGGCTTTTAACATTAACAGTATGGCCTTGTACCTTACCTTGATGACAGACTTGAATTTAAACTGACATTATTGGTGATACCTTAACCCTTGAATTGATAAATTCTTGCGGGAAGGGCCTCATAACTTATTTGGTCTTATCGGTGCGACCAGCAGTATTCTGGAGCACTCCCTCTGGACAGTGGACACAACTTAACAATAGACTGCCTCTGAAACCTGTAGGATATCAATTTATTATTATTGAGGCACATGTCTGTTTTGGTTCCTTTTCAATGTCCATGTGATATATGAAATGAGGATATGATTGCTCATGTGTATATATATATAAATGTAATAGAAATTTGAAATCAACCTTTCAAAGGGGTATTGTAAATGATTCAATATTGCCAATTGATGATTACAGAGCTGCCAAGTGTTATGATTTTTTTGTAATTGTTAGAATTTTACCCCTGGTACAACCATTACGATTTTGGGTGCCAAAATTACGATTTTTTTTTTAATGTGAAAAGGTGTTATGATTGTTGTAAGGGTCAGTAGAAGAATGAAATTAAATAACGAGAAATATGCTTGCATATGTACAGTAAGGGCATCTAAATATGTTAAACAACATTTTTTAGATGTTACATTCTGGTAGTTTAGGATTTACCGAATAGTGGAATATCCCTTTAACAGGCTTTCTTGTCAGCTGATTTCCTCAAATATTCTCTCCCTGTGACTTAGTTCAAGGACTGGAACCTGCCTCTTAAAAGCCTTAATTTAGCCTTTTTAGGCAATATATGGCTTCCACATGCTGTTCAGCTGCAGCTGGTGTTTCTTTTTAGATTTGTAAGGAGAACACTTTTTATACCGTAATAGAGGTGTCAGCTTTAGGGTTTCATATCAGTAGGGAAGGCAGTGTAGGGCCTTACTGCATTTGACACAGAGGGAAAAGAATAAGTAGTAGGTACTGCAGTATGTTTGGCAACAGCATACCCCCACTGCCTGTCTCAACCAATACAATATGTGCTATGGCAGCTATACCTGGTAGAAGCCTTTAACCAAATGCATTGTGCCTCATCCTACTCCCCTTCAATATGAGTAGGACATACTTCGCTACTGAGACAAAGACAATTGGAAATCATTAATGATGAAACAAAAGAATGTCCGTCGAGAAAGGCATTTGGCGGCTCATGTCTGTTATCTGGAGTCTCATGTGATCAATTCACAGATTCTATCAATGTAATTTAAAAGGAAAAGCAGAGTACTGTACTCCCCAAGCTAAGGAGAATTTAAGTGATTATACAAATGTGATTTTATAGCAGTGTATAGGAAAGCAAAATAACATACTGCTGTCTTTAGATTCCCCTTAGTGCAGTATATGACATTGCATTCTGTTAATGTACCAAAGAAAATAATTATGCATGTACCCTATCCACATACCAGAGACTGAATACCACTATCATGCTGTCTTATATTGTCAACCATTGTGACACAACCTCAACATGCACAGGTGGCCTATGCAGTGTCATTGTCATTCTGGACCATTTCGTTTGTATCAACAATCTGGACAGGATATGTTTCCACTAGTTTTCTAGGTGCCTGTAGTATAATGCCTTGCCATGTCTTCAAATCTCTGTATAATGTGCATCTGCAGCCTTTTTTATACCTATGTGTATGTTCTGGCAGCACTTTGGCCATTGCTCAAGATGTGATTGTGTTCTGACTTTGATTGTGTCATGACTCTAGGGTATAGCAGTTTTACAACTTCTACTATTATGTATATATTATTCATAAGGCTTTTTTCATGAAAGGATTAGGCGAGATTAAAGTGATTGGCTCACAGAGTTACCTGTGTATCATATTACATAGAAAGTACCATTAGCACCTCCTTGCCTTAAGTCAATCCTGTATGCATTTTACATGAGAGATCACACTGCATGTTGCTTACATTCATATCCTTGCATCAGTGAATCGCCAAAGGTAACACTGTAGCACAAAATATGAATTTTCAGCCATTCTTATATAAAAAGTACAGCAGGCATGCTTATGCAGAAGGAAGTCAGTAAGATAATTCAAGACCCCTTTCAAGTCTTTAATCCAATTGTGTAGAGGCAAGGAGAAAGGGTGCTCCATGCTAAAAGTCAACTTTAAAATTCAGATCACTAGCTTTACAGTGATATATTGCATGAGAAGATACTCCTGTTAGTTTTGGAGGAATAGCTTGCTAAATATGGGTAGGTATGACCATTTTGTGAATGTCAATAAGCCCTACGTCGCCATGGTCATGAGATACAACTATAATTAGCATAATTTATGCTAATTAGCTAAATTAGCATAAATTTTCATTCTTTTGCCAATAACTTTTGATCTAGAAATGATATTTTCATTCTGTTTTCACCATAGTGGACCTTGTGAAATGTTCCTTCAAATAGGATCATTGATTTTCTTATTTAGAATGAATATCATGTTTCCATGGCAACATAATTCAACAAAAATGCCTATTTTGACCAAAAAACATTCTTTTTAATGCCAAATATGGAACCTTTCCCCCAAAAATAGAACGTTTTATCAAAAGTCTTTGAATTCGCCATAAAAAAGTAGCCTATAGCAGTTTCAGGCATATTTTTCCTATTCTAGCCAATAGTGGTGCCCCCTGGTGGCTAAAACAGGTACTAAATCCCGCAGGAACCCCCATTTCTGCTTGCTGGCTCACATTATTACGAGCCACGTTGTGGCGCCTGTTACTTGGTACTTTCTATAATATAAAGTCAGAGCTGCATGTATTATGCATCATGCTGACCCTATAGGTATGATACATCAGTGTACCACCACAACATTAGTGTGTCATAGTCATGGTGACACAATGGTGATACCTTTTGGAAAATATAGTCCTTGATGTGTTAACCTTCAGCACCTTGGGACCTCTGGGGAAATAACATAAAATCTTGCACATCACACATAGTATGTATCACCTCACACGAGTTTGACGACAGGATGATAGATGATAGTATTAATAATGGGTGCATAAATACAAGTGATTCCTAAATTGCTAAGTGTGGGGTTGTATTTCCTCTATGTAGCATTAGGCACTAATGCGATATGTGATGTAGATACTACACCTGGAAATATATTTTTATTCAGAAGAAATTCTCCGCCAAGGTACATGCATCATTTAATCTACCTTGTTGACCTGTAAGTGCCAGCTTATTATGAGCACTGATATAAAATAAATATCAGCGGCACAGGGGGCTCCAAATGAACCTTTCATTACAATCAATGGATTTTGAAAATCCAGAGATCTAAGGCCCCAATCACATGATTCTCAACAACCACTGGTCTTGTAATTTCATCTGGGTTAAAGTGGTTTTGAAATGTACTAGAGTGCTTAAAAGAGTCGCTACTCTACTGTGTACTGCTTCATGAATTGGGAACATAATGTTCTATGAATACATTAATCAAATGTGACATTTGGGAGGTGTACATGGCTGCTCCAGGTTATGAGTACAGTCCAATTGACGGAGTATTTATAAGAAAGCTATATTGTCTGCTAATGATTCTGAACAGCTCCATCACAAACCCATGCAAAATGTCATTTAATCCAAGGGAGTATTTATTGATGAATCCGGACATGAGTATACATATGGAAGGAGGGTGTAGTGAAAACATTCCTCTGCATAAACCTTTCCGTAATGTTTGATGAGCATTACACCCTATGCCTAAAGGGATTTTCCATACATTATTGTCAACTATGGATCAATATCAAAAAGGACACCTGTCTAATGCACTGAAAAAATGGAAGATCCGAAACTAGTCAGCGGTGACCACTTTGGGTCCTCAAGTTGACGATACCTAAAACTACAGCTTTATGTAGTCAAAATGACGACTTTAGGTCGTCAGGATGACGACCTAAAGTCAGGATGACAATACTGACAGTACAGAGTCGTCATATTGACGACTCAGGTCATCAAGATGACGACTTAAAGTCGTCATTTTGACTACCTAAAGTTGTAGTTTTAGGTATCGTCAACTTGAGGACCTAAAGTGGTCACCGCTGACTAGTTTCAGAACTTCTAGGTTTTCAGTGTGTACAGGCTGTGTGGCTTGCACAAAGGGTTTAGAGAGGGTAAACCGGGTGTTCCACCAAAGCCAATTTCCTCATGATTTGGGCATCGGGAGCAAAAATCCGGTTTCGTGGAGCAGGTATGCTGTACCTCCCGATTATAATCAGATCCCGTCAGGAAGAGAAGTTTTTCTGTCCGATTCATTTACTCCTTGAGCAGGTAAAATTATAAAAGTTTAATTTGATTAGACCAATTTGAGTGCATTACGATGCAATTAGCCTGATTAATATATTCCCTATGGTATGGTAGCTGTTTGTTCTGAAGCCGATAGTTGTCTGACAGAATCGGGAGGTAAAATCGGCTCTGGTGGGAGAGGTATGGAACTTCCCTCATGATGGAAAAACGATGCCTTCCGATTCAATCTTTTTGGTATCGGCCTGATGATGACTGATGCAGAAACTCACATAAAAGATTATATCTAATTTCAATCGGGACCCGATGTAAATTGGCTTTAGTGGAAGCAATGCTTATGTCATAACATTTGTATTATCCCCTAAAGGCCTCAAACCTCATTCTTTGGAAAGAATGAGGTTTGAGTGAAGATCCCTCCAGATATGTTACCTATGGTGGTCAATGATTATGCACTTATTCTAAGTTTGACAAGCTAAAATTGTTTACGACAATATTTATTGTGGGACTTAGCCTCACAATATCTGGCATTGTTTGTGGTCCTGCAGCATCCATAACTTACAATCTGCACTGTTAGGAGTTGTTTCTATCTCCAAGGTTGTATCGAGTGGCTGAGGTAATGTGTGAAAAAGCAGGGATCAATGTACCTATGTGTGTACTTTGTCACCCCTATAAACACAGCCCCTGTTTTGGGTATTCTAGGGATGGAAGAACACAAATAGTCTTCTACCTCAAATCTTGACACACTGTCAACTCTTTCAGGGCAAATAATATGATATATGAACGTATGTGTGAACCTTTCCTTCGGGACCTCATATTGACTTGGAACAGTTATGGGTTCATAAAGTATCCCTATATTGTCCCTCCTATAATAAAGTCCCGACCAATCAGCCTTTTTGATTAATCATATATTGTAATGAGTAGAAGTAGAAGTACTGCAGTCTGTGTGGAGGTTGATCGCTAAATCATTGAAATTGCGCAGACCCTGTCGTCTCATAGGTATTGCTTGGAGCAGGACAGGTTGACTAATAAATCATAGTGTAATAAAACAACAGTTTAATCAGGATGCTTTAGATGTATAGTAATATGACAATTATCATAAACTAGATTTAAATGCATTTCAATCAGATACAACCATTCATTACAACTTCATCTCTGCAGCAAAACAGAGGTATGCTATATAAGAGGGAACTGTCACATTCATTTTCAGTTAATAATCTCTGTCTACCCCCCTCCACTGAAGTCAGATTTGACACTTCACATAACGTGACACCCATGGTGTGCTCACTGTGACAACATGTAAAATATTCACAATGATGGAATGTCAGTTCAGTAGTAAAGATGGCTGATTTCAGTGGCAAGTTGTAAAACAAGGCCCTGTAATGTTTCCCTCACTAATTAGGAGCCTGCAAACAGTGGAATCCGCAAGTAGGCCCTTAGTTCTCCTCAGCCAGTGCCTCTGTATGCTTACAAGGAAAGCTAAAGGGGAAGATACTCATATTAGATATCCATCCCCGTGAGACATAACATATGTTAGGTTATTTGGTTAAAAACATGTGTTGTACCTATGAGGCTGATAGGTAATCTATGCAATGTTTGCAGGAAGGCTTTGATGGGAGATAGAAGGTATTTCCAAGAAACAAGTATATATATATATATATATATATATATATATATATATATATATATATATATATATATATATATATATATATATATATATATAACAGATAGCAGGTACTATCAACACCAATTTGATTAGGAAGTTCTGCCTAGTTGGACAGCATGAGGTGAGACACTTCTACACATCACTCCCACTTCCACTTTGTCCCTACTTATCTCCTATAAATTAAAGGAGTCAGGGACCATATTATTTCAGTCTAGTTTCACAGTGGGGGTAGGGAGGCCAGCCAGTCCAACTGGATTGTGACTTAGGCAGGAAACCCCTAATAAAGGGGAATGAAGGGTTGTGTGAAATGTGTGGGGTTTGATGGAATTAAATGTAACACCAGATTCTTTAAGTGTAAAAGGCACATGGCTGAAACATCCCTGCACCCAATCCCTTTACCCCAGTACTTTTTTTATATACTTGTTAGTGGCCAGCACTGAAGTCAGGCTACACTGAAAGGCTGTGCTACTGGCAAAAAGTGGACATGTTTGTATGTTCCCTGCCCTCCAATCAGGCCCCAGTCCCTTAATATCTCTTCTTTGGTACAGGCTTTCAGCATTAACAATATGGCTGTGTTCCTACATTACAGACAGGCTTAAGTAAGCACTGCCCTGCCTTAACTCTCATAGTGGGGTGGACATTCTTGGAGGTGACTTGTCATTGATCCGGGCATTATCAGTGCCACCAGCTGTGTTCAGCAGTGCTCCATACAGAAGATGTAGCCCTATAACGACCAACCCTCCCAGCATGGTTAATCCCACTTAATAAACACCCTTCCAATAGCCAGTAGAGGTCCACACATAGAATATATGGGGGTCAACAAATTTAGACTTGTCCTACCTCTACATGTATTTTAATGGTCCTAAACACAACCCATGTAAAAAAAATCAAAGAAAATGAAATTGAGTATGTTACCACTTATATGTTCATTAGCTGTAATTATCGGTTGCACAGATGTCTTGGGTGATTATTCCATTAGGGCTTACCATTTTGGCTGTATAGTCCCCTCCAGAGCCTCTGAGAAGTTAATCTGTGGTTGTGACTATTTAGCGTCCAGACAAGTAGAAGCCCCAAATCTAAATGACAGTTTCTCACCATTTTTTTGAGGCTTAATATGTGTTTTCCTTTTAAGATGTGTTTTTCTCCTTCTAACAGCCTTTCTGAACCATTCATTTTCCATAATTGACACACAGTCAACGCAAATGCTGGAACCTACCTCTTTAATGCCTTTAATTTCTGTTCTATTTGGATGCACCCCCAAATAACTTTTAGGGGTGCATCCAAATAGAACAGAAATTTATTAGGGGAGTCATCAGGCAACACTTTTCCTGCTGCAAAGGAAGTCTCAGATCTAATGTGCCACATCAATAGGGGAGGTGAGTGGGGTCGTCCTGCACTTGACACTGAGGTGGAAGAATAGCAGACAATACCCATCCAAACCGATCCTATTGCAGAGTATACCTATATCAAATGGGATGTGCCATAGTAAAGATATGCTGGAAATGCCCCAGCAACAGCTCATTTATTATCCTTCTATATCAGCAAGTCTTCACTTCTAAGACAAGAAGAGACAAAAGAGGAAATATTGAATTGGAAATAGTTATGCGAATAAGGCCAAGAAAAATAAAAATTATGTTTCCAGTAACATAGCTCAAAGAGCTAGGGTCTGTAGGTCAGATTTTTTTGATTTTTTCTTTTTACATTTATATAGGAAATGTTAGGGCACATATCAATGGATGTATCAAATTCTTTGATTTCATTGTAAAATAATGGTGGGAAAATGGCAACTATGAGAAACGGGAAGAACACGAAAAGGATACAGAAAAAATACTTAAAAAGTAATGGAAATTGCTTTGAAATATGAAAAAAATGAGACAAAGTTCTTCAAATCCACAAAAAAAGTTGTTTTTTTTTTGTCCCTGTTTTGCTAGGGTCGGTCGGGTTACTGGAAGTAAACCTTTTCTTATTTGGCCTAAATACTTTCTGAACAGTATGGAGGACTGATTAGGACTGTTGCCTGGGGTCTCACTTAAAAATTAGTTCTGGTACTGATGAAGAAACGGGTGCTGTTTCTATAATAACGCGTTGGAGTAATCTTATACCGAAGGGATTACATGACAAGAGCTGCAATTGAGGCCTGTCACAGCCAATACCTTTTTCTGTGATGAAGAAAACCATACTACCTTCCTTCTTCCTATTGTATCATTGTATTTACATATAGACAAAGACGTCAATGTGATACAATGGATGAAGTATTTCCTGGCAATGCTATAATATCTGTATAAAATACTCTGTACAGCAAGGCACGGTACATTCATAAAGGTACAGATAAAGACAATGTCTTTCCAAATACCCCCAATAAACATAATGTACTTCATGGGGGTTTGATGACATCATTGTGGTAGACATTACTGTCGTCGGTAATTCTGAGTACAGTGAACCTAAATACAAGTGTCATAGAGCTCTTGTATTTCACCTATCATATTCTGTCATTTACAGGATTACACTTCAGTGCACATAATGTGGTGGCAGTCTTTTGTTCAGACTATCCACCAACCTATACAGCCACACCGGTATAAACCACATATATATTGCCCTACATTAGCATACATTTGATATCCTGTGGAGATCATTGTGTTAAAATGCACTTGGCTCCTCTATACTTGAGTCAATTAGAGGATCTGCCGCGGGGGATCCACCAAATGATTTAGAACCAATGAGAATTATATATGGTAGTAGCAGCGATTTCTGGATGGCTCTGCCTAAAGTATGTGTCACCGAATATGAATATTAGAAAAAAAAGTTACCCATTACCCTACCATTATATAATAATTGTAGAATTGATGCTTTAATTAGTGTTAATGTCCCCATTTATTCAAACCACCAATAGAGCCAGTAATTTCGACAGTATGTTTCTTAGACTCAAATTGGTCACCAGGGCCAAATAAAAAAAGGTTTGTTTCCAGTAACCCGACCGACCCTAACAAAACAGGGGGAAAAAAACTTTTTTATGATTTTGTCTCATTTTTTCATATTTTAAATAAATTTTTCATTACTTTTTGAGGATTTTTCCTCTATCCTTTTTGTGTTCTTCCCCTCTCTCACAGTTGTCATTTTCCCATCTTTATTTTACAATGAAATCAAAGAACTTGATACATCCATTGATACACTGCAAAAATGGTGTTTAGAACCTAAACACAATTCTAAACATATTCTTGCAACGTTTTTGTAATCACATTAATTTCCTAAACATGTTTAGCCAAACAATGTGCTTAGCTCAAGTGTTTAGAAATCTAGGTGTTTAGGTTGAAAATTTGTGTTTAGATATCGATGAAATTTTTCGTTTAGATGTTTATGAATTTTTGTGTTTAGATGTCTAAGTGATTTGGTGGGAAGTAAGGGTTTGCAGACATGTATCTGTTAAAAAAAAAATAAAGGAATATCTTTTGTTTGTTTTCTCATTTACTGGAGGACATCAGCAGGTATTTACACTGCAAAGTCTCCAAAGATGTCAGCCACAGCTATATACATATATATGTACACACTGCATTAGAATAGGAGACTTGAGAAAGTACAACAGTTTGGCAGGAAGGACATTGCTTTATACTTTACAAAATAACATGACATAGGTGTAAGTTATGGAGCTCATTGATTATTTTATGGTAATGATGGTGGTGTAAGTTGAATTTAGTTAATTTTCTATTGTTGTGTCTATTTTCATAACATTTAATTAAATGACATTATGATAAACAAGGAGTTTGGGGATATTTGTCACAACAATTGATTATAACTGTGCGCAGATGGTCCATTCAGAGTTAGTGCTGCTACCTGGTGTGGATTTGACATCCAAGTATCTAAACATATTGATGTTTAAATCTAAACACCTAATATTCAACTGTTTAAACTCTAAACGTCTGAACATGTTTAGCAAAAATGTTTATGTATTTAGAATAAAGGTGTTATTTTCCTAAATGTGCAGTTGATGATACACCTGACTGACGTATATGTTTAGATTTTAAACATGTTTAGACCTAAACATGTTTAAAATCTAAACACCATTTTTGCAGTGTATTTCCTATAAAAATGTAAAAAAAAAAGTAATATAAAAAAACACACAAAAAAAACCAACCTACCCTAGCTCTTTGAGCTGTTACTCGAAACACACCTTTTATTTTTCTTGGCCCAGTCGATAACGATGGCAGCATCCCATCCTTTATAAAAGCATTTACTTTGCTTTCATTGTTCAAAATGCTACAGGCTGTAACCGACTATACTATTGTCAGTTTGAGTATTTGAGAGACTGCCGGACCTTACTCTAGTCTAAAAGGCAAAGACATAGGTGACAGCCCATGGCTATTTGCATTTTGATATTTTAGAGTGCTCAGGGAGTTATGTGATTCCTAGCTCGTGCTCAATGGCCTACCCTATGCCTACGGCAGGAGACAGGGGGTGAGTGGCACAATCTACCGTAGTATATTTCAGCACAGCTCTTGGAATAGACTCGTTGTCACTCAAAGTCGGTATTCACTAAATTTGTCACTTTTATGCACCATTGGTACCACATTGATGAATTATGTCTTATGTTCCGGGTGTATATCAAACTTTAAGGGTCGGCATGATACATGACTGAAAGTAAGTTTTACGGGTTTCTCTCCAGGAGGGCATGGATTATGCCGATGGGCAGAGTTAGCTACCAGTGTATCAATTAAAACAACATGCTGCCCTTTAAGGCTTAACTCCGAGGCATGGTATTCTTCAAGATAATCCGAAATCTCGGATATATAAGTGCTAAATCGGTCAGCCTTGTGATTTGTACAGTTCTAATGAGAAAATGATTTAAAATAATAAATGGGGGTAGGTCCTAGGCTTTTCAGGCTTTTATCCTATAAAATCCATCTCAAATACTACCCCAGAGAGGGGACAGGACACCATTTCGGATATTTCTTCAAACCCCAATCTCATGCCTGATATAAGGGTAGGTGTAGCGAGTAGTTAGCTTTGTTAGCACCAAAAGGTTTGGCATATATATATACTTCCAGCATCGCCTGAAGTAGAGCGTATTTGCCCCTCTTTCCTAGACTACTTCTATTAGCCTGCAGCCCCTCAACTGCTGCTCAGACTAATCGATTTGTGCCCTTCCCCTTTAATCTAGATATATCTATGCATATATATCATATTGTGCCCAAAACAATTGTGTCTGATCCATCCATAGATGTGCAGAATAGAAATGGCAACTGTCTCCTTTTTAGTCCATGATCGCTACCTCGACCGCCTCTGCTCATCTCCAGCCCATGCAGTCGCCATTGATAATAGGCATTGGTCTACAGTAGTTGAGTGAAAAGTCGGAGTCTTAGGCCTATATAATCGTGTGTTCATATGGAGGGGAGTTGATATCCTCTACAGTTATAAGGGTTTCTGTTATTTTAAAGATTGCCCTGTTGAGATCTGATTGTATTGAGAGCTGCTTTTATTGTACAATTTCTTAAAATGTACACTGAGAATTTACGTATCAGCTGAACCTTAGGTGTGTGAATCATTATGAGGAGAGTAAACTAATAGGACGGCAAGAGGACTTATGAGTATGCTCTCTATACGCAATACATATGGGACGCAATCCCTACTGCGTGGCGTAGGTACACATGTACATCAGATTTCCTTCGCGTTGTTCGAGCAACGTTAACGGTGGAACAATTTAGACGTGGATCGTCACGATGTATGACTACAGCTCTGGTGAATAGCACACCGGGACTACATTCATGCATCATACTGACCCTAAGGGGTTGATACACAGCCCTGGGGGCCATCATGATGCACTAATGAGATGCACAGTATATAGATTCACGAGCATTCCATTGATGTATCATGAGAACACACGTGCCTGATGTACTCCAGCCTCGATCATCCAGTCACTATAGTGGAACTGGATGAGTTCTTATTAAATCACTGTAATGCCTCCTTTAAAATGATCCATTAGGTAGTGGCCTCCCTGATTGGTGTATTCCCCCATGTGCTTATGAATATTTAAGAATGGAGCTTGTTCCCCTGTGACTGTACCTGTTGCAACTTCATTACTATAACCAGCAGGCTCAATGCAACTACAAACCATAGTCTTAGGGTGGGGTTGAACTCACAACCCCTGCATTTGAAAACGGCTGCTCTCCCAACTGAGCTAACCAGGCAGTCAATTTACCAGCAGCCAAGGGAATAATGTACCCTGTAATGAAAATGACATGATGGCCTTTTACCAGCCCAATCTACACCAGAATCTGAAGTACAGTGGTAGGAAGTTGGCATGACACATGGAAGGTCTAGTGTTCAAGGCTTCACCATGGTACATTCTTATCAACATGTTTCATGTATATATCCCACATGTAGATTTTTGATAGGAATAACTAAATGTTTGAATGTCCACATATATGTAGTTGATACCTTAATGCTATGTAGATATACCTGTTTTCAATATCCATATAGGAATCATATGTGTTTACTGGGGTTAGGATACTAGTCTGGTCTGTAAAGACCAGAAATGCTATTTGAAAAGGAAAAGGAATAACAGAACACTAACTTTGGGGCATTTTCATGAAAAAAGTGAAAGATGACTTCAATACTAAATTTATCCAGTACAGGTGTCTGACTCTAGAACCTGCTAATATAGAAGTATCCCACATATATGTTCTCATGTTGGTAAATGGTCCAAATAGATAAGGTACTGGAATGCTATTTTCAGGTCATTTTCATAAAAAATAATGAAAGATTTCTTCAGTATTTTTGTAAGTCTATCCAGTGAAATGAAATGACTCCCAAAGATTATGATATCAAATTCTCATATTGATAGTATCATAAGGGCACATGGTATAACAATTGAAAGCCATGGAATCCCAGATTTTAGGCAATTTCCTATAAAAGAGTAAACTAATTATTAAAAATAGTTGTGTATTTATCTTAAACAGATTCATGACTTTAATTTTACATTTAGAGAGGAAAACACAAGGTTGAAGCTCTCTTCTTGCTCCATATTGAGATACTACAGGATATCTGGGGGTGGGGGGGATGTTCCCTAATAATCTTGAAATTACATTCAATTTTATTTTTAACCCTATCGAATGAGATTACATTAAATCATCAGGTTTATGTCATATGTAATATGATTCTCAAATCTAGCAAGGTATACAGTATGTCTGCTCTTCAAATAATGCTTGTACAAGTTATGCATTGCACTATCTGGCAGTGAACTAAATCTAGAACTACCAGGATTCAGGACACAGAAGGTTGAGTGAACAACACAAGAGGGACATGTGAGGATTCTATGTGCTAGTAGCTTATGTCAATTCAAGAATGTCAAGTGAATATCCCTAGTCACTGTGGGTAATGTAAGTATATAAGATTGATCTCAACAAGGAAATTGGTCTGTCATGCAAACAAATTCATAGTACAAATGTTATATTTATGATGACTTTGTGTTTTGTGTGGATAATAAGTGATAGTGGAGGCATTCCTCATCATGGGGGTCCAGCTCATTTTGAAAGTGAACATTTGTACTCTTTATTGCGTATTTTCTAACTTCAGCAACACATTAAACCACACCAGCATCTAAATATTGAGCCGAGAGTCAATTTCAGAAGTGCTGAGTTTCTGTGGCGGTCTCTGGATGTTCAATATAGCTGGTTTGATTATCAGACAATGAAATGACACCATCTGTTCACTGCGGTCTTCTCAAGGGACAGGTGGTATCCATCTGATAAATGCTATCAGTGATAACCGCTGTGAACAGGCTTCAGCCATGGCGGTGCCCATTGGACAATTCGCTGCCTTGGTGTATGATGTACTACACCAAATTACAGCACACATGTATATGGGGCTCAGAAAGTGCAGCTGCACATCAAATGATAGAAGTATTTCATGCAGCTGTGGAAAGACAGTACTTCCATGTCATTGCAAGTGTGACAATTGAATCAATACTCAAAGAAAACAAAATAATTTCCATAGCTGATTTTCAGCAATACCTGGTAGACATGAGAAGCTGATTATTCTACCATCTGGTGGTTGAGAAAAGACACACAATAAACAACACAGACACAGAAGGAAAGTTTCATAATTGGGACCCCCAACCACCAAGGAATACTCATACTGTACCTCAATCTGGTGAATAAATGTGCTTTGTAATCGTGTTTTAGCTCCTAATGTATCAAATTAATGTCATAAATCTGTTTTGGGTGAATCTATAAATATAGGATACTAATGAAATAGTACTAATGAAATAGTTTACTCTTTCATAGAATATTGCCTTAAATCGGCAGTTCCATGGCTTTCTACTGTTACACCATAACCCTTTGTGATATTATCAATGTTATAATTCAATAATATCAGCCTAGCGAGTCATTAAACTTCACTGGATATACTTACAAAAATACTGAATTTAATTTTGGATTTATAGGGAAATCACCCAAAAAAAGTGTTCCAGTACTTCATCTATTTGGACCATTTACCAACATGAGAACATATATAATTATGTGGGGTACTTCTATATTAGGAGGTTTTAGAGTCAGATGCCTGTACTGGATAAATTTATAAAAATGTTGAGGTCATCTTTCACTTTTTTTCATGAAAATTCCCCAAAATTGGTGTACCAGTATTCCTCTTCTTTGGAGCAAGGGAAAATGTTGAAGACTATATTTTATTCTACCTATGTCTATTCAAATTCTGGTGCTTTTGTCACAAAAATAACTCATTTGCTGTTAACAGACCTGACTATACAGTATAGGCAAGTTTTTAACACCCGCTTCAACCTATTGCAAAGTCAGTGGATCCATAACAAGTCTCCCAGACTGTACATGTATATGATACAGTCTGGGCACGGCCGAGACTGGATGCACTCTTGCATTAGCGGCTCCATAATGATTAGGTGATTCCGTAGTCTATACATGGGCAGTGGAGCCATCTAATATACCGGTATATGAAAGATGACCAGCTCTATTCTGATGGAGGGAGTCATTGGCTTTTCTTTAATCCAGCAGGTGATACAGGTGTAAATGGGAGGGGGGGGGACTTTGTGATTTGAAAAGAAAATCAAGAGAGGCATTTGAGCGATAATCAGCCATGGACACTTCTACGTATTCAAGTTGGGAGGGAACCACCCAGCCAGTCTGACATGCTGGCTTGTTACAGGCTTACAGCCTGTGGTACATGAACATTATGGAGAAAACAAAAGTCTATTCATATAGGCCTGCATGTAATTTATCGCATGCAATATAAAAGGGGGAAGTACACCTTCATGTCATCACCAATAAAATAGATCACATGGATGAGAAGGCCAATACTTATTCATGAAAACACCTATTTACCCGGCAACCGTCCTCGGAAGCCAGGGGCACCAGACGTCCGGTCCACAGGGGCATCTCCAAGTCTGAGTATGCACCGTAACACCAGCAGCCCCCGGATGTCATGAGACGCCCGATGGTCAGGTGACTTTTCGCTGGTAGCCCCGTTTGTTTGTTTTATGTGGGATCATTTTTCCCGCCGGGGACCAGTAATTCACCGTCCAACGCCCGACGCGCCACCTCTTGAACCAAACCGGAACCTCCCCCAGGACGCTGATTGCCGGCTGGTATTACAGAACAAAGAGGGGGACATGGTTACCAACATCCGTCTAAGCGGATCATGTACTATGGTGCCGTGCAGCTTTTTGAATATTATTATTTATTTATTTTAGACATATTCAAAGTATTTTAGCCGAGTATTAACTAGAATTTGAGTATGCACATGGTTCATGGTCATAACACAGTTTAATACATGTAACAAAATGCGTCACATTTGAATACGACTTTTAAAGCTTTAAAGGGATGCATGAATCTGTTATATTGTACAGGAACTGGAGACCCTGGGCTGACATATCCCTACTGCGAGCTTGCAGGGTTTAATTTTAATCTTTGCGAGTGCATGGTGGATCCATTTTGAAATATACCATAGAGGCTGTCACTTTTTTCATTTAGAAAAAAAAAACGTCTTACTCTAAATGTATCAGCTCAGATTAATGGACTTAAATGTGACCATGATATATTAACCCGTCTGCTCCCACGAGATGGGCTTTTAAAAACCCACTTCTCAATGCACTAGTACATGGGGTACATGCCCCTAACGCATACTGGCAGGCAGGTTATTATGCTTCCTCTTAAATATCTAACCCTTTAAAGGCCGCTGATGCAGTCCTGAGTGCATCATGTACGATGGTCGGCATGATGCACCAATAAAGTGCTGGCGACTCTGCTGGCCGGCACTTCATTGGTGCACCGTGCCGACCCTCCAGGGGTGTATACCAACCTGTCTAGGGTCGGCATGATGCATTGATGTAGCCCAGGGCTGCATTCATGCATCACGACAACCAATGGGCATGATACATTAATGCATCAGCGGTCCTAATAGGGTTAAACCCCTGACCTGCTGCATGTGACACGAACACTCTACAACTAGACCACCTCTGCCTTTCAACCAGATTGCCATGGATTGAAGGTCCATAGAGTTTTAGCACATCCCAGTGAGTAGAAGCAGGGTCCGTACTTGGTGCTGGTGTTTGTCTTGTTGGAGAGGCCATCCGTCTGGCTCGGATCTCGGTAATGATGACATAGCGTCTGTCGGCCCTGTGCTGACCATGTGAATTATTGATATTCTAATGGTCCATTACTCCATTATCGCTCCCTGCGTCACTCCCTTACACGATTGGCTAACCACGTTAGTTGTGTATTAATATCTCCCAACCAGGGGTGGCAAGAGGAACGAGGCTCGGGGTGGGAGGTCAAGGAGGGGAAAAGTGAATCCACGGGGGGTAAATATGGAGGGTATAAAAATGGTCTGACATGGTGCCTGGGCGACAGTTATTAACCCTTTCTTAATACCGTAATCGGATGATGCCTCAAGGCCTCCTGATTAGGTACATTTGTGTTGTCCGGATGCACCAACAGTTCTGGCAATCAGACCCTATATGAGTGAACCTTTGCATTTATTTCATGTTATTATTTAGGTCAGTAATGTTCAAAACTATTTCAAAATGGCATAAAACCATTATTATTTACAAGTTTACTGGTTATTCTGGATGCTTTTACTGGCCGTGAGATACAGGTTAGGGTTGAGATACGGGCTAGGGTTATTGCAAGGGGATGTGAGATACGGAGGTCCTAGGTTAATCCTATGAAGCGTCCATATTCCACTGCTTCCAACATAAAATAAAGTCTTCGACACCATGATATCCTTATAAGGCCCACACCACCAAGACGCATTCATGAGTATGCATGTTTCGCAAAATGCCATAGATATCCTTTAGTTTTGTGCCAGTAGGTTGATGCATCTTAGTGGACTTGGTACTTTGTATCAACAAGCCGTACTATATTAAAAAGAATCGAAGGTCATAAGAAAGCACTTTAGAATAGTAACCCCCTAGTGCTTCATTAATGTGCCATGCAATACAAGTAGTGCTTTTATCTAGGCCCCAATGTCAATGAGTGCACCTATAATCATTACACATTGCATTTATACCATGGTATAATTGTGGAGTATAGCACGATTCTGATCAGGTCTAAAGGGTTAGTTACAGAGAGAGGTAAACATGCAGTCTATGGAGATAAAATTTAATGTGCTCTATTCCTCTTATATAAGAAACTACATGGCTACCATTTCCCCTGACAAATTAGCTCGACCTAGGAGACAGACCAGGTGCTAGATCTATATGAGTATATATATGGAACTATATACACTCGTGTATATATATATAATTAACCGCGAACGGTTAGGGACTATTTGCAGCGCGCATTGGTATCTATGATGTCATAGTATGACGTCATGGTCAACACTCCTCCAGTATATAAGAGGGGATTTTCAAGGTAACGGTCAATTGGCTCGTTTTCACCTGTACAGGTAACACCACGCTGGGTGTTCCCTGGAATTTTAAATTTTTAAACCGTTTTGAGGGGCTCCTGGGCCTTTATTTACCAGTGAAATGGGTAGAAAGGCTGCTAAAGGCTCGAAGGCCAATACACCAGGTGGAAAATCGGTTAAATCGGTGGAAAAGACGAAAAAATCGGCCAATTTAGGATTGACGAGTAGTTCGACTCTTTCACTTACTGGTGATACACCATCTGATCCCCAAACTGCTACAGGTGTTGTGGGAGGGTCGTCTATTGACCAGACGAGGCTAGATGTATTAGAAGACGAGCTGTCGACCATTAAATCGCTTCTACAAGAGGTCGTCAATGGAAAGGACGATCGGGATAGAGGATTCGTCAATGCGTCAAGTCGTTCGAGCAGAGCACGTGCGGATGTTTACAAACAGAGAGGTATGACGTCACGTAGTCAAGGACGCGGACCGGTTGCTAGGGCTACCCGCCAAGCGTCTCCATGCGAAATTTCGTCTGACGGTGAGGACGAGTGGGTGCAAGTTGACCACAAGCGACATAGACGGTCATCTAAATCCAGTATTTCTGCTCGTCAATGCAGTCCAAGCACATCTAGAGGGTCGTCATTGGATTCAGCTTACTCTAGGCATCGTCACCATGCAAAATCGGGTGAGTTTGATCATTCTCAGTTCACCAAACGTAAGGAAAAAATTGACACTATTGAGAAACTGATGTCTGTAAACTTGCAGTTTATATTGAAGTACTACAAGTCAGGTGACGATGTTGAGGGTATGCTTAAGCATTTACAGGTATTAATTGAGAAGTCTGGCACCAAAATATACACTGTTTCAGCCCTGGTAGCCTATGATAAGTCAGTGAGGGACAGAGCTAATGATAGTGGAATAGAAGCTTTTTCAACCATTGAAAATTCAGATATACTACGTCATTTGGCATATGATGGGACCGTTCAAGCCCAGAAAGCTTATAGTGCTAAACCTAAGAATGTAGGCAAACTGAGATCTTCTAATAACCCATGCTATGCTTTTAACAGAGCAGAAGGTTGTGTACGAGACCCATGTAAATACAAACATATCTGCAGTGGTTGCAACTCCTCAAGTCATGGTAAAGCTGACTGCCATAAGGCCAGGAGTGAATAGGAAACTGTAGGGGGTCGGTGTCCCATAGCTTGTGATGAAATGTGTTTGATGCCTGACCAAGCTATGGTAAGTTCGGTAGATATCGACTCGCCCTCACAAACTCCAGTACAGGAGTTAATCGATACGGAGATGGTTGAGGAGTGTGTTCCTTCAACTAATCTCCTAGCAGAACAGAGTACTTTCAAAGATAAAATTTAATGTGCTCTATTCCTCTTATATAAGAAACTACATGGCTACCATTTCCCCTGACAAATTAGCTCGACCTAGGAGACAGACCAGGTGCTAGATCTATATGAGTATATATATATATATATATATATATATATATATATATATATATATATATATATATATATATTGTGTCTCACTAAAAAATGGCGCCTTTGTTAGTTTCGATATTGCATGTCAACAGGTATATAATGTTTCAGAAGAACAAACTTGATGATATAAAAGTTAATATTTAGCACACTATCTACACCAGCACAGAATACGCTCACGGACTATATAGGCTGAATAGGCACAGATAAACTACCACTACATGGGCGGGCATAATTGTAAATGACCCGTCCCTAGCATGCTAGCTCCCCCTAGTGACAAGTCCCTGCCTAATCACTCACGTCAATCTCTCACGCCAGGGGGCTCTGTGGCGACTGACTCGCCCCCTAGTGGGTAGCGTCATTACCACCGACTGTTGACCCGTGATAAACCGCCATATTTACGTCCTATATATCACACTCTGCCTCCACCAGTACCCTCCCATTGCCTCTGATAATCTAATGTGGAATAATTTGCTGGGGTGACAGGCAACGTATAGAATGGTGCTGGAAAAAGTGGCTGTGGGGATAGAGTACTTGATCTGGGAGCATCACCAACACAGTGCCCTGCCATGTTCCCCGCTTGGACCCCAACACATGATTGGTGCAACAATGATTAAGATTTGTTTCAGGCAACATGGTCAACATATCTGAAGTGGCTGTAGGTCGATTGAATCAAAACTGCACAGCTAAAAATAATTTTCTTGGTATCTTAAATAATCTTACCTGATGGCCAAAACTACAAGTTCAATGACTTTTAATTTTTTGGTCCGCAAAATGAAGAAAAATATTTTTAGCTCTGTGTGTGTGAAAGAGTTTTCAGAGATATATACCACAATTTTCAAAAACCTTTTTGTATGTCAGCCGAGCTTTGACAACGAAAATGGGATAACATGAAAGATTTAGGCCTACTTCTTTAGCCCATGTCGCAGACACAGGCTGTCAAGCAATTCTTGTACTTCCTATTTTCCTTAACTATCACTCCTATATTTTTCTGTTTTCAGCTTTTGTGTCCTCTTACCAATATGTCGGAACTGTATTTTTTTTCTTTTGGGATTAAACTCTTCTTATTCCCATTTTTCTTGATTTGTATGCTAACAACTTTTCTTAGACAAAAGCCCACACATTACTAAACCAAAGATGCCACAAGCGAAATAAATGCTACAACAGAAAAGACAAGCAAAAGGATTTACCTATCCACACAAAATTTCACAACCTCTTTCTTGTTACCGGGTATTGATGTGAAATACTTAGTACATTCTAATGCCATTCTTTCTTGCTATTTCATACATGATAAGTGCATTATAACACGCCAATGTGATCATCGATAATTCCTGTTTTATTCCTATCTTTTGATACACCGAATTCATATTCTCCCGTTTTTGTTCGTACAATATTGGCTTGACACCATACCGACCTCACACGGCACCTATCGGACACCCCCTTGGGCCCCAGCATATTGCCGGTAGGCTTCTTGGTAGGGGACTAAGTAGAGGTGAGAGGTGCATGCTGGAGGTGAGGCTGAGGGTGAACACCTTCAGTAGGTGTGTCTATCTAGGTATTGTGTATATAACCTGCACAGTAAAAAAAATTCCCTAAAAACGGTGATTCACTGAAAAAAATATGGTGAATTCCCGTTAAAAAACGGCGGAGAATCCCCGTACAGTGAACCTTAAGGTGAAACACTGTTATTATAGGGGAAATCACCGTTCTTTTAGATTAAGAGGAATCACCGTAAAAATTTGACTGAGTTTCCGTGCTAAATTTAGGGAATTTTTTAACAGTGTGGTGTCAGATCCACCTGCTGCATACTTTTACTCGGGGGTGCCAAACTTGGCCCAAGCCTCACCTTTATGCATATCATTTGGAAAACCTATGACCTGATGGCATGCAGATCACATCCGCCTGAGCTAGATGTTGCATGTTCCTTCTGAACCATGCTGAATCTTTTACACAGACACAAATGCTATTTATTCCACTATAGGACTAGAGAGCTAGGTGGTTATGCAATGTCTCCTGAATTGAGATGGCAGCACCTATAACCATGGACACCCATGATTCTTCTACACACCTTCCCCATCTGTAAGAATATCCAAGTTGATAAGGTTAAGACTGATTACTAATGTGATTAAGGTATGACGAGATAGATTTTTTTTTTATTTATAATGAAGACACGCAGGAGCATGGGGGGACTGTGTGTGCGAGAAGGGTGAGCCTGTTGTCACCATTTTACATGCCCCACTCATAGCATGATGTCAGTCTGTCATGGTAGTAATTCTATCAAAACTTTATGCCATATTAAGGGGTATATCCTGCGTTTTTGTAACTAAAGACCTTCAAATGTAGGGTGATACCACCAGAAGCGGCCACTGTGAAGACATGGATGGCCCTAGACTATTTCAATGTTTGGTATAGTGCAGGGCTTCATAAGATAAGTGCTACCATTCATGCAATACCACCGGGGTCAGGTTACAGCCTTAATGTGATACCAACTGGTGGAACTATTGAAATCGTTCTGATTATTTCACTGATTCAATATCTTGCAGTGCCTTGCATGCAATGCCAAAGTCGCCTTGAATCACAACTTACAAATTAGGGTAGATAAACCTAAAGACAACCACATACATAGAGTCATCCACCTGTCAGCTTGTTTTACTCACTTTTGCTTGTATTCTGTTGGTCTTTATAGTACCCCATAGAATGATGTCCTGGAATATATAAAGTAATTGTCATTGTATAATAATGCACTGAAGTTCCCATATTTGAATGGTTTTTATCATGACCAACTGGTCATTTCATCAGATTTCTCCAACTTTGGTTGCATAATTTGTACATTACAAATGCTCACACATACTGCATATAGGCATAGATAAATATCATTTCTAAATGATAGCATGAGGAAAAGTACAGAAATGTTTAATACTTTCTGTATAGGACTTATTTCCTAGAACATACCAATATCACTTTGAGACAACTACCATTTCACCTTGAGACAAACACTCCTTATACACCTATTTGTGCATTTAATTGAATAGAAACCATTGATTATGTAGGATTACATCAGAAGATTCATGGCCAGAATATAGTTTGGGATAGAGATTTTCACACTGAAAGCCCCAAGGTCGTCAGACTGACGATACCCAAATCTACAACCTTAGGTCATCAGATTGAGTACCCAGGGTAGTCAGCCTAATGAGTTTAGGTCAACACACTAACCCAAGGTAGTCAAACTGATTACATAATGTTGTTAGAGTGACAACCTTGGTGCTGACTACCTTGGGTCCTCAATCTGACTACCCAAAGCTGTAGATTTTGTTATCGTCAACTTGAGTACCTAAAGTCCTCAGCAGTGAAGACCTTCAGTTGAAAACTGAAGGCCTGATCAACAAACATGAGTGGCACATACCTGACACCTTGTGAGTTTGTTACATATTGTCAAAAGAATGTCATAGACTCACACTAGGGAGAGGTAGACTGAGGTATTTCATTCCCTGTAAGGTGCTGCCCTCTGTCTGTACCTCTTCTGACGACTATAGGTCCTCAAACTGACGAGTTTAAAGATCTGCAGGGTTTTCAGTGCACTGGATTATGCTCTGAGGCCAAGAAAAAAAGGTGTGTTTCCAGTAACCCAACCGACCCTAGCAAAACAGGGCCGATTTAGATTTTTTTTTTTTTTTTTTGCAAAACAATAAGACCTGCTATGAAGTACAGCCTTTTGTTTTAGGCTGTGGATTCTTTAATAATGGTCCGATTTGTTAGCTGTAAAAACCAAAATGTAGCCCAGGTCAGGGTCCTAAGGTTGCAGATATTGTGTCCAACAGTCTACTAATTTCTGCTGGCCTGGCAAGTTTTTATATTGACTGCACATTATGACTTATCATTATCAGGTTAAAAGATGCAAGTTGAGACTACACAATTCTGGATGGTCTTATTAGACAGAGGCATAATAACTCATGTATTTCCAGATTTCTTTTTTTTTTTTTTTTTTGGGGGGGGGGGTCTTGTTAGATATAGGGGAAGGGGCAATTTAAAAATAGTCCCTTCATGGGGGGGGCAAACCCCCCAAAAAAACTTGACAGTGGAGGTAGGGGTCATTTAGCTAAATCTGTTCTCAGTGGGGGGATCGCGATAGTTCTGATCATATTGGTCGGGGTCTGAAAAAAAAGTTGGAATGCAAAAATCCATCTACCCCTTCCCCCAACTGGTGATAAATAACTTGAAAATTTAAAAAAAAAAACAATGTATGCATAGCTCTGCCTGAAACCACTTTCGAATACAGGAGACATTAATGGGAGATTTTATGCTATTCTCAACTATAGGGTGCACCAGGGGCCAATCATTTTGTAAAAGATTTGCATTGTATGCAAGGCATTATGGTACATGTAGTATAACCCAGTATCTTGACCATATATCCTCCCAAATCCACCTTGAAATTACCTTTCTTTTGATATATAACATGGTTATATTGGACTGGAGGAAGATTCCTCTCAGGTAAGGTAAATGCAAGATTACCAAAAAAAAACAAAAAAAAAAACGACCTACCAACCCTAGCATTTCAGTTCATGTTACTGGAAACACACCTTTTATTTTTCTTGGGCTGATGCATACATTTCAATCTGTTATTACTATGTAGAGCAACTATTCGATACCAAGAACGTGGTAATAAAGTTAAGGAGTGGATTATTATAGTCCATATTGGAAGTCTATTGAAGTAAATAAAAAACAAAGCCTCTTTTATGCAGATTTTGGATTAGCACCTCTATTTTCATCGGATTTAAAGTATCCATGGGCATAGTGCTGTCTGAAATTATCATTCAAATTTAGCCATAATAGATAATATCATGCGGTAGCTTTAATGTTGTCATTCTATTGTATGTTCATGTGAGGCACTTATTCATCTTTTAAATGAGGGTTTGATCAAAATAGCTTCATTGAAAGAGACCATATCAAGTGGACGTCTCAAGGTGCAAAGTGGACGTCTCAAGGTTAAAATGAACCCATTGGGATGTTCTCAGAAACAAAAATATTAAAATTATACATGGATTTCAGACAGGTAACAGGTACAAATGTTCAAACAATTATCTTTCCCTGGGGACCTTGGGGGAGCCTGCGGATAGTCTTAGAGATATAAGCTACCACAAATCCCTTATTGAAAGCCTGCACAGGTCTTGTAGAAAACTCGTACACTCTCATTCTAAAATGTCACCAAATAACAGTGCTATCTAAAAGGCCAATCAGACTAGAAATATGGCTTCCACGAAGATACAGCAGCAATATGGCATTTCCCTACTAAGTCAGTCCCACTCCAAGCCAGATTCAATCCTTCCTATACTCTCGTGCCACTCAGCCTTTAGCAATGACTTAGGTCCACCCAGCGGAATGAGATTACATCGAGATGAATATGTTTTCCGATCGGACCTTAATTCGATTTTACCCTATCTAGGAAGCACAGCAGATTTATGCCATCAGTCTGTTACATGGTTACCGTAAGTTACCCCTTTAAGGACTGCATGATGCCTTCCTGCATGTATCGTAGTCGTCATGATGCACAAATGTCGTGCTGGCGAGTCTACTCGTGAACACTGCATTTGTGCATCATGCCGACCCTCCAGGAATCCATCAGTTCTATAGGTTTGGTATGATCCATGAATTAATACAGCCCTGTGACAGTGGGTTACTTTATGGCGATTAATTATCGCTAGAAGACTATGGCGTCCTTAGAGGGTTAATAATAAGATAGCATGGTGGTATAATTAGCCCTCCTGCACAGAGTACATATATCAGATAAGATCACGGCTGCTACTTCGTTTTAAAGCAAAGATGTCTTTTCATTATCCCTTATCTAAATATGATCGATATCGGAAAGTTGCTGTACATTTTCATGGAGATAGATTGAGGCATCTTGCTCCTTCTCATCACAAAGCGGATGCGGCACCGACCGGTAAAGCGGGGTTTTAACCCTGTCCCATTTCATCAAGCAAATTATGACAGATATTGTAGGGTCCACATCAGCGTACCCCCTTCCATAATCCAGGCCCTGGCTATAATAATGTAGCCTGTCTGGGGGAAAATTGCCTGTGTGGCCCATCTGCCCTTAGCACTAACATACCACCACACCAGGTAGTGAACAAGCTATATTCAAGGCAGGTCAGGCGAGCGATAAGTTGACATCCATATGAAAACAACCGTGATCTGAAAATAAATAGGAGAGGAAGAGGAGAAGAAAAAGGCTTCCGCCCATTTCTATCCCCGTCCACTGTGTTCCGCCGCGCCAATCCAGGGCTGATACCATGGGACGCCACCACCGGTAGAGATATGCAAATGTGCACGATCATTTCCGGTTCCGGTGGGTATTGACCTTGATCCTTGGCCAGGTGAACCTGTGGCACTCTTGGGAGTAGGGTGGTCTGGGCAGTAGATGGGGCGGGACTGGGGGTGCTGTGATAGGTGGGTGGGAAGTGCTCTTGATGTACTGCTCCACTGCTCCCAACATCACAGCTCTGGCCAAAGGAGTTTTTGTTTTTTTCTTGGTATTTTCTTTTTTTCCTTTTTCTTTTCCATAAAAGGTATCCAGGACATCAAATTTCAGTACTAGGCCTATCTTTATCAGTTTCTTTGACAAAATCATTAAGTAAAACTCCTTTTCTTAGCACACAAATAAAGGAAGATGGAAAGGAGGATTTATCCTGTTGGTTGACATAAAAACACACATCTTACTTGCCCTTGGGCGCACATAGCAGTACATGAGACTAGATTTCAGGATTTCCCACATTAACGCTTTAGATCCCCATAGTGCCTTAGAATCCTTTTCGACAGAATTTACCAATTCTGCTGCAGTGAGTAGCTCAGCAGTGCATACCATCTCTTCAGGAGTATTGTATCAACCCCACAAGATGGACATGGTGCATGAATGCAGCCAGGGGCTGATGAGTTACTCCAGTTCCATAGTGCTCGAAGGCATTGAGGTACTATGGTGCCCAGAAGGGGTTAATACTGTGCAGCAAGCGTGATTCACAGTGACATCTGATAACATGGCGGCATGATGGAAACCTGCAGAGATGCTAATGCTGACCCTTGGAGAATTCCAGAGCCAGTTTTACACGTGGTGTAATGACTGCTAAGAAATGTTGGAGTGGCGAATTAAATCATCTCGAGGAACATAATTTTCCAGAGGCACCGCCTTATGATAAAAAGGTATCTGGCGTGGTGATGTTTCACACAGGAATATTATGTTCCCCCACCGATTTATCGGCCATAAGAGAAGCAATAAGGCCAAAAAATAAAGTTGTGTTTCCACATGCCTCAAATATCTAGGGTCGGTAGGTCGGATTTCTTCTTTTTTTTTCTTGATTTTGTATAGAAATGTATGGGCAGACATGTTGGATTCTATGATTTTACAGTAGAGTTATGAAAAACACAAGGAATGTGAAGCTCATGTAAAAAATATGAATAAATGTTATGACCTGTATACCAATAGATAAAGACCTAGATAAGCTCCATGAACTACTGATGAAAAAATATGAAAATCACCGGAAAAATGCCTAAAAATTGCCAAAAAAAATGCTAAAAATTCACAAAATAAAAAAAGAAATCCAGGGCCATCCCTGTTTTGCTAGGGTCGGTCGGGTAACTGGAAACAAACCTTTTTTTATGCCTTAACTAGATGAGGTTAAGACAGGTTACTGTGTCTTACTCTTTCACCCTGTGATCTGTGCAGAGCCAAGTTGATTGAATTTGTTGAATTTCAGGAAACTAAGTTTTCCAAGTACACACTGAACAAGAAACACAAAGGTCCATTTATAGGTGGACTTAATCAAAATATACATGGTACCAGATGTATCGCTAGGAAACATAAGTTTCGTGGTATTTCATGACTGGAATGATGCTTTTTCTGATTAACATTATACTTCTATAGGGAAGCTGATCACATCTCCTGTAAGATTAGAACGATATCATATGACATTTGACAGCCCTGAACAGGTTCAAATCCCAATGTGGGAATTAGAAATGCTAAGCCTTTACTACCACCTTTTCCAATCCAACTCCCGATGACTGTAGGCCAGAATATGTATCTCCCACCTTCTTGCTGGCCTATATTAGCCATCCGTGCGGCCTCTCTCACTCGATAAGTGTGTCGATAATGTTCCCCCAGCTGAAAATGCCATAGGGATTAGTCTTTAAAGGCCACGTTATGCATTAATGCACCTGGACCATTTTATTTTTATGATGCATAAATGCTACGATGGTGTGTAACTCCCTAGTGCTACATACAATATGTTATTACGACACACTCTTCCAGGATTGGCCTGATGCACCGGTGCAATGCTGGCAAGTTACTCACCAGTGCTGCATTGGTGTATATATATATAAAACTTAATGACAAAGAAGCATAAACTTTGAAGCATCATCATGTGTCCCTTAAAGTGGACCAGTCCGTGTTGCAACCTGCTCTTCCCACCCACTGGAGGCTGGAGCAGGTGGGACATGTCAGGGCTCCTGCTAGTGTTGGCTCCTCCTGGCGTTCCCTGGAGGAAAGCCTTCAGCAGGAGTGCCTTACAGGAGTGCCCTCAGAAGCTGCAGACTCGGCGCCAACTCCCAGGAGTTGTGCCTTTCCGGCCAGCAAACACGTGTCGGACCTGAACAAGCAGGTGTCGCTGGACGAGGTCGTACAGCCCACAGGGACTAGTCCTGGCTTAGGGTCTGTGTGAAGAAGCTTTACTGCTTCTGTACAGAAGGAATGGATGTAGGGCAAAGTGGATATAATCATTCTAATGCACTGACAGGCTGAGCTGATGGCCTTATCTAATTCCACTGCACCTTTCACCAGCCCAATATTGAGGTTGGGTTGCGAATTTTGGAGGGTTCGGATATTTGGCTATATTGTATAAAAAATAAAAGTGGTATACCTCGCGAGATGTTAGCTTCAGTGATCACACATACATTCTCACTTTATTTAAGGATCACTATGATTTGTCTGACCGAGGATATAGTAGATCATATAGCAGTGTATAATAGAGGACCTCACTAGAATTGGTTGAAAAAAAACTATTAGCTCCTACATGTATTAGAAAAAAATAGTTCAGTCTAAAAGGACTTCAGAAAGAATCAAAATTTCAGTATGAAGTACCTATGTATGCTGTCACTCTACCACTTTCCTATACGTTCAGTACCCTATGTTGGCTTCAGCATTTGCAATACGGTCGGACATCAGTCGTCTAGATGAACATGACGGCAGGACACCATGATCAGAGCCAACATCCGACAGTCTGCCAAATCTACCCTAGCCACCACCGACAGCTGGTGTCGACCTTAAAACCTCAGATGACTGCCTACATAGCTCCACCCCATCCCTTTAGCCTATAGAGGTTGCTGATAGATCTAGGCACTGATCATTGCTCGAGGGGAAATGGGGGGAAATATTTCAGGTTTAACGGTTTTGTCTCGGCCTTTATTTCTTCACTTCCGGCCTGCTGTTTCATCTTGAACAAATGAGATATCTGTTTTGCTTCTAGGTTTTCAAATTCAGATTCCCTGTTGCCATGGGAACCTACTTTAAAATTAAAGGTCTTTAGCAGGGGCATAGGAAAAGGGCCCGCCCCCCCAATCAAAGAGAAGGTGGGGCCTGAATATGTCTGGGCCCCCCAAAATGTGTCAAGCCCCATTATAAAATGTACAAGATTCCCACAGCTCACCACTCAAATTGGCCAAATATGCTATAACGATAGGGAAAATGGCAGCATTGTTTAAAGATAAGCCATCAAGGAATCTTTTATATAAATCCCATACTGCATTGTATCACCTGCACGCTCAAGCCAATAATTCATGGTGGCAGGGATGCCCCCCCCCCACAATGAAGATTTGCTTCCTACACCTCTGTTCAGTTTCATGTCTCCATTCTTCGTACATGGACAGTCAAAAAGAGTAGGGCATTGTCTGTAAACCTTATCAGTTGATTAGATCAAGTCCAAATTCCCTTAGTGTGCGACATCAATGTCACACACTGTTCTAGTTCTGTTACGAACCCAGACAATAGCTTTTCTGGGTTCTGGTTTCGGTAAGGGGCTGACAGTTGAGGAGTCTGTAAAGTGTGGCTGGCCCTCTTTTCAGTTTGTCTGTTTATATTGTTGTCATCTCCATATTCTAAACTAGGTCTTGGTATTATCAGATAAATGACTGGTACTACCTTGAATTTACTGGCTGGTCAAAATCCAAGTTTTATCTATAACTTTCCTGACTCTCTTGAATACACCACCATTTTTGTTTTGCCTGGAAGTGCCTCACTGGGCATGTGCAAGGGGAGGTCCCTTAGCTGGTTACTGTCAAGGCCCATTGCTTACAGTCTGGGTACCTAATTTGGAGGAGGTTTGTTGTGATATGATTTCTACTTCCAGTTCCTGGTGGTGGGAACTTTGAAAGCATTTCTGAACATTTGCTCAAGGAACTAACCCGGAATTGCATTATTCATGGTAAATATGCAGGAGAGAACAATGAAGGGATTTAGAGGATTGTTTCAGGATGTACATGTGAGTTAACATTACAGGAATTGGTTTAACCATCCCTGAGTTTGGAGAGTGTGAAGTTGAAAACATAGGCATTGTAACTTGTAGCTGTAAGGGAAACCAGGCCTACGATACAGTGTACTCATAGGCCAAACAGGCCTAACACTGTTCTAACATATTTCCGTGTGCAACATATATATGAAGATCAAATTGTTGTGTTGAAATATGCACACGGCAGTTTCATACCTATCAATAAGAAAGGATGTAATCACTTTTGAGGAAATTCAATTACTGTACAGATACCTAGATATTCCATAGATCAGCCATAGTCTCAACTCAAAAAGATTGAGCTGATAACTGCCCCCGTCCACGGTCACCTTCACCTCTCCAGCCTTACCCACCACATCCAATGTCAGCCAGATCTTGCCCCCTCTATCCCACACATAAAACACTTACAAGCTGCTTACATTCCCCTTCCCTACTCCCGACATTGACAACTTGATCAAATAAATCACTATATAACATCTCAAAAATAGCCCCTAAAGGTTGTTTAGCACCAGATCTTAGTGCCAATTTACATATAATTATAAAGGATCTGATGACTTGGCAAGGGCAACACTCAGGTCATGAGTCTTAATGGCTAGTCATAACACTCTCCATGCATATACCTAGAGCCACCATGGGTTGCTATTTTTGCAATATGTCAGCTTAGATAGTGACCTAATCTACATGTAGATAGAGTCAGTTGGGATGGGGTACAGTAATTGTGTTTGTGATGTCATTTGTCAAAGGCTATTCTTTCTGGAACGTTATATTATCCTGGATAATTGTTGCATCCGCTATCCAACAGGAGCAATGAGATGATGAGAGAAGCCTTAGTCTTGCAGGGTTTCAGCTATATAGTTTACCTTACACGAGAATTCGGATATCAAGCTAGTAGCAGACCATACATGTAATTAAATGACATGCACTGTGAATAAGGAATTAGCAGCTAACAATATTACAGCACATTGTTATGTGTACAGTGCCCAAATATTCAAAATTTAGGGACTTGATTCTCTGATATGCCACAGTTATTGGAAGCAGCAGAAGACATTTTTTAAATGCATGCGTTCCTCCCCAGTAGCCTTTGCCATAGTGGTGTTGTTGATTGGCAGTAGCCTGACTTTCCAGCCATTTTCCATCTTGATTCCAAGCTTGTCATGTTATAATATTAAAATCCCAACAAGTATACAATCCCTAGATTATGATAGTACTCCATTTTGGGCTGTATCCATCAAAATATTGAAGGATTACAAACATTTTCCACCGTAAGCGAGTTGCGGTCCACCATTACCAGCATCTTCTTCAACTGCGGCATGTTGACCTACATCCACATCCTGACACAATTTCGTCGGACAAGGAGGAGGATGCGAATGGCTGACCCCGACTCGCTTATGATAGAAAAAATCAATGGATTCTTCTTTATTTGTAACAGTATGGAGACATATCGCATGGAGGGATTATCTAGGATATGTAAGGATGTCTGCATTTTAATAACTCGACATGTCATGGTTGGATTCAATACGAACAATGGGTGCAAACATAGGACTACCGCCACAGGTTAGAATTTTATTTACTTTCGCAATGAGTTTCATCACCGTTCAGTGTGACATAATGGCTAAGGCCTCCGATGACCTCTACTGCGGCCGGGGTTCAATACTCCTACGAGTTGGGACAAGTCCAACTTGACTTCGAAAAAGTATATCCAAAAATAAAAGAAAAAGCACATGTTCGTATATGCTCTCATAAGGCATTGGTAGAGGACAGAATAATGGTAAGGGAGGTGGCAGAATAGTGGTATAAAGGTTGGGACAGATCGAATTTTGAAATGTGGGAAAATGTACATTCACAGATGTACATGGACAATGGGTTAACTTCTTATGAGCTTAATGTATTATGTAGGAGGACAGCTCTACTTTATGTAACTTTAGGCCCTGGCTCCCCATCCCCAGCTGCTCCATCATTCTACCAGCTACATTAGAATCCTTCCACGGCTGTCCTAATTGTGGACAGATTGAGTCTGGGACGAACCTTGATAAGGGACCGTCCAAACGTCGCCATCTCATGTATGTCCTAACGAACCGGACCCAGTGGTCAAAGCAAAGCAGGCCTCACCAGCCACTCTGTATAAGTGTGTGTACAGATCAAGTTAGATAGATTAGGCCCCGCTGCAGCTCCACCAGTCATCAATAATTATTGGCCTTGCGGGTGATGCAAGTGGCCAATAAGATTGCCCTTCCCATTGCCTGCCTCCTCGGCTCCAGCCAACTGCTAAACCTAGGTCTGAAATGTGTGGCCTCTAATGTAGAAGACCAAGTCTCCTCTGGACCATAACTAGGTATAGTCTAACCAATATTATACCTGAAAGTATAATATTATAGAGTATTTCAGCTCAGATATTTGGAACTGAACAGAGGTTCTTGATAAGTGCTGACATTTTATTCGGAACAAAGTCTTTCTTATTTACTACATTTACCAGAATCAAAAGAAAAGGGGATCATTGCTGTGATGGACAAGATGCATACAAATGCCTGTCTATAGCTGTCTCAGGGTTGCTGCTTTTAAATACGTGTCCAGCACAAAACTTAATGTCCTAACAATCTTGATGAAGTCTGAGACGTTAATTAATCAATCAATCAAATAGCCTCACAGAGAGAAGAACACTGATCGCTTTGACGCATACTGCATAGGTCACAATTTGTCTCCCACATGACATGTATGAAGGCATGTCGAATGAGGTTGACGCTCTCATATTTGGTTCGTCAACTCCACTTGACATGCATAATGAAGACACATCACATATTTTTGATCCATTCACCTGAGTGCTAGGTAATACTGTTAGACAATTATGTAAGGGTCAAGAAGAGTCAATAGCTATTTACCAATGGTTCAATCAAGGCAGGCCTATAATAGAAGGCAGGGGTTATCATAGTCCCACAGGCCTGCAACACTAAGGCACTTTTTCCTATCTACAGAACGTCTACTTGACTGAGGACCTCTATGCAGTCCATAAGGCAAGGGCATGGAGGTGCATGGCAATGCTATCTGTCTCCATGCAATGAAGATACTGAGATTCTGGACGGTGGGTTAGCATACAATCTTTTGGTATTTTCACTGACCCACACACAAGGTGTCTAACCTCTCCAGTTGAAGAATTCAGGATTGTGGGGGTCTATTTTGATATTCAATAACAAATGCAAATTTAACAATGAAATAGAATTCACTACCATTTGTTGATAGTATAAATACAGACTTTAGTGATCTATTCTTCATGAAAACGAAATGACACAGCTACATCAAATGTCTCAAGTGTTGGTAGTACCTCTTGGTAGTGATTAATCCTGGTACCAAAATGGTTCTTTGCCCCATCTAGTGGAATATCCTAGAACAATTATGTATGTCAAACCATCACATGTCAAGTGCCTTCGACATGGCTGTGATCCTAGTCAACTCACAGATGACGTGGCATTTTAAGGCATGTCAAATCATATGAGGGTCACAAATCATAGAAAGTGTGCATATGGGCCTTACATGTCATTCGCCCAGACATGTGTCCAGAAAAAGAATTCTTATAAGTATGCTTATTTTACAATAGCAAGGACACATCTCACATAAATGATAATGTGATTTTCTTAATCTACAGGTCAAAATAGTCTGGACCTGAGATTTTCATGGAGGTATGAAGATTGTTAGGGCATGCTTTTGTTACTATAACTCTATATGTTAGAAACAAAAGTATCCCTTTGGTAGTTGGGGTCGCCGCCATTCACCTCAGTGTTAAATCCTGAATATGTAACATTCTATATCCGTCTCCATCGACCTTTTCTCATTGATATATTGCCTAATAACTGCAATGCTGAATACTAGAGAGATAACCAGTTTCTATGCTGCTTTTATTTTTCATAAAGAGTGCAGAAAAAGTAGTTTAGGGGTTGTTGAAAAGAGGGTTTCAAAAGGACATTATTGGTTTTTGTAGCAGACAGACTGGCACCTCCAAACATGCCAGCCAATCAGATGTGCGGTCAGCTGTGACAGACATCCTAGAACAACCTGTTGATGACATTTACACTTGTAGACATCCCCTCAGTCTTACTGAACAATGAACCCACAATTAGGCTGAATGTGACAGACCTGTTGATAGTATCAATTCAGCCCGCAAATAGCACAGTATAGTATTCATCAAAGATCTATCCAAAACTGCTATGCTGAGCAACTGTGACCTAGTGGCTAGGCTGGTATGTGGTGGGTTTTTATGAATTTTCTGGCCTTTTAGATAGGAACCTCAACCATGCAACTGTCACCCGGGCTGGGGTTGAGCCTTATTCATAGGGTTTTGCAAAATATGCATTCTGGGCCAGGTGCGCCTTATAGGAAATCAGGTTGTGGTGTGCCTTATACTTAGGTCTCCAGATACACTGAGTACTACAGTAGCTCACAAATACCACCTGGAAGAGGATTTCAATCACCCTCTTGGAAATTTCTTTAAAAATCAGCACCATGCCTATATTTGTCAGCAATAAGTCAAAATATGTCAGTAATTATACATTCTATAACATTAAAGCACAAAAGCATGCCCTATTAGTATACAAGATGTTACTAAACCTAAGCTATAGATATAAATTGCTCTATTTTTTCTGTAGGAAATTAAGCTCTCAACATGGCTTGTAACTCAAATGTCATTCTCCCAGACACAATTTCGCCCAGAAAGTTTTGGTCATTTTGGGCACATTTTACCCCCCTGGAGCCCAAAATATGCATATGGTACCATCAAAACCCATATGTAACATGAAGATCTCATCCAGCCTGACACTTTGAGCCAAGAAAATAGAGGGGGAAACTAAAATTCGAAGAGTAGGGGCTGGAATACCTCCAAATTCTTCATATGCAAACCTTCTATGATTTTCGACCTGAGGATTACTGTGTGCTACAGTTGTCATGGTGACATATGTGCACATGTCCCAATGGCGTGTGCTCTCTGTGTCAAATCAAGTTGACATGGGTATACATGTCACTTTGTCAGGAAGACTTTTTTCAGTGCTGACCTATTCCACCATAGCAACGCTAGATTGGTCCTGTGTAATTTGCTCAGATATTTTACATTTCATTTTCAAGCTATTTAGAGTTCTTGAAGCTCGCATATGAAATAGGAAAAAAAATGTATTTGCTTAAATTGGAAACTTTCCATTTGACATCTAAATGCTGCAGCTTCTGCAGCCACTAAATAATATACCATTGCTTGGTATTATCTTCGACCACCAGCCAGAGGTTTATGAAGATATAGACCAGACACATTATTGCACACAGAAACTCGCATTGATGCCAGATAACCACAAGTACATAGACTCAGTGGTAAATGGATGGTTTCCCTACACAGGCATGCCCCATGGACCGCGCTAGTTCCGCTGGTCCCCGAAATGAGCTATGTCCTCTGGTGGTGGGAAGTGGCGTTTGGGGCGCTGGCTGATTGCCGGCGTGCACACCTCATTGAGTATGACCTCTGCGGCTTGGGTACCAGCGCCAAGCCAATGATAAAGCTCCAGGGGATTGGTGCCGGTTGCCGACCATCCTTCATCGCCTCGATGAGCATGGAGAGGGAGGTATCACCTAGAGGAGGGAGTAGTGTCTATATGGGGTGCTGTGTCTAACCCTGCTCACACGACAAAACGCACCTATAGGGTGCTATGGATCTGTGCTCTTTATGAGAAGAGATTTTCTGTTGGTATTTGCTGTAGGTAGCAATATTACCACAGAGGGCCTAAAATGAGATTTCAAAATGACTTATGGAGTTCATCTTATTATAAGGTGCAGTTTATATTGAGATTAATTTGTAATGGTATTGTACGTTCACAAGCATGATAAATGCATCTGAAATGTGCAGATGGACTCGATCCTGGTCCAAATAGATGATATTGATGTGTTTAAAACTTCTGCCTTTGGCTTGTTGGCCCCTCGCCTTCAGTCACATTGCTCCCAACGCACCTGCAGATGGTTCTGCTTTAGTTGGAATAGGATGCGATTTGAAATAATTATTGTTCACAAATGACCACAAGGTTTGATTGTGCTGCCCAAAATCGTTGTATGGAAATTGATTAAGGCTGGTAAATATGCGGGCAGTAAATGGTCAAGGATAGGTTTTTTTGTTTCAAAATGATCCAGACCAGAACAGTCTGTTTGTAAAAAGCAAAGACTGGAAGAAGCTGTCTATAGAAGTGGAGTTAGGCAACAACCAAGGTGATTTTAGGTGGGCCTGGAATGGATGCGGGCTTTTATTGTGTGGTCGTGTGAGGTAAGGTCTGTGTAGAGGTAGCTTCCGTGTGTCGGCGTCTGATGGATGACCTCCGGGACATGTAGTGAACAAGTAATCAATGCCTAACATGTGACGAGTCACATGTATCAGCCAATAACTGATACATGTGTACGCGGGGCATCGTGTGATAACCCTCAGTGCTGACCAATTCTTGTGCACTTTTGTCTATTACTATAATAATACATCTAGTTGGGGAGCCAGTCTGGGATCAGGCCGATCTGGTGTTTAATATAAAACAGACAGAGGGCTTTGTTCCACTCATTAACACTAGAGGTCCTTATTGCATGGTGGATTCCCCATTCATATGCAATAGTATGGTGGACTTTGACATTTAATTTGACCTCGTTCCGACTTAGATATCAAGATACGCACCCCAGATCCGTAATCAGCACTATCAAATTATTCAGATCCAACTCTTATGTGTGGTGCTGCTTTCAACACCAGGTCCTTTGTAAATATCGACATTTGAGCTTGCTGGCTCCCCCAGTAATCATTACATACCACCACACGGCGCTCTGTGAGCCTACAATTGCGTTAGTATGTGTCTACACTGTCTCAAATCGCCAGGAACCTTTTCTACTATAATAATACTTCATTACATACCACCACACACGGCTCTGTGAGCCTACAATTGCGTGAGGTTCGTCAAGATGCTTTAATGAAGTGCTAGTGAGCAGTCTTGCCAGCACTTCATTGAAGCATCATGACGAACCTCTTGTATTATATGTATCAACCAATAAGGTCGTCATGGTGCCAGATAGAGGTACAGTATTGTATTGGGCCATGAAATAAATTATTTGTCCTTAAAAGATCGCTAAATATACCTAAAATAGCGCTAGGTTGGTGATATAGACTCCACACATTTTGATTAGCCTAGAGACCCTTGTATCTGCTGTCACTATTACATCATGAGGTCAGGATGATGTTCTAATGCATAATGGCTGAATAATAGCTTCTAACTTTTTTATTCTTTGTCAAAATGAAAAACAAAGACCGCAGTGACGTTCGCCAGCTCAAGCTACCCTTAAGTTATAGGTCACACTATGGGACACTCCTATTATTCAGGGAGATATGAGTTTTTTTTTGTAAAACTGCCAGTTCTTGGACCTCTCTGCCAGTGCCTGGATTGGTGTCTGCCCCCGCGTCCCAAAAAAAACTTTATTTTGATCCGTTCCTTCCTCAAACCTGCCCTTTTTCGCCAGTGACGCTTAATACAGATAGGTTTTGGCTGGAGGTAGGGTGCTACCACACCCTGGATAGTGCACAGGTGGACTGGCTGGGGCCGAAAAGACTCCTAGTCAAAAAAATTATTTCGTTTATTCTTTTTCGAAACCGATTTTTTAGGTGGGCATGTTCTTTAGCAGGACAAAACACCTCAGATTGATACCGAACACTCCATATCCGTACATATTATTTGCATAATTAGTATAATTATGCAGTATCTTGGTACTTTTCCATAAAGACATGTGCCATTGCTCCCTTATAGAATTCATATATGCTTGCAAGGATAAACTCCTGACACCTAGTGACTAAGTATTGACATTTAAAAAAAGATAAATAACACATTATTCATTAAAAAGTGGAATCTGAACAAGAGAAATGGAATACCCCTCCCCTACCTTCCTATAGCATCAAATGGAGGCAGCCATTGCTTGATAAGGTGCTTAGACATTTTAGATCCAAATGCTAGTTACCAGTGCATTAACACTGTTGATAAGCTTTACACGTCAATACCTGGAGCTGCTAACAATTTGAAACTACTAATACATGGTGACATTTGTGTTTCGTCGCCTTTCTGTGTTTTATTCGGTAGGGCCTATTTAAGCCTACTCACTATTTGTCAGCAATTAGTCAATATATGTCAGTACTTACTCACTATTTGTCAGCAATTAGTCAATATATGCTAGTTATTACTCACTATTTGTCAGCAATCATTCAATATATATTAGTAATTACTTACAATTTGTCAGCAATTAGTCAATATAAGTCAGTAATAATTCACTATATATCAGCAATTATCAATACATGCTAGTAATTACTTACATTTTATCAGCATTTAGTCAATATACGTTAGTAATTACTCACTATTTGTCAGCAATTATATGTTAGTAATTACTCACTATTTGTCAGCAATTATTCGATATATAATAGTATTTACTCACAATTTGTCAGCAATTAGTCAATACATATTAGTATTTACTCACAATTTGTCAGCAATTAGTCAATATACATCAGTACTTAGTCACTATATATCAGCAATTATCAATACATGTCAGTATTTACACACAATCTGTCAGCAAATAGTCAATATATAACAGAGAAATAGCCATTGATCAATTGTGCATCCTGCCTTGACTGGTATTTGTCAAAATATATCAGTATCTATGGACTATCTGTCAGCAATTAGTTTATATATATTAATAATTACTCACTATTTGTCAGCAACTAACAAGTTGAGTTGAGTTTGAGTTTAACAAGTTTTTATTTGGCAAAAATCATATGTACATATGCTTTTCAGATCAGCCAAACACCGAACAAGAAAAATGTCACGCTCAAATAGACAAAAAGGCATCATATATAATCATGAGGGGACTATCCCACTATACACATGGTGACATTGGCAATATGAATTAGATAACAGAATTGATACATCCAGGTAGTGACCAATATTAATAACATCATTTAGAATCTATCCAGTGACAGATTCATATCTTTTTCATGAATACCTTCTTATCACCGATATGTTGAGTCGCCACAGACAATTTATCCCATAATACTGAGCTAGGCATTAGTGGTGATTTGTCATAAGTTAGACATCTCAATCTACTGACGTTTAGTTGCTTTTTATTATTATCCAGGAGGTTCCTAGCGGGAACATGTAGGTTTGTATGGTCGCATGAAACATCATACATAAGAGAAAGAAGGCTCTTATTAAGTCTAAACTTCAGCATCTTACACTTTGTATGCATATGAAGATCATGGATTGAAATATCCCTAGTTCTGAATATACACAAACATATCCGTAGACAATGGTTCTGCATTAATTGGAGGCATCCTACATTTGGCCCACTATCATGTAGAAAACTGGCATACTCTTGCACAGGGAGTGCCATTTTGTTTATACAACCTAGTGCATAAATCATTGTCAGTATATCTCCGTATTTTGCGCAGCTGATACATTTTGTTGTGAAAGCTATTCCTGACGTTTTCAAAGTTATTCTTAAAGGTGAGACCGCAATCCACTATTACAGGTAATTAAATTCAGTTACCACCTGAAGACGATGTCCATCTAGGTCTACACTTTTGTCATTAAGCTGATTTCTTGTAAATATCAAATCACTAGCACACCACAATAGGTGTGTTTTATCAGTATTAATTGTCAACCTAAATGCTTTACACCATTTGCTTATACCATCTAAATCACTTTGGATTTTATCCACTACAACTGCGGGGTCGGAGTTACTATAGTAGATGGCTAAATCATCAGCATAAAGACAATAGCTACATGACTTAATAACAGATACAATACTATTAATGTAGATAATAAATAGTAACAGCCCCAAGACCGAGCCTTGGGGCACTCCACACGTAATATTAGCACCAGGAGATTCATGATTATTTGCAAGAGTAGTTTGGGTTCTCCCATACAAGTATGATTTGAACCACAACAGCGATGTTGGAGAAACACCTAGATTTCTCATTCTTGTCAGCAGGAGGGACTGATCGACCATATCAAAGGCCTTTCTTAGTCAATACATGTTAGTAATTGTTCACTATTTGTCAGCAGTTAGTCAATAATGATAGTAACACACTTTTTGTCAGTAAGTAGTCAAAATATATCAGTAATAATTAACTATTTGTCAGCAATTAGTCAATATATGTTAGTAATTACACACTATTTGTCAGCAGTCAGTATATGTCAGTACTTAGTCACTATAGATCAGGAGTTAGTCAATATATATGTCAGTAATAATTAATGATCAGCAATTTGTCAAGATATGTCAATATATTTAAATACACTAATGAAATCACATAAATTATATATTTGCAATTTATAACATTAAACCCAAAAGAAAGATGGCACTGTAGCTATGCTTGCTACTTCCTTGCTAATGATCATAATTATATAGATGCAATCCCCTTATAAATGATATCCATATGAAAGATGGCATACCTTAAACCCTTTAGTTGTATTTAGAAATATCAGAAATATCCTCTATATTCTAAGAAAAATGTTCCCTTAATATTATTAATGCATTCTTATCATAAAAGATCCTAACCCTTTTCCCCCTTATATTGAACATGTATTTCAGTTTGCCACACAAACTGCATACATATACCAACATGGTTGTTTTAGATGTGAAAGCAGCTTCTGTACTTAGTCAGGTTGCAGCGCTTCCATTCAATGTACATTTATATGTCTGAGAGCCACTTAGGCAGCATAGTAGAGGTTCCAATTCAGTTATAGCACTGGGCCCACGTTAGGTCAGCCTGATCTATGTGTCCCAGTGTTTGTCTGTCTGTGTTTACTAGAGCTACACTGTGGGGTTTTTATAAGTACAACGCTACGTTGTGGGGTCATTTCTTGCTTGTGGGGTTGACCCCACAAGCAATGTCCTTGAAATGGTTCAAAATGACCTTGTGGGGTGCACGTGAAGAGATCGTGGTACAACCCCACAATGATCGTGTCTGTCAGACAGACCCCATTAGTCTGTGCATATTACAGACAGTATCACCACCTACTGCCCCCTAGTGAGTAATACACATTGCACCCCACATGTTCAGACGCAATGACCCCATAACGACAGACATAACACCCCACATGCACAGACGTAATAACCCCATAGCGACAGACATTGCACCCCACATCTTCAGACACAGTAACCCCATAACAACAGATGATTGCACCCCGTGTATTCAGTAACTGAGACAGTTAATTCCAATTTGAAGATTGCCTGATAGCCCTTGCGATAAGCTTCGATTTGCACCCGGTCCCGTGTCTCTAAGTTCAATGGTTCACGGGTTAGAGCAAAAACAAACAGTTCTTTGACGGGCCCCATCACGCAGCGGAGGCACTTTTTCCCAAATAGTCCTACAGTGAGCAGATGAAGCCTGCATCATGCAGGTGCAAGAGTGAATGCCCACTGAGCCATGATCCAGTGTCCACGCCCAATAGCACAGCCAGAAACTCATATTTTGAATAGGGACTCTTTTACGATACTTCCGCTAAAACTTTCAAAACTAAATATCTCAGCAACCGCTGGTCCGATCGCCTTGATCTTAGGTGCGTTTCGAAGCCCATGAAAGCTACTTTCTTGTTTTGCCATTTAATGAAATATATTCCTGAATAACAATATGACCCCACTATATTCAGACATTTTAACCCCATAATGTACATATGTACATTTATGGAATGTGCACCCCACAATGATCGATTGTACCCATTACCCAACCCCACAGTGCCCAGACCAAATTTTTCCCCACAACGTAACTCTCGTCTGTCGGGCTGACTGTATGCACCGATGGATCCCTTAGCCGCCTGTATGGGCCTTTTTTACTAGCTCCACTGCACACCGTCCAACTCGTATAGATGCAGTTGTTCATTCACCTTCAGTGAGCACAAACAGCATTAGTGTTAGGGGCTGTTAGTGATATTGGTGCTACATGGTGTCTGTCCATCGATATAAGGCAGTGCACTTGGTATAGAAGGCATACATGGGTCGCCATTCGTGACTTTCCTGGGACTCCGCCGTTTTACTGGAATTGCTGTATTTAAAATTATTTCTTACAGAAAATAATCAAAATAAAAAAAAAAGATATCCTACTTTTTGGCCATTGAATCAGAGATTGGCATATCTGGTAAATTGCTGAATGATAGGATTTACCTATACTAGTAAAACCACAGAGCACATGGTTGTACATTTGTCATAGTGTACTAATTTCAGTCCCATGAGGCCCTACGGGCCTTAGGACGTTAAACAAACAAATCAATCAATCAACCAATCAATAAGGCACAACACAGTGGGCATAACGCCTCTGTTAAAGGGTTATGGTTAGGAACGGCGCCCAACATCATGAACCTACTGCCGTCTCTCTCGTAAAGGTGGATCTCGTGCCAATCAATATTTGTCTTAACCCATTGAGGGCTAGCATAGACTATAGTCGACACCATGGTAGGCCTAGCATTGACTATAGTCGACACCATGGCAGGCCTAGCATCGACTATAGTCGACGCCAGTTATATAGGATTAGTATAGGAATTGAAAATAGGCTCGTCCTCTAGGAACTATACTTTTTTCAGAGGCCGTCCCCATGGCCAGGGCAACAATTTTTGCTCTGCCCTTAAAGGGTTAAAAATGATTTTTCCGAAAATCTCTACCATGTGGGTCTTCTCCTTTCCCATTTGTAACCGAGTTTCAGGTTAACTCCATAAGAGTTGATGGATTTGTCAATTATCACCAGCAGTTTCTGCTGATAGAAAGATTGTGTTTTCTTTGCTCCTTTATTATGTCATGAAACTACTTCACCCCTTCCTTAATGCCTCCCTCCCCAGATTTCCACCCTCATAATCACCATCCATATCTGAGGTATCTTGAGGACTGACAGCACCTTTGCAACTTGGTCTGGCATTTCTAAGTTTGTACTAAATCACACCGTATAAGTTTGATAACCCATTTTGACTCACTACATGGTATTCTTACATACTCTATGCCAACAGATAGAATCATATCCATCCTTCTCTTCTGTAATGTTTATAAATGAACTTTATATGTTTCGCCAGCTTTTATACCCTATAGTTATAGGCATTATTTACCGAGCCACACCTTAATGCCGCCCCAGACACTTGTAGGAGTAGCTCTGAGCATGTCTTAGCACTTCCAGCCTAGAGGGACTCTCCTACGCCCTCCTACTTGACAGATGCCCCACCCCGCACCCCTCCCCTCCAGTCTCCCTGGCCCCTCTATACCGCCGCCGGGATGGGGCTCCTGGGACGTGGGGGCGCATTTAAGGATACACATGGGATCTAAGTCGGCTCCGATTCGGCCACGGATTGCGGCGATGATTAACTTGATTTGTAAAGTATTCTGCTCGGTGGGCAGAGAGAGCAGCTCACATTGGTTGCAGCAGCTTGGTAGACAGTAGCTGGATGTGCCGTGAGCCCACTGGGACCCCCAGGCCGCCTGTGTGAGTAGTTTATGTAGTTGGGGTTCTGCGGCGGGCAATCCTCTCGGCTGTGCTTGTTGCTATACCAGTTTGCCCTCTATCACCCGCCCTATCCCTCCCTCCAGTGCCTACTGTGTGGTCGTCCATTGGTTATAATTATTTCACCTTCTTCTATCTTTTGTTAACTTGATACTCTCATCATTGAAATAACTTTCCTTTCAGTGGCGGATTTAGAGAGGGGCGCAGTGCAGGGGCACGCACAACCACCTTTTTTCCCAGTAATTATATTTAATTAGATATTTTGGACCCCAAAATTTGCTCAAAAATAGAGGGTGCGCCCCCTCCTTTTGGGCTGCGCCCCCTCTTTTTCCAGATCCTTGATCCGCCACTGCGTTTGTTGTGCAGTAGATAGGACTGCATTTGGAAATCAGAAGTTAATTGTGCTATAGCATAACTTAAGCATGGCTGGAATGAAATCAGGGGGTGGTTTGTGTACAAGTGATATGTTGAAAATATCTGATAGAGATTCTGACAAATGTTATACGATGAGGTACTGAAGACACCTATCATCTGATACGAGAAGTGGTCGGTCATGTTTCCCTCTATTCAACCCATTGAAGACCAAACAAAAGAGAAGAAACTAATTTGCTTCCACTCTTTCTGTCTCTTGCAGAATGACCCTGCATCATGACTTGAGAAACAGAGGGAAGGCCTACATCTCCCTCCCACATGCGAGGCAAGAGGTTAGTGGTTATAAGTTATATTTTGTCTGATCATCGCTTATGATACTGGAATCACCAGACTTCTTTAGTTATATCATCTGGCAAAGGGTTTACGGATGACCTGTTGCATGCAAGTTCAACTCTCAGAGAACATTCTAACCACTAGTGAAAGACTGTATAAGCAACAAGTGATGTGTTCCTCTGGACAAAGAGACAGGACTATTCCAGACCATGCACTACACATACGTGTACACACGTCCTGCTATTGTCATTCACACAGCAACTACTACTTCAGCTCTCCTGCTTACAAATGGCAGTGTTTTTCCCCTATCTTAGATGGGCCTTGTAAAGGCAGCATGATGGTTCTAGGTCCATGTTTCTTTGTCATGGTGAAGCTATAGCAATGCAGTGCTTGTGGGAAATTTACCACAACAAATCATGTGAATGGGGAGTGTTCAATTCGGGAATACCCGAATGATGATTGAATTCCCGACTGGCATATTACTCGTTAGGGCAACATAATATTCACCAAACTGACAAATCGGCATAATGCTCTTATAGACCTTAAAGGTCCTGGCTAGGGACCAGCCCATGGCAAACAGAGAGGCGCTGGGCTCCCATACTAATTTCCATATCTGATCTTTGGCTGTCTGTGCTCATTTCCAGAGGAGTTCTTCCCCTCAAAAGAACCAGAAAAGGACAGATAGCATTCACCATTTCTTTGTGGGGGGCATTGTGACCTCTTTTACCGCAATCTACCAATAGCCTGCAGTTTTAGTGATTAACCTTCCAGATCGGCATTCATGTATCATACTAACCTTGAGCTCGCCTTGATACAGTCCCAAAAGGTCGTAATAATGGAGATGACCAGCCTGCGCTGTATAGAGACACCATGAAACCAAATGAGTAGGAAGTCATGAGGCAACAGGCCATAGGCTAGAAAAGATCGAGCCTCCCATTGCATTAAACTAACCCATACTACTTAGCTTGGGACAGGATAAAAGCGAATAGCTGAAAACACCCTCAACATCTAAAAAGTCATTAGTGTGTATAATGCACTTGGTCATGGCTGTGGTCTTGCTCTAGACTGTATTATTCAATAAATATATAATCTTAAGCCTGCATTTCTTTAGACACTACTTGCCTTCTTCCAACATTATTCCCCTATCTGTACCCTTCTTCCTCCTGCGAATAATGGTATAGATCCGTGTCTTCCTGTCTTTGTCAATGACCCTCTCTGGGTCAGAGGTGCTTCAGCCAAAGTCAATGTTAGGATTTGGCGGTGCGGATGGGGCAAGGCGATCACTCTATGTGGATCTACTGTAGCGTTTAATGATCTTGTAGGGGTCGGGGCACCCTGTGGGGAAGACTACTGAGTAAGAGGTAGAGACCAGGGGTAACAACTGTTGATGGAGGGGTATGAGTTTTCCAGGAACATAGGCATTGGGAATCTACATTCCGTCGCCTTAGTGCAAGAAGGTTATAACTGCATTTTTTTTCTCAGGTTTTGCAGGAGAGACAAAAGAAGTGTCCCATTTACTAGAGCACAAAGTCGAAGCAGTAACATTGCATTGGAGTCTGTAGGCACGCATTATTATCATGGACAGAGCTTCAGCACTTTCATAGTTGCTAGATGAGGGTAAATACATGTCAAAACAGAAGAAAACTATTTTTTTGCCAAAATGTCAGTTACAAAAGGCGAAATATTTCTATGATGGTGAATTGCTTCATTAATTGTGGCAGGTTTAGTGTTCGTATGCTCCATCCAAACTAACCTTTCTCCAAACCAGACCTGTCCAGGCACATTCTTTCACTGGCATCCCATATTTTCTCGGAAATTTCCACGATACTGGCCATGCCATAACCCCCAAGCGCTATTGACAGAGCATAGATGTCTTTTTCCAGGTTTCATGACTTGAAACTAATTCCCATCGGGCACATCTTATAGATGATAAATAGGAAACAACCTACTTAAATATAGCCCTGCAGTGATCGTTTCCTTAAAAGATAAAAGACAGTCCACACCATAGTGTTATCTAACTCATTCACATCTGTCATCTTCTATTCCTTGGCTCCTAAAGTATATTACACCTCATCCCATATAGTGCCGTGGGAGGGCCTTAAGTCCACAATCTTAACCTTACCCCTACTCTCTCCTACCCCCAGGTCCCCCCTCTACCCTCCTGACTGTCACTAAGTGTGCCTGTGAGGAGTGAGACAACGTGCAGGGGATCTGTTCTTGGCAATAAAGACACCATGAGACATGTACTTAGGGGTGTGGACAGAATCCATGCCAGAGTCAGGGGTCAGTCGGTTTTGGGGATTTCCTTATATTGATCTCTTATCGACCACTGTCCACTTACACCAGCCTCCAGGGTGTAGGTGAGAGGAGGGTGAGGGGTAGCCAGAGGGCTATAGCCATTAGCCTCTACCTCCTTAGCCAGCCCCTTTACACATAGGCCTTCCACCTACACCGCGTATTGATCCCACTGTAGCCCCCCTACTTGGTACTACTTTATCACCCATTGGCCCCCAGCGACATAACGACATCTTGCCCTATCGGTTGTATTATAGTAACTGCTGCGCCAGGGATATTGCATTGTTTGCTTTGTCCCTAATATTTTCCCGTCGTATTGGCTTATATGTAGAGTGTTTGTCATTTGCTTTTGTTATATTAATCTTGGATCATGGTAATGTAACTTGGAGCACGAATCATAGACATGACCCTTCCAGATGTGTATTTGAACTGGCACATGTATCACAGAATTAAGAATTGCTTTTATCTATTTCAACGTAGGATTAGCTTAATTTGATTCGTGTATTAGTGCTAGTAGACCTACTCAGCATATGAATCTCACTATTTTTGGCTAAATCAAATATTTGCCAATCTAATGGATTAAATCGGGCATCTATGTCCTCGCACTCTAAATCCCTGGAGTTTACTAATTGATTAAGTTGAAATATCGACAGACTGATTTGGTGATAATCCATTTCCCAATACCCCTAGATTTGCTGCAGCCCTACTTGGGTAGAAAGAGGAAACGACATCCTTTAGTATAATCATCTCAGTTTAATTATCTTCATGAGTCTAGTTCACTGAATTATTTAATTTGATAACCAGCTTCCTTTTTCAGTAGCTACCAAGGTAATCAAGTTAAGGGGAGTTGATTCGCCTTCCTATGAGATTAGATGATGTTTACTGACGGTGGCTTAGAGTGGGTGGATCCTGCTTAAGTTACACACTCAATTAACTGTTACTAAATGCATATACCTTTGCTTGTGTTGTGTGTAGTTGATGTGCAGAGAAGTTACTCCACCTCTATGTAACATTCCCACTTGAAGCCCAATTATACCTTGATCTTAAATTCTTTGAGTGAAATAGTACAGAGGATGTACATCAATATCTTGAAAACAAGTCAATGTATAAACATCATACAGTTTGTAATTCCAGCTGTCATTCTATCGACCTTTTTAATATCATGTCAATGTTATACTGTCAGTATGGATGGATTGTTGAAGAAAAGTATGATATTCAAAGCTAAACTATTTAATTAGTGGCATATCATCAAGAATTATGCTGATCAAAGACAGGTGTATCTCCCTCTCAGGGGCATTGGAAACCTTTGTTTTGTGGGTTGGACTTCAGGATTGTGTCCCTCAGGTATTTATAAATGTAGGTTTGTTACAAATGTCGGATGTCCACTTATTATATTGGTAAATTCCCTCCCCCTCCTGCCCATTTTACTGCATAAGCGAGCCTAAGATGTAGCTTTACTTTGAAACTGCACAGTGACGAATCCAGGATTTTGAAAAGGAAGGGGCGCACCCCTTTTTAAATAACCTGTTTTGGGCTAAATCTTTGGGTTAAAAGAGGCAATTAAACTCTTAACTACTGGTATAAAGGAAGGGATGCCCCTGTCTTATTTATTCATTAAATCAGTGGCAAATACCATTTCCTTTCCCATTTCCCATCGATTGACTTTTACCATATCTGCATCTCTATCTCTGATAACGTAAATGGGAATCTGTATTATCAATATGATATTGATGGACTTTGAATTAAAAAGATATCGATGCACTTGGACTTCATCCAACATTGATTTTCTTTAACCTGCAGATTCTGATTTCAGAAGGCTATTAAAGTGAATCTATAAGTCTATAATGACATTAGACCTGCATCCATACACCAAAATGATAACACCCTTCCCTGTCCCCAACCCCGAGAAGATATCATCAATACCAATAGGACCTTGCTATGGAAAGAAAGGAGCTCTACTCTGAACGCTTTCCCATTAAACAAACAGGAATGTATGCTCCTGTTGACTTTCATTGATTTGTCTCCTGGACGAAATGTAGAGGTTATCGTGTGGTCCCATAGCTGTGTTTGCAGTTTAAACAAGGACAGTAAGGGGTGATTACAAACAGCTATGTAATTTAATCCTCTCAATACAAAACAGATCTACACTCCTTACGATGATGTAAACATGTAACAAGAGTACTATGTGATTGTTGAGCAAACTGTTCACATGTACTGTAGAATCAACTGGAAGTTGTAGACAGTAATTTTACACCCTGCACTTCTGACGGTGTAGGACTAAATGAAATAGTGGATGTCATTTGTAGACGTGAACCAGATGTAGCTTATACAATGTAACTGGAGCACCTCAGTGTGCTCACCTGTGTTTTCTCCGTCATGCACCAAGAGCAGCAGAAAGTCTATGTTGACACCAGCTCGGGTAGACAGGATGTCTCTGCCATTGTGGCAGCAATGAAATGAGATTAACCCTTCAAGGGCTGCATGGTGGTGTAATGTATTATGCGAGTTATCGTTGTGATATGTAAATGTTGGTCTGGTCAAGAATTTGCCTTGGGTAATGCTGGATCGATGCATCATGCTGACCCATCCATAGACAGTGTATCAGTCCCATAGAATAGGCAACGTGCGCTCAACTGAAGTCCAGAGTTAAATACGTTTTATGACGACGGTATGGGGCTAATACATCGCACTATGCGGCCCTTGAATAATCAATCGCCCAACTACAGCTTCTTTATAGTGTCTTTCCTTCCTAAATATAGCGGTGACAGGAGGCCATTGCTATCTGTAATGGAGGTGGCTAGATCCCCTGACGGTCTGCACCAATGCTATTATAATAGCACCTTTCGGGCCCAACCCTACATAGGGGCAAGTCACAGGGTCCCTATCGCACACGGAAAACAGGGAAAGTGCTGGGAATTTGATGGTTTTCACCAAACCACAGGGACATCAGGTGGAAAGGTTTTTGAAACCCAGTACGAGAAATCTCTTGTCAGTCTGTCATACAACATACAAAAGTAGGCCCAAATGATAATCATTTTACATAATGGTTTGGACAGATATATCATTGTTTATGATACTAAGCATGTTACAACGCTTAGGGAGAATTATCCCTGGCACAGAGAATAGAATAGGAAACATTAAGGCCCAAGGAATTAGATCTCGGAATTTCGATGGGGACCCTGAAAGTAGTTGCCAATACCGTGTTAATTCATCGTGCTGCCCTATCAAGCCTTCTTTTCTCCTCCTCTAACCTGACTGAAAGAAGAAAAGCATCTACCACGGTACTCTAGTCTTAGTACTGGCACGATATTTCGAAAGGGGTTGAACTTTTGTAACCTAAATCATCTAAATAATACACCGACACTAATTGCAGTGTGATAAAATCATCAAGTTTTTAAACAATAAGAGTGTTGTTCTTTTTTGTTCTAACACTCCCATCCTATTGATTATTTATCAGCGCTCTCCAGTAGGATTAAATATGGCCACACCCAGGAGAGGGAGTTTGGCAATGGCTGACATTTGAGACGTGGATAATTAGACCCCAGCAGTGCTCCCTGTCCTGTTTTTCATCATTTATCTGAGCAGTTTTTGTCCAACATCGTTTTATGAGATGCACCACTGGGATGTCCAGTGATGGGGTGGTAGGATTCTATGCAGGCCGATTATGTGACTGTGATCATAGTGTGGGCGGATAGAGGTGTAGTGTTACTGTCCTATACAAAGTCCCTCTGCTATAACCTGTAGGAAAAACAGGACATACATTTCCCAACTCCAAACTCCTTCCTATGCCTAAATGTCTATACACATGCAAGTAGTCCCTGTCATTATGTTTGATTTTAGCTTGTCATAAAGCTTATACACTATCAAGGTTGGTATGGTGCATCAACTTCAAGGCTTTTGCCGTCGTGATGTATACCAATGCAGCGCTGATGGATAACTCACAACCAAGGCATTTCACAACTGCTCCGGGCTTCCCTAGCCCACTTAAAAGGGTCTATTTCTCCTCTTTCCTATCCCCTCGGGATGTGTGTGGTGCACATATGCGCGAGCACTGACACATTCCCCTGTAAATTGTGTAATGTAGTTCTCGCCATGAATATGACCTTAGCTGTCGAAATGGCGTTAAACATCTATTACTCACTCACTCACTCACAACTGCTCCAACAGACCTCAACCACAGTCACCGAGTCGCTCACACCAAACACGACCCATGTGAGTTGCTCACAGATCAGGCAGTGTAGGATGAAGAGCAGCTCGGTATAAGGGGAGCTGTGAACGTATTGACTGTGTGTAAGAGGGCTAGCTGACAGCAGACAAGCTATTTGCATGAGAGTGCATAGTTCAAATAAGAGAGTACAAGACTTTTGCCACTGCTGGAAAGGCATCATCTGAGACTTTACCTATAATTATTGCCTTAAAGCATCTCGGTATCAAGTCTGTCCTTGAAGTGGTTTTGTCGCCGTTGGAAATAATATCACTGAGCACGGTTCTATGCCCACTACATCATAAAGAGACCTAAGAGTGATGACAAACTAGACCGGGCCTCATGATTGCATGTTATATTTGCTCCACTTGTCAATACAAAAAGGAGCGCGCAAGACAGTGACAAATACTGAAGCCATTTGTTTCACAGAAATCTTAAAGGTGAGTCAAATATCATTTGTCCTTTATATTTCCCTGTTGAATCCTCTTTGCTATTGTTCGTAAAAGCCCACCATGTAGGAGCCTATTCGACCCAGTGAGAGTCTGCTCCCAGACACGACAAAAAGGGGGTAGCTCCGGAGATGGCTGTTGGACTCCATGCTCAATCAGTCTAAGTTAATATCATCCATCACCCTACTTTGACCCATAAAAAGAGCAATGCAAAAAAGATAAATAACAAAAAGAATCGGAGCTCTGCGCATCCATTCATGAAGTGCTGGGAATGCTTTTTATACCCTCAGCGCACCACTAGTACCTGGTGCTTTAAGGGCCGCAACATACATTGCTTTTAATCTTTATTGGTCGTCATGATGCACTGATGCAGTGCTGGTAAGACTCGGTTCCTTTGCCATTAGTCCCAAGATTTGCTTCCAAAGTATAGGTTACATACCAGAACGCCTACTTTGGTAACAAAGCATGGGTAACAGTGTACCAAAACCAGGTGTTTTTTTTTGTGGCAAATACCTGGTATTTGTAATGTCTGGGTATTTTCTGGATCGGAAGAAGTGACCCAATGACCTAGTTTATGGGAAGGGAGGGGCAAGAGAGACCAATGCATGGGTATTGCAACCTGCTTTCACAATAACCAGGTTTTTGTACAATAACGGTCTTTGGTGAAGAACCAGACATGGACACAAACACCCAGTTTTTGCCTGCCAATGCTAGGACACAGACAAAAACCTGGTCCTTGACCTTGAAACCAAGTTTATATCCTCAATGCTTGGGAAATGAATCAAATACCAGGTTTTTGGCACACAACTCGGTTTTTGCCTCTAAAACCTGGATTTTGCCTCAAAATCCCAGTTTTATCCTCAAATACCAGGTTTATGCACATGGCGCGTATTCCATGGTCAAAAACTTAGTTTTTGAGTGCAAAACCCAGTTATTGTTTTTGAAACCTAGATTTTGACAAAAACTGGGATTTTGCCAGCAAAAGCAGGTTTTTGTTGCTAAGTCCAAGTTTTTGTCCAAAAAGTTTTGTGCCAGCAAAAACCGGGACTTCGAGTCAAAAACCTGGTTTTTGTCTAGTTTACCCAATCAGCTTGCCATACCATCCGGCGATGTATCAACCCAGCAACGTAAGGAGACTCAATGATCTACTCCATACAGCTGCATTCATACATTATGATCATCAATGAGCATAATCCATTAGTGTCCTATGCAGTCCCTAAAGTACCTGCCCCCCTTTGTCTGAGCAGCGATGAGCAGCTCCGAGTTGCTCACTTCTAATTGATCGGGATGCTTGAGCAGCTCCGCCACAAAAACACAGCTCAGACGGATGAGCATTTGCTGCTATTGATTCCCGGCCCCGGCAAACGCCAATAGATCTGTAACTTCCTATATTTTGTGCCGCCCTGCCTGAGCCTGTTTCAGGGCCAGCAGCGTCCGGGCACCACAGATGAAACAGAAAATAACCCTGCATGCTTGAAGCTTCCGCCGTCCACAGACCGAACAACGACGGCCGCTTGTGCCTGAGGGGGAGATGGGACATGTGGGGAAGTGGTCCCGAGATAGCAGCGGCTTATCTCTACGGGCGGGGTGGTGGGAGCATGCTATGGGGGTGTTCATGACTGGGGGAATAGCCTGTGGTGCAAGAGTAGGCTGGTAGATAGGTATAAAAGGACATCAGAAGTGGGTGTATAATGTGACGTCCTGAGGACGGAGATGCTATTGTTAGGGTAGTATTGGAATGTGATGAGGCATTAGGGATGTCCTTAGAATAGAATGGCTGAATCAGTCAATGGAGGTAGTTGAGAAGGTTGAGGTTAGACAGCATGGGTAAAATGGTCACTTGGAACTGGGCTTCAGGAGTTGGTATATGTCCCTAAAAGGGAGTCCCCTGTACACTGTATGTTTGACCGTAGAGAGCCCAGTCTTTACAGCGGAGGAATCATTATTTTGAAAAGGAGGGAGCGCGCCCTTTATTTAGCCTCTATTCATGGTTAGATTTGGGGCTCAAATTGTGCAAATAGGCTCCCCAGCACCCCCATTCAAATCTGCCACTGCTTGACAGACAGGTGCGTGTAGCTGCTCTGTAAGCTCAAACCGTCCAGAATGGAATCAACATTATATGTAATTGATCAATGTTGATGGAGCAGTTGTCATTGGTCATACAAAGCTTTGGGTTCACTGTGTGTATTTACATGACCTTCTCCCTAGTATACACCTTTTGGTATCATCACCACACAGAATATTGTTGAAGATGTGAAAGATGTCCATATCTGACATATTATCTATACCAAAGAAAGAAATATGATATGGGGATAACTAGTGATAAGTGATAATAAATGTACAATAAGGTGAGTTCTTTCATAGAGAACATTGGAGTCATTGGGTAGAACGCAGATATGGCAGTCATGGGGAAGACGTGGTAGTGACTTGAGGTATGTGACTGTGATTGGTATTTCTGATGGATGTGCCCGGGAGGGATGCGCCAAAGTATGAAATGTGAGAGACGATGGGCAGATTTATACATTAGCCCAACGAGCAATGCATCTAGAACACTCTCAGGCTTTCTACCACGATTGCTCAGGCACTCAGCGTAATTTGGTGTGATTCTTCAACCGTCTAAATCATATGGATAGGAAGGAAACCTGGGATGTTCCTGTACAATCTGCTTCTCTTATGTTGACAATATACATTCATTTGCCTAGGTTCAACTGGATCTCAACAAGTTTTAACCTAGTGGGCTCATATCAGTGATGGAGTTAAAGAGGAAGGAAAGGCCCAAGGTTTCAGTCTGACCATATAATTATTTCTGTGGATTCTTTTAGCATGTGTAATAGTTAATTGAATCGACAATGTGCCCAGCTTTACCCTATATACTGTCAAGGTTTGGCCCATGTGGTGATTATGATCTGTTAATTGACATGCCAGCGCAACTTTAGCTTGCCTTGTTCTTTGAAAGGGCAGTTCTGTGTTAGTGATCTGTTGAACTGATACGATTGACAGTCCTGCGCCCAACATTAATTGTAAGGTAACCACACAAAGCTTGATATGGGAGACCTGCTCATAAGCTCAGCAAAAGATTCATAATGCAAGTAAATGAGTTATCAAATATATTTGCGGAAATTCATTTGTTGGAGATAACATGATAATTTAATGTTTAAAGGGATAAATTGAAGGTAAACATAACTCTATAGCAATTAAACGTACATATCATATTTCCTTGGAAAGGTAACTATGACAGTAGTATGCTTAATTTTATGGGAAAGTGTATTTTTATTAATATCCCACTGTACAGTAAACTGCCCCCTGTCTAAAATACATCACTCACAGTGTTTATTCTGATAGCAGTGACTAAGTTTCATTTCATATTAAAAGAAAAGAAAACAACTCCAATCCATTATGTTTGTACGTCCTCTCCTTTACAGAAGTTTTCACTCAGTATAAAACATATCTATACTACTCCTTGTATAGAGTCAAAGGTTGGGTTATATTTCACCCTTTTCTCCTGGGCCTGCGAGCTACGTGCTTTAACCCCAGTCAGCCCCTTAACTGCCACCTCAGCTTCCCACTTTGGTCCCACTGCGCCCATATTTCAGGTAGCTGTATGCTTTTTTGTGCTGCTGCTAACTTTCAGGTCGCTTAAAACCACGGCCCACACTGCCCACATACATGTAGACTTGAGTGGTCGGTCCTTGGGGAGGAGCCCCGGCTGCCAAAAGAGCAAGTTACTTTGTGGCAGGGTGGGTAGGTGGAGATGTATGTGTTTTGGGTGGTTTTTTTTGTGAGTGGATAGATGGGAATAGTGGTCATTTTTCATAGGTGGACTTGTACCAGTGCAGAGGTTTTGCCACACAGCAGTATCCTTATCGTATGCAGAATGTACTCAAAGCCATAGTAATCGGATTTGCTTGATATTAAACTGGTTCATTGATTTGAAAAGCAGGAATTACGGATACTGAATACTACATGTTTCTTTTGGGACATTTGCAATACGTAATAGGATTTGGAGTGAGGGACGACTTACTACAGTCTAATCGTTGGCGAGGATCCTTTCATTGAAAGTCATGCAGTTCATAGTGTAAGTTGAGCAAGGATGCAACCAAACTGTTGGTGACCAGTTAGGGAGCATCTGAAAAGTGACCATTAGGAGAAGGGGCGGTGTGGAAAAGCTTGGAACAGGTCTCTCAGGTAGATGAATAGGTGCATGCAGATGACCATGGTTGTGGTGATATATATGTTTCACGTGGGCCTAGGCCGGTTGTCGTGACAGGAATATCGGCACGTTATACCACCCATGATGATTAACAGGTATGGGGGTCATGTGGGTCAGTGTGGATCTCTGCTAACACCAACTCGATCTACCTTTCTACCCATCATCACTCCTCACCCCCACACACTAAGACATGCCACAAGAGGGAGAGGGAGACTAGTTTTGCAATATGATACAAATTTTCCCCATCCCTTCTAAATCCATGGCATCGGCCATGGGTTCTCCTGTCCCCATTTGCTGCTGGTTAGGTCATTTTGACTTTCTGATATCTGTCCTCCCTTTGTATACATCTATGCCTCTTGATGACAGCATCTTCTGCACACTTACAAATCTCGACTTCTAATGCGGGAAGAGTCATTGCTGTAGTCAGTGTGCATCTTCTGATCACCAGTTGCCAACCTCTTTGAACGCCTTCCACCTATTCCTGACTCCCTCAAACCTTTCCTGACCTATCATAACCTGTGATTTACATGTTGAAAGACCGGGCCCGATTGGAGCCAGGGTACCACTTAGAGTTCTCGTCCCTGATTGGCTATTCATCACACAAGGTGGGTAAAACCGTTTTGGCAGACAGACGAGCATAGCGTCGTGGTGCCCTTAACCCTTTAACTTGTACTAGCAATACAGCAATATGTCCAGTATTCGGCATCATGATTATGTAAATGCAGTCAAGGTATTCAAGATAGCACAGTGGCGGACTTAGAGGGGGGCGCGTACTTAAGAGTTTACCTATCTTATTTTACCCTAGAATATAGCCGAAATTAGGGGCTAAATGAGGGCAGGCATCAACCCAAATACAGAGGGTTGACACTTGAACGTTGCTTGAATTCAGCATTCGTCAAGTAACTCACCAGGACCCCTTAAGGTATCACGTAGTACATAAAGGGTTTAAGGATTGAGGGCTGGCGGCCAGTCTAGTCTCCTAAATCAAATTTCTCCTCTCAGGCCAGTTGTATCACCTCTCTGCAGGGCCCCTCTATGCTCGTTTCGAGAGAATGACCCCGCCTTGAGCAGCTCGGAGCTGTTTGGAGCTGGTCAGGGGTGGTAACAAGAGTAGCTTATTGCAGTCCAGGGGGTGAACTGCTCACCGACATATTGAGACACCTCCCACCTCCCGGCTAGTAGCATTCCAATAATGAAAAGACATCCGATCTATAGGAATCCAGATGTATGGGAACAGTGAACCCATAGGCATGTGAGCTGGTGGTGGCATACCTTTATGGAGAGCACCACATCCAATCCCAGGAGAGAGCTGCAATTGGATTTCTGACATGTCATCTCTCAAACAGAGTATTTTACACCCTGAGTGGCTAAATCCATTATGACTCTACGGTACGAATCAATAATTCTTATATTCACACTGAGTGAATTGTTAGACATTGCCCATGACATTGCTCTGAACCTTGAGTTTATGTTTGTACAAACCATCTGGTTTCACTTTATATCTTTGCAAATAACCATATTTATGTTAGTGATTTGCATAGTAATGTTGTGGATGAGCCATTGGGGCAGTGTATTAACATGTGACAGTCTTGTTCAAATAACCCTCATATCGATTGCATGAACGTGATGTGATGAAAAAAAGGAGGAGGCTCTGTTGAGCAAAAAGAGAATGCAGTTCTTGTTACCTGTCCTACATATATCGTGTTTGTAATATCCTTTATAAAAGCACCGTGGTAAGCACAATCCTCATTTCTGTGTCCACATTCAATGGAAGTGATAAAACCCTCATCCTTTAGCCATCAAAGCCCTCCTAACCCGGGTACAAAGATTCTTGTGTTTGCGGGCAAAAAGAAGCATGTACTTCCTTCTACCATTCTTTGGTAAATAATAGGTCCTACCTCTTTTCTCTGCCTTCAAATAAAACATCATTTAACCCGCTCTACAACTTTAATCACACGAATTTTATCTTACAAACCAGAAGCAAGCATGCCTTTAGTTTTCTCCTTTGTGAATGCTGAAGAACTTGTTGGGATCGTTTTAATGAAGACTACATCTTTTGATGTCTTCCAGGACAGAGGTCCTTTTCCTTTTAAGCCAAATTTCACGTGGATAACAATGGATTTTATAATTCCAACATCTTTCCCATGCAGATCCTGCCTCTTAACCATTAAAGGGGAACATAGTGCTCAATAGCATTATGACCATTTATCACCCGATGACTACATTCATAGAATATTCAGATCATGGAAGTCAGTGGTCCCCAAAGAGTCAGCCTGATGCAAAAGTGCATCACCTGCAAGTTAGTCGTTATTATAGAGCATTCGGAAACAAATAGTCATGAACTTTGAGGCATTTGCAGCACTTAAAGGGTTCAACAAGCAGGGGCGTAGGAAAAGGGGGGGGGGCTGCCCCCCCCAATCACAAAGGAGGTGGGGCCTGAGTATGTCTGCCCCCCAAAGAAATTTGCCAAGAACTCATAACAAAATGGGAAAAAAAGCTAACACCTTGCAAAACTGGCTAGTTACTCACCCCACGATGCATCATGCTGACCATAGTTACAGGAGAGTATCGGCCCTTTAGGATGCATCAATGCATACCTGTAACTACATCACCTAGGCTGCATTCCTGCATCTTGAAAACAGATCTGAGAGTCACACATTAATACATTGTGTGATCCTTAAGGGGTGGGTTAAGTCGACAGCTGGGTGCATTTCCTCACCTTAGTGTCGGCACTTTGCGTCTTTGTTAATGGCTTAGGAACTTTAAGAATGTGTGGAAGGGGAGAATGGAGATAAAAGGCTTTCTCGTGGGATTTAAGGCACGGCTGACTATGAAAGTGACAAGACTAAAAGGAATAGTGTCCTAAACAATTACATCTCTACATGTATATTTGCCATTTGAGTCAGAACTGATATCTGTTCCTGTTGTCATCACTAGGATTTATATCGGTAGGTCGGTGGATTCAAAGCCACGTGCACAAAATGACATATTCAGAAAGGTATTGCACTTTAAGAACGTAGCTAAATCCCGTAGACTGCTTAGCTTCTATCATTTCAAATTAGATTAATATGGTAATGGGATAGGGGAAATGGGGGCCTGAGCCTTAAGCCAGATCCAATACTGGGCAAAAATTACTTTTTTCTACAAATTCTATATACACATGTGTAGGCATCATAACGCCTGAGCCGACAATTAAAGATGCTCCCGATAGGGCCCGCGCTGGGCCCTATCGGGTCTACCCCACAATCCAGACCCACACCCAGGTCTTGTGATCTTCAAAGCGATTTGTCGCTATAAAGCTAGGTCTCCCTCAGGGACACGGGCAAAGTCCCAGAGGGAGGGGGTGGACTCGAGTTCTTTTTTATTTGGAGTGGAAAAAAGGAAAAGGGAAAATTTGTCAAAAGTATATCAGTCGCTAGTAGGTATCCGATGTGTTGACAGCTGACGGCGACTGTTATCTCTGTGCCTCTGAAAGACTGCATTAGATCTAGCCGACAGCCGGCGGCAAATTGCTCTCAGATCAGATTCTCTCCGAGTCGTGAGCTTGGGGTTGGCTTTCCATGTCATAGAAATACTATCACTAGAGAGGCAGCCATGCCTGTAACGAGTTCTGCTACATATCTTAGACAAGGATATCTTTTCAAAGATAGGCATGATATACAAAGTTTTCTATGGCATTAGCTTCAAGTTCATATATCCTGGTCTCGTGATTCCTGATCTCGTAACTATATTCAATTTGGATTCTTGCTTGAAAATGAGAAGCTTATAAACCATATATTTGCCTGCCTGAGTGAATCTTTGCAAGTAAGGCATATGAGTACACTCATATATGTGGAAAGTGTGGGGTCATCATGAAAATAACTTGAATTATCATTCTGGAACAGACCCCTGGAATATTACGTGCTGATCTTGTTGCTCCTGTCAGCCATAGATAGACCGAGTCATAATCTATCCATACAATAGTACTCAGTCTTGGATTAGAAAGCCACAGTCCGTAAGAGGATTAACTTAGCCACATCCGTGCTGAATACATTGATAAAAGTAGAAATCAGTCTGAATGATCCCTCAGCCTACAAGTAATACCTTGTCATTCACCAGTTAGTTCTGCCTTTTAATCTCCAACTGTAATTCGCCATACTTCTCAATGTATTCATAAGCTTTTGATGGCAATGGCAGCAGCTTAATTCGTTTGTGAGGTAGTCTATCAGCGTGAAGCTATATTCCTCCTTGGGGCAGTGGGAATCATGCATTCTCAGATTGGTGAATAATGGAATGGGTGGCAAACTGTAGGTGATGGGCAATTCTGGGGATTGAAAGTAATATTTCCAAATGACTTTTCTAAGCCCTGAGAAGATTGACTTGCAGATGATGATAACGTCACATGGAGGCACCAAATGAGAGTTTGAATCGGACAATCTTGGCCGCTTTGAATGTGAATCCGCTCAATTAGAGATGTGTGTGACTGCTCTGACAAAGAGTGCCATCATGGAGAGAGATAGGTGTCTGAGCACTGGGGACGTCATTATGAGAGATGGAGCTTGAGGGATGGAAAGGAAGGTGAAAGACGGAATGGGGCTAGGAGTAGGGGGTGGGGGTTAACCAGAGGAAGGTAGGAAGTTATTAGAAAAGACAGGCAGTTTCAGAATATCTTTTATGGTGACTGCTGCAAAGACCATTTTGGGGAGCTTCTTCAGAGCGTTTGAATGCTTGGGAGTGGATATCCAAACCTAAACCTCATATATACTTAATTACATGTCACTAATGTCTACATGACCATAGCTTCCCAATGCAAGGTCTTTCCAATCAGTCAAAATCAATAGCTGGAATCTATCAAAAGATCACTGGGAACATTGCCCAAAACTGATCCTACACTGGTATTTCTGGTTCCCTCAGAACTCATGTTGCCTGCCACAAAGGCCACTTTCAGTACTACTCACTGTTTCTCCGACAGCTGGATAAGAGCTGCCCGTCCCACCAGCTGCCTTTACCCCACATCCAGCTGGTATTAACCCTTCAATGGCCACATGGTACATCTAGATTCATTTGGCGTCATGATGCACCAATGCAAAACTGGCTAGTTACTCACCCCACGATGCATCATGCTGACCATAGTTACAGGAGAGTATCGGCCCTTTAGGATGCATCAATGCATACCTGTAACTACATCACCTAGGCTGCATTCCTGCATCTTGAAAACAGATCTGAGAGTCACACATTAATACATTGTGTGATCCTTAAGGGGTGGGTTAAGTCGACAGCTGGGTGCATTTCCTCACCTTAGTGTCGGCACTTTGCGTCTTTGTTAATGGCTTAGGAACTTTAAGAATGTGTGGAAGGGGAGAATGGAGATAAAAGGCTTTCTCGTGGGATTTAAGGCACGGCTGACTATGAAAGTGACAAGACTAAAAGGAATGGTGTCCTAAACAATTACATCTCTACATGTATATTTGCCATTTGAGTCAGAACTGATATCTGTTCCTGTTGTCATCACTAGGATTTATATCGGTAGGTCGGTGGATTCAAAGCCACGTGCACAAAATGACATATTCAGAAAGGTATTGCACTTTAAGAACGTAGCTAAATCCCGTAGACTGCTTAGCCTCTATCGCCCAAATAAGCCGTACAAGCCCTATATAAAATTTGGCGAATGAGGCCTTATGGAATATGGGTATTAGACATACATAGCTATGCCTGACACTTACTATTATAAGCCCACACTGAGGAAAAATTTATACTCAGAGTGAGTCTAGTGTTAGACTCAGGCAAATGTCGCCAAAATGAGACTGTTTTGATCCTCAATGTGAGCCTGGGGTAGGGGCATACTCCTGCATTGCCTGACACTCTACTCCAGAATGTGTATAGCCCAGCTGTACCCTCTCTACTGCCATACTCCACAGTGCCTGAGTCTCTTTAGAGACAGGCTCAGGGTCAACTGGAATAACATAATAGAAGAGAATAGGACATTGCCTGAGTATCTCTATGAAGAGGGTCAGGCAATGCTGGACCCTACCTGAACAGGCTCCAACATTGCAGGAGGCTTTCTTACCATACTACATCCTAGGTCTTACAATGGCCTTACAAACAGGCTAAATTGTAATTGTAACATAGCCCTGCATTTGTAGCATTTATCAAACTACTCAGCTGTAGGATGTATTAAGCCCAACTCATGAGTGGTTTGATTAACACTTTAAACAAATATAGAAATTAAGGGCACTCTATGACAAAAACCCATTGTTTCATACATACAAGGATTTCAGATGGTTGAATATTCCACTTCTTATTGCAGTTTAAGTAATCCATGAATAGTTTGTGTATTCCTGGTTAAAGTTTCCTTATTGCTCCTTGGTGGGATTTGAACTGGGTACCTCCTGATTGTGACTCTTTTGTGCTCCTATCTGTGCTAGCAGGACAGGTGTTGAAAGTGGCACTATCAATTTATTTCAGCCATAGACCTACTACAGTGAGATGTCATTGGTCATATGAGGCCCAGTAGACTAATAGGAAACACAGACTGGAGTGACCATAGTAAGAAAAAAATGCCCATAGTAAGGACAAAATGTCCTCAATGTCCCCAGTAAGTATGGCACAGTCCTACTTATATGCCTATTGCAACCTGGGTCAACGATTGTAGTGGTGGCACAGCGGTAGGATTCTCACTTTGCATGTGAGGGGTCTCAGGTTCCAGTCTTGGTGGTGCTGCGAATTCTTTTTTTTTTTTTCAGTTTGATAGGAAACATCTCATCTATTGCAGTGTATTTTTCTAAGCCCTAACTTTGTAACTAATTGAGATAGACACTTGCTTGAAAACTGACAGAATCTTCAACATCTGCCAAGTCAGAAAATAGCAAGAAAATGAATTATTTGCAAAACAAAAAATTTATGGTTGAAAACTTGCAGCATTTGAAGAGCATCTCTGGGCTGGAATCGAACTCAGGATCTTCTGATATGAAGGTAAACATGACATTGTTACCACTACACTATCTTGACTGTGCTGAACGATCTCCATTTGAAATCTCATTTGATCTGCTCCCTCTGTGTGTTGAAAGCTGGAATTCTACTTTTATTCCAAACCCCAAAACATTAAAAATATGCCTGGAACCATATGTCACTTTTGCATTTATTGCAAAGATATGGTCATACTCTAAATGTTTTAGTGACCAATTTCTATTATATTCCTATATAGATACTTCAGAGGAAGGCACCAGTGCTCAATTTATCTGTTCTGACCCCACAGGGTTGATACACACTTTAAAGGTTGGCACGATGCAATACCAAAGAGCTACTCATCAGACCTTCATTGGCGCATCATTACCGGGCGTTTTGAGACATAAGCTGTTCACGTTGTAGACTCAGGGTTGCAGGGAAGGTGTGTGAAGGGGGGGGGGAGGAGGGGGCGGTGTGGAGGAGTTTGGTCAGGGCTAGTTGCTCCTCTGGGACTGGTCCATCATGTTAGCTCTGGCAGCGACAAACCTGATAAGAAACAAAAGAGGCGGCAGTCGTAATGAAGGCAGTCCCCCTGCGGCCTGCGACATGTGATCACTGTAAAACACCTTAACGAAGCCCTGACCAGATCGATGGCCGCCAATACCCTGGTCAACTTAACCTGGGATTTAACCCTTTAAGGATAGCATGATGTATAGAATTGCCATGTTCATTTGTCGTCATGATTCACCACGAAGTGCTGAAAAGTGCCATTGGCAGTTCATGTCTTCTCATTGGGGAATTTCTGAATTCTATATAGATCTATTTGCTGTCAGACGCAGAAATGTAGTCCTTGTAAGTGGTGTATCAACAGTACTTCATTCGTAACATCGTGACGAGAAACATGCGCAGGGCATCACGAATTTACTGTGTGGCACGCTCACCAGGCCCTGGTCGCTAGATTCATGCACATGTATATATATACCATATTCATTGGGAAATCCACTGGTAACGTGCTTTTATTTAATGGCGGACCGTGGCAAGGGATATAGGTGCAACCGGCGGATATTAAAGATGTCAAGTGGATGACATTCCTTTGTGCTCGGTGAATGCAACCACAAGTCCACATACCTTTGTTTATCACATCTCATATGCTAATTCGGCAAAAATAATTTCAAAAGGCCTGATATATACCAGCTATGCTTCTGTTTCAGCGAGCTCTGCACTTAATTACTTTACTTAACCACATGGAGTGACACATCATATTAGCTTCACCTGACCTTTTATCACAATATCTCTCTCCTCTGGTGAGATGTGGTTTCATCATTTTAATGTTTGATACAAATAGAGTAACCGGAGGAGATGTTTGTTCACGCATAATGCTCGATGAAAAGGATTGAGTCTCTTCCATAGGCTTATTCATTAACACTGACTATTCTGGTAATGCTATGGGATTACATGGACGTGTCTGTCTGTTGTTACACATCAATGCACTCTAAGCTTAATATCATAGCACACTATCAGTTACATTTGGGAAATGAGGATTCAAATAGTGAGTCTTTGTGATATTGAAAATCAAAATCTATTTTTATACGTTGCCTGAATCCATTTCATCTTACTGAATATTGATCAAGAAATACAAGAAATGGGACCTCGTGTTTGATTAATTTTCACTCAGGGACGTTAATTAAGGAAGCCAGAATGAAAACACCAAAAAGAAAAAGAGTACTGGGGTCTGTTGCACAATATTATAACAGTAAGCTGATCATCATAAGTTAGCAACATTTGATTCAATCTATACAAAATTGACCTGTCCCTGGTTTCGACATTGGGTATTAGAGGGAAGGATTGGGTAGACTTCCTGGATCAAAGGCATTTGCAAAAGTCGGTTTTCTTCTACTCCTGGTTTTCTGAGACTTATTGGACAGGCTTCAACCGCTCAGAAATAGGTTTTTCAGTTTCAGAAAATTACAGCATTAATTGAAAAAAATTCGGATTTTTATAAAACATGCAACACTGCCAAACAGGAAAAGGAATCAGGATAATGCTGGTTGGAACAAGGCTTAGTGCCTCTGGGGACACTAAGACCTCTAGCGACACCTACCGGGACCTTGTGGCGGCAAGCGCTGATGACGTACGTGACGAACACATCACGTGCCCTGGTCACGTCATGGCACACTCTCCAACCAGACAGCAGGCCCACCGCCACAGGACATGTAGCCAATGATTAAGGTTGTGTTTGGAGATGGACCCAGGGGATTTCCAATTACTCAGCGGTGACTGTGACTGGCGAGGTGCTCACGTAGCCTACGTAATGAGCTGCTCCGACCTGCTCACTTGTCTTATATCTTTGCTGACTTCCCTACATACTGATAGTGGTCACTGTAGTGATTGACTATAGACTAATGGGTCTGCCAGAAATGTTTAAGTCACATAGTGAATTCAGACAGTATTATTGCCATTAGACAAGGGTTGGCCTATCTTGCTATCTATAAGCGGTACATGGGTGTCTCATCAGGGCGAATCTCTTAGCTATCCTCTTTTTATTGCCCTAATCTATGCACAAGATAGCCACATAGTTAGAGGTTAGAAACATAGTACTATTAGAGAAAGGAAATCAGAACATAATAGTCAAGCCTCTTTCATTATTTTATCTTAAGTCCGCCAGGCCTTAATGAACAGGCCCCATTTTCCATAATGCCGCGGGAGAGTTGAACAACGTGTGTGTGCATCATTTCATTTTCCCTAGTTCCGAGTATTTCGTGTAAATAAGACCTGTAGCCATTGGGGTGAAACTCTACGGTTCCAAATGCACATTCTGTATTTAGATATTCAGGTCCAGTAAATACACCGTCAGAGAATGTGATCAATCCCAGAAACATTCTATCCCAGGTCATGTAATTTTAAAATTTTGATCAATGGTAAGTAAACACCAGCTTGTCTAGTGACCTGAGTGGTATGCACTTTTCAGTATAGGGAAAAAAACTTGCTTTCTTCTTGTCCAGAATGTGACAAACATGCACTATTTGACATTCACGGGCGCAAAGTGGCCTTAGACGATGTTTTGAAGAAACATATTATTTGCATGATTGAGTTCTTTATGCTTTTAGCCTAAAGTGTAGAGTTGAGTGCAGAAATGCTTTTTGCTCCGAAGCTGTTAGGTCTCATAGGTGAAATGTACAGAATCACCCTAATATTCTTTCCCTTCAAGCCCCCTCTATTGTACAGGCATGGGATTCTTCAGGTTATACCACTATTCTGGCACTTCGGTGGTTTTATATGCGATATATACATGGTATATTCTGCATATACCACACTTGTGCGTTTTTAGAATTTTTGGTGTATACTTTTTCGAGGTCAAGTTGGACTTAGAATATTTTTGGAGACGTTGGCGGACATAGAAATTTAGCCTCGCCATTGTTTCGAGGTGAAAAATCGTCCAAACTCGTATGAGGATTGAACCCCGGCCGCAGTGGTGGTAGGCGAAGGCCTTAGCCATTACGCTACACTGAACGGTGATGAAATCCAATGCGAACATAAATAAGGCCTTGACCGGAGAGATACGGAATGTTCACACTCACTTTTCATATGGAATCCAACCATGACATGCTATAATATTAAAATCCCAAGAAGTATTCGATCCATAGACGAGGAATGCGTGCTAATTTTCTCCATTTTCTTCGATATAAATAAGAATCCATTGATTTTTCGATCGTACGCGAGTCGCGGTCCGGCCATTCCCACCCGCCTCCTTGTCCGGCGAAAGTGTGTCAGTTCCCCGGATGTAGATATAGGTCATCCGCTCGCTGTACGAGGAAGACGGCGAAAATTTCGGACCGTGTTGGAAAATCAATGGATTCTTATTTATTTCGAATATATCGGACATATCAAGCATGGAGTACTCATCTAGAATGTCTAAGGATATGTATGTATTAATTTGAAGACGTGTCATGGTTGGATTCAATACGAAAAGTGACTGTATACACAGCGGTACCTCTCCCGGCAAGGAACAAAAACAATGGCTTCGCGCAGAGCGGACACGGGCCGTGTCGCTTGCACTTACAAAATGTATTCTCCTGGCTATAATCTTTGGATATCAGGTAAGAAATTAATACAAAATGGAGGAAATCGTGGTATAAACCTATTAGTTCATGGATGTTGGAGCCCACGGGGAGTCTATGCTGGATATACCCTCGCCGCTCCGCGGCTCGGGTATATAGACTCCCCTAGGGCCCCCTAGGGCTCCAACATCCATGATCTATTAGCTTAATATATCCAAAATCTCGGATATTTGAAGGTGAAATTGGTCACTCTTGTGATTTGCACAGATCCAATGAGAAAATATTTCAACATTGGGGGGAGGGTCATATTAGACTCTTGAAGGGGCTCATCCCATATACTTCATCTCAAATACCAGCTAGAGGAGAGATTTGGCAGCCATCTGGGATATTTCCTCAAAATCCAAACCCATGCCTGATTGTATTGCTTACTTAATACATGTTATGTTGGAGTGATCGACATTTAACTGTAACGTTAGTAGTATATGGAAAGTGGCCACAGCTGTAGGTTAAATTCTTTTTATGGTATCCAAAAAAGAACACAAGGATTTGTGATAAAATAGTAATCTATCGCTCTACGAAGCAGCTCCAATAATATATTATCTTAAAAGATAATTTGTCACTTTTTCCAATATAAAGAGCTTTATCACTCCATGCCCTGTACTGAACATGATACATTTGCATGGCGCACCAACTCAGTGTTAACCTGCTATGTATTGTTGTAGTGGTGTATCATGGCAGCATAGCAACATAATGTATAATGGTATAGAGACACCATGCAGTCATCGAAGGGGTAACCATGTCGAGCCTCTGGTATTTGAGGTTAAAACATTCTTCACAGAGCTGCTATCGTAAACTTCCCAACACGAGTATTCATAGATTCCGTATCCTTGACGTAGACGCTATATAGATGGGTTAGAGGAGGTATTCATTTCTACTTCAGAAATAGGCATATTATACGTCAGACGTGCCATCCTGGTTCACCCTGGTGACGTGTGGGGGTCAAGGGGACGTGGCACGTCTCCCCAGGGTAGGTCACCACGCCCACCCCATGTTAGATCCTTTACAGTCTCACAGACTCAACACCCGGCCCACCCCATAGTCACTGCTACACCTCCCTTCAGTGCCCTTGGTAGTAGGGGAAAATGGTTCGTTTCGTGTGTCACCTACAGAAAATGCCCTAGTGGAGAAATTGATTGAGCCAGTGTTTTATTTACTTTTTCCCAGAACCAACAGTAAGATATTATTATCATCGTGGAACCCTTCACACTAGAACATGTTTTAAAGGTCGCATTGTGAACACTGGATGTGATGCGAAACAGCTCTTTAAGGCGACCAGCCTTCACTTGAAACCTAACGCCCTGTCCCACTCGCCTCAGCCCCTTTGTGGCACCAGACCCCATAGACTAGATCATAACAGGATAAGTTTAACAATGGGATTTCTTGGATTCCAGTCAGCATGTAGGGTCATCAACATTCCCATATTGCAAATGACATGTATGGGTAGGTAACGTGGACACGAAGTACTTGCATTGGCTCTATACTGGTCAGGTCCATGGACTTCATGTCCCCTCTACTTGAGATTCAGAGTTGGTAAGAAGCATTGCCCCCCCCCCCCAAGAAGCATTAAGGGTGTAATTTTATGTATAATGTACTAATCCAAATTGCAGAGCCAATTTGGTTTTGATTTGATAGCTTAGTCTGTCTCACTACATCCTTGTGTATTAGCAAGGAGCCAGATCTAGACCAGTAAAGTAACCCAGCAGACACCTATCACCCACCCAGCACCATATTCATTCATACCACACATTCAGCCCTAACACCCCTGTATGGCCGCCTGGCCCTCCTACCCGCTATGGTGCTAAATCAAGATGGCGTCGGCGCCAGCGGAGGATGTGGGTAAATTCCTGTTCTGTCGTTGTAAATTGTGCCTGTCCTCTTTTGCAGGAAGTTACCCCAACCCCTTCCCTTCCCTCTCCCCCTGCTCCTTCCAACTCTCTAGGTCCTTCCTGCACCAAAGCCCTGTCACCGCCTTACCTGCCAAATGCACCTAAACATGCCAGTGCCTAGACTGTTAGGTCAGTCTATAAAGGAAACTAATTTCACTACTACCAGGGATGGAAGTATTTAGGGGTTTCCCTGATTTCAGGAACTTTTAACTGCAAGCTCCAAAATCCTAAACAAAACCTATATTTCAGGGGCTCTAATTGAGTGTCAGAGATTTTCATCCCTTTACTGCACAACCTAAGTCTTTAGTTTGATACATATATGCATGTTGTCTTGCTCATGTCGAGATGAGATGAATATAGCTCTCTGGCAGGACACTGACTGGTATAGAACGCTCTGTCAAAATGTCAACTAATTGAGCTGATTTCTGCCACATTGATTGACAGACATCTATAAAAGAGGATTGTGAGACAATAGACTGAAGCTTTAATTAGACAACTGTCACGTCCTTTAATGATGTTTTCAATTAGAGATTCTAGGGATCTCTGTCATTGTGGTGCAGCCAATAGGAAGAGCAGTAAGATGTTCCCTACAAGAAGTAGCGAACTCATAGTAACATGTGTCACTGTCTAGCGGCCACCACTTAAGGGCCATATAATGCATTTATGTACTTAGGACATTTGCATGAATGTAACAGTGGCGGATCCAGGATTTATGAAAAGGAGGCCAGAAAGGAGGATTAATCCAGGTACCCCTATTTTTGAGGAAAACCTGGACTCAAAAACAGAAGTAATAAAATAAACTCCGCCACTGTACAGTAGCCATGATAGTCACCGAGCCCTCTCTTAGGATAATTTCAATAACTTTAAATATAAATATGGTATAATCAAGCCTTCATATATACTTCATGATAAATATGCACTAACGCAACTGTGCAGGGTGAAGGTATGTGATACCTGTTCCATTACAGTCTCCTACATGGGCAGACACATCTCCGGCTACTACCTATTTATAGAGCTGCAGAAAGAGTCGTGGTCCAGGTCACTCACATATTTGATGCAGCCTATGCAAATATCCCCAGCAACAGTCCATATAGAGGCATCCCTAGCTGCAGTGATTGAAGATGCATTATATGATATATCCAGACATGACATTGTTTTTGCTCATTATTAGAACACATCACTCAAAACTTCTATAGCTGCTGTCAGGTTTTATAGAGGCGTGTAGGACAGTCAATGTAAGAATCAATTAATACACCCACGTACATTGAACACTTGTTAACACTAGTCTTGTTAAGCTAGATGATGACAAAACTGTATAGGTTTGTTAGCATCTCACAACCATCAGGCTAGATACCGACAAAACTGTGAGATACCAACAAAACATGTCCAGATGGTGACAAAAGGGGCTTTTAAAAACCTATGTTCTATGCATGAAACGAGATGGGCATTTCTTGAGAAGGTGAGGGGAGACTTATATCTGCGGCACAAAACTGTGAGATAGTGACAAAAGCCACTTTTGGGCAATTTTCATCTAAAATTCATGTTACAAAACTGCGAGATACTGACAAAAGCACTTTTATAATATTTTCCCACTGAGCTCTTATGTGGAAAATAGGTGGGATAGTGACAAAAGCCATTTTTGGCCAATTTAAAGCTACAAATTTAGGTAAATAAGCTGTAAGATAGTGACAAAAACCTTTTTTATTAATTTGCTACTAAGATTTGTGTGAAAAAAGGTGAGATGGTGACACAAACCAATTTTGCAATTTATAACTCCAAATTTTAGTAAGAAAACTGTGAGATAGAGACAAAAACCTTTTTTTTTTTTTATCAATTTGACACTAAATTATGTGTAAAAAAAAGGTGAGATACTGACAAAAGCCATTTTCTGGGCTATCACTAAAAACTTAGGTAAGAAAGCTGCGAGATAGTGACAAAAACAATATTTTATCAATTTACCAATAAATTTTGTGTGAAAAAATGGCCAGACTGTGACAAAAACCAATATTTGCCCAATCTAAAACTAAAATTTAGGTATGAAAGCTGCAAGGAAGTGACAAAAACCATTTTTTCATCAATTTGCCACTAAATTGTGTGTGAAAAAAAATTAATGGTGAGTTAGTGACAAAAGCCATGGCTAATTTAAAACTAAAAATTTAGGTAAGAAAGCTGTGAGATAGTGACAAAAACCTTTTTATTTATTAATTTGCTACTAAAATTTGTGTGAAAAAGTGGTGAGATGGTGACACAAACCAATTTTTGCCAAATTACAACTGCGGATTTTGGTAAGAAAACTGCGAGATAGTGACAAAAACCTTTTTTTTTCGTCAATTTGCTACTAAATTATGTGTGAAAAATAGTGAGATACTGACAAAAGCCATTTTATGGCAATTTAAAACTAAAAGTTTTAGTGAGAAAACTACGATATAGTGACAAAAACCATTTTTTTATCAATTTGCCCTAAATTGTGTATGAAAAAATGGTGAGTTAGTGACAAAAGCTATTTTGGCCAATTTAAAACTAAAAAATTTAGGTAAGAAAGCTGCGAGATAGTGACAAACAACTATTTTTTATCAATTTACCACTAAATTTTGTGTAAAAATGGCGAGATAGTGACAAAAAACAATTTTCGCCCAATTTAAAACTAAAAACTTAGGTCAGAAAGCTGCAAGATAATGACTAAAACTTTTTTTCATTACTTAGCTACAAAAATTTGTGTGAAAAAATGGTTATATGGTGACAATAACAATTTTTGCCAATTTACAACTAAAAAAATTAGTTAGAAAACTGCAAGACAGTCACAAAAACCATTTTCTTATCAATTAGCCACTAAATTTTGTGTGAAAAAAATTGTGAGACGGTGACAAAAGCCACTTGTGGGCAAATTACAACTAAAAGTTCATATTAGAAAACTATGAGATAGTGACAAAAAACATTCTTGGCCAATTTACAACTGAAAAGTTTATGAAGAAAAGTGCGAGATCATGACAAAAACCATTTTTTTTAAATTTGCTACTAAATTATGTGTGAAAAAAATACTGAGATACTGACAAAAGTCATTTTTGGGCAATTTAAAACTAAAAATTTTAGTAAGAAAACTACGAGATAATGACAAAAACCATTTTTTCATCAATTTGCCCTAAATTGTGCATGAAAAAAGTGTGAGTTAGTGACAAAAGCTATTTTGGCCAATTTAAAACTAAAAAATTTAGGTAAGAAAGCTGTGAGATAGTGACAAAAACTATTTTTATCAATTTACCGCTAAATTTTGTGCCCATTTCAAAACTAAAAATTTATGGTATGGAAGGTGCGAGACTGTCTCATAGTCTTCTTGCTAATATTTTTTTTTGTAAATTGGCAAAAATTGGTTTGTGTCACCATCTCACCATTTTTTCACACAAATTTTAGTAGCAAATTATCTCACAGTTTTGTAGCATAAATTTTAGATGAAAATTGGCCAAAAATTGTTTTTGTCACTATCCCATCACTTTTTCATGCTAAAAAGTGGCTTTTGTTACTATCTCACAGTTTTGTGCTGCAGATATAAGTCTCCCCTCACCTTCTCAAGAGATGCCCATCCCGTTTCATGCATAGAACATAGGTTTTAAGGACAAAAACAGGGGTTTTGTGACATTTTGGCGATTTTGTCACCATCTAGCCTGATTACATTGCGAGATGGTGCCAAAAGCCCCTTTTGTCATGATCTGGATATGTTTTGTCAGTATCTCACAGTTTTGTCGTATCTAGCCTGATGGTTGCGAGATGCTAACAAACCTATACATTTTTGTCAGTATCTCGCATTTTTGTCACCATCTAGCTTAACAATACTGTATAAAGTCAGCCCTCATACAGAAATTCATCCTACTGCCTAGCCTCAATCTCAGTACATGATAATCATGCACATCATATCATTTTGTATAGTATTATCTGTCCGTGTCCCTCTTCCATAACAGACAGATCCCACCTACTTCATCCCACCTCCTCCTACCTTTTCGTAGCTCATGGCAGAACAATGCTCTGAGCTATTTTGCCAGGTCCCTGACGTTCTTGGAAGGGGTCATTAACTGATAGAGGGCCGTGTAATGCTCTATTGCACAATGCTATCCTGATGCTCTTGTGCCATCCTCATTTATCAAGGCAGCCTCTGGTGAGTTACTCGGCAGTGAGGCACTCCTACCCTATTGTGTACTGATGAGGTATGCAGCATTATGCACCAATGCAGTGCCAGTGTAATCCTAGCACGCCATTCTTTCAGGGTTGATGCAGTCGTAGACATCCCCAATTAGTCCTCATCGTGACAGTGCTCTCCCCACAACCAACCTCCCAGTTAGCTAAGTGACAGTAAGAATTTCTCCACTAATCGGTCCCCCCCCCCCCCTTCCCATCCAGGCTTCTCTCCTGGCGACCATCTTGGATTTTAAGTCCGTAAAGCAAGGGCATTCCACATTCTCGCGTTTCCTCGCCCTCGCCACATGATCAGTGCTGAGCACTGACATTTGGTCGCCGTAAGTGGACTCTCGTGTCAGGTCTCGTTAGGTGAGATTTTTGTCATGTGACGGGAGCAGGAAAGATGTTGGATGGGATAAATTACGGATGAACAAAGGTCATGGTGGTGTATGGCGGTGTGGGTATGGGAGAAACAAAACATAAGAATAATGATAAACATTACAGTTTGGAGAAAAGAGATGGTAGGACTTGTATCAATAGTGCATGTAGTTCAATTCAACTCAAATTGTAGCTGGCATTACACACATTTTCAAGCCATAGTGGAAATAAAAGTATAGGTGGTACATTGTTAAATTGTTATTAGTAATTATACCACGATTTGTGGGTTACACAGTGCTTTTTGGGGTCTATTCCCATCCACATATCTGTCGATATTGCACACCTGGTAGGCTGTAACATCAATTTTGGAAGGCGTGCGGTTATCCAGGTAAGGCGTGCGGTTATCCAGGTAAGGCGTGCGGTTATCCAGGTAAGGCGTGCGGTTATCCAGGATAACCGCACGCCTCTCCCATGTCACATGTCACATGTTAAAACCCATGATAGGCTTGACCAGGGCAGGGCTCGAACCTGCAGCCTAAGATCCCTAGTCCAACCCCCTATGCAGTGCGCCACAGGGACTGACGAGAATTGCTTGGTTCGAACCAAGTCTGGATATGATACAAAGCCGTGTGCGCTATCGCTGTCCGCTGCCGGGCGAGGAGGTGTATTATACACAAACGTAACCGCGAGACGCAGTGAACGGAGAAGGCGCGGTGGTCTAGCGGTTAGCGCTTTGCGCCCAGCCGTGAGAGGTACATGGATCGAGCCCCTGTCTGGGCGCATCTTTTTTCGCTGTGTGCGCTGTCGCTGTCTGCTGCCGGGCGAGGAGGTGTATTATACACAAACATAACAGCGAGACGCGTCTTTTTTCGCCGTGTGCCCTGTTTGCTGTCCACTGCCGGGCGAGGAGGTGTATTATACACAAACATAACAGTGAGACGCGTCTTTTTTCGCCGTGTGCGCTGCCAAGGCTAGCCGAGACGGGTGCTGTTGCTGTCCGCTGCAGGGCGAGGAGGTGTATGTACCTGTGTACACACACTGTCATGGCTGGCTTCGAGTCCCGGGAAGGGGGAATAATTTTTGTTTTCAACTTGAATTTATTGGTATAATATTGATTATTTATTGGTTTCGTGGTATAAAATAAGTAGTCAATGGATAACTTGTTCAATGATGGTAAAGCAATTTCGTAGTGTGATGAATAATGTGATTATAGTGATTTATGTATACGTTTGGCCAAACGGCTGAGATTGACCATATATACAGCAGTAGGAAGGCAATGGGTGTTATTTATACCAATATTTGATACACAGTCCCAAAATCCTCTTTCAGTCTATACTGCTCTAGTGCTAAAATTAAGTCCCCGGGGCTTTCTGATCTCAATACTGGGCAGGCACCCATAACTAGGTAGTTGTAGCATTATAATCCTACATGGCTATGTAGAAAAACTCCACATTCATGATAGTGCTGCTGTATGATCCAGGGGAGGAGAAAACCACCCCACTAAAAACCCCATACACACACCACCCCCTACCCCATACATACCCACAGACCTACACAGCCCTCGTCTAACGTGCGAGGACGCCGTGGTGACAGACGTCGTCATGATGACAAAGAAAAACCTTACAGTAAAGTATTAGATGGCTCTTAGAAGGGTTACTTATAGATTTGATATTCAGCCACAGGTGGTATCGCCATTTGCTGCCATCATGATAGTCACTTTTTAAGCAATTTACATTCACTCTCCAGTTTCCACTTCTACTTCTACTGTGAATAGCACATGTCAGAAACAAATTGTACAGGCGAACATCGGGAGGCTTCTCCTACTAATGGAGGGATTAGGCACAGCTTTTTGGCTAAGTGAGGAGGGCTCTATATGATAGGCAGGCTGGGCATGTGTGACAGGGTGATTTCTAGTTGTAGTGAGTAGCTCATGAGTTATAATACCTGGATTAAGAACTCCAGTGGTTTTATTTAACGAGTTTAAACTTGATGAAACAGTGCAACCATTTTATGAGCATGTATAAACATGTTAAGCTGGGATATGTATGTTGCATAAGTAAGAAGAAATGTTAGTAGCAATATTTGAATCAAATAGTGTTTTGATCTGAATACTCATGCATTGTGTATTATTTGCCAAGCACAACAACCAATCCCAAGAAACCCAACATCAAGGTACTGTCTAGCACGAGTCGGCAGCTTTGGTCTATTCTATCCCTGTGGGGTTTAATAACGCTGTAAGCTGGTTTCTGTCGATGGAAACCTCCACTCCAGCACACACAGTGGGCTCCGATCAGATAGGACTGCAGCAGACAGCTGTGTGGACATGATACCATGACGACTGATGTCAGGCAGCTCAGAACTCTCTATCTCATAGCCATTGTCCCAAAAACAATTATATATGAATGGTTATTATTGCAGACTAAACTTCCCTTCCAACTCAGTCATGAGACTTTTTGTCTGAATAATTATATGGCTGAGGAGCAGAGTGAAAAAGAGAATACTACAGTCAGCTTACTTCCATGGATATTTGAATCAAATGACCTGGCTCAGCAATGACGGTGCTTTCTCTCTATAGAACTTAACATGTTCACTGAGGTGTGCAAACAACACAAAACCTCTCGTACCTAACAATCTTGAAGGAGGTTTTACGCTACAACCAATTATATGTCTGTTGTCTTCCAAATTGTCGTCCTTAGATAATGTATAAGAGAGTGTTGGATACTATTCAATGAAAGTCCGTTGCCTTTTTGTTTATGACTGGCACTTGCACTATAGAATTGTTTATATCAACCATATAACCCAATGATTTTCCGGGCTTAAACCCACTCTCTTCAATTGCATATTTGCTTCAACCTTTTTGAATGACTCTTTTTTGTATTATAATTTACATAATTGAAACGTGAAGAGCTTTATGCCATTGTGATTTCACTTGCATCATTTGCCAAATCATAATGTGAATGTTATAATGATATATATTTCCTGTTTGTAGACGGAATCTAGCTGAATACACATTGCTGAATATTATGTCCCCCCCCCCTTCCTGTTAGATTGCCCAATAGAAAGTAGTCCCTGTGTGCCCTGGATGTAAATGACGTCACAGCCTGCAGCGTCCAATTAGGACATCATTAGATGTCTGCATACCTTTCAAGGACACCCACCTCTGTTTTCAGCCCTCTTCCTATTTCACTACTTTTTATACATACAGTGGATTTCCCGATCCTAGTATTAATTACCAACATGTCTGCAAGGCTGAAAAAAAACTGCCACTAGGGAATGGCCATGTGATGTATAGACTCCCCTGGTACATTGTAGATCCAATAGTGAAGTGTAGAGGGGGTAATAATATATTCTCACTGCGGATGTAGAGGGTATTTACGTTAAAAAAGGGGATGTCTTTGTAGAATATCATACACTGTAAAAACAGTGTTTAGGGATTAAACACCAGTGTTTAGAAGTTAAACACTTGGTTAAACACTTATTTGTCCCACTTTTCTCAACACTTCTTAAGTGTTAAACGCGTTTAATTTTAAACGCGTTTAACTAGGAAGTGTTTAACCAAGTGTTTAAATGCTAAACACTTAAACACTTCAGTGTTTAGGTGTTTGAGAATAAGTGTTTAAACGCTAAACACCTAAACACTTCAAGTGTTTAGATGTTTAAATATTGGTGTTGAGAAAGTTTGGTGTGTATCTTTAAACACCTTTTTTGCAGTGTACTGTTATTGGCGATAACTCGGTGTGACTAGAGCATATGGGATTACTGACAGACTGGTTAGTTTGTGATATGATTAGGTGAATGAATTGGCTGCATTATATGTAGGAGTTTTATTTTCATAATGAGGGCGTTTCCTTAACATTGATTCAGATTATCTATGTACACACAACATGTATTGAAATGGAATCCTAACATCAATTAGATTTACCGTTAGATGGATTGCTTTTTAGGCCTAAGATGAATTATACCATGTTATAATATGTGGATTGTCAGAGCTAAGTAACGATGATACCCTCCCAGTGGACCTGGGCTTGGAATGAAATTAAAAAAAGCAATGCTCTGAAATGGCATGCCACCAATCATAAACAGAGTAGCCCCTGCAAAAGGGAGTCACTGCTGTTATATCAGGTACTTCCTCTGATGAGAGAGGTGGTTTTTAATCCCACGTTATGTGTGTCAAATGATGTTACCTCTAAGAGATTTAAAAAAAAAAAAAAAAAAAAAAGAGGAAGAAGAGTTAAAAGACCATGCCCATATGTTATTATGTCCGCTGGTGATGATATCCGATTTAATGATGGACTAACGCTGATGCTTAGTTCACAAAAGAGAGGAATAATTACATTCAGTAGAGGTGATGACATTCACTTGACATTCTGCCCAGATGATAAAGGTCCAGCCATGCAGCGCTGAGATCCATACAGTGTTATCAATAAAATAGAAAAACTGATGTTATAAACAAGCAGACAAGTGTGTTTTTAATGTCAGCTTGCAGTGAAATGCAGCCTGCTTAGGCAATCATTTTTTCTCTTCAAAGACAAAAAAAAGCTAAGTGAACAGGAAAAGTGCAGAGTGCTGATGGGTCTACTTTTTTTTAGTAAGGATGCTAGAATTGTGTTAATTGATGTACCAAGGATACACACTTTGACAACAATTATGTAGAACTTTCAGAGTTAAACAAGCTATGTGATTTTAATCGTGTTTGCATTGGAATTTCCAACCATAGCTGTGAACGGGCAAGCAGAAGGGATAATCTATAGAGACCATAGCAGCATTCTTCTGTTCACATATATGCCCTTCCTCATCTACATGACTTCCTAACCTCCCTGTCCTGTTTTAACTAACCAGCAATAACTCTTTATTTGATATATGCATCACAATCTGCATAATATTTGAATGCAAAGAAAATGGTCCTTAAAATTGATGGCAACATTTGTGGCAGATCAGCTTCAGTAATACTATGTGAATTGTTCCCAGCTCAGGGATAAAATTGTGGTATTCAATTCATGCTTTTATGAAGAGGTCAAAATAGAACCTTTTCCTTCAGGAACCCATGTTGGTTCCAGCCAGGGTGTTCCAGCAATATAGGATAAACTCGTAAAGCAACTTTATACAAAATATTTTTAAGCGGTTGCTACGCTGGATCAGGTGTTCCAGTTATTTCACCAGAAAGGACAAAAAAGGTATCAGGGAAGAAACCCTAGAATATCTTTGGGATTTCTGCATTCTTTAGCCCCCATGCATCCCTAACCCTCGTCCCCATTGCTCAAGTTGAATGTGAAAATTGGGAACGATCGGGTCCGATGGAACACATGCACGCTTTAACTCTTCCTTTACCGAATACACCTTTATGTGTAGTTTGGGCCGATTTTGGCCAATTTTTGACTGATTTTGAGTAGTCTATAACTTCCTCAAAATCCACTGAAAGTCTTAGAATTCTTTCAATGCTGCACCTTGTGTTGGGTTCTCCATGGAGTCCAAGGAATTAGTCTCTGCCTCTAATACTTTTTGTATGGTAGGCTTGTAAACTTGAGATACATTTCTGAATCACCATAAAAGTTGTCCATAGATTTAATCAATATTTAAGCTAAAAAACTCGAAAAACATCAAATAATATCACTTTTTTGGTGAAAATTGATTTTGATTCATGCTTAAAAAATAGCTTTCAAATTTTCAGTGTATTATGATGCATTTTGGGTCATTTGGACTAGTTACCATGGCAACAGATATGCTATAAAAGCCAATTTTCCATAGTTATGGTTGCTATGGTAACCAAAAAGAACATTTTCTAAATTTCACCATTTATCAATTTTTCAAGAAAATGTCAAATATCCTATAATATGCACCTTATTTCATCACGATCGGTACAGGGAGTGTTGAGATATCGCAATTTAAAGTTTGGTTGAATGATCAACGATTCCCATCAGAACACCATGATTCTTATGCTATATCTTATAAAATAAATGAGATAGAGGCACCTTGGTGTTGCTCTTTCTGATCGACTAGCCCAGACTAGCCCAGCCTAATCCATTACCATTTCCATTCTATTTGGAATATTCACCCAACTCCAACAGTTTTTGAAAGCTTATGACACCTACATGAACCTGAAATTTGCTCTGAAATAGCCTGGTAAAGGAAGAGTTAAAGTGAAAAATGTAAGGATGCACATCAGAGATAAATGGCTGAGTGCAGACTAAACTGGAATTGCTTCCACTGTTGACCAACTATTACCTTCCGGGCATTAAGCTCTATATCGCTGCTCCCCAGGGGGTTCTGATTCCAACAGCAGGGGCGACTTATGCCTATGCCCAAGTCTCCAGTGTATCGTAATCCAGCAGACAGCACGAAACACCCATCAAAGTGCTGCTGGGATCATGCGGATAAGAGAGAAAAGCATCACAGACCACTGCTGTTTTACCTCCACCAATTCAGCACGAGACTACAGACATATACATACAAAGTCTACTATGGTCTTCCTCCACATCTAGCCACATGTTGACAAAAATACAGTCATTCTCATGATGTGAAATTATCCATAGCATGTGATGTTATTAATTTTATCAGTTGGTATCTTATTTTCAAGAGATTCCAGTTTAAGCTGATCACATTAGTAGGTGGATGGTCCAATGGCCCTACCATATGAGGCTCACCTGCCTGCTTCCATTGAGAATAACTGAATCAACGTGGTGAAAGGTACGCCCGCGCACCCCCTCACGGGTGTACCTTTTACCGCGTTGATCCACAAAATTTAACCTGGTTCAATCCAAAATTGCGGAGCACGTCTGGCAGGGTGATTCCTAACTGTGGTGAGCATGCCATGTGTCAAGATGTCCTATTATAAAGTGACAATTGTTATGCCAAGCTAAAGTTTAAGTGTATTATAGTTCTGTACATAAGGGCGTTATCCTGTTCTCCTGAATTCATGTATGGCTGGTACAACGGATGAATGTAGAGGTAGAATGTTCCTCACTGGGGCTGCTCCATGGATCATGAACACATGGATGCATGACAGTTTATGTATACCCTTTTCCAAATAGACTTACCTCATGTTATATCAAACAACAATACCCGCACAACAATACCATTTAGATGAGAAAAAGATATATTTTCCCATCCTCTTACATCGCCCAATAAGATGTAGATATGTGACGGTGTGTACCTTCACTGTAAATGAAGTCACATCCTACAGCTTTCGATTAGGACATCATTAGATGTCTGCATACCTTTCTCTCTCTCTCTCTCTCTCTCTCTCTCTCTCTCTCTCTCTCTCTCTCTCTCTCTCTCTCTCTCTCTTCTACCAACAGGGGATTAATTACCAACATGGCTTCCCTTCAGGGTAAAAGAGAGAGAGAGAGAGAGAGAGAGAGAGAGAGAGAGAAGACAAGAGGGAGAGAAGAGAGAGAGTGAGAGAGATGGAACTGATCAAATAGAGCTTTCCATATAGGAAAATGAATGTCGATAGTGACCTGCACATAGCAGTGGGCAGATACCGAGAAATTTCCTTTGAGATTCCCCCTTGCACTCCTGACTACTCAACATCCCACTTAGGTTGTATCGGGATTTAAAAAATATATATGCACGCCCACTCCCAAACCTCAAGGGCTTATACATTTACAAATACATAGAGCTTTTCTACAGATAAGAGAACTAAAATAAAGAGGCCCGTCCTCTGTGTCAGTTTAATCCTTTCATAGTCGGATAGTGCTCTAAAGTGTTATGTCCTTCTGCTATCATGATACAAAAATGCGACCCTGGCAATTTACTCACTAGTGCTTCTTTAATGCATCATGCTGACCCTATGTTGTGGGTACACTCCTGACGGATTTATATGAGGATCTGATATTGACGCAGCACTCACTCAGGATACATTGGTACGTCGTGTGCACAGATGACTATTAAGACATTACTCTACCTCTGATCGGTTAAGTTTACGACTTATAAGTGATATAGCCTATATAATAGTATAGGCAGTTGGTGAAGATGAGTTGCTCATTGCTGAGCCGCTCTTTGACCCCCTGGTGGTGGCATCCACTAGGTGGTGGTGCCCCCTTCTGGGGAGCACACATTTACATATTTATTGGAAACAAACAAGGTTTTCCCGGCAGCCATCAGTGCAGCTGGGGATGTTTGATCCGTGCTTTACGGTCTCTGCTCCCCAGCAACCCCCCCCCCCTCCAACCACACAACACCCCAGGCTCTCCTGTACATAGCATACTCTCTCTTTACTTTGCTATACTTCTTTTATTTATACTGGAAATAAATTGGCATTTTTCATCTAGCCTACTCGAATAATTGTGCATCACAATAATTTATGGACAAATACAGCAAACATTTACTCGGGTCAGGACTACGTTGGTGGGAATTTCCTTTCTTTGCTGGTATTCCCTATCAAGGCTTTTATCTTTCAGAAAGTAAGGTCCATGGTTTTGGACACAGAAAGTAACATTTGGCCTGGGTTACTATAATCCCTGCAGTGTTACATGGTAGAGTGGTACTTTTGCTAGCCTGGCTGTTGGTTCCGTACTGTGTACTAAATTGTTCTTTTCTCTTTTCTGTTCAGGAGCCTTGAAGTCACGGGAAGATCCACACACTTCACAGTGCTAACAGTGAGTTCAGATTGCTATAATGAAGAGGACCTGATAATTAAAGAAGAATCAAATTAATTAAGGACTTAGAACCAAACACGGTGGGATGAGATTAAAGTCTTGTAGTTTGTGGCATTTTATTTTGGCGAGAGCGTGTAATCTTTAATTACATTTCCATGGCTGAGGGAGCGATAAGAAAAGTCATGCTGGGAGCCTTTACTGCACAGATAGACACAAGTTAGGATACAATCGTTTTCAGTAGACTATATTGGTGATTTTAGGACTTTCGAGACCACAGCATATAGTCAATTATTGCCATTCCTGAAGCAGGGACTCTTTTGAAGCTTGTAAAAGAGTTCACAAATATGAGAAGCAAACTGGAGCTCGACTTTATCTTATATCTCCGACAATTCTTTGAAATGATAGCTGGTCTTATAGCTTTGGTTAAGGAGTTTGCCTCCTATCTTGAAACCCCGCGTATAAGCCGCGGCTCACAGACTATTTCAGACCCTTTATGCACCTCATAGGAAGTCCCTGATCTCGGGGTGCGGCTTATAGACAGGATTTTAATGCAAATACCATATTAAAGGAAAGGGAACCAACCATTCAGACTCAGAGTACGTTTTATACTAGCTTATTCGAAAATTATACGTGGTTGTGGCATGTACAATGACTTCTTGAGATGGTCCTAGAGTAGAAGAAGTTTGATCTGACACATAGTAGACGAACCATCCAGTATTGCCGCCCTTTTTGTCCTCATATCTTTAATAACAATGTTTTACGATTCCCACCTTTGTAAGTCACAGCACATTGCCAACCCCCTCCCCCTATATACCCCACTACCTCCTTTTAAACTCCCATATCGGATCCTTTCAGACACCTTCAGGAGTTGTGTTTAACAGATGTCAGCTCTGAGTATTGTGTTTTACCCCAAACACTGTTCAGAGAGATGTTTCCCTTGTCAGCTTTCAATATTGTAATTGGGAGGTATGGAGGAGATAAAAGGCCATCTAAGGCAGCCCACGGGCCGCCCTAATGAAGTTCTTGTCGGCTTGTATGTGGTTAAGTGGTACTATACCTCTCTGTACCACTAGAGAGCCCTCTGAGGACTACAACACGCCACCCCCTTCCCTCCAACCTACTCTTATTCCTGTCACAAACCTCAGTACTCATGAGAATGTTCCTTGACCGGGGTCCATGATTCTAGTAAAATTATAGGGCGCAAGCACAAGGTATCTAAGTTGTTTTCATTCCTGCTGCAAGGAGAGAGAATTTGTCACCAAGCTGTGGGGTCCGGTATGGGGTCTACCTACATAAGCCTCTTGGAATCTAAATTGTCCCGGATTTTTATGGCAGCAAATCCAGCCCTGCCATTGGTCATTCCAAGGTATCAGCTTTAAATGTTAGCACTTACATAGGGACATGGCGATTGTAAGCACACTATATACTTCCGTAAACTCTTACGAAAGTGACCTTATTCTTTACAAAATGGTTGTATTAGCTGCTAGAGTTACACCAATATGACATGACCTGATGCCATCCTTTGTTGAATGACATTCTGTAGACTGACACATACCCACAACACACAGCCTGAGCACACACTGCCAATTCGACCGTGACAAATGGCGCCTGTGCAGCTTCCGGTAAGGTGCCTGCTAGGTACTTAACAATCTATGCTTTACACCAGCGTCTCTGATGCTCACCTTTTTTCCTGTCTTCCAGCAGTACGTTTCTCCTGCTCTCTACTCTGCAATTACCCCTGCTCACCACCAGTCTCTGAGCCTATAGATGTATCCACTAATTACCCGGGACTAATTAGTTGTAGATCTCTGGTACTACTTTTCTAGTACCGGCGTGAAGAAGTGTTCATTCTCCTGTGATCTCTTTCCACTGCCAGCTGTCGGCCTCGGCCGCGCATGTGTAAATTGTTATATTTATTTCTCTCTCTTTCTGAAACAGCTGCAGCTTCTGTCTCCAAAGACCCATAAATTCTCCCTAAGCTAATCCTATCCTTCTACCGGTATACTCCAACGTATTCTGTAATATGTATTCAGAAAAGAACGAAACCCGTCCACACACATTGTCCTACGCATTAATTGTGTGGGCCTTGTATTGCGCCCACAGCGGAATTGAGCTTCTCGGGAGTAGCTTACAGATAATGCCCCATGCCCTGTAAAGAGTCTGAGCTTATATATAGTAGCACTAGGGCCCTTTTGTCATGATGATGCATGCATCCCGGCTGGGGGATTTGCCAAGGCTGAAACCCTATACAGTTGATACATAAAGTGTTGACATAGTGTATCAATACAGTACACCTGCGTTACCTGCATTTATGCAAAACAAAGTTCAAATGAGCATAAAATCATATCAAAGGTAACTGTTCATCATAAAATGATATAATGGGGCCAGGCCTGAAATACCAGGGAAGAGTGGTATTAAAAGGGATATTATGATTTTATGATGAAACTCCTTTAAATGTAAAGCAAAAACCTTCAGTGTGCTTAAACTGGTCACACTGAAAAGATAAGGCTTAAAAAGGTACTCTCTAGTGATCACTTTTTGTCATCTTATTGATGGTCCCGAGGGGGAGTACCTGATGATCTTTTAGGTGACCACATGTGATCACCCTGGGTGATCACTACAGAGTACCTGTCTGAACTGATCAGAGAGGAGTTTGTGAATGATTACGTTGTCATTAATTAAGTTTTTTGCATAAATTTGCATAATTATCCACTTCCCTCTCCACATCCACGCATCCATTGAGGGCACTTACAGCTGACTTATGATGCCTTGGTGAGTCATACATGTAGTGGTTTGTATAAGGAATATTAGCTCATCCCCATGGTTATTATTATGGCTTGATTGACAAAAGAGGTGTCAATTATTAAACATGCTGTTGTCTTTGAAAATTTTGACCAAATGACTTTTTTGATCAATTAACATTCCCTTGTGGTGACTTTTTTACATCATTTACCCTATAGACACTGATGATCAAGAGTATTATAGATACACATTCAAGATAGCTCACATAGTAAACATTCCATATCCTATTGTTGTATACTAGGGTCCCCTGGTGGTAGAAAAATATCATCAAAGTAATGACCTTGGGCAGCTGTTGGGTGATCAAAATGAATACCTTAGGTCATCAATAGGGAAAGAGGACCTTAACTCATCAATAGTGATCACCTTAGTAGAAGCCTATATTCTCAGTGCAATACTACTAGCTTTTGGCCATTTTGTTTCTGCTGTTCTCATTGAAACCGGTCCCATGATGGCGTGTATTTTGTAGATGGCTATCGATTCGATTTAAATAATCCAAAAACCCTGCAGCACGATCTTAATGCACCAGACGATGTACTTAACCCTCCCAGGGTAGCATCCTAAATAAATAATTTATACACTATTCCGTTTATTCCTCTTATTCAGAGGCGTAGGAAGCAAATCTTCATTGGGAGGGCCCAGCTGGGGGGCCCAAGGTGTCCCCCCTGTCCGCCCTGGTTTCCACGCCCATGCTTTTATTCATTTTATGCCTGGTAATTCCCTGGTGTTAGTGCTTTCGTGTTAGTTGATATACGCTATCAATAAGCAAGCATGATACACTCATTTCCACAACTTAAGTGTATCTGATAATAAGTCACGTATAAAGGGATGAAGCCCCCCCCCCCTCATATGACAACCACATAAGCACTTAGGTACTGGTTTGTATGACATACTTTATTTTCATGTATATTATTGTGTAAATTAATACTATATATGTCTCAGAATGTTACTCAAAATGCAAAGCATGAAAAGAAATGCATTGTAAGGTATACAGCACAAAATGTAGTGCATTGGACCAGTGACCGGACATGCAACACATTAGCTGACTTAATGAAATTAAGTTATCACTACATAAATGCAGTTGATTGCACCAATAGAATAGGCCAATCTACATTTACACATACAATGAATAGCGATGGACATCATTGGACTGACATTTGTTTATTAATAGACAACAGAGAGAAACCAGAATGATTTATTATTTAAGTAATGACGATGTGTTCATATATCGGTTGTCTTGATTAAAAACCATAGTTTACCATATTAAAGAAGGTAATATATTTAAGTAATAATATCCCAGAGGCAGTGGCCGAGCAATAAAAACCTTTAAAATTGAAATGAATTGACAGGGTTAAAGTGTACCAGACGAAGGTCCTTAAAATAAGATTTGGCAGCAGTACAATAGAGCCGGGCGCTAAAATACACAGCCTTGAGTTCGAGGTCACACGCACCCGGTGCCTCTCTCATCCTGGTGTCCAAAGGGACATTGCGACCACGAATGAGATCTGGTATTGGGCAGAAAAAGTAACCCGTTGAATTCACGTCAGCAACGCCTCCTCTGAAAAAAAGAAAACGCCACAAAAACTGGACCAACTTTGCCTTTTAGGCAGTCGAAGTTTAAGAAATGCTCAATGAGTCTAATGAGATAACTGTCATACCATCGCGTATGTCTTAAATCTGGATGATGCAGAGCTTTCTCAGATTGACTCACTCTGTTACCTGAAACACACATTTTAGGCCTAGCGGTGGTACCCGTAGTGGAAAGCTAAAGGTGACATAACAAAAAAAAATGATACTGTTATTTCTGTAATAATGTCCCCTGGGTGCCACCAGGCGGTGTGTTAGTACTACTTCCGGATGTGGTGAGGGAGGGCATGTATATAGAGAGCAAGCTGGGTAGGCTATAGATATGTGGGAATATGAACATTATTTCAATATTAATAATCTTCTCTTTTTTTTTGGTACTCGACACCTTCAGCAAGTAAGAGCAGATACTGCCAGTGTCAGCTTGCTCTTATAGGGCTGCAAAATATCGCTGCCATTATCTAAACCCTAGACCCCTGTAACGCATTCTCTATAATACTGGCGATCATCCAGGCAGCCTACCTTGATGTGTTCCTGTGTGAAAACTTTCACCACACCCATGACCTGCGTGCACCAGGGGTGGCTATTATTGATTGATGTAACACGGCTTTGTGATCAAGCATGTTTTGTGACATATCGACCCTGTCCAATGAAAACATGGAGGAGAAAAGAGAGGTAAAGAAAGTGTAAAGCGCCGGGCATAATATTGCTGTCAGAACTGTGGGTGATGTATCAACAGTGTAAGGGAGGGATCTTGACGTTTTCTGAAACAGATTGAAAAATGGCAATAAAGCAATTGGATATTTATAAGCAACTACTTTAATCTTCTTAAAGTAGGATCAATGAAATATGACCATTTATCGGCCTTATACTTTAATCAAAGGTGCATATATCCAAAGGTTCATGTAGTGTCAGTTTAAGAATGTGTAACGAACACTAACTGGCCTATAGGAGCCAATGGCTTGTACTTTGGCTGAGAGGGCCTTGCAGAGAATGGCATTTCTTTCTGGCCCACTGCTAATGGAAGTCATTCCACGGATGTATAGTCCTATCTTGTATCATTTCAAAGAAGATTAGTCCCTTTATCCCGTTATAGGTGATTACCAGATTACTCATTCTTCTTAGTTAGCAGAGAAAAAGAAGATCCATTATCGCCAGAATGTGAAGGCAGTATGCCTTGCCATCTTTTTTTTATGATTGGATTAAAATAAAATACTAAGGAGCTTGTAGTAGTCCATGGAGCCACAGCTGATGTACGGTATGTATGAACAGGTTCATTAAAAGTCACAAAGAATACTGGGACATTATGATCATTTCTCCCAACTCAACTTCCTACACAGTGGCTTCAGGTTTCTGCACAGACAGGCTAATGGAATGGTTTATATGACGATAGATAATTATGAGTGAGTTCCCTTCTTTTAATATGAGATATCAAACAGGGAAACCTCATTATGGCTTGCACTTCATTGTAACTTTAGAGGAAAGGAAAAGCGAAGAATATAATTATATAGCTCCAACAACCTGCTCAGAATATCTAAGGCAGGGGCCAATACATCCCTAACTTCACATGTGCATCATGATATGAATCGAGGCATCATGTTATCTTCAAAGGGTTAGGATATCTAAGAAGATCAGCTCACTATCCTCCATCACAGAATGAATCACAAAGCATCCCTGTACCCATTATTCAGATGTATTTTCTGCCAATATAGACTCTGTGTGCAGGGGAATGGTCCATCTGTAATGCTCACATGTCGGCGTGGTGGGTCTATGTGAAGTGTACCTTTGGCCTTGGTGTAAGTTAAGACAGCCTGCCCTGGAGGATCCATCACACACTGTAAACTTACCATCCATCAGACGACGCTTAGGCCAAGACAATGAGGGAAATTGTGTGTTTCACGTCACCAGACCTTGTTCAGCCGAAAAGAGGTGAACCAGAATATTGGACCACATATTTCTAAGCAGCTCTCTGGGGAGGAATTCAGGATATTTCAGCAGTTTTACCTTTGAAGGAAAGTCCCATAAGACAGTACAGGCATGAGTTAGAATCCCAGTTAGAAAACCATTCTTCCATCTCTGTCTTTCTAGTGATGTTATCTGAAAACACCACTGGCACTGATGTCTTACACTATAGTCATTTGTCTGCTTATACACAGTCTGTTAGTTGAAGTATACTTTAAATTTCCCCTGCCTCTTCACTATAGTCCATTGCCTGCCTTTACCACGAGCTGCTCACATATTCCCAGCCATTTTTTCCCTGCTCACAGAGCAACTCGCACTCATACCATCATCTTCCGGGTAACATCCACGTTTGTTGACTTGGCTGTCCTTTCTCTCTTTGCATATGTTTTTTTAGCAACGATCCAGTGGAAACAGATACTCCGGAAACGCCTGGTAGCTGCCTCCGGGGGGTGGGGGTGTTGGGTTTGGGACAGATGGATAGAGGAAAGAGAGAGACAATGCAAAAAGGGCCGCTATTGTGGAGGCCCGTGAGACGGAGATGAAGAAAGGGGTGGTGGGAAAAAGCGTGGTCGGGTTTGTAAATATTTGAACCTGGCTGGATACTCAGCGGCCCTGTGTAGGGAAGGGAGTAGAGGCGGAGGACGCAGGTCTAGCTATGGGGTAGAATGTGTGTAATAATGCTGTGATACCGCAGCATCATGCCCCAAAGGCTTTGCTCATTGCTATGATGCAGTAATTGATTGATTGATTTTATATGGTAAACATTCATAGAAGAAGATTTACATGCAAGTCAGTAGAATGGACAATATAATAAAAGTGTAAGTGATGGCATAATACAGCAGTGTTCATCAGGGTTCAGCTAATGGCCAACCAATATAGCATCATGGTCAAATAGGGTCGATAATTGCATTGATCTAATGTTGCTGGGAGGACCCCATTTTCAGGGGCCTCCTGGATCTGCCCCTGGCACTGATTGCACCTAAGATAATTAATACTCACCTGCTGTTGAAGGGCAATGGACAATGTTGGCAACCTTAAAATGATCCCTTGTCTAATACATCGTGTTAGAACAAGGAAGCATTGCATCACACTAGATGCACATGGGGGACCAGGCCTGAGGGAACTGGAGGAGCTCAGGAATCCATTCCAGCATGAACAGATGGGCCTGGAGGTGTATGTAAACCCTGGAGGAGGGATCCCAGCCTGAAGCACCGTTTATACTATGGCCATGCAGGGTTCAGATTATCACACATGATTAATAATTTGGATTGATATACCGTTAGTACCTTGATATAAATTGTATCGGATCCTGATCTTCTACCATTGGACGAAGAGAGGGATTGCATGCCTCCAGTCCGTGTATTCTCTATCCACAAACGGTTCAGAAAAGTGAAATGCATCTTACAATAAGCCCCCTGCCCTTCCTTCTGTGTCCCCTTTATCGCTCACAGACGCTGCATGAGTGAACAGGTCAAAAACCTTTTCAGAGCAGAGGTGCAGCCCCCAAACATCGCTCTCCTCCTACGCCAGGTGGTGTCAGCCTGCCACTCTACAGAGCGAAAATTACAATTTGCCAGATTGCAGCCATGTTCTTTACTTTTACTCTCAAACCCACATTGCAATCTCCGAAACAGAAATAATGTATGTACTTCAGTTCCCCAGATGTAGTTCATCTCCCCGGTGAATCACTTCCTACCCGCTCCCTGCCGTTTTGAATGAAAGAAGCTTTGCTTGTCTTTATGTGTTTGTCTTTCTGTGCTATAGCAAATTCCCTTTGCAAAGGGACCATCTAGCAAGACCCTAGAGACTATTATTATTCGACTTGGACAACATCAACAAAACCGTGGTGAAATCCCAGGGTTGTTCTTTAATTCATCTGTCTCTACCTTGTATTGCAATTCTCTCTGTCAGTTTCATTAATTACAAGACTAGCTACTCCCTGGAAACCCTTTACAGCCTCTAATGTATTGGTGCATCAAACATGCACATCGGTCGTCATGGTGCATGGATGCAGCCCTGGCGAGTTACTCGACTGCCTGGGGCCGTTATCGTCAAGTGGTTGCCTCCAAACCTTCCCGATTATATATTTTTTACAAGGAGTATTTTTCTTGCGCTCTGTGTGACTGCCAGAAGCTAACCCTTGCAGTCCCAAACCGTCGTGTTCATGTGGCAGGCAGCATGGCACACCTAAATAATCCTGATGTACCTTGAAACATTGCATTAGTGCATCATACTGACCCTATGTGAATTCCCTGTGGGATCAGCTTTCTGCCTAACTTACCAGCCACTTTCTCACCAGGACTCCATTCATGCATCAATACAAAAGGTGCGGTGCATCATTAGCATTATACCGCCATTAAAGGGTTAACTTCACCGTCAGCATGAAGACCACCACTCCTACACTACCTCAGAGACCCCTCCAAGACGTAATAGTCGAGATTGGAGATGTCGCTGCACAAATAACTCAGGCCATCGACAGATTTCTCAGAAGTCAGCAGGATTTACCTCCCACTCAGCTACTCAGTGACCGTGCCTGGCTCCCTCATACTCCCTCAGGGCAGCTTTCGGTGTGTATGATTATACTTCTGAGTTCGCAGTTATCGTATAGATCTCTAAACAGATATACTGTAGACTCAGTGACCATCCAAACGTTCTAATTTTGCTGTGTTTAGCATCAATCTAACACGCATATCTGTAGACCATTAAGAGAAAATGTTCCCTCGAAATTTGATGACGTTATTCTTGAACTTTTAGGACTGACCCAGACTTAAGACCTTCCTAAAGCTTCTTTACAAGAAGCAAACCCTGGTCTCTTCCTCTGCCCTCTCCCCTTTCCCTTTCCCCACATCTGACCTCCGTCCGACCCCTGTGGCATGTATAAGTGCTTGCTGGTGTTGTGTTGTAAATACCGACCCTAGGATCACATGTCCATCTTTGTAAAGCGAGCTTAGATCCTAATGGGTCCTGCCTCTTCCCTCTCGCCACCCTTTTACGCTGTGCCCCAGACATGCATGCAGCAATGCCATAGGCAGACCTATAGCCTAAAAGCCTGCCCTCTTAGGGAGTGGTCATTATTTATCAACAGGGGGCGGGTGGTGGTTTTCCGCACAGACGCGCGAAAACTTTTTACGCCCCGCGGGCTTTTTTGCTCAAAAGAAGGTAAATTTTCTAGCCCCCCCTTCAAGAGGGGTCAAAATTTTGTTAGCCCCCCCCTCGGGAGGGGTCTGAAATTTTTACGCCCCCCCCCTCAAACCCACCATCCCCCCCCCCCGTTGATAAATAATGACCACTCCCTTATGGCATCACGTGATCCTCAGCGAGGTCTCGTGAGTTGTTGATTGTTACACGTCACCCAGAACTATAGGCGCTCCACCTCTTGGTGAGAACTCACAACACTAAGACGAAACTCGCCGTTCGACTCGCAGTTTGGTGGGGGCTGCTGGTGAAGTCGGAGGTTTGGTTGTATAGTAGGAGGATGGCAGTCTGGGTGATGATTGGATGGCCTGGAATGGAACTCCCGGAAAGCTTTGCTTTCAATGGCGGGGATGACGCGTTCATCCCATAGTAATAACCAAAGCACCCTGCCTGCCCACTGTTGGTAATGGGTCGTTTAAATAATCCAGGTTAGCATGAGTCACCTTGAAACACGGGGAGGATGTTAACAGTTATGCCTTCTCGTATCCTACTTTGCCAGAAATAATACTTAATAAATTATAATCAGGCTTCAGTCAAACTAGTAAAGCCTGCAATGTGTATGAGAACTTTGATTCTAAATTCAACTTAGATAACCATTAACATGTTTGGCATAAGATGTGGTAGCTCAATGCTTATAAAACCAATATGTGAACCTCGGGCCATGGATGAAAATGCCCCATTCTAGCTCATTCTGTTAAGTTTGAGAAACTACAGTCATATCTCCAGTATGCCATCTTTAACAAGAGGCAGGCACATCCCTAACATGTCATCTTGAACAAGACATAGCCACATCTCCAGTATGCCTTCTTCATGCAAGACACATACAGTTATATCTATCTAAGAGCATGCCATCTTGAAAGGACATACAGAAGAGACAGTCTGAGACAGCCGTATCAGCACTACAGTACTGTCTACCCCGTGATACCTGAGTGGCGGCCCTGTACAACTGCCAAGTGTAACAAAACTGCTAACTTATAATAACACTTAGCGGTCGACCATCCAACTGCTAACTGTAAGAAAAATTTGCTAAGTGTAACAAATTAAGTGTAACAAAAGGTGGCTATCTGTAACAATTCAACTTACACTCCAATCACAGTTAGGTGTAACAAAACCTACATTTCATATTTAACTGAGGGGACAAATGTAGCCACATTGGCATATTGTATGAGCATAATGTATAGTAAATAGACACAAGCTTCATGAGTTATATAGTGCCTGTATGCTAAGTGTAATTGTTACACTTATCAGTGTTGTTACACTTAGCAGTTATATAATTAAACTGCTAAGTGTTACAACACTGCTAACTGTTATGGTAACACTTAGCAGTTAACCATCTTACTGCTAACTGTAACAAAACATTGTCAAGTGTACTTTGGGGGCTGTCATCTCCTAACTACCCCTCTGATCCTGTTATCGAAGCTACCGTTGCCAGTTTATGGCTTCCATGTCCCTGACCGCTGCTGTATTGATATAGCCTATCTAATGATATTGTGTGGCCCTTAGCCTACAATATATGTGAAAGTGATACACCTAGCTGAGTTTTATGTGATGTTACAGATAGCATTTATTGCAACAGATTGCAGTTCCATGTCCCTTTACAGGATGATCTGAGTTTTGTTACAGTTAGCAGCAATTGTTACACATAGCAGTTGGATGCTTGTAACACTTAGCAATTTTTTGTTACAGATAGCAGTTGGATGGTTGACTGCTTAGTGTTATTATAACAGTTAGCAGTTTTGATACACTTAGCAGTTGTACAGACCCTCCCTAAATACATGTCCCTGTACACCTTTGGTGCTGTCCCCAGTCTCTACTGCCTCCCAGCTGGAGCCCTATTGTCAGCTTGCTGGTAACCAGTGTAGGCACTATGAGCAGCTCACCACCACAAGCAGCACCAGCTCCAGCCAAGTCTCCAAGACTCCGAGTAACTCACCAACGCCTGTTTCCATAGCGACACATCCGCGTCGAATGCCACTGGAGGAAGGCCACGCGCAGGGACACCGGAGGCAGGCGTTGTAGCAGCTACCGGAGACAGCAGACGGGGCATTGGATGTGAGCAGCTCTGACGAGCAATTTGTGGAAGGCCAGCATTTCTGTCAGAGGAGGAGTAATTTGAAACTGGGACTAGTCTGATTAGTGACAGGGGATACTTCAAGATTGGTAAGCCTCTCGGGAATAGGGAGAGGGCTGCCAGGGATATATGACGCTGGCTGTCAAATAATGTGTTGGCAGTTGGCAGTGGAGATATGTATTTGTTACAAGAGCTGTGTGGGCGATGAGCTATTCAGACAGTTTGCAGCACAGTCCTTGATGAGCCAATGCAATGAGCACCTCCCTCCATGAGCAGCTCCCACAGAGGCAAGCCTTTACCAATGAGCAGCTCTCCTGATCAGCACGTCCAGACCGAATTAGAGCTAGACAGAGCTCCCAGCTGATTGACTGTGAATTGAAGTGACTGTGGCCATGAATAGAGGCTCGAGCTGCTCAGACTAAGAAGACAGGCCTGACAGTGAGCAAGTCAAACCAGCACCCAACTGCTCCCAGTCCCTACTCTTCCCATGCTGGGAGGAGAAGAACTCGTCTGGCCTGCTCCCTAACTGATTGAGCAAGATTGCGGCAGTGGTGGTGAATGCTAGCAAGCCGCGAGCTGCTTGCGGCTCCTGCAGGTACTTTAAGTTGAGCTGCTCACCGCCGAGTGGCTGTTGTCAGTATTGGATCTATTGGCTGCGGGGAAGGCTGTGAGTGGAGTAACTCGGCATACACAGCAGTCAGAAAGCCATGTGGAGCTGGGTGTAGAGGGGAGGACGGCAGAAACAGAGTAGGTATAGCGTGGGAGTCTGTGTTTCCTTGTATGTTTTGATGGTGTGTTTTTGTATGTGTGGGCTTATTTTTACCAGCAGGGTTAATGTGCTCTGAGAGACCTTTTTAATAGGTTTAAAACAGGCCTGCCATGTGTAAGGCTTCATAGTCTAGTCTCCTATTCAAAACATTGGTGTGAATATGAAGTATAAATCTGCGAGACGTTAGCCAAGGCTTGTTTTACCACGAACTGTTAGCTGCCTCATGTGTTGTAGCTACATTAGAAAGGAATAAATTAATCGTAAACAAGAATGCATTTTTACAAATAATCAAAAGACCATAATATTCAGTCACCCAGCAGTGGCACTGGGTAATTTCCTTACAGTTGAGACGTTGCAGTGACATGATAACCCCATTAGAGATTATCTTGCATCAAATACTTTACTACTCCTGATTAACAAGACCTTGTTGTTTACTCCCCTGGTACTCTAACTATAGACAAAGTTATGCTAATCTTCGCCTTACTGCTGTCACATTCTATTGCAGTTTAGGGAAGAGGGAAGGGAGAGGGGATGCCATGAAAGAGGGCAGCTACCGTAGGGGGATGGAGGAGGGAATCCCCCAGTAGCCAGGATGTGTCCTCCTCCATGGTTTTGGCCTTTGGCTACTGGAGCAGAGAGAAGGAGGCAGTGGGGTGGGGGATGTGGACTGTTGTCGGACATGGAGCATGAGGGAGCAGGGCAGTGGGAGTAGGCTGAGGTTGTAATGTACAAGGCTGATATAGGAGGTGAGAGGAAGGTGTAGGGTATAAGGCTAATATAGTAGGGTGAGAGAAAGGTGTAGGGTATAGACACTATACACTGATAAAAAGAGGATAGAGCAGGTACATGGGGACATGTATTGGAGGGTACTCAGAGTAGACCCAGGAGTGCACATAGTTGAACTTAAACAAAGCCCAGTTCACATAAAGATCACTTCATGTGCATTTCCAGGCAGAATTGCATGTTGGCTACTGTGCTCGGAACGCGAAAGCACCATTGCCTTAGTGCATGGGACCAATGGCAATATTTATATCACTGGTAACGAGAGTGTCCGATAAAAAAGGTAAATGCGTACCTGATTCCTAAACGGAGAGCAGGAAATTAATATTAGCGTTTGTAAAGGGCAATCCTTCTAATGGAACCTGACTACAAAGAGACCTGAGACTGGCACTAGACTTCCAGGGGCATCACGCCTAAACACTCTGTAACACCTTTAAGGATCTTTAAAGACAGGGATGTAAGTTTTCAGAATTTTTTTAATCAGGTATGTCTAATAGATTTAACCAAATTTCCTTTCTTGCATCAAAGCTTTGTTAATGTTTCACTATTAATGCAGGATTTCTAAATGTGTCTTCAGAATTTTTCAAACAGTCTGACTTACCTCCCTGTAAAGATTGTGAGGTGCTTTACCGTATTAAGGATTCAACATCATGAAGCCGTCAAGCATCATGCAAACTATGTGGGAAGTATGCATCCAGCAGGGTTAGGATGGTACATGAATGTAGTGCCGCATTACTGCCTTTACTACTTTAGTGCACCTTTACATCAAAGATGTGCACCTGGGGGCATCGTGTAAACATTTCATGGTAAAACAAACGCTTGCTCTAGGCCAAATTGCCTCACCCAGTTGCCATTTGCACAGTACACAAAAGACAAGAGCCAATATAATTATACGAGTCATGGTATGTTTACGATATGTTTAACGGGTGAAGCCATTTTCTACAATTTTAATGGCCAGGAACCCCCCTATGCCATCCCACATAGTCCGCCTCTCAATGTACTGGCGTTGGATCTCTGTGAGATTGAACATCTGTTGATGCCCAGGGGTTGATACCCTCTGCTCGGCCCTGCCTGTAGCAGCGCTCTAGAGCTGGCTTCAGGACGGGTGATTACGGCAAAGACCATAGTCCACCCTAAGGGCGTCAAGGGCAATTCCGGGGCACACACCGATTTACGTCCTGCCTACGGCATGGACGCCATGAGATTACGTAACGTCGGTGAATTTGAAAAATGACGTTATCTTGCCCTCTGTGCACTTGTACCCATGGATAGGCATGGCAATGCTAGTACCCATATTAGCATATATGCTTTAACTCAGCACTTAGCCTACTACAAGACTTATACCTTATGGCCATATTGGCATTGCATGGCCGTAAATAGCTCTTAGGATACTTGCACATTATGCACTAATTTGTTAATATTTCTCAATGAACAATGAGAGTTTTATCATCCGAATATCAATTCATTTTCAGCAGTCGATTAGACCTTTGAGGGTCACGTAGTGCTTGAATACATCTTGCCCTGTGTTGATATGATTCATGAATGACAGGGCACCTCTTTTCCTGCTTTCCAAGGAACTCCTGCTTTTTCATAGGAATTTCTAAACATGACTACGGTAATTGTTCACAAAGAATTGGACAAATTGACAATATATTTCGTGTTTCGTGCATTATAACAACAATTGGTTTTTCCTTCAAGCACTCTGCCGTCAATAAATGTTTAACCACCTGATTACAGATTGCTGATTAAGCAGCAGTGTCCTGGTGGATGCTCTGTTTGATAAAGCTTCTTCATCTACCGCTGTGTAATCAGAACAAAGCAACACCAGATTGCCTTTCAACTTAATGGAGGCAACTATTTAGGGCAACTCTCGTAGTGTAAATTAACAGTTATCCAAATGGAATAGAGAAGTGGCCCATATGGGTAGAGTGTTAGATAAATGTGTAGGCTGTAGGTTGGCGGTTAAAATTGTAGCCACCTGACGTGAAGCCTTGGAATTCATGGACATTACCAGGTAGTGGCAAATCAGTTGCTCATACCCATAGATCTTGACAAATGGAATCATGCATTAATTCACTGACCGACTTAAAAGACATCTTTTATAGCCATAATTGATAATACCCATGCTTATTTCTGAACATCTCACAAAAGAAGGACTCAGAAGGGTGGAATATGACAGTCATTGATGTAGAAACTTAAACTGATAGATTTACCCAGTGGTGGAGGCCCTAGTGATGTGTGGAAGCCGGATATGGAAGGTAATGGATCAGAAACTACTACAGGGCTCGTCCCTTTTTGTAACTGGGCAGATGTGAATGAAATAATCCATCACGCCGTCTACCGTGTGCTGACATCCCCCTGCACCCCACACACTCACATTCAGACACCCAGACAAAACAAAAGAAAGGGGATCAGAGGGAATGAAATGCCACTACATTCATCTTGTTCCGTTGTGGAGTGTATTTTGTGTTGTTTTAGCGTCTTCACTATAAATACCTCCTATAGGGTGCTCGGTTCCGAGAGTACATTTTAGTATTAACTTATGACAAGGCTATTTAGATAGATGATTAGTATTCCATACAGCTCATACATATCATGTGCAGGAAGGTATTTGTCGTAGTCACTTAAACCATGGTAGGCAAGTGCTATATATGGAGTAGGGTTTGGTGTTAACAGGTGGTTAGGACAATATAGTTGCCTTCAGGTTTGCTCAATCTACCCGGGGACACTCGACCAACCCACAAATAAGGAATAATTCATCTCTAGGAATCTTTTTAGTTATCAGGTAATTGTCACCACGTTCTTGCCGTGTCAAATCCCTATATTAGCTGAAATGTACATTTTAGGCCTGTTCTGTTGTTCAATAGCCAGAACTAATAGAACTAACAGCTGTTAGCACACAGGTGATGTATAGGTCCATAGACACATTGATCGTGATAACCACACCCTGGATATCAGCAGCAGCAGCAGCTTGCGGCTGTTGGACCCAGTGATTATACACGGTCTGTTGGTCTCTACATCCTGTGTATGTACATGTGAACTCATACTGCTTATATGATTGTTATGTGTGGAAGGGGAGATACATTAAGCACCACTCCATGGTCGAATGAGAAGTTCATACACCAGGAACTGTCTTGGTGGCTCATGCAGGTCAGTATGCATTCAACAAAACTAATTCATGAGTTTTATTAGAGAAGTAGGGACTTGTCATTGTAAAGGGTTGTTAAAAGAGCAGTGGGATCTCATGTGCTCTTTTTGACTTGGTATTTTGTAAATGTTCCATTCTTCCAGGCATCCTTAATAAAATTATACTAAAATTACAAGTCTACTAGATACCCTTAAATACTAACTTCCTAACATCGTCTCTGCCTATGGTACCAGTAGGACTAGGACGGGCAAATTCTTACAAATACTAGTACCAGAAGCTATTCTTGCTACCATAACATAGTGCATCCAGGTAGGCTAGAGCATAGAAGGGAGGTCAGTGGACGGACAAGTAACTGTAGATAAGAGGATGATAGGTAGACAGGTACCCAGGCCGATAACATATCACTTGTTTGGACAAGCAGGCATATAAGGTGTGGAGCCCGACATCTAGAGATGTGACAATACAAAATCTTACTATTCTTGGAGCGGATGACCATTACCTCAATGCTCATGGACCTTCCCTGACCTTTTTCTGCAGCAGAGACCTAAAGAATGTGTATGAATTGGCTTCTATAGGTAGGCAGATAGCGGAGCTAATTGCAAGGCATATGTTTACAAGCGATGTACCTTAGAGGCTCTGTTGCAAATACTTATCAATTTGTATGTGAACAAAAGCTACAACCAAAGCAATGCTCTGAAACGTTGCAACCACCGATGACTGATTGTATACCGTTATGTTCTCATGTATTATAGAAATGATAGAGAGGGCCGCAGATGGAGAATGACAGAGCGATAAGCAGCAGTATTACCTTTGTTGGTTACTTCCTCAGCTTAGAGCCACACCCATTCTACACTGTAGAATGGGTGTGGCTCTCATGACTGTAGACCTATGGGTGTTCCGTACCTCCACAATTGTATTGTGGAGGTACGGAACACCCACAGGTCTACAGTGTACACCCATTTGAACCATTACCTGCCTTCACCCCTTCCCTCTGGTTCCTTTGGCCAGTACAAAAAAAAGTACATTGCTTCATGTCACCCAGTTTTAATTGCTCAGTATGATAAGAGAAAAAAAAAAATGCCGATCTAAAATGCCTCATGTCTGCAATATTTAAGGGGAGACAAGCTCCAAATGTCTTAACTGGACCGAGCCGGAATATTCTGGGTACCACACGCTAGAATCACCCTTTACACCCTCTACTAAACACATTACAAGATGCCTACCTCAGACTTTTGCTGACCACGTCGCCTGAAACAAATGACAGATTCCTTTCCCTAAGCACCATGCTGCCTCCCACCCCCTGCTCCCCCACCTGCTTGTTGCGCCCTGGGTTGACGACCTGGGGGCGGGGAGCAGCTCGTAAGGCATTGGTAAGTGGCGAGGGAGCAGCTCGTGGGCCGTGACGAGCTACTCGCGTCCAGCTGATTGCCTCGTGTCTGTGTCCTCTGTATGGGTACCGCCTAATGACCATAGGGAGGAGGGGGAGGGTTGGGGTTCAAAGGCTCTGTCCTTCGGTCAGCAACAGGGCCCGAATGGAAGTAGTACAGGTCATGTTAGGATGTAATGTTAAAGTTAACTCTGTATCAAAAACATTCATATGACTTAGGTGAATTTTATCCCCAATCATTTCATTTGAAGAGACTTTCAAGAAAACACATCTTCTCTGAATAGAGTACTTGAACATCATATCAGTGAAATCTGGAGAGAAAGCGTTCGGAAAGCTTAACAAATGATCCTCGGCCATCAAAGATGATGTTACGTAACTGTATATGGATATAGACACCTAGTAATAAGCCCATTACCGATAGAACACCATTCCATTATACTGGCCCCCAACTCATGCAGGCCCTAATATCAATAAATTGTCTGAACAATTATATTGATAGGTACATTGACAATGAGGAATTTGATATCTTTTTCCTGCCATGACTGAGTAGTCACCAGACAATGGCATGACCATCAATCTTACGGAAAGACCCACACCGTTCCAGTGTTGAAATTTGTCGGTATTTTCAATTTTTAAGACATGGAAAAAGTCTTATTATCGATGGCTGCAAATCTACATGAAAATCTCATTGGGGTGTCAGTTCCCAATGAAGAAGTAGATCTCAAACTGTGGGGCTCCAGCGGCCAATCAGCGGTCATGCATACTGATGACCTTTTTTGTCCTGATGAGGAGCTGTAGAGGAGCTGTATAGCTCCCCCTACATGTTATTTATAAAACTAATGGAGTGCAGTGGAATTGGTCTGTTGGTATTAGGGTGTTTGATCAAAGTTTGGTTTCCTATTGCAGGGTAGGTCCTGTGGAAATAATAGCCTTCAGGAGTAATCGGCCTTTAAAGACAAACACTGCCCGGTACACAGAAGCCACCTGGTGTCAGAAACCAAAACTCATCAGTTATACTATTTTAATGGTATTTCTTATCCCAACTGGACCACTTTACCTGTACATATTTTTTTTTTTTCAGTTCATTTTTGAATACTATAGATACATTAGAGATATCTATATGCCATTTGAATTCCCATAGGGTCTTATAGTTAATGGGGAAATTAATATTTTTTAAACCTTTTCATTTCAACTGTGACCCCCTATTTTTTTTCAAAATGTTTGTTTAGATGCCCTCTTTCAATCCAGAGGGTCTTGTAGAAAAATCAGCAAAGGATCAGTATCATGATATGAAAAAATAGTTTTTACCATTCGTTTCTATAGTTAAGGTATTTTATACTTAAATTGTCATACTGTAAAAGTAAGCACCGTGACAAAGGGATTGTTTTTGCATCAAACTAATATAATCCAGAGTTATTTGAGATTATCAGCAGCAGAAAACGTTCACCCCAAAGGACACATCCAGACAAGTACTCGAGAGTAGATACACGTATGTATGTATTACAGATTGATATTTCACAAATAGTCTGTAATTGCAACAGAAGAGAATCACTAAAATTCTACACTCAGGTCTGGTTACGGTTTACGTGTCGTATTTATAATATCAGAGAGACACTACACAGGCATAATTTGCTTTGCATTCTGAATATCTGAGGCAACCATCCAATATCTTGGCGTGATAAGGTTAAAGAATCCATAGGACCACTACTATTAACCCGTTTACGGCCTTATCACGCCTCCGGGTTACTGTTCCCTTGACTTCCTGATCCGCACTGCAGTATTCTGGTGAGTCTACTCATCACCGCAGAAGTTGGTGCATCATACCTCAGAGTTAATCATATGTTTTGGACCCCAAAATTTTCTCAAAAATAGGGGATGCGCCCCCTCCTTTTGGACCGCGCCCCCTCCTTCTCCAGATCCTGGATCCGCCACTGGCATTACATACATAGGGCTGATACATTCCCAAAGGTTCAGTAAGTACTGGGAAAAGGGGGGGGGTGTGCCCCCCACCCTTTAAATCGTCACTGAAATTACTTAACAGCCCTACATTCGTGTATCATGAAAACCAATATGCACAGTATATTACTACAGTCTGCGCTGTTGAAGGGCTGCAGCTATCTGTGCCTGTGGCTACTACTCCGTGACAGAGCCAATAGACATTGGGTTCTAACAGCTCTACACTGGCAGCACTTTGAACTGCCTTTGATGTTTGCTGCCTTGGCAGTCATGCCTTGTCGCTATTGATCATTGCCAAGTTGTAAAAAGCCTTTCCCACCAAGGATAATGACTGCTACACATGTAACATGTATCTAAAGTCTGTTAACCCCTTGAGTACAGTGTACTGCTTTAATCAGTTATACCCTTTTGTAGTTTTGACGCACATTTGAATTGCTGGTCAGTCTCGTCCAGTCGGGATTCAGGGAACTCCCTCTCTCGTGTTTGGGGACTGTGGGTCCCCATATTCTGGGGAATATTACTACGCATTGTACCTGCCTACATTTTACCACTACAGCAACCAGTGGCCAGAACTACTTTAACCATAAACACTGGTCGCCAGAGACGACTCACGCTAGTGGTCTACCTGGGGCCAGATTGATTGCTGGTGCCAGGTGAACAATCCACACTTATCAATTCATGAATCATGTGAGCCCTTTAGACATCATACACTCTTGGTGCATCGGTGCAACGCCTGTTGCATCATTAAAATAAATGTAGAAGAAATCCAATGTATCATGTCCTCTTTAAGGGGTTAAGTGTATCATTAGAGAACAATCTCGACACAGCCATTTCTGAATTTGCTTCCCTCTGTTCATTGAGCCAATGCTAATTGGGCATTGTCGTCGGGCGGAATAAATCATAATTGTTTTATTCGCATGCTGGCTTATCTGTAACTTCCGCTTCAGAATTAGAAGAATAGTCTAATCATCTACATAAGAACAAGACTCACATGATTGTCTCTTGTCTAAATGAATGGAGAAGTTCCCCTAAATAGGCCTGTGAATGGGCAAAATGTAGTTTCACTATAACTATAGAAGCTAAGGATAGATGATAAGAAGGTTGGGGTAGGTTCCCCTTCTAGGAACCAAAAGTAAGGGCGGTCACGGAATTTATTGATGTCCGCGATATGTGAGGTTTGACATGTGACTATTTATATTGTCACCTTTAGAAAAGACATGTTCTCAAAGCTACCCCATAATCATAAAACCAAAGTGAGAAGAAAGGATCACTTTCCAAGACATGATTGGTCAACTTGAGTTTAATAGCTTTGCTTCACTTCAAATATCTCTGCTATGATGTCAGTAACATCAAATGTATTTTATTTCAATTAGTTATCGAGGAAGTACCAAAACCTGTTCAGCAGCTCTCATGGAAAGTCCTTTTTCGTTGCTGCAGAAGTCTATAGGCAGTCTGCTATGGGCTACAAGTAGAACTGAAGCTGGTTCTGGTAACATGCACTGGCAATTTTTTTCCGCGCAGTGCGCGTGGATGAGCGAACCGCTGCTCAATCCAGTTTTCTGTTGATTTAATGAGTTTTCATTTAAAAAAAAAACCTACAAAAAAATCTTCGTAGACCTGAAAAAGGTTCTTCGTAAGCACCTCTCAACCAGAAACAGACTTTTTTTCAGTGTGGCCTTAGACAGTAGGAGGCTGTGGGGTTTCTCACCCTGTGGGCCAAGTGCCATCAGTCCTTACCACTACTACACTATCAAACCTTTAAGGACCACATAACACTCTATTTCAAAATATCCTTTGGTCGTCATGATACATAAAGTCAATATAGCGCTTGTAAGTAACTAACCAGGGCTGTGTTCATGTAGCATGTCAAATTGAAGTTGTCGATACACCTCGAAGGGTTATCCTCCACTTCCACGTTGATGCATGGTGGCAGCAAATGGACATAAACCTGGAGGTAATCCTTAAAGGTTTAAGGACAACGTGGGCGGTTTTGTGGCAACCTCAAGGAGTAATTGACGTCCTAATGAGCCCAATGTCAATTTAGACAACCTGGGGGAATATAGGGAGTGTGTAGCTAACCCAGGGGGATGAGTTAGATGTGTGGGTCCTGGAGGAATGGAGTAGTTGGATTAATGCCTCTGTCAGACGACTTCTAGTGCCTTCAAGTTTGCAATTGTTGTTATAGCAATTGCCTTTCTCGTCACTCACAAGTAAGAACCGATGTACACAAAGTGAAGTTTAACATTGAGACTGGAAATAAGACTGTATTGGCTGGCAGATGATGTAATGGGATTTCCCTTATCCTAAAACAAGCAGTGATTGAAGCTCTATATCAAGATGATAATGACTTGCCATTCATGAAGGTAATGACGATAGGACAGGTATGTGGCGAACAATCACCTTTAACAAAGCTTCAGAACCTGAAAATTTATTATGTGTACTCGGTAGCGGATTTAAAGGAGGTTCGAGGGGAAGACCCCCCGTTTTGGGGGAAAGTTTCATTTTTTTTTCTGTTGTAATGTTTGCTTTAGGAAACAATGGGGAAGAAATCCTTCAATGGTGCACCCCCACACTTTCAAATTTCTGGATCTGCCACGGCTGTACAATTAAGCTCACACTTCTTCTAACACGTTGGCAATTGGGAACTCCGACCCTTCATTCAATGTTGGCTGCGCAGTCTTTTGAACAATTGAATGCTTCAAGCTCCATCAATCCAAATGGAAAGCCCCCCTGATGAACCACTCACACGTTTTTAGATATTTTCAATTAAAAAAGGCAAAACAATGGTTTTGTTATCAATGACCACAAATCTATGCGAAACTCCCATTTTTTCTAGTGACAAAGTGGATCTCCGGCTCAGGGCCAAGTCACCAATCATGCATACTGATGACCTTTTTGTCCAATTGAAACGTTTGGAATTGAAAATATTTTGGTTAAAGGACATGTCGCATTGACAGAAAGGCTTTGATGATGATTTTGCTTCAATGAACACATGATTTATACCGTTCATGAATACCCAGCACTATCCCAATAGGAATCTATACAATGAGTGCTTCCAGATTAACTTAAGGGGGCATCCATTAATTATGTACGCATATTTTCTCGAAAAATAGACCCCCTCCCCATCCCCCTTGTTGCACTATGAACGCATTGGGACACCTCCCCCCCTTGCTTACATACTTTTCTACCAGACCCCCCCCCCATTGCAAGGGAAGGTGGTAGGGTTCTCCACTGTAGAAACAAATGAAATGACCAAATGAATCTAATTTACACTTTTAATTATTAGGAACCAATACACAAAATATAACCCTCAATTGCTATTTCCCTACAGGGTCTACTTAAAAAATAACTTACCTTTGCCAAGGTTGCTAACGCACATTCATGGCTCTGCAGGGCTATTTCTTTACAACTGATAGTCACAGATCATCGTCAAATGGGTTGGCAAGGGGGTCCCAAAACAAATCAGCAGTAGCATCTATTCCTTTTGCATACATAAACTACAAGTGTTGGTGTATAGGGCCTATAAATGAGGGAAGGTTAAATATGTTAAGTATTTCTGTACCAGCTCGCCAAAGTGAGGTATGCCGATTACCGTGAGGACACGTCTACGACCTTACCTCTATGCAGAAATACATAGGAAACAGATGTTTCACATGCAGTATACCCCAATGATTGTTAATAAGATGTTAGAAAACATCCCAAGCATTCAAGGAAATCACTTTTCTTGTACACTTTTGGGCATTTTATGCTATTTTTGGCTACAGAGAGGATAACATGTCTTCTGAAAAGCCTAGCATAAACTGACATGCTTCTTTCCAGTTAGCAACTTATTTTACCATGAACAGATAAAAATCCCTTCAGGTTTACAATGGTATAATAGATATGGGGGCAGTGGATTGATGTGTCTGCTGCAGAACAGCTGTAAAAAGGTCGTAGACGTGTCCTCGTGGCCTCTACGAGCTTCTGCAACTAGGCAAAGTAAAGTGAATTAAAATGCCTTTAATTGGTTCCTATGATATTCCATTGATATGTTCTGTTCTTAACTGTTTACTTTACATCACCAAACCTCTGTTATACCCTGTTATAGTGGAATTACCCTGGTTTGATGTAATAAAGGTTGTACAAGTTTGGTCAACTTTTTTGGCTATAGGGTGTTTTTCATCGGAAAACCATAAATTATGACTTTCTTACTTATAGGTTAGTGGCATTTAGGGGCCAGGTAGTTTGGTACACTAGCTCTAAATGTTATTGACTGAAATATAAAGGTGGGGGACCAAGCACAGTGGGCTAAGACGCTTAATACGCGGTCGTAGACATGTCCTCATGGTCGTAGACGTGTCCTTGTATCATTAGTGAACTTAACACTATTGCCACTATACCTTTTCTGATGGGAGTTATGATTGGTATTGCCTTCCTAGGATACCTATACATAATTACTTCTTTATGTAACAATATTCAACCTGCCTTGGTCATTTGGCACTACCCTCCCTTAGACATTGCCCTCCACTGATATTTTTTAAGGTTTCCTGATAAGAATAGGGACACACACATGTAACAACAAACAATAACAATTTATTGAACAGGTCATCACACAGTAAAAGGCTGGAACATTATGTACAACACCAATCTCTCCAGGTAATGTGCTCTTATAAGCAGCATTTGCCGCCAGTCGTAGATGTGTCCCTGGTCATAGACATGTTCTCACGGTCGTAGATGTGTCCTCACTAAGACTTTTCTTATGATATCTCTGGATCTATGCAGAATCTATTAACCAAACTTACAGGATTTATTACTCTCATATGGAGGTATAAGGGCCACATAATAAGAATAGTTAAATATAAAACACCTAGCAGCTATGAGTGCATGTATGGTCGAAGACGTGTCCATGCGTAAACTACCCCAAAATCAATTCATAGCCTCTGGGACATACAGTTTTACAGGCAGGTTCATTATTCTTTATGGGCTACATAGGTACATGTAAGATCTCTACCTGATAAATTTTACTAGTCCATCCACTGTGTCTTTCTTTGTGCCAAACAAGCTAAAAAAGGTTGTACGTAGACGTGTCCTCATGATGATTACACCAAAGGTTTTTTCTACCTGGTCACCACAAAAGATAATGCATAGACCCCAAAATATTACAAAAAGATTCTCTACCCTAGGGGGTATCATAGGTGAAATGAATAAGGATTTGGCTCTTTATTTTTCTTTTGGTAGCAAGGGAAACAAATTAGTTCCTCGCTTTTACCCAAAAAATCACCCTTTTTGGCTGTTCTGTCCCCTGTAGCTCACTTATTATGCTTCACAGATAGGCAAAACCATGGTTCCCCTTCAAGCCCTAAGCCTTGACAACCAGAATACATAAATAACACAACTATATCTCTTATTTTGTAGAATCTATTGAATGGGAGGCAAAGACAATCTATTTGACGATGATCTGTGAGTATTAGTCATACACCTTATGCGTACACAAGGAGTATGCTAAAATGGCCCTGGACCCCCTCCCTCCCCTTTGTATGCATCTGTACGCATTTGGCCTTACCCCCTCCCCCCTCTTGATGCGTACATAAATAATGGAAGCCCCCTAAGGAGGAATGGGGCATTAAGAAACAACATAAATTGTTAGAGCATTATATCGTCCCTCCCATGTGGTATGAATGGACTGTTTTATTTAGGAAACGACGATTTCTTCCACATATTGTAATCCTTGTTAGCAAATCGAAACAAATAATGTCGGGCCCACAAGGTACATGCCACATAATTATGTAATGCCCTACAAATGTGTTGAATGTCTCGATCTGAAAACAATGTCCGAAATGATCACAAGGACATTTTATTCCGTAGACTAGAGCCTGAGTTATTCTCGTGTGACCAATCCATTGTCCTTGACATTTTCAATTGGAAAGACCAGAGGTATGAATTGTTAAGTTCACTTGAAATGCAAAACTACCTCCAGAATGTCACGATCTCACAATTAGCAAATGTTGGAATGTAGCCGCACGCAACTTTAACTCAGTGGTAACGTGATCCTGCCGAGAAGGCTAGTGTCCAAAATAATTAAATCCAACTCCTCTCAAATGACGCTTTGCATATATACTACTCACGACTTAGGCTGTAACAAACGTACGTCACTACATTGCTTATCCCATTCCCCTCTTTGTCAGCAATAAACATTATTAAACATGTATCGAGAGATAGTATGGGATAATTTGATGTGTGACAATGGGTTTAATGGCAGGGAATTCAAGCAAGACGTTGAAAGGTGATGTGGATTCTTAAAGCTATTAGTATTACCGATACTTCATTGATATCTGAGTGACCGAATCTGTCTTGATCCTCTTCATATGATATTATTGTAACGCGTGAAACGGTCTTGATCAGTATTTTTTTTTATGGGGATTAACTGATTGCTGTAGAGGTTCACACGACGAGTTGTTCTAACCAAGCTAAACTGTTGGAAACCAACTACAGGCATGTAAGCAGTAAAGTATATTCGATCATAAATACATGCGATGGGGGTGACCTGAAATATTCATATCGTTCAACCTTACACATCTGACTCCTAGGGAAAGCTCAAGTCATGGCACTCCTATTTATGGTTTCCTCATAATATTCTATTTATGGTCATGTTTAGCACGCCCACTAAGGCCCAGCATCAAGGCCTTCTTACACGAGAACAATTGATGAGCTCCCCCTTATCAGATTCATTAGGTGCTTATACTTGAGCACACAAATTAGCGACTGCTGCCGGAAGTGGACGTTGTGATGTCATGTAACGAGCATGCGCAGTGATGGACGACCTTGTGGTGACCCCTGCACCTTGAGGATCATTGGTTCCAGTAGACAGAGTGGAGGTTTAGATGGTATAGAGCTGGGTGGACAATGGGCACTTGGAGTTAATGAGAAAAAGTTGAGCTTTTAGCACATGACACTGTAAGCACATTTGATTTAGTCCACCTAGGCTATGGTATTGATGTTAAGTAAATACATTTTTAAAGGTCAAGTATCCTTTGAATTCTGATTGGATAGCCGATCACGATGTCATTATAGGCGTACTGTAAAGTGTAATGCAGATTGTATGAAGTTAAAAATGAGAAGAGATGCACATGTCGAGTCCCATAGGCCCTTAAGTTACATATATACATTGGGAGTCAGAGCACATCATGGTGGATTAAAAGAGGTCATGTGTCCTGCCAACCTAGAACTGAATAATGCAGAGGCAGCAGAATATTTGAACCTTCTGTCAGGCAGGTCCCATGTACACGAGGTGCTCTCTGTCTGTGGTTAGACGACCCACTGGGGCCTTATACCTGGTACCCATGGTGACCGATGATCTGGCAATGGCAGGAGGATGAGAAGCAGGTAGTAGAGGTCAGGGGCCACAGCCATCTATTAGCATAATTCCTATGTACATAGGCATGCAGCTCAGTGGTTCCATGCGGATCAGAGAGTTATCCTTATATACCTGGAGGTATTTAGACTTGTAGTCTATATATTTTTTTGGACAGAAGTTACCTAAACACTGCAGTGACCAGTATATTTATAAAGTACATTAGATGTTCTAAGTCTGAACTTTAATGGATGATGACCTCTCAGTACGCCATACACTGTGTCCAGGCGTCAAGGCCAACTCCCGGTAAGGATGTGACTGGAATGTAGAGGGTAAGAATCCACTCCCAGTGTCTCTAACTTTGACAGCACTATAGATCCATGCTGCAAGTAATGCTCTGAGGTCCTTGTTAAAAGAATATCTTCATCTTCCTGCATTTAAAATGATTTCAAATTTGATATGATATCAAAATGTTTTTGTTTATAAAGGGCTTAACATCATTTGGGATCAGCTTCCTTTGTGAATCCCCTGATATTTTATGAAACAAATTCGGACTTTGTAAAAGTTGTCCTTTCTTGCTGAAGTGGTCTATATTGGAGAGACACCTAGCGGTTGGCAAGTCAGCCAATGATGGCGCTTGTCCCCGGCCTGTCTGACTTCACTATGGCCATACACGTCGGGGATCAGTGGAGGCCTGACACCCATATGGTCCCCTCTCTTCCTGCCCCTGAGTCAGTCTCCAAGCACCTACCTTCATTAACGCTCCACAGCACGAATTCAATACGAGCCTGTGATTGCGAGAGTGGGAGGAGGTAGTTTGGAGGGACATGGCTTGGCATCTTGGAATTCTCCTTTATTGGCTGATGGCCGGCAGGCCCTTGTAGCCACTGGAGGAGGACCTGGGTAATCCCCTCCTAGCCTCGCCTCCATGGTCCTGCCTTAACTTCAGCCCCTCTGGACTCACCCATCAAGCCCCTCTGTCCATTGGCCTGCCTCAACCTCAATCATTCCATGCAGACCCAGGCCAAACTAATATGCTATTCTAACTCTACACTTTTATGCCCTTTAAGTATAGCATAATGCCCTTTACAGGTGTCAGTATGATTCATGAATACAGCAGCGGTATGCAGCTCAGCGGTGCTGATGCAGCTGTGCAACGGAGAATACACTCCTCCAAATTCTACATGATGCACCGATACAGTGAGGGTTAAGAAACATAACTGGTTGTGAGGTGGTGCATCACAGTGTCAAATAAAAGTGAACCTAAATTATTATGCCGTCTGAAAAGGGCTACCTTTGCAAAACCGCATGTAGCTTTCTTCCACAAGCTTGGTCGCTACCCTTTAACTCATAGTTCATACGGTGATTATACCATCGCTAATGTTTTTACCCTCGCACTTCGACTCTGTCAGGAATCTCTGCCATTTGTCCACAATGTGCCAGTTTAGGGCCAATGGCATTTGACTGTCCGAGGCATTGTCCCCTCTACACAATTGATTTCTTGGCGTTTTGATACTGATAACTTTCAAGCCATTGAAAGCCTACTCAAACTATAGAGTTTAACCAACAAAGAAATCTTTCCAACTCTACATACCATTGTAGGCAAGGGCCAGTTTTTTAAAAAGGTCCCATTTTACTTCACAGAGTGAAGGTCAAAGTGCAGTATAATGTTTAATATAGCTTTGATATTGTGGCATGCCAGAAACAATAGCTCTCTGTATGACACTAACAAGGAAGGTGTCTTGTTCCCTTTAGCAGTATATGACACATGTCTCCTGTACACTAGACGTGCTGTCAACCCATGCTGTCAGCCGACGTCACTAATAAACTTTACTCGGCAACAAACCTCGTTAACCATGGGCTGGGAGATCAATATCTCGGCGGAAATATGGCATAAGAAGTGACTAAACATCAGATCCTCACTAGGATCCATGGCCTGGTGTTGAGTTTCATCACTAGATATGAGGACCTCACAGGGGCCTGCAGCCTGCTGTACAAAATCATGTGCACATACTATAGTGCTGTATGTGAGGACCTCACCAGGGCCTGTAGCCTGCTGAACAGTACCATGTATCATGGCGCTGTATGTAAGGACCTCACCAGGGCCTGTAGCCTGCTGAACAGTACCATGTATCATGGTGCTACATGTGGGGACCTCACCAGGGCCTGTAGCCTGCGGAACAGTACCATGTATCATGGTGCTACATGTGGGGACCTCACCAGGGCCTGTAGCCTGCGGAACAGTATCATGTAGCATGGTGCTACATGTGGGGACCCCACCAGGGCCTGTAGCCTGCTGAACAGTACCATGTAACATGGTGCTACATGTGGGGACCTCACCAGTGCCTGTAGCCTGCTGAACAGTACCATGTATCATGGTGCTACATGTGGGGACCTCACCAGGGCCTGTAGCCTGCGGAACAGTATCATGTAGCATGGTGCTACATGTGGGGACCCCACCAGGGCCTGTAGCCTGCTGAACAGTACCATGTATCATGGTGCTACATGTGGGGACCTCACCAGGGCCTGTAGCCTGCTGAACAGTACCATGTATCATGGTGCTACATGTGGGGACCTCACCAGGGCCTGTAGCCTGCGGAACAGTACCATGTATCATGGTGCTACATGTGGGGACCTCACCAGGGCCTGTAGCCTGCGGAACAGTATCATGTAGCATGGTGCTACATGTGGGGACCCCACCAGGGCCTGTAGCCTGCTGAACAGTACCATGTATCATGGTGCTACATGTGGGGACCTCACCAGGGCCTGTAGCCTGCTGAACAGTACCATGTATCATGGTGCTACATGTGGGGACCTCACCAGGGCCTGTAGCCTGCGGAACAGTACCATGTATCATGGTGCTACAGACTCCTCCACACAACCCACAACACAAGCAGACAAATGTCTGCTGATATTTTGTGTGGTCTAGTCTATACTTAATACTAGACCATGTATCATTGGCTTAACCTGCTCTGCAGTAATCATGTAGCATGGTGCTACATGTGAGGACCTCATGAGGGGATGTAGTCTGCTGTACAGTATCATGTGTCATGGTACCAGGAATGAGGAGCTTACCAGGCCATTGATCTTAATGTTTACACAATAATGAGTTATCAAGTGCCACATTCTCATACGATATTTGACCTAATTGGGCTTAATGCTGTCCTTTGTAAGTCTGAATACACCCATTGTCATCAGGTACATGGTAACTATGTGTTTCATCACATGCTATACCTCCCCTTTGTCACCTGTGTTATGAGTTCTATGAACCCCACGCCTTAATCAATCATTAATGACAAAGAGAGACATTCCATGATTGCATAATTAGCACGCTGGTGATAAATGGTATGATTTGTTGATCAATATCACATACAAGGTTATATTCTCGCTGTTGTTATGGCTGTAATGAAGTGTAGGGTAAATTCACCCTGAGACGGACACATACCTTAAGTCGGACACCTCCAGTCAAAGTTTTCACAATTAAGCAAGTTATTATGATATTTTCCACTCATAGTAGATAATACTTCAACTGTTGGTCTTACATCTGAAGTTAAAATAACAGCATAATATGTTGCTTCATGCTCTTTTAATACCATAAACATGCTATGTATTTCATGAATCTGGAGCAGAATTCATTGAGCCAAATGAAAAAAAAGTTCAAATGATTTGTCAGCTCACTTCCTATTATAGATGGGCTATAACTCTTGACATATATGAAAACATACATATTTCTACTTCAAGTCCATTCAAACAGAAATCAAAGAATAGATTAAGTTTTGCCAGAATGTCCAATTAAAGTATCCTGTTCATCTCTATCTTCATACCTGCAAACTTCTCAGTTTTCTCAGTTTTTCTATGATCCATCCGGGTCAATCTTGTGATTCACCCAGATCCAATGAGATATCATTTTACCATTTATATAGGGGGTGGTCTTAGAAAATATCTGATACAAGTGTAACAAGGGTATCAGCCATCCACAAAAAGCACCAGAATACACCATTTGACTTCTAAAAATTCATTTTTTTTCTGGGGAAGACCCTTGGAAGTGTTTAAGCACACTTCCAAGGAAAATCTCATCACATTTAGGGCTCAGTTTTTTCTCATCTGGAGTTTGCATGTATGTATCTTAACTCGGACACCAATTTCACCAAACTCAGACACCGCAAGCCATATGGAGTCCCATGCTATGTAGGTTGTGTGCAATGCACCAGAGAGCAATTATGAGCCAATGTATGACCATGCCTATAACCAATTTATACAATCGTTGCTGTATGTGAAAATATGAATGAAAGAACATGCTTGACCCTTCTTGTATGTATGATAAGGCTTCCTCATTATAAAAAGTACCCAAATAGATTGAATTTCTCTATCACTTTCAAATATTCCTGGATGAACCATCTGATTTGATGCTATACAGCCTAGGTGTCCGACTTCAGGTGTATAGTTATCATCCCCTGTCCGTCTCAAGGTGAAATTTCAAGTTTTGAGCTTCCAAAGTTCAAATATCATTTCCCCCAATACACATACATTAGACCAGTAGAAAAATGACATGACCATGCGCCCTGCACTAAGGGCCCTTTTCACAGATCCTGTCACATATATTATCATCATGCCCAGATAATCTATCGTTAACACTTTAAGAACCATCTATAATGGCCCCAAATTTTCATTTGGAGGTACCCCGGAGTCACTTGCTAGGGCTGCATTTGCGCATAATAATGACCAGAGCTCACCATGCATTAGGGAAGTAATATATAATGCATAGACTTGCACGAGTTGGCTTGAGGGGGTGATAGAAGCATGAGCCATAGGCGAATGCTTATATCAAACCTCTGAAGCCAACGAGTGCAAGTCTATTCATTATATATTGCCCTTATAACACGGTTTCCACCATTAATTCTAAGTATCTACCTTCAAAAATGATGTAATCCATTCATTTCTTATGTGAGTCGACAAGACGACCCTCCGCCATCTTGGTTGTGCGTCTTCCCCGTTCTGTAAACACTACAGGTGCCGCCGCCTGGTGTGTACAGAATGGATTATATTTTAGACTGGCGCAGCTCTGTCTCGACGTGTTCGCAGTAGTAGGTCTATGAGAGTTGGACTTTGTGGAGTTCACCAGCCTAACCATACGGGTCACCGTGAATTATGAGTGCTTCATCGCGAGATATAGGAACTGATATTATCCATTTTCGGCACTGAAAACTCTCTAACCGTGTTATAAAGTAGGCTGTTTGGTCCCAGAAGGCCGGGTTGCTTTTGAAGTTGTTCATATTTTGGATGTAGGATATCTGCTACTGGTCCCTTGCTGCCATCTGGAGTGGTGGTCTGGTATTGCGTGAGGGGGTTCTATCACACTCACGCTTAACCCTTCCCCCTTCCCCTACGCCAGCTCCCTTCCATAGCCCCACAGCCTTCCCTAACCCTATCCTCCATGTCTCCGAGTTCCCAGGTGACCTGTTATCGCCTTCTGGCACCGGTTCCCTGTCCGACCAAAGAGGCTGGTTCCATCATAGGTGTTAGACTGCTACCTCTCCCCTTCGTCCCAGCCAAGAAACACCCGACCTGGAACACCCAAGGTCCGCTCCAAGCTTTTAGGAACGTCCGCCATCTGCCTCTTTTGGATATAGCCTGGGCTTTAGGCTATAACTGTTATGTTATTTTAAGTCTCCATAGAGAAGGAGTTATTTATAGCAGGCATAGATAAAGGTGTCTCAGGGGATTGACAAAAGGCAAATGGTCGGTTTCCACTGACTCAAAGTAAAAGCTGAAATACGATGAAGGCAATTATAATAGAGATTGAAAATTTGTTTATCGATTGCGCAGAAAGTTGTTTACCCCGGAGCATTTTATGTTTTAACATTATCTTTGCTCATCACGGTCACATGTTAAAACTGTTGTTGAACAGATCAATGTTGTCTGCCCCTGGAACAAAAGAACAACATTGTGGCTCTTCAATAAAAGACCTATTGTTTTTACTCTCTCTTTGAAGAACAAACAAAGCCTGTAACCAGCCTGAAAAAGCTACCTCCCCACGGCTTAATTGGACAAAAATGTGCAGAAATCGGCTATTTCTTTCCAAAGTATGCTATTTATGTAGAACACGTCTTCCTGATCATAACAATAACGCCATTTAATTTGGTCTGACCTTCAATTATCTTTATTGGTCACAGTCCATTAAACAGTGACTCTTGTTGATGTTGTTTTGAAAACCATCAGCTGTAGATAAACATGTAATAAAACGCCTATAACCATGTTCACCCATTAGGTCATTTTGATTAATTCTGCACTATTGAGTCTGGAGCATGGACTTATGAATTTGCAGATTGAAAAATAAATCGTGATAATTTATTTTTGATACTTCAAGAATTCTTGTTTCACTCTTAGTAGTTCAGTAAAAAGGTGTCCCTGATAAAACATTTTATAATGATTTGGCTTCAATAGTTGAAAAAGTTTTGTTTTACTTAAAATAGGGCACTCGGGAATCTTTTGTGTTAAAAGTTGTTTAACCCCTATCTTTTCTGTTTTACAGGCCTTTCAAGATGATGACTCGGTGACAAATGACTTGTAACGTCCCATGGCCTGCGTTGCCATGGTGAAGACCCCAACCAGTAAGGATGCGCATCATGCCTCGTGTCCTCTTCCTGCTGTTTGCGCTGTCTGCGCTGACTCTCATGTTCATCATCAAGTGTGGCATCAACATCGACAGCCACCTCTTGACAAGGGATGATGCTGGAGCTCTGCTGTCATTGACCATGCCAGGAAAGGACTACTACGAAGAGGTTCTCCACAAGCAGCGCAGTCAACAGGACCTGCAGGTGAAGGCACTCAGGGCACGCATCACTGAACTTGAGGGTCAGCTTCAAGATACCAAGAAACAGCTCAACCACAGCAAACACTTTAGTTTGAAGTCTGCTGAGTCAGAGTCCAACTACAAGAATAGGGTGTTGTTCTATGATGACTTCTTCTCACAGAAGCTGCGCGACTCGGAGATCACCCACGGGGTACCTCTCCACAATGAGTATGAGGTAATCCCCTTTTGTCGCTTTACGCTGAACAGGATCTACTTGGTGGACCCTGGGATGGGTAAGCGAGTAGTGGAGAAACCTATCGGGTTCAAGAAGAAAGATCTCCATGAAGTTGTGCAGTATGCTGTAGAGAAGCTGAATTTGGAGCGAAAAGACAGTGAATCACAATATACAATGGAGGACTTCAGAGAGGGAATCTACAGAACTGAGCCTAGTATGGGTACACACTATGAGCTACACTTTAAAAATCTGGACTCACCAGATGAGAGTGGCTACCAAACTGTGGCTCTAACTAGACCATTTGGACCCATTCACCTAGTCAGCAGTGAAGCAGTTAACCCCAAGAAAGAAGTGATAAATATTATTTTACCCCTTGCTGGCAGAACTGACAAGTTTCAGGGTTTCATGGACCGCTTTGTGCGGGTTTGTATACACAATGACAAGCATGTCTTCTTAACTGTTGTTTACTTTGGCACAGAAGGACTCAATGAAGTAAAGAACATTTTGGGTAAAGTTTCCAAGAAATACCACTTCAAAAATATGAAGTTAGTAACTCTAAATGAGGGTTTCTCTAGAGGCAGAGGCCTCCAAGTTGGCTCCCAAAGTTGGACAAAAGGGGATGTGGTGCTCTTCTTGTGTGATGTAGACATTGTATTCAACAACGAATTCCTTGACCGGTGTCGTCTTAACACTGAAAAGGGTAAAAAGGTATACTACCCGATGGTGTTTAGTTTATATAATCCCACAGTTGTATATTCCTTACACAACTTGGATGTACCACAAGAGGAAGAACAACTCATTATTTCCAAGGACACTGGTTTCTGGAGAGACTTTGGTTTTGGCATGACTTGTCAGTATCGCTCAGACTTTATGACCATTAAAGGTTTCGATGAGCAGATTGTCGGTTGGGGCATGGAGGATGTCCTTCTCTATAGGAAGTATGTAAAAAGCGACTTAATGGTGGTTCGTGCCACGGACCCAGGAATATTCCACCTGTGGCATAGTAAGAACTGTAATCCTGATTTGCCATGGGAACAGTATCGGGGCTGCATTCGCTCAAAGGCGCTTAACGAAGCCTCACATGCCCAACTTGGAATGCTTGCCTTTAAGGAGGAGGTTGATGTTCATCACAGAAACATGTTGTTGAATATGGAGAACAATGCTGTCAACAATGCCAACCATGAACCTAGCAAACACAGTCCCCAAGGACAGAGGTAGCACATTGAGCCCACCTCCCCCCCTGTACCCGCGGGGGCCAAGGTAGTCAACTCACCTCTAGGGTTGTGATTGTTGTACAAAGTCTGGAAATTATGACTTGCATGATAAGGATTTATTTGTGTTTAATTTTATTCTCTGGGGTAAATGGATAAGAGTGCCTACTGTAAATGGAATAAGGTTGTGTGGTAGCTTTAGTTATGCCGCCTACTGCGTTCAATTCATGACAAATCTATTACGTCTAGTGTTCATTTCTTAGTACATTAACTTGAGGATTTGAGAATACCCAAATGACACCCAAATATCATCTGGTATAATGAAGGAACCTGTATAGGTCAGGATAGCAAAGTGAAAGCAATCATAGTGTTGTGTGAGTTGTAAGAGAAACCCTGTGTCATTTAACCATCCATCAATATTACCATGACTATCACCTGCCTATTAATGTTTTTAATGGGTTCCTCAACTCTAGCTGATTTTGCAATTCAATGTTATGTCATTGATACCAGCATTTTATCATCCCTCCAGACCATTTACCGAGGAAAGGAATTAGTTTGGAAAAATAAGATTGAAAAAAGAAAGTTGCCTCCAATGGAAGAGAAGTTCACATACCTTGGCCAGCTGCAATCATTCATTTTGATTGCAATGCTCTATTTAAAAGAGAGGGAAAGGTGCTTCCACAGAGTAAAGTGTGTGTGTCTCTGGTGCCCATACTAGTATACAAATTGTAATTGATCCCCAAGACAGCAGAGCTAGTATAGCTGGTATAGTGTAATCATGCCACAGATTCCAAAATATATCAGCCAATAGACAGTATTACCTTGCTCATTGCAAACTTCATATCCACATGTTGCATTTTGTCCATGACATAAACCATGCCCCAATGTCAGTAAGTGTTTTACAAATATCATGTCCCAATGATGCAAAACCCAAACTCCCTTGCCTTCATCTCATATGAATGTACGGTATACCCAGTGTATTTGTCGTTCACAGCCAGATCTAGTATCAGTCAAGGCCTCATGCAAATTTGTTGTCATGATGTATGAAGAGTGCAACTCACCACGAATGCATACCTATAAACCTCAAGCCAATCATGAGGCCCCTAATGGATGGGCAAGATGCATGAGAGCAGTGCCAGTGAGTAACTTTCCACACAATTGTGCTTGTGCATCATGACAACAGATTTCACTGAAGCCTTGAGGCACTGTGTTGTCCTTTTTGCAGGGTTATGCATAGGTTTTATTCATAAAACTAGTATTACATTGGTTACTTCATAATCATCTGGTGCTGAAACTGACTGCATGTCTTAAAAGACAATCCCAAAGAAGGTATGTCAGTAACATAGCATGCTTGCTCGTCCCTGCAGTTCAAGCTCGACATACTGTTAATACTGAACCACAAACAGGATGTACGTAGTATTAGACAAACCTATCAGGATGTAATTTATGGCAGTGTTTCATTCATTGTGTGTTTTAAACCTTGTGAGTTTGTACCACAGGACCAAAGATGATGTTAGTGTCTACTTAGTTTTAACATGTGTGCCATTGACATTATATCGATTATCGACACATAACACTGTTCATGATTATAGTGAAACACAAAAGGTACATTAAAAATTCAAACCTCTGTAACATCTTTAGGAAATTGTCAATTGGAATTATTACAAGATTCATCCACACCATTTTGTGAGAAATTTCAATTCGCTTATCATTTTTTTTATCACACCCTAATTTGGATGGAATTAGGGTGTGATTGGAAAGCATGTAATCCTAGAAAGTGATTAGATTCTTAAGTTTGAGAGACATCAATGTGCTCGCTGTACACAGGAATTGTAATAGTGTGCACTATTGGAAAATTCTGTAAATATAGTCAAAATTATCATAGGGTTAACAGAATTACAACACAACAATAGAATGAGCAAAGGATAGGTTCAATGTAATGCATACTGTACTTAGTCGCAAATAAGAAACAATGAAACAATAACGTATAAATAGTGACCTGAAATGTTTTGTCAATTCAAAATATGTCGGGTTCATGTGGATTTTCTTATCTATTTTTGTATTGTTATGTTCTTTCTCTCTCAAAGAGGTTGCCATAATAAAGAAAGATCGTCACTAGTCAGAAGCAGAATGCATAATTTGAAATATCTTTTCATCAGAATTATGATTGTTCTACATGGTGTTTTTTTATTTATGTTCGTTGGGGCCACAGCATGTAATGTAAGAAAATGACAATTATATCAAAATACCACGTCTGTTGGCTTCCATACGGACCATGAATGTCACTGTAGACTGAACAGGGTTCTCCACGCACGGTATCTAGGCCTATACCGACGTGCTGCCGGTGTACTTTTTCTCAGCTTTTGGGGAATTGGAAAGGGAAATTTCAAAGCCAATAAGGGGCCAATTACAAATTGATTAGCTTCTTCTAGTGAGATTAGCTCAGATGAAATGTGCAATAATAATTCTGGGGAAGTTATGATGTTGGGGAAAGGTAAATTAAGTCTTTTTCATTTAAAAAAGGATTAAGGTCACTGTATATAACATGTATATTGAAATCAACAAGAAATAAAAGACAATGTTAAAAGCCTTGTGTGGAACTCCTTTAACTTTGATCTCAATTATTTTAACCACAAACTGGACTGTGTGATCCAATGCCAAACTATCGAACTAAAACAACTGTGGGACGTATATTCTTTTAGGAGGGTTGGCAGAGGTAGTATTTAAAATGGTTAACCCTTTGTTAGAGAGATTCCGTTCATGACAGTCTAAGTCCGTCTAAAACGAGTCCCTTGTTATCTGGAAGTACAATGTACTAGAGTAGCATGCCCGGTCCCTGCACTCAGCATTAAAAGGGGACGTCACCTGCATTCTCCATGTGCAAAAACACCCCCTTATCCACTGATTTTAAGTTGGAAAAACACCCCTTATTCCAGAAAAACACTGATTTTTAGAGACTTAAAAACCCTAATTATTAAGAAACACTGATTTCTGAGAACATAAAACACCCCTTTTTATAGGAAACAGACGGTGTTATAGGCATTTATCTGCAAGACATCCAACCCTCTAAAAATAGGCCCCTTATCTGAAAATCCATGGAGTTTCCTTGAGAAAAATTGACCCCTTATTTTAAATTCACTGATTTTTGGTTAGAAAAGATCCCTTATTTTGTAATGCTGGGACATTGGAAGTTTGTGAAAAAAATACCCTTATTTTGCGTTTAACTCTTCCTTTACCAGAGTATTTCGGAGCAAATATTTGGGTTTTAGTTTATAACATAAACTCTCAAAAACTGTTGGAATTGTGTGAATATTCAAATTAGAAGGGAAATGGTGACTGGTTAAGCTAGGCTAATCAGTCAGATAGAAGAATACCCAGGTTTTGTCTATCTAGTTTGATTACTGAGATATATCATCATAAATGTGGTGATATGCTTAGTAAAGTTGATCTTATGAGTTCACTTCAAATTGCAATATCTCAGCACTCCCTGTATCAATCGCACTGATATAAAGTGCATATTGTAGTTAATATTTAGATTTGTTGGAATTTTGGCGGATAATGAATTTTGGAAGACATTCTTTTTCGGTTACCATGGCAACCAAAACCATGTAAAATTAGCATTTCTTCATATCTGTTGCCATGGTAACCAGCCAAAATGGCCAATAATGCATCAAAATACACTAAACATTGCCATGCCATTTTGTTGGGCATGAAAAAATGTATACAGTCAATTTTTACCAAAAAAAATAATACCATTTGATATTTTTCATGATTTTTAGCCTAAATATTGATTAAATCTATGGAAAACTTTTAGGGTAATCTAAGATTTTGTCTCAAGTTTATAAAACTGCCATGCTAAAAGTATAAGAGATAGAGAGCTCGACTAACTCGTTGGACTCTGTGGAGAACCCAACTCAAGCTAGTTCTGACAAAATAATTGAAGAGTTTAAATGGATTTTGTGGCAGTTATAGTTTACTCAAAATCGGCCAAACTACGCATTAATGCGTAGTTGGTAAAGGAAGAGGTGACGTACCCTCAGTGTAGAAAGTGCAGGGACCGGGGTAGCATGAATATGATGTGAACCACAGCAGTTGAGCTCAGTTATGGCAGGGGGCAGCACCAGCATGTATCGCTGGGGCGCATCCAGAAGGGATGGCCGGGGTGGGGAGGGGGGGGGGGCAGGGCAGTAGACCTTTAGTTCAAAACTGCAAGCCTGATCATCGAACATAAGTGGTACATACCTGCCACCTTGTGAGTAAGATCTTGTCTACATATGTCATAGACTCATACTGAGGAGAGATAGTGTGAGGGAGTTTACTCCGTGTATTAAAGGTGTTGCCTGCCCTCTGTCTGTACCTCTTTTGACACTGAGGACCTACTTTAGGTCTTCAACCTGACGGGTTTTAAGACCTGGAAGGTTTTCAGTGTATATTATATTCATTTAGAGCCTATTTGTCATTTTCAGTTGTACACACCAACCTAGGTTTTTTTTCTATGTAAAAGTGTGGTTCACATCATGTAAAAAATTTCACCTATTTTCGCCCACTATCCCTTAAGATTCCACTTTTTGAATGACAACCCAACTTTGAACAGCTCTGTAGACCTTAATAATTGGAGTAGGAACAAAAGAAAAAAAAGTGCCCTCAGAAATCCCTCCAAAATTCATATGGAATCATCAACAGTAACATACTTGATGATTTTCTATGCTATAATGATGTTCTAAGCAAAACGAACCGAAAAAGAACGTTTTTGTTCCATTCTCATTCCATGAAAAACAAAATGCTAAATTTTTGAAGGAAATTGATAAAGGCATTAATTACGCTTCCAAGCCTGTGACTTAAACCTTAGAATATCATTTCCCCCACTGGGTGCATGTTTTCCCTCATCCAGTCACACTGTCGTATTCACAACTGGTATGTGGGTCATGCCCTGACAATCTGTTCAAATAGAATCCAAAATAATCAACTTTACTGCATGTTATATAATAGGATTTATTACAGTGACGAGTCACAATTCACCAGCTGGTGGTTCAAACTGTTCCTATAGGCTCCTCCAGGGGGCGTGTCTGCTGCAGGAAGCCGTGCAGCTGGTGCCACCTGCATCCTTTACTATGGAGCAGTCGGCATGCTGCTATCAGCAACTAGGGTGGTGATAACAGGGTATCAGAAACCCAGGCACTGCTCATCTTGGTCGCCGAATGGAAGGTAAACAGGAAGGCTTATCCTGACAGACTGGGCACATCCTCATACACATCCTCTTCCTGTTCTACTGCCCTGATACCCTGCCTATCGATGTCGAGTCTGGGTTTGGGAGACATTACTTGTGAATCCGATCATTTAGAAACACATTTGACAGAATCCATTTAAATTGTTGTTGCTCTGGCTCCCAGGGTTTTAGCATCAAAGTGGGGATCCCATCATTTGTGATTGACTCCTAAATATCGCCCCCATGCACCCCTCCCCACCCCACCCATCTAGATGGATAATGCACTCCTGGTAAAGGAGGTTAGCTTCATCTCACCTTTAGACTTCACAATTGACATTCATGTGTTGTCAGGTGGCTGTCGGGTGATTTTTTTCTGTGTTATAACGGGAATAATGCACTTGGTCATGGCTGTGGTCTTGCTCTAGACTGTATTGAGACATCGAAGGGGCCTTAATGACACCCAAAATATAGTGTCCAATAGGACAGATATTGGGGACTCGAATAGAATGCCGGTTTCATAGAAGGGCAGTGCCAACATACCTTCAACTTAATGAGCAGGAATTCTCTCATATTGTGGCACAGTATTGTGTGATATAAAGTTCAGAATTGGAGACGATATAATGTGTTGTTTATAGATTATTGATAAAGGATAGCAATGATTGACAGGCAATACCATGTTTTGTAACAATACTTTTATTATTAATGTTGGTGCTTGAGAGGGAATCGCTCTTTAAATTAGCCTATGTTCTATGGGGGTAGGTGGACACTGACAAATGGTACATTCGTACATTATAATTTGATCTTTATCTTGTAGTTCACACGTTTTACTATAAATATAAGTATATCATTATCTTTTATATAATCACTATTCCAATCATACTCAACAGTCATTTCGGTACGTGTGTAACATATAAACTTGCAGCTCAGTAATAGCGGAATGGAAATTTCTCACCTCAACCATCTTTTGTGTCTGTGAAAGATAAAAACAGTCTTATCACTGTTTCCAACACGACTGGTTTTCCCTATTACAGACACAATATTCGCTAGATAATTGTGCTAGAATTTGGAACTTAGTCCTAGAAGTGGATTAGTTGTCTTGCCATAGCAAGACGACCTGGCCTTAACGTAGAATGTGTACTGGTTCCCAGGCTGAGTCAGGCTGCCGTAAAAGCCATGTTTGCCAGCCTTCATACAGGCTATACGCGATGATAAGCCACTACCCACGCACCTGAAAAAAATTAAAGTGGGTTATGAGCTCAGTTAAGATTACTTATATATATTTAGTGGAATTTCCTAAGTCTAAATTCACAGAAACCCTGAATCAAGAATGTCCCATCAGTTATTCAGTTGGTATTCAATTTTACCTTGTGGAAATATATATCTCGACATATTTAAAGATCTCACCAAAATTCACCCATGTCATAATCAGAAATGACACCAATACTCCGAGGGTCCATCAAATACTTATTGTTTTAAATTGTTTGAAAGGAGCTTAAGATATTTTAAACTTCACATTTTTGGTACAGTGGTCTTTACCTGCAATAATCGTCTCGGCCATCTTTGTCCATGTCCCTCATGAACCAGGTGCCACTGTGACCTACGTCAAAACCACGTCTTGAGACGTACCTGTGCCCCTGCCCATTTCCGCCTGCTAGTGCGCATGCCAGGAAACGGTGCTTTGGACCTCTCCCAATTACTCTGAATAATACCGATAATAAATTGAGTTGTCAGTCATACGCCTACCATGCGCAGGTTTTGTACAGGGACCTTGTATCAATTTGAATAGAAAGATATATGATCGTGAACGGGTTATATAAGGCCATTTCCTAACAGTGAGCCATTTTGGTACATGTATGCATTCGATAAATTCATAATTCCGCCTTTGTCTTCTAGGTGAACAGACGATTATAGCCATCGGAATTACGCAAACACCAAAGGGGCTCTCTGAAATTTCAAGAACTGTTCAATTTGAACATACTACAGCAACCACTACAGCAACCACTTTTATACCCTTATATCACTTTTGAATGACGTAGTCAAATTTCCTTTGAGGGAAAAGGGTAATCCATCGGGTTAGATAGTTATGAATATTATCGACAGTAATACTATTTTATTGTCTCTATACCTACCTACAATAATCATTAGCGGCACCTTGGCCCTGCACGTCGGCCCACCCACGGAAAAGGCTAGACTCTCCTACTTCATTGATATCATATCGTCGAGGCTTTATTTTCTGCATAGATTTCAATTGCTTATTGGTATTATGGATTCGTGCTTGGTTCCCAGTAGTAGAACTGTCAGTTTCCGGTTTGACTTCTGCCTTGGGTTTGGCTTCACGGCTTGGGCTCTTTTTAGTCGGTTTGCTCGTCCTCAGATTGCTGGGTTCAGTGTTTGTAGGTGCCTTTGGCGTCTTTAATGCAGCTGGCTTTGTTGTGGGATTTGACTTTGGGCCCACAGTAGTTTTCTCCTTGGCAAGGGCTGTGGTCGTAACGGTAGGTGTCCGTTTAGTTGGAGTGGTTAGCTCTGGAACATATGGGAAAGGGAAAACAAACTGTCAAACTCAATTTAATAGATTTTACTATGGGGTAACTCCCAGATTATACCTTCATGGGAGACTAATTATTTAAAGTGTCTCAGTGTAGGCACATTTTGTACAGGGCATACTGGATACCATAAACAAACCGATGAAGCAGACCTGTAAAAAGTGCTAGACATGTATCTAAGCTGCTTAACATTTCCTATGTATTTGGGGATGGGGGCAATGTATCATTATGTCAAAGAAAGTTATGTAATATGTCTCTAGCCATTCTGCCTGAAATCCAATACATGTATTAAACATATAAACTGACCATTCATAACGCAGAATATCTTGTATGTTGGATATCTATATGAATTAAAGGCTTTATCATTACAGTGACTGTATGGCTGTTATCCATGTCTGGGACCACATGTATAGACTGTCACAAGCCTAACAATACCTCCCTGTAACTTGTCACAATAATAGGCAGTTGTTTACCTATAAGGCTCGTTTGTTTGACCACATGGAAAAGCCACAGGCATACTGAACATCAAAGTAGGGTACTGATATGTCAAATAGGGAACACGTTCTCTCTATATTACATTTTGCATATAAACCTGCAACTTTGTACATTCAGTAACTGTAAGCCTGTGCTGAGGAGTAAAATGTCCAGCAAGATGTAAAATAACTGTTTCTTTGTAGGTTCTTATATTTCATAGTGACTGTATTGGAGAACATGACTGCAGATATAATGCAACTTACTAATCACTTCATGCACGTCTATCTTTCAAAGTTGATGCTATAATTATGTATGTGAACACCTTACCATTTGCTTCAGATGGTGATTTAGAATAAATTATGTTGGTTAGATTTTATTTTTGCTAATAAAGATTTCCCTTAGCAAAATGTAATGTTCAAACCGCCCCTGGTCATCTGCTGCCCTAACATCCAGCATACATAAAAGCTCCTCAGTTCTTGATGTCTCAGATGCCGGGGCCTGATGACCAGATTAAAGGTTCTCATGGTTCAATGATAATTGTGTACATGGGTACAAAACACCAACGTGATGTAACTAGTCCCTAGGGTTGGACACTGTGATATCTGGCAGTAACAGGCCCAGTAACAGTATCTTTTAAAAACAAAGGGATATAAGTCCCTACAAAAACATGGATGGGCCTGGATAGAGCAGTAACCCTGTCATATCATGACACTCTCTGTTTCTCCAGGGGCTATCATGTAACACTCTTATGTGTGGGATACCTGGGAGGCACATGGGTGTAACACCAGGCTGGGCTCAGTCTAATTGGCTGTTGTGCAATAACAATGTAAAACAAGCAGGTTGTTGTTCTCTTGAGGGTGCAGTGAGGTTTGAACTATTTGAATCAGTACACAGACTCAGCCATGGATGTTTCCCAGCTATAGTACCTAACCTGCACAAACAGAAAACTAAATATGTCGACCTACTCTACATTTCTCTCTTGTTTTGATATTCATAGCAGACTAAAAGTGTTCATCCATGTTTGAAAAGATTTGAACATTTTGGATCAGAGGTAAACTTCTTATAGTACAGTTAAAACCATTATATGCGATTAAAGATCGCCATCAACCACCAGATCATGAACACAGAAGGGAGGCTAAATAGTATTTGATAAGTAGCAAGATATTAAATTTATATCAATATGCATTGCCCCCCCCCCCTCTGCTTCTCTTGATAAATTATCTACACCCCAATTCTCGAGTCCCAAGTCGAAGATGCCTGCCTTGTCGAACATAGCAAAAAATCGATCTTACATTAATCGCTACTGATCCTTTGTTAATTAAATCAGTGAAATAACCATGACAATACTTTGTACATAGTGTTTGTGGCTACCTTTTAAGCCCTTGCATACTGTATTAATTCCAACAAGATGAAATTTCGCTGTGTAAACCGCGTAGCTTTGTTGAAATAAAATCAATCAATCAATCAATTGATAAGTTTATTCGCGGTCACATTAATGACCTACCAACTATCAAGGGTACTCCATGTCTAGTATATAGCTAGGTTCATGTTCGTGTACACGTGTTTTAATAAATGTAAGGGTATGTGTGTGTGCCTTGGGGTATGGTGGGGTCGTGGTCTGTGGTGGTACCACTGAAAGTCATAAAGACACATGTGGATATAAATCAAGACAGATACAGCAGACAGCTGTCAAAAGCTGCATTGAAAAGACATAACTTCCCGACTGCAGAAACTATAGAGTCAGAGTGAAGCTATCTATGACATGACGTTAAATGATTATTACATCATTTTTACATCATTGTGTGTGCTAATGCACATGTGCTGTAATGATAGATACCAGTGGCCTATGCCAGGGTGTAAGTTCTTATGCTTGGGAGAGTAGTGATGAGATATTCCAAGCTGAGTCACTAGGCCTTTGGGGAACAAAGATCATGCATAACTCTGGTCACAAAGGACTGTAGTGTAGATAGTCTAATTCTTAGTCCTATGGCAAGACCCAATTATGATATTGTTACAACAATATGCCATCATTCTTGAAGTCTTCAGCAATAATATACTGAATGTGTAATGATGAGGAATAATCCTAGAGTATTTTCTATTGGAATTTCTTCAACACTGGAGATGATACTAGTAGGCATTTACTGCTGTAGATGGTCGACCATGGTATACATATAACGCAGTCTTGATCGTAACATCACAATTTAGATATCTGTGGTCAATCGTCTAGGGATACTTACGGCAAAATCAAAACACGTGCAAAGTCTAAATCATGAGGCATTTTAGCTGAGTCTAGTTGGTGTCCCTGCTGAGAGGTCACGAGAGCTGTCAGAAGCCTTGATCAAGGCGTGAAGATGATCCCCGACACAGAGATTCCACACTCTGCCTCTACCACCTCAGTGGCCTGTTTTAAAAGATAGTACGTACGTTTGTTCGCTTCAAATCGCATCGGGAGTTTTGACTACTACTACTACAGCCTTACAAATTCTTTTTGATGAGATGAGGACATGTTTATGTGGAGATGTTCCTTATATACAAATGTGTCATCACAGAGCAGAGCAGATTCAAATGTGAGTGTCATTCGCGATCGTGGTATCTTTAGAAACAGGCCCCTGGAGGTTATTTCTTATTTCTGAAGATCTCAATCGTGCCTGAAGCACTTCGTACATGTATCTAGTTTAGTCTTGCAAAGCTGTTGAAGAGGCTCCAGGCATACCTACAGAAGGGTAGACTTAGTATCTATTGCCCGCCCTTCTTGCGCAAAGTACATGTATAGTTCTGTAATTAAAGTACAATTCGAGGTCCGCTGAGTAGCACTGGCTGTCCTTTGTCGTCTAGCATGTTAAGAAATGCCCTGCTTGTATTCCACAATGTAATCAGTGCTACATGTATATACGGGGAATGTGGTGTAGGAATGGACAACTGCAAACTGTCATACAAGTCTAGACAGGGATATGAGGAGCTCAGTACATGTGAGGTTCATCCTCACGAGTTTGGCCAATATTCAAAAGATGAAATTATTTAAGTATGATTCACCGACATGGGAGAGTGTGATGAATGCATTACCATTATCCTACAAACAAAAAGGAGAATAGTAGCCTCGCCAAGAGGGCGTTCCGCAAAGAATGGAGTGAAATAAGAATTAAGGATGAAATGAGTAGTAGAATTTCACATTCTCATAGTAAATTGTTCACAAGTACCAATTTGGGTGGGTACCATACATTAGGGAACTTTATGATTTAAATACCGGGTAGCTTACGTTGGGAGACCCTCCCACTGCAGAAATAGGGCTCTACTTCATCTATTTCATGCTATTTCAAAATGAAGTAACCGTATATGGAACGGCAAAATGCTGAAATAAGTCTATTTCAAAATGGTAAAGTTTATGGAACCATACCCCCAGTGGTGACGTCAAAGAGAGAGGGAAAAGAGTGGGAGAGTGATGCATGAATTTTGGCAAAACGTGTTATAGTTGACTTAAAGCAACTCAAGCCCTATACACAAACTGACAGCGCGTGTGCCTGCCTCAGGCATTTCCAACCATAAAAGTGTCTGCTAAAGGAAGCTAGACACCCCTGGAATATACATGGAGGTATTTAGGCTTTATTACAAGGTGTATTTGACACTATGCTACTGCTCACCTCATACTTCATACCTCAGTAGACGTTGACGACCACCACTGGTGGTCCTTTCTTAAACAAGCATGTCACTATAGATGTGCAATGTATGGGTGCTTTGTTTTCGTCTGTACCACCCATGCAGGCTCACCCATGGAAGCATGCATGGCGATATAGATCTAGCGTCGTGCATGTGCATTGAGAAAATGTTTGATAGGTTTGAATTAACCCTCCCCATGCTTATTTTTTTTAATCAGCTATTAATGATTTATTTATTGGCAGCCCATTCATTTGATTACAGATTAGGCTAGGGGTGCCTCGGTCAGACTATTTAGATCGATTTGGCTTCAGGTTGTTTTAAAAGCATGGGGAATAGAAATCCCTATGATTCAATCCAAATTGCTACACTGCAAAAAAGGTGTATAAAGGTACACACCAAATTGTCTCAACACCAGCATTTGAACAACTAAACAATTGAAGTGTTTACGTGTTTAGATTTTAAACACTTGTCTCTCAAACACCTAAACACGTCGGTAGTTAAGCTTTTAGCACTTAAAAACTTGGTAAAACACTGCCTGATTACACATGTTTAAAATTGAACGCATTTAGCACTTAATCCCTAAATATTTTCATTTGGGACTTCTATAAATGTATATCAACAAGGGAAAAGGACCCTTCGGGAGGGACCTCACAGACTCCAAATACATGTAGACATGCAAATCCTAAAACAACATTAGATCATTCCCATATAAATACTGCGGATCTAGAAATGTATGCAGATCTTAACCATAATCATAATGAAGTTTTTGCCATTGATATAGTTATAATTACTAGAAAATCCTCTGTTTTACTACATAGACATACTAGATGTTGAAGTTTAAAAGCCGGATATAAACGCCTTTCTTCACCTGTTGGTATGTCAGTATGGTGGACGACCTTCCCCCGGCGTGTCACACACTCGTGTCCGTCTTCTTCTGCCCCTATGGGCATCCTCTCACAGTCCAGGGCGTGCGGCCAGTGCAGTCCAGCCTTCTCCATACTGCTCCAGCACCCTGCCCAGGCACTGGCACAAAGCTGCCGACACGCTGGAGCAGTCACCACCCTTAGATGTGCACTGTTCGGCAGTTTATCAGCAGGACAAGGTGGGGCATAGGTGAGGCATAGAAGCACACTGAGCCAGTCCCCACATCCTGGTTGCTTCAGCATTGGGGCAAACTTCTTAAATGCCCTGGAGACTTCATGTTGGGTGCTGTGCCCTAGGGAATTGGGCAGCAGGACACTGTTGTACATGTTGAGGGCCTTACAGGCCGGCAGCAGGAGTGGCTCACATTGAGATGTGTTCTTACGTATGGTAGTATTCCCATTTATATGAGCTGCTCCTGTAGATTGTTTGTTGGGTAGAGCAATGGCTCCTATCATTGGTATTAAGGACAATGTGCAGGAAATAAGGAATGTTAGTCCGAGAATGTGGACGTGAGGAATGATCCAAGGATTCATTATGATTGTTTTTATGGTAAAATTCGATCGAGAATGAATATTTTATGTCATGAACATCTAGATATCAAAGCTTATATAGCTGTAAATGGATTCATAGATGCCTTCCTTTACTCACATGAAAGTTCCTATACGTGTAGGTTTAGAATTAAATCCTAAGGTTAAGCACCCTGAGTTGTAAGTAGACCCACAAATAACAATGAATCCAAAATGTCCAGTGAGTTGCTCCAATGAGTTGCCCTGTATCACAATAAATGCCGCCTTGTAGCATCCCCACCAGTGATCAACTCATCTCACTTCCAGACAGCAGAAGATGAACAGAGATCTATCACCAAAGTGGTGGGGAGTGACTCGGTCAGTGAGTGAATGGGAGGTGCCCCCAGTAACGGGTGAAGTACAGTGAGCAGCTCGTGGCAGCCTGAGGAGCAGCTCTGTGGTGTAGAGCAGCTCTCACAGTGGCGTGATGGGGCAGAGTGATAAAACTCCCACACACCCCAGCACTAATATGACGGTCTATGGCAGCTGACCCCCGCCCTCAACACACCAGGTGGCGGTCTTGTGCTGACGGCTTGTAACGAGCGGGAGACAGACGCTGCTCGCGCCACCGCGCATGCTCCCTGCGTTCCATTCACAATCACATCCCTAGGTTTGATCTGAAAGGTGGCATGATAAGGAATCTGCTTGGAGAGGGTTGGCAGAGGATGCACTTGGTGATGAGCCTCTCACTACAAACCTTTCCCCACCCTTGCTGGTCCTCAGACACCACCCATGTCGTTCCGGTCATAAAACCTTAAATGCACCATGCGTCAAAGGTAATGGCTCTAGGAGGAAAAAAAAGAAGTAGGCCTAAAAACCAGAAACAGGATCACAGACCCACTTTGAGGCCCTACTATTTAAGCCGGCCGCAAATAGTAGAGACCGGACTCACGACCACCGCAGACAGGATTTAGGGGGCATCTGTGAAGAATCTGTACCCCCCGTCCATGCCCTCTGCTTTACACCCCTTTCAGAATTTGAGCAGATTCTAGCCTGTTAAAAGTCAATATATGCACAGACAGTCTGTGGAGAATCTGCCAATATCCAACATATGCCCAGATGCTCCTCAGACTCAGACCGTCTGTCCATCGTCCGTCTGCTATGTTTTAGCCGCAAACAGCACAGACGGGACTAGATTCCCGTTCAGTCTGCGTCCAGTCCGCGTCCGATCTGTGCTGTTTGCGCCAGGCTTAACAGATTTGCTTTATATATCTATTCATTATTAAGAAATAAATCCTAATGGCATAACTCCACATCATTCTCACATACTTTGGTATCATGCATTTCAAACCCCCTCTTCAGACTGGGATGTTGAGAATCCCACTGGCATTGAGTAATGCACAATGCATGGAATTGGAATATGCTGCAGGAATACTTTTTCCTTTAGTCATAACTCTGCTATGAAGCAGAGGCATTCTTTTGTTTAAACCAACGCACATTGAAAGATATCATCGCAAAGGCACTCTGCAACCTCCCAGAGTCTGAGTTACAAACAAATCATAGAAAATTACATCCGGGTAAACAAGGACGTCAAAACCACAAACCCTCGAACCCTTCTTCATAGAATTACCCCAGTGAACTCTAACATACCCACTTGGCACACATATCCTGTTACATTCTGGGTACTCTATGGGTTATCTTACATAATTTCAGATTTGTAAACATTCACCAAAATATTCCTCCAGGCATCTCGATCATTGGCCAATTTACTGTGACGAGGGGGTGATTACATAACACTTAACCAAATACTGGGACCCCCCGGCACGTGTATAGATTACATTTCAACCATTGGGGAGGTGGAATCTGTGTTCCGTTGGGAGAGGGGGGGGGTGGGCTCATGGAGATCATGTTAGGGCTTGGAGATGTGGTCTTCAGTCTTAGTCTGGTAGCCGTGGGGGTAACCTCAACTTCTCTGACATAGTTTTCTTTCTCTGCTGATTATTCATCGATATGGTCTAGGTAAAAATATCCAGGTGGATGTGGAGCTCTCACCCTTGAGCAATTTGAGATATTCAAGATGGCCACCAAAATGCTATTGAAAACATGAAATCTAGCTATCTCTGGTTCTAATGAACTTAGAAACACAAATGAATAGGTAAAAAGTATGTTTTGGAGGTCAGGGAATACATTCCTGCTGTTTCTAAGAAGATGTCTGGCCTTCATCTTGGATTTTTTTTTACCTAATTACCTGTCTAACAACCCTAAATTTGGCCAAAAAATCATTGAAATCCTGGATCATGCTAGAACTGTCAGCCAAATGTGTAGAGGCAAGGAGAAAGGGTGCTCCGTGCTAAAAGTCAACTTTAAAATTCAAATCACTAGCTTTACAGTGATATGTAGCATGAGAAGATACCTGTTAGTTTTGGAGGAATGGCTTGCTAAATATGGGTAGGTGTGACCATTTCATGAATGTTAATAAGCTCTATGTCTAATTGCTCATGAGATAATTAGATAAATAGCATAAATTTTTATTCTTTTGCCCATAACCTTTGATCTAGAAATGGTATTTTCATTCTGTTTTCACCAGAGTAAACCTTGTGGAATGTTCCTTCAAATGGGATCATTGATTTTCCTATTTAGAATGAAAATCATGTTTCCATGGTAATATAAATCAACAAAAATGCCCATTTTGGCCCAAAAACATTCTTTTTACATGCCAAATTTGGAACCTTTCCACCCAAAATAGAATGTTTTATTGCTTAAGTAACTTACTATCCCCAGTTATCATTGTATTTACCTTTTAGCTTTGATTAATAGACTTGCATAATTATAGAGGTAGCACTGGATAAATAAAATCCTGAATACTATGGTTCTATTCAGCTTTAAGACACATATGAACAGTCAAGAGGTATGATTCCAATCTTTATTAATCCATTTTTGTCACTTCTAAGAAGGTATTTGACCTCCCTATAGGATTCCTGACCTATTGTAATGCCTTATAAAAGGTGCATCAACTGTTTAGAGCATATCCTGAGTTGAAGGATATGCTAGAGGGTGCAGCTGGGTCTTTATTTTGAGAACTTTAGTCTCTGTTTTAGAAGGGTTAGAAGGTGCATCTCCAGCTCTAGATAATACTATAAGCCACACTAGGGGTAAATACTCATAATCTGTGCCTTGAATGTGGTGTATTATGATTATCTAATAGAATCATGGATAACAATAAACCTATGAGTCTGGCTATGATTAGTCACCACACAACTTATCCTGTCCTCAGGCACTGCCACTCTTATCATCAGCGTCTTGGTCCGTGGTGTGAACAAAATAAGGACCAATTTATTCCTGAAATGCAGCAGCCACATGCATCATTGTATGTGTCTTGCAAACTCTAGTACATCATCTCTTTGACTAGACCCACTGCAGCCAATACAAATGAAATCATTCTAAATCAGTACATGCCATAACATCTGTAATTTTATTTCTTCACCTTGTACAGACCATTGTTGGGTGACTGTATCTTGGTGAGCTTGACCTCTATTTCTTGTATTTTAGTGGGTACTCCCACCTTTTGAGAAACTCTTCATATTAAAAGTTAATAAAGGCTAATCTGTCCATCTGTGTCAAACACTGTGACCCTGTTTAAGTTCATGGCTAAAAGGTTTGGTGTCCAAAGAACATGGGCCTGTTGGTAAATTTGTAGGATTAGCTAACCTTGTTTGGATGTCAAATATCATAAGCATGGAGAGCAGGGGGCAGGGGAAAAGGGAACTGTCACTTTTGACCTATCCCCCACCCCAACCTAAAAGTTCTAACAAAGGGAGGTGTAAAAAATTGCCGAAAATCCCCCCTGGTCCCAACCACTCTGAAACTGATTTACACACCCCTCAATATATTATTGTGTCTATGCTTTTGTGCTTCTTTCTCTCCATACACTGGTATTCACCCCTTTTGGGGTAGTGTTTCTCCTTATACACTTTCCCATTCATTTGCGCCATCCACATTTGCTGAATCTATTACATTTTCAAACTACCTGTGGCCATAGATAAAACCTTCATTTACAATGATGCTGCTACAGTCTATGCTCGCATTCAGCGGTCCTAATGTATGCCTGTCTACTCCAGCTGTCTTGATCATCATGTCATTTCTTTTTCACGATGAGGTGATCTACTCCAAGTGTAAAGTCGGATTTAGAAAATTTAATATTGCAAATGGTACAAGTTGTCCTGATGGCAGTACCAGGTAGAATGTTTCTGTGGCCATACAGTCTTTTGGATAGCCTTTATCTCTGCTCACATGTCTTGAACTGCTATACAATATGCCCTGGCATATATTCCATGAACATAGATCATACAAGTGGATCAACAAGGAATCAAATGAGTGGAACAACACAGTAAAAGGTACACCTGGGTAACACAGGCGTAACTTTAACCGTGTTGCTCCACTAAGTCAGATTGCCAGCAGCAAATAAGCATTTGACTTGTACTCTCTAAAACCTTTATTGTCCGTGTATTGCAGGTTATGTTGATCAAAGACCGAATAAGGAATTCCTTGATGCTTAGAGAACTCACACATTTGATTTCAGGTTTTTACTTTGCAAGCAATATTTACATTCTATAGATGCATCAATCAAAGTTGAAAGGTAAATGATATATGATTATAGTTATAACAGGTGACTTCAGCAATATGTGGCCTGCAAAGACATTGCACCAAAATGGTAAAAAGACTTTTGGCTTATAGGCCTAGGGCACCCAGTATCAGCCCAAAAAAGGATGTTAGATAGGTAATTAGGACAGAAATCCAATGTGGAAGCCAAGTATCTTCTCAAAAGTAGCAGGAATGCATTCAATGACCTCAAATAGATACTTTTTGAAACTTTGTCTGTGTCTCCAAGTTCAAGGCTTTTACTTAACCAGTAATATCTACATCTGGAGATGATTCAATCAAAGCTGAATGGTATAGCTGGCTTGCAAAAACATTGCTTCAAAATGATAAAAAACACATTTGGCTGAGAGTTCTAGGATGGTCCAAATTTACAGTACTGAAAGAGAAGAACACCCCACATTCAAGACACAGATTATGAGTAGAACACAAAACCCAGTAGAACACAAGAAATAGAGGTGAAACTCACCAAGATACAATCACTCAACAAGGTGCAGAAATGACAGATGTTATGGCATACTCTGATTTAGAATGATTTCATGTGTATTGGCTGCAGTAGGTCTACTCAAAGAGATTTACAAGAACCATACAATGATGCTTGTGGCTGCTGTAAGGACCAAGACGAGGTTGATGAGAGTGGCAGTGCCTGAGAACAGAATAAGATGTGTGATGACTAATCATAGCCAGAATCATGGGTTTCTTGTTATCAATGATTTCATTACATAATCACAATACACCACATTCAAGGCACAGATTATGAGTATTTACCCCATAGTGTGGCTTATAGTATTATCTGGAGCTGGAGGTGCACCTTCTAGGCCTTCTAAAACAGTGCTAAAGTTCTTAAAATAAAGACCCAGCTGCACCCTCTAGCGTTTCCTTCAACTCAGGCTATGTCCTATACATTTGGTGCACCTTATATGTAAGGCATTACAATAGGTCAGGAATCCTATAGGGAGGCCAAATGACTTTTCAGAAGTGACAAAAATGGATTAATTCACAATGGAATCATACCTCTTGACTGTTCATATGTGTCTCAAAGCTGAACAGAACTGGCAGGTCTATTAATCAAAGCTAAAAGGTAAATACAATGATAACTGGGGATAGTAAGTTACTTGAGCAGGTCATGGCTTGCAAAAACATTGCTTCAAAGTAGTTAGAATACATTTGGCTGACAGTTCCAGGATTTCAAAGATTTTTTGGCCAAAATTAGGATCGTTTGACAGGTAATTAGGTCAAAAATCCAAGATTGAGGCCAGATACCAGGAATTCATCCCCTGACCTCCAAAACATACGTTTTGCCTTTTCATTTGTTTTCTAAGTTGATTAGAACCAGAGATAGATTTCAAGTTTTCAATAGCATTTTGGTGGCCATCTTGAATATCTCAAATTGCTCAAGGGTGAGACCTCCACATCCACCTGGATATTTTCACCTAGACCCTATAGAAGAATAATCAGCAGAGAAAAAAAAATTATATCAGAGAAGTTGAGGTTAGGCTAAAATATGGCCTTCCGCTACCAGACCATCTCCCTTGACAACAATGAAAATGGTGTTGTCACTTGATAGGGAGAATATCATTCATTTTGTGATTACTCATTTTATGGCTGGTCTCCTTTTTTGCAGACCTTTCTTTGCTGATCAGATGTTGATGACTTTATCTTGCTTGGGAAATGGTCGAATTGGCTGGCTGGCTGCATGGCATCATCAATGGTCACCCAATACAAATCGGCACTGCAACCCTATAAACCTTAGTCTTAAGCAATGATAACATCTGTAGATCTGTGGCCTCGGTGGGTTCTCCAGTGTTAAGGGTTTGAGGCTGCTGGTAATGCCTTGTTTACCCCCCCCCCCCAGTGTCTGGATGCCTGGCCCTTTAGCACCACGTAATGGTAGGATGGTCAGTAGGGGTTGTACACTGACAGGACCTGTTGTTGTCCTCCAGGTTAACACTGGTAGACAGATAAAGGCCAATACAATAACGCACCTCTACCGAGTATATTGCATTAATACTATGAATAATTCCCCCACCCCACCCATTCTATATTATAATATTATCTTGAATGCCACCTTGACGAAGATAAACCGTTTTTTGTGGAGATCTTAAAAGCCTGCACTTGGACAGTTGCTACACATATACAATTATCAGGGTTAATACATTTTATTAACTGGGGATGTTTGTGAAATGTAGAATACTCAATTCAGATGTGACATCTTCTTGAAATAGCAGGATTGATAGGTTCCTATATTTTTCTACCATACATGTAGTTTTTTGTGAACCCCGTAGCCAAATAGCACATGCTATCTCTCTGTTCTACCTAAGTCTAAGAGCATAATTTAGATATAGAACGGTGTTATATCAACTATAGTATCGAATTTGGCAATTTTAGTTGGAATGCCTTCCTTGAAGCCCTTTATCATGGTTTCAGTGGGGGACCAATATAAGCAAATGGCTGACCTAACATGGCTATACTGCATAAGAGCACACTGTAAAAAATAACTGTTGAACCTATAAGGGATCCCTGTAACACTTACAGTGAACCGCCGTAATGACACAACAAGGAGCCAGTGAAGTTTTTACAAGAAGCTCCAGGTGGCAGTGCAGTGGTACAAGGAATCTCTGTGAAAATATCAACATCTCTGTGATAATAATGACGGATCTATAGCAACTTTGGGATGAGGATTCCTTAGTTATTTTGACGATATCTTTTTTTAGTAATTTTACAGTGCAGAATGCTGCTCTGGCAGGGCTAATGCCTACATTGACTTATGAAAAAGCCTGATGATAGTTTGTGATACAGAGTGTACACTGTGGTGCCAGTCTCAAAGAGCTCATTTTATCCCCCCGGGCACATAAGGAAGCCTTTCATAAAATACAGACATCATAGAAGGCATATAGGGTATAGGGTGCACAAGGGGGGGCAGTCTGGTGGCCACAGTGTGTTAGTGTGGCACGCCGTCTAAACTAGAAGATTTTTAATATGTCACTCTTAATGCTATTATCTCAAGCAAATTCACCCATTCTGCTGCCCCTTCGACTATCGGCCTTTTACACTGATGCTTAAACGATTTGCTGCTTGGGATAAGAAGACAGATATTGATGTCAAAAGTATTACGACATTGTATGTATAATAAGTTCACTATCCCTTCCTCATTCATCCATCATCCAGGGTAGTGGTCCCCACATTTGTCTTTCCTGGAAACCTCCACATTTTTCTGTCTGCCACATGTATGTATACAGTGAAAGACAGGCACATTCTACTCTTAGGAAAGATATTGAAATGGTCTGCACTAATGCCTTGCTGTTTTGAAGGACAATTATGTGTAAACTCACTTGATAGTAATATTCTGTGCAATTAGTAATTTACTGATTAATTTATTGAATCGATTCTTGCCCCGTTGTTTAGAAACTGAACTTAACATATACTAGTGGCATAGAACGAGGGGGGAGAGAGAGAGAGAGAGAGAGAGAGAGAGAGAGAGAGAGAGAGAGAGAGAGAGAGAGAGAGACAGACAGACAGACAGCCTGACAGACAAGAGTTACGTTGTGGGGAAAAATTTGGTCTGGGCACTGTGGGGTTGGGTAATGGGTACAATCGATCATTGTGGGGTGCACATTTCATACATGTACATATGTACATTATGGGGTTAAAATGTCTGAATATAGTGGGGTCATATTGTTATTCAGGAATATATTTCATTAAATGGCAAAACAAGAAAGTAGCTTTCATGGGCTTCGAAATGCACCTAAGATCCAGGCGATCGGACCAGCGGTTGCTGAGATATTTAGTTTTGAAAGTTTTAGCGGAAGTATCGTAAAAGAGTCCCTATTCAAAATATGAGTTTCTGGCTGTGCTATTGGGCGTGGACACTGGATCATGGCTCAGTGGGCATTCACTCTTGCACCTACATGATGCAGGCTTCATCTGCTCACTGTAGGACTATTTGGGAAAAAGTGCCTCCGCTGCGTGATGGGGCCCGTCAAAGAACTGTTTGTTTTTGCTCTAACCCGTGAACCATTGAACTTAGAGACACGGGACCGGGTGCAAATCGAAGCTTATCGCAAGGGCTATCAGGCAATCTTCAAATTGGAACTAACTGTCTCAGTTACTGAATACACGGGGTGCAATCATCTGTTGTTATGGGGTTACTGTGTCTGAAGATGTGGGGTGCAATGTCTGTCGCTATGGGGTTATTACGTCTGTGCATGTGGGGTGTTATGTCTGTCGTTATGGGGTCATTGCGTCTGAACATGTGGGGTGCAATGTGTATTACTCACTAGGGGGCAGTAGGTGGTGATACTGTCTGTAATATGCACAGACTAATGGGGTCTGTCTGACAGACACGATCATTGTGGGGTTGTACCACGATCTCTTCACGTGCACCCCACAAGGTCATTTTGAACCATTTTAAGGACATTGCTTGTGGGGTCAACCCCACAAGCAAGAAATGACCCCACAACGTAGCGTTGTACTTATAAAAACCCCACAGTGTAGCTCTAGTAAACACAGACAGACAGACAGACAGAGACAGAGAGACAGAGACAGAAACAGACAGACAGACAGAGACAGACAGACAGAGACAGAGAGAAAGACACAGAGAGAGACAGAAAGAGAGACAGACAGACAAACAGAAAGGGGAAATACAGACACACACAGACAGAAACAGACGGACAGACATCAGAAGGATATATTGGAGATAGAGACAGATAAAGGGTTTGATAGAGAAGGGGATACCCGGAGGGGACACTACGGCTGACAACCCTTTGGGATATGTACATGTACTCAGCCTTTTCAGATGCATGGGGGAGGGGGAAACAATTTGGAACCCGCTCTCATTTCACAGAAATTAGGCTCTGTCCTTTCTGAAATGAGCTGACTTGCAGGCTATCATTAGAGAGTGGCTAAATCCTCAATAGGAAAAATATAGTAGATTTATATTCGCAAAGCTACCCAGTTGGCAAGGATACATTGGGCCAATGTCGGCTTATATTGGGCCAATGTCGGCTTATATTGGTCCAAGCATGACCCAATAATCCATGCTGATTGGGTAGGGGCTAAAACTATACACATTGCAATAGCTTATGTTGTTCCCTCAAAAAGGCATATATGTCAAAATTGAAATAAACAACGTGTGAGGGATAAAATATATATGTAACTGGAAACTGACAGAATTCACATGACAATTATTGAAGACGTGCTGTTAATGTAGCGTCCCCACAGGTGGTGCCTTTTTCACATGTCAATTTATCATGATGCTGAGTCTGGTTTATATCGATAGTGTCCTGTTAGTGTTTCAAGGTAAATTGAAAAATACTTTTGGTCATTTTCATGAGATTGCAGGAAAAAGGAACGCTGTGTAATTGAAGTACAATGTAGATGTCCAAGGTTTTTTTCTCTGGTATGAAGGGCAGAACCCCCAGGATGGGTTATCCTCTGGTAAGCAGAGTCAGGGACCCCCCCCCTTCCCCACCACCCCTTTCCCCAATCAGCCACTGTCTGTGGGTCCAGACACATTATCAGCTGACTCTGGGTTCTTGGAAAACACCCCATACCTTTTAAAACCCAGATGGCCAACAAGACAACTTCATAGACACCATTTTGTGAACACCTGTGTATGGTGCCTGGTACGTGCGGAATAAGTCGACATACATAAGTGTCTGTAGTAGATAAATCCTACGTTCATAACCATTTATAATTCCTGACACCACACAAAACCGATTGTCATTGTGGGAACACTTTTGTGAATTCATGCTATTGATCCTATCAATGTTAGGATATCATTTCGAAATGTATAGCTCGAATTCATTCATTACGGGAGCAGTTAGACGGGGTCTTAGTGGTATATTCTTTGTTGTCCTCCACCCATCTAAGAAAAATTCCACCCCCGATCCTCCAAGCCCAAAACAATATGTTTCACCAAAGTGATGCATGTTTCACTCCTAATACAGGGAATTTACCCTTAACATCACGACTAGGCCGTATACGTTAGTTATGACCCCCAACTCTCAGTGCCCACACATTTCGATTGTAGGGGTGATACAAGGGCATCCTGCTGTGAGACCACTGTGTTCAATAATTGTACTGTGCTATTTCTTATCTTTGAGAATAGGCCATGGTAGGTCCGAGCTCTGCAAACTGATATCACTCTGGATAGATTACCTTTCAACCCCTGATTGACCCAACGTGCCGGAGGTGTGCGTTTCCTTGGCTCCCACCCCCCTTTCACTCACGGACCAGCATTTGGTAAACTCATTTCCCATGATCCTACAGCGTTGCAACTTGTTGCCGGTAATCATTTTCACCTCTCTTCATTTTCTAGGGACCTTTCCACTCACTAGGTGGCAGTTTTCACAGGAAACACCCGATCACATGACTTGGATCCTCCAATAGGAATGGACATTCTCTAGGGGCCAGAACTGATGACCAACAGCTGTTCTGATTGGCTGGACACACCGGAGCATGAGAACCTTAGAGGAAAACCTTAGGTATGAACATGTGTCTTGTAAAATTGATTTTCAGATGAATTCATAATAGGATATGAATTCCATCTGAAACAATGATGAAGCTTCAATATTAAATGGTGAACGTTGGAGTAAGAAAGGGAATCTGACCTGAGAAATCAATAACAATGACAATACCCAGAGTATTAAATAACTGTATATCATTTCCAGAAGCAGTTCTTGTAATTGACAACGTCAGGAAATATATAAGTGAAACCAGTGTTCTGATTTGATATTTATTTGCCATAAGCTGACAATAGCTTTTGGTCAGGAAATCCATGTATACATACACTCATTGAGTGAGGTGCTATCCTTCACCCTTCACACACTCCTACCCAACTATAATATACCCACTTACACCAATTATATTGAGGTGTCCTACATCATAATGTTGTGGGTGGGTCTGAGTGTCTGGTGGTTTGGCAGCATATGTCTGGGGATGCTGCTGAAGCATGTGTTGCCCTAGTTTGGGTACTTAAGCCAATTGGCACCACAGCAATGAGTACAACAGCCACGCCGTCAGGCGGAGGTCACCACACTCCACTACCACACTGCCCCCACCCCCTCAGGGCGGGTCAAGCCCCCAACGAGGCTGCTGCTCCAGTAAGTATGGAGTGCAATGTGCCACAAAATTCCAAAATGATTAATTGTGTTTTAAATGAATGCTTACATTCATTTTCAACCTGAAAGCCATTAGCGCTAGCGCAGAGCTCTTCCTGAATGAAATTCTCGATTAGCTCTTCATGCACATAGAAGAAGTATTTATAGATGTATGTGCATTCAATAGGCCCTATACAAGAGCATAGAAAGCACTTCTGGCTACTACCATTTCGATAGGTAGGCCTAGGGAGAAGATAGTCTAGTCCCGCCCCACGCTACTCAGGCGGCACAGGCTTGCTACTGGTAGTGTAGGTCTAGGTAACAGCAGCACCATGATGGATTGAATGACATCACTTCCGGATGGAAACCCCTCAGGAAGGGGGATTTTGCTGGTCCTGACTAACTGTGGTCAGAAAAAGACCAGCCAGTACCAGCTAAATAGGTCATGACCTAGGTCATGACCTTCAGCTGCAGCCAATGGGAATATTCTGAGATATTTATAGCCAGCCAACTGGAGCTCACAGACAGTTGCTATTACCATGACCCATACCCCCTTGTGGTAAATGGTCATGTTACAAGACTAGGGAGAAGAGAGAGCAGCTACATTCACTGCAGCCCAAATCGGTTCAAGAAACAAATCCACAAGAAAAAGAATCTTGTCCTACTTTAGCATGATGTCGTAAGAATATCCATTATGATAAACATGTAAGATTAGATATCAGAAGCATTTATTGAAAACACTAAAAAACACACACATGTATATGGGTAAAGGGGAGCCCCCTTCTGTTCAGGTACTCTGACATTGTCTGACCCTACTGCCACCTGCCCCCTCCTCATCCTGCACAGCATGGCTAAGGCATTGGTCACTCAGTCCACTGCAGGTCAACAGGGTCACTTCACTCTTCTACCAGACGGCTTGTCTATGTCAAGCCACTGTGAGCAAGGACTAAGCCTCTGGTGGAGATTACTGTAGTCACACTTCGTGAGAAAGTGTGATAAGAGTGTTTGGTTCATTTATCCACATTTGTGTGTTGATTGATATTCTTTTCTATTTGGAGCTTATTCTGAGGAATCTTTGTGGCATTAGGTTATGTAGACAGAGTGGTTAGCTGTGCACCATATATCTCAACTGTCCAGTTTCCAAAAGGCTCGGGGGGGGGGGCATTGGGCATTACACATGAATAATTGCAATGATATTTCTATAATTCTGTGCATGGTCCTCATGTAGTTGTACATGTAAACTAATTTTTCATTTCAAGATTTCATCAGCTGTGGACCACTCTTGACGTTCTGGTATATTCCATTTAGAATATCATTTCTGCCGACATGCCGTAGCTCCATCTAAAATATGTTTGATTAATAGACACCCTTTATCAATATTGAGTGGTACATTACCAACACTGCATCAGCTTTGTATAGTATGAGAGAACATGTATAGATTTAATTTCCAATGCACAGAAGCTAGAATTATATACTTTTCAATATAAAGAAGAGCTATGGGTAGTCTGGAGGCCATTTCCTAACAGGCTACGACTGCACCCTCTTAGTCGTACCAACACTCCCATAGAAATAGCACCGGCATTTTGCAGTCGTAGTGTTGTGAGCGATCTTAGTGCCTTAAGAAATGGCCTCCTGAGGACCATATATAAAACACGGTTTCTTTGTCTGGCCATCTAAATAAGGCATATTCACAAAGCATCGTCCTTACAAGTCTGGTGTGGTTTAGACATCTAAGTTCAACAGGATGGCATATAGCTATGTTTATCTGTCGTCACGGCCAGCCACATAGCTGATGGGTAATTCAGTGATTGGCCGTAATCAACTTTTCAAGAGGGGGGGGGGGCGCACCATCAGCATGGTGCTAAATGCAGCACTTTCCAGTTACTGACAGTCTCTGACCTGCATTTCTGCTTTCATTGACAAAATGGCAAATGCAATGCCTTAAGCCGTAAAGAGTTAAGTCTACAACCCACTAACACCCACCATTTCTAAAACACTTGCACACCTAGGAAATTCAAATCAGAGCCATCTGAAAACACCATCGTTTTTCTCTATTCAACAATATTTACAGTTTAATTTTTAGTCTCTCGAGTCAAGGGCCAATTAATATGCCTGTGTGTGGGGAGGGTGGTATGGGATGAGTTGAGTGTATGTGTGCTGAGCAGATGCCTGCCATATGAGTAGTAGACAGTGGACAAGGAGCCACTCATGTCTGTTACCTTAACCCTTTACAGGCAGCATACTACATCCTTTCTGTGAGCATAAGCCATAAATGCAGCAGCCCTAATGATAAGCCCAAAGCAGCATTGATTGGTGCAGTCATGAAATTATGATGGGAAAATGCAATGCAGCTGAGTCAATAGCTGGTACTGCATCTATGCGTCATGAAGGAAGATGAGCATTGAGGTATCATGCTGACTTTGAGGGGTAAAACACTCAGAACTGCTAGCACACGATTATTCCCAGTGGGTCAGGGAGATAGGTCATGATATGACCTCAGACATAAATGTGTAGATTGAGAACATCATGGAAAAACATTGTAATCGCTGGTAGTAGCTGTTCACAATTCTAATTTACATAATAAAAAGAAGATGGTGTCTTGCTGCTATTCTATGGTGTTCAATATCTAGGTCAGTGCCTACCTGATACTATCTATTTGAAGCTAGTGGTATTAATACATATCCACGTTGGCAGTTTTATAATCAATCATCAATCAAACAACACCAATGAAACATGGACGCAACACACATGATTGAATACAGCAGCGTCAACTTTGGGTTGGAAAGTGAATACTTAAAGAGGGATTATCGGCTGTAATATTGATTTTCATGACCACGGATACGATTTGAATATGTATAGATACTACATTCCATACTTCAAATCATGTCATTAATCAGATGCGTGATATTTAATGACCAATTTGTTCGAATGATATCAAATCTATGATGAGCATATTTCAGACTATAGAAAGTATTCATAGCATGTAAAAATTCACCCACATAATAGGTGCTAATCCATCTTTAACTTTAAGATGTCCTGTCAATCGTCTCACGCCTTATTAACATGGCCAACATGAGCTGGTGTCTGGTTCGGTAGTTAGCAGGGTGTGCCACATATGGCAGTACTCTCTGTCTGACACCTTATACATTTGTAATTCACCTTCAAAAGGCCTTCATACCCTATGCACTAAAGTTCAATTGGGGTTTTGGGGTTCGGGTTCTTGGTAACTGTGCCAAGGACAGGTCAATTCTTAGTAAGTCTAGACTATGTTTTACATATGTCATATTTGTAGTTTTACGATAACACCATATGGGTATGTTGCACGGTTCAAAGATAATGGAGTAGTATACAAGTGGTACACAAAAGTAATACACTAGGAGAGTAGTTGGGTATATCGAAAAATGGAAAGGTATTTTTGTCTGTTCTCATATTAAGGTTTATCGAGAAATTTCACTGGTAGAGACCGAAGAATTCTTTGCCATTTCACTGATTTTGAACGTGTCAGAGGCATACCTCTGTGGTAGGTTTAAGATTTAGTTTCTGTTTGCTATATAATGGTTGTCTGGAACTCCCTTCAGTAGAATAGAGTAAGTCCAGATTTAAAGAGACAGGGCCTTGGTATGGTTTGATGGGCATAGGTCATATTTACTATACAATGAGGCGTGACATTAGGCATCACGTCCTAACAGTATCTCAAATATTATGGACTAGACTTACACCATTTTGTGTGGTAGCGTTTTGTATTTTCCATTCTGATTATCTTTGAAAGTTATCTTGAAACACCTATGCAGCCCTAGCAAATAGATTTTAGCAGCAAAGCATTTCCTAATTATCTTAACTACCAATATCCATTGTGAAATGCCCTCCTGGACTACATTCATGCATGCATCATGCTAACGCCCCTCCATGATTAAGATTGAACCAATGACTAGAGGCTGCCGTGCTGCTGACTTACCTATTCGACAGTATTCTAATATCAAAGATGAAGAAGGAATTTGGAATCCTTGATCTTCATGCATCCCTCAAGGGGTTAATCCAAACCCTCTGAGAATGGTCTAGGAGTCCAGTGCAAGTCATCAGTCTCCACCAAAGTCTTTTCAGTTTGTTCATCTCGACACGCTCTTGTGTCTGGTACTCATAAATGTGGCTCTCATGATCCTTTTTAGAAAGGAAAATTCTGAAAGAAGTTTAAGTGGCATCTACTACATAGATGTTGTGGTTCCAGAGGTGGTGTTAGAGCATCACTTCAAAAGCAATTTCACAGCACCCTTGCTCTAACGAGTTAGTTGTTCTCACCCTAGCAGAGAGGAGAGAGGTGAGAACGTTTTGCAGAGATAGAACCAATGGTATAAATTCCACTCTTTACCTTCATACAGGCATGCATGACACATTTCTACATTGAATGTCAGTTATAAGAACCTAGGTCACATGGTGTGCACCGAAACACTGGATGACAAACTGATTGCAGTGCTGTATTTTATTGCAGGGGTGCTACGGCCAGCTAATCGGCTCTATACTATCAAATCAATTCTAGTATAAAAAACCGTAGCGTGGACGGTTTAATCACCATAACCCCCACTACTTAAGGATCGCATATTTTAAACACTTCAAAAATACCACATCTAGGCCTACTTTAGACCTAGAAGTGTATGCCAGAACCCAGTGTGGGCTATTCCTAGTTTTATGGCGGGGTGGGGGGCAGTATGGAGGAACAATGGAAGAAATAACACAACAAATCAATGTGCACAGATAAGGTAGAAGAAGAAAAAGAAAAGACGAAGAAGAAGATGCGCAAAGCTAGTACATGTAGATCCACTAGGGACACAATGTCCATAGATAAATAATTGAGGTATCAACAGCACTGTTGTTTTAGCTATCCATACAACAAGCTGTACCTTTGTATACCCCTTGTAACATCTTGTCCATGTATAATAAGAAAAGTATATGCCCCCTAAACGTTTCCGCTCATAGAAGAAACAAGGCTGGCGACCTTATGTTGTGTTGTCAATGTTTACAGATCCATGTATAACGTGAGTCAATATGAATGTAATAATGAAGGGTTTCAAATACATCATTGAATCCCCTGCATTACTTCATATAATTTCCCCCTTGCCTTTTTAGATACATCTGGACTCATCTGTTTGGAGAGACACAATATTCTCCAATTTACCTCCTCTCCCATATCGATCTTGGTTTCATTTCATAGAATGTCAAGAGAATAGAAATAGCAATAGAGAAATAACTGAATCCACCTTACACCACCATCATTTGCATAAAAATAATCAATAGGTTTAATGACTGACACCTATTTCATGTTATTTTGTGAAGGCCAAAGGATGTCTTTCCTGCCAAACTGGTGAGCCGGGAGGCGTGGCGCAGTCGGTAGCGCGTCCGCTCATGGGCCGTAAGGTTGTGGGTTCGGTTCCTGGCCCGGCCGGAGCACAGTGGTGGTTCCAAACGTCGCCGTAAGGTGTCGTTTGAGTTCCTCCCTGCTCTGGCTAGGCTGTGCTGGAAAGTCTCTCGGCGGTCATGGCAGACAAATGACTTAAAACAGGCCTGTCCATCTCTCACTATGCCTATGTAGTGACGGATGTTAAAGAACCATTGCCTCGGTAAATGTGTAAGGGCGAGCTTTCTATCTTCCCATAGATTCGGTCGCCATCATCCCCCCTCCCCATTAGACTAGGGTCCGGGCAACAATGACACAAGGGTAATCTCACTTCGGTGTGGATACAACCCGCGGGACCTCTCACCCTTGAGTGTCGGCCGTAAGGAAGGCACGAGGTGAGATAAAAATTCAATCATCACCAAACTGTTGTACTTTCTCAGGTCTCTCATTCTAATGCAGTAAGTACATAAGTGTATACATGGATGTATATACCTGTGGCTGACATCTTTGGAGACTTCAGTGGGGTGTTTCAGAAGCCGGACATGATAATGAACATTAAATATCTGTTTCTAAAACTGTTAGATTCTAAACTTACAACTGCAACCATTATCATCTCTCACCAGTCATACAGATATAGACAGAGGAGGTAATGGTAATGCTTTAGAAACACATGCAGGTATAAGCCTACAATCACTATTAAAACTGTTATCATATCTCCTTATGACCGGTTGTAAACATTACCTGCTTCTGAAACACCCCACTGATGTCACCCACAAGATAAATGAGAAAACATTAAAAGATAATCCTTTATTTTCTTAATGCAAATGTCTGCAACTCCTAAATTTCCATCAAATCATTTAGGCTCCTAAACATAGAATTTCATAAACACCTGAACATAAAATTATATATATATATATATATATATATATATATATATATATATATATATATATATATATATATATATATAAACACACAATTTTAAACCTAAACACCTAGATTTCTAAACACCTGAGCTTAAAACATTGTTCAGCTAAACATGTTGAGGAAATTAAATTGATTAGAAAAAACAGGACAAGAATATGTTAAGAATTGTCTTTAGGATCTAAACACTATCAAAAGAAACCCCAGCTATTGCAGTCACACGCACAGAGGAGCCATTGGAAGATTTGTCCTAGATTTAGGACTGTTATCACTGAGCCTTTTTGTCTGATGACCAACAGACAACTACATTTACTCTCCTGGAACGCTAACAGGTTTTGTTGACAGTGTAAACAAGATGCATCAAAAGGCTCCATTCAGAATGAATTAAAATGCTATAGGCTGGATGACAAAATAAGGCAATTGCATCTTGGTGAATCGATAAAGGTTTTATTCCAATAGGGAAATGCAAAGGGTAAAAGAAAATGTACAAAGCAGAAGAAAACAATATACCAGTACATATAATCCTATTTCAAAATCGTCTTCAATACTTTAACACTAAATGTTTTTTTTCAATACTCCATGACATCATTCGCCATATCATTACAGGGCAGGGGGATTGCTGGATCATGGATAGATTGTGATGACAAAGGGTTAGGTATCACATTGATAATCATCTAACCAACATGGCAAACCATGTGTGAAAGCTATCTCTGCCCCCCCCCCCACTCAAAGAAAACCTTTGTTCTGTATTATTCCTGTCCTGTTAAAAAATCAGGTATGACTGTTGCCCAAAGAGGGAGCCCCTCTGATGTACATGGATAGCCAATCCTAATTTCCAAGGTCTACGTAACTTCATTTACTCATTTATTTTTTGGAACTGTACAGTGACGTGGATTTGTTGTGATATGACACATTTTGGCACTTTTATGCACGTTGGAAAATTGATAGAGGGAACAATTTTAGCAACCTTTTAGCCATATTTCTAAATGTGGGACGTTGGGGGATATACTCACTTTAAACTGCAATTTGATCCCAAAAGTCTTGATCGTCTTGTACGTACCGAGAGCTCGATTCAAGCAGTTGCCGATAAACTCCATTGAAACAACAGTATATATAAAACGAGTATAACAAAGTCTTCCAAACGGAATCATGTATAATGTATTGTCGCATAACGGAGATATTGAAATAGGGAAACATAGGTATTATTTGTCAGAAATTGGTGTTCCATATTCATTGCTTTTAATTGAACTGTATGCTGATTTGATTAGTTTCCATTTACACCATACTCCTTATGATAACGAGGGAGCCAAATGAGAATTTTGATAGTACAAACAGTTTGGTACATGTAAATTGTGTCATGATTACTACCACCGTTCATACCACCGCAGCATTAGACCAGACATTATTAACTGATGATTATTGTGAAGCAGCAATAGGCTGCCCAGCACTTGTAGGGGTATCATGAAACACCATCTGACACCATCACATTCACACGACGTTCATTCCTAGATAACAGAGGGTTATACAATTTAAAAAAGAAGAAGAAATATACGCCAGACTTTACAGTTGCAAACGCTTTCACGTCATAAGAATCTATACTGGTATGTACAATAGACAGCTCCCTAAAATTGGCAGGTTTGTAGAATCTATCCGTCAGTCGTATGTTCCCTGGAGTTCCAGCGGCGATTGTTTGATAAGTACAACTTCTCTTGACCTGAGGCCTCTCGTATACCAGTTGATATGTATATTGATTGTCTAGTCAATGAAGATGTCCTCTAAACCTTTGAACTGACATTCAAAGCAGCTGACTTGTCCAATCATAGCTCATTATTGGATGTTCTAGACATCACGTTTTCAGATTATTGATTCCTACCCTTGTTTGCAGATTGGCACATTTCAGCAGATATGGGCCGGGGTTGTCTATAACCTGACTAAATCTAAAACTGCTGGACTATACTACTATATACAGGTCGGTATTGGCAGCAGTATGTCATCCCAGACAAAGGTAATGATGGTGATATCCTACGTCACCGATCGACACAGGTTTATCAGGTCTTTCCTTTGTATTGAAAAGTCCAGAACCTGCAAAGAGGAAAAAGTTGAGGTCATTAAGAATGAAAAGAATTAGTCAGTGTGGTTGTTGTTATCGTGGAACCCTAATAAAAACATTCATTGTCATACCATACTAGACCTAGACCTTGAGCCATTGTGCATTTACTTATAGAAATTAACCAGACTAATAGATGAATAAAATGCAGACTCAACTTCTGTGTCTAGTTCATTTACCAACAAAAAACCGGTTGTATATCGGTTCTAATAATCCTTTGAATTAGCGATGGAAGGGGTGTAGTTTAAAAATGTCAAAATCTGTCCTTTTGTTTGATCCTGAAAATCCCTTACCTGGAAACTACCTTGGATTGCTTTCCTCTCTGCGAAACGTGCAACAACGGCCATACCCCTCTCCAGACATGACCGTACCAGTACCTAGGATAAAGGAACTCATTTATTTGATTATATATTTTTGTATGTATACGTTTTGGTGAAGGGGCATTATTCTAAAATGTCACTCTAACCAAACATTTTACAACAAAGCGTAATGTGTAATTCAAAAACAAGGTAACACAGCATTGATATTACATAAAACGGTGTACTTACCTGTTCGTGTGTCCGCCCTGTTTTAGTTGATACATCACCAATAACTTCATCATGTTTTGTGTTATTTACATCTTGAATCCTAAAACATCAATCAAACAGAAAAGATAGATACAAAAACTAGCAGTGAAGTAGATGCAGCTAATTATATTTACATCGAACATATACAGGGAGGCAGGTAGATTTAAAATTGGTCACATTTATATGAAGAGGGTGAATATATGCTGTAAACAGTCATATTCATTAAGTAGGCCTAGTTAGGCCCGGGTATTTAAGATGGAAATTGTGGCTGGCACATCCCTGTTAGAAACTGACGACAAAATACAGACCTTTCCAATTCGTCGACGTCAATGAGAGCTTGTATGGAGTATTTCCTACAGATGGCGGCACTAGACTGGAAGGACCTTGTGTTGAGAGTGTCTGTGTAGCTGAGCTGTCGGTGAAGCATAGAAATAGTAGTGGCATCATGATGTCTGTCTGGTTACTTGAGAGTTAGGGAGTAATTTTTCTCTTCAATTTAAGTTGAAGAGTATTTTTTCTATTCAATTTACTCTTTCTTCTTTTTACAAATGTGATAGAGCTATGTACATCTTCTGAAGTACCTGTCAGTGTGCAATATTAAATGACTTTCCAAAACCACTTTATGCTGTATTTATATGCTTGTGTTGAAAATTCCATGGTAAAAAGTCCCTTTGTGCCACCATCTCACATGTATACACCACAGTGCGTATTCAGGCCCCCTCCCATCACAAACACAAAGCATCCATTTTGTAAAGCTGTATTTTCATTACCTACATTTAAAACCTGAGGAGGTGCATCTGACTTTTGGCACAGCATGTGTAGAATATCGTCATCGTTACACACCACACCAAGGGCCCGGATATTGCCCTCTTTTTGCAGACTCACAGCTCCCTGGTAAGATGAAATGACACAATTTAGTTACATATGATATGCGGACAGTCTACCTATAAGCATCATGTGATATAATAATGTATAGATAGCACACGAGTGTCTAAGGGGCTGCATGTTGATGGGCGTTATATAGGTTGCGTTATGAGCAAAATAAGGGATCAATGGTCCTTCAGCAGACACTAGGTGTCACCACGGGGTAGCTAAACGATAGTCATGTTACGAGGAAGCTTGAGGCTGAGCATCACTTGAGTCCCACCAAAGCTTACATGAAGGGCCACTCGATTTTCATGATTGCTTCTTTAGACCTATGGTCTCTATAAGGAATAAAGATTATCCGCTCACTACTATAGTACATCTGTTGTTGTATAGGGGGTGGGAGAAGGCTTCTCTTACAGTATTAGATATCCTAATAAGCATATTAGAATCATTTTATCAAATATAAACAATACCAAAAGTTATGATGAAAATAGGGTGGTCTTTTCCTTTATGGAGTTTGCCCATAAGGGTACATCTGGATATTTACTCAGCCTGTGGGATGATGAGAGTATTCTTACCTTCCACAATGTGGCAGCTGTTGTATGTACATCGTTTTGTCTGCCTCCTTTATTATTGCACTGTAAATAGCCATTACGAAGTTAAATACTCTAATTCTGAAACAAATGTATGACTAGTACTAAGCTCTCAAGACAAATGCAAGGAAATAACGTTCCATCGGTGAGTCCAGAATTTAAAGACTATTGAAGTTTGTAGCTGTTGACTCGATGCAAAACCAAGGCCGAAAAGGGACCCGCAACATGTCTCTAAATCATAAATATTGTTTTAAGCAGCTCTAGATAGATAGTAATGGTAATCGAACATCCATCCTCTAACACATGTATCAGAATGTGATACCTATACAATCATCATCGATATCCAGGTCGAAGGTTTTCATATGATTTATCTCCAGCATACACTGATAAATGGGTTGCTTGTACATAGTGTGATGATAAATCATAAATGGTAGACCAAGACTTCACAAAGCAAACTGGAGTGTAACATGATCTACAGCACGTCCCCATCTACTTAATAACTATCTTTACATTGTCTTGTTCTGGAATATGACACCAACTAGGTATGACTGTACTGATGCAATGTCAAAGAGTAACTGGGTGATAGGAAATGTAAGAGGAGACGCCAGAACCCTTATGAAAGATCCTAAATAAATAAAAAGAGCGAAATATAGCAACCCGGTTAAAGCATTCAACTTTTTTTTCAGTTTCTTTATCTGAGGAGGGATCCTGAATATAGAGTGAAGAATGAAAATATAGACCCTTAAATGCCTATAAAGATCCATGGACGTCACAAACCAATAATTGTTCAAAGGGTTTTACCAGTAAAGTGTATAGGCCTAAATGTTGGCTTTCAGTTCCTACACTGGGTAACCTCAAACATCACACAGTGTAATTTGACACCAACACATTGTATTTCAGACACAGGTCTATATAAATTACAGTGGAGGTGAGTATGATTTACTACCTACCTGCAGGCTGTCTGCATCCAGTACCAGAAGGTCAATGTAGTCACAGCTTAGTGTGTACAGGGTCTGCACAAACCGAGACTTAAGGTTGATCCGCTCCCTCTCCTCAAAACTCATCTGAGCACAAACAAACAGTCACACGTCAGTCAACAGGCAGAACATGTGTAAAGTCACAGGTGGAAGCAAACCTGTGATTGGCGATTGAAGGTCATTAGTAGTGACATAAAGGTGTGACAGTAGGGATTACAGCCATTTTGTAAAATACCAGACTGTCAGCTGCTAAGGACCTTGGCTGTAATTGAAGTGTTTTGCAATTATATGTTAATAGACTGTTGGCTGTCTGAGAGTAGATGGGTGTCACTAGTGTTTGCCTGTGGCAGGTACCCCCTCCATAAGAACTGCATAAGGTTGACAAGGAGATGAGGATGGACAAACTAAGGAAATCTCTCTGCTTGACAAGCAGTCCAACAAAAGGTGTTTTCAGAACCATGTAGAATTTAGATGTAGAATAGGCATTATCATCATGTTAGTGTTTATGCGCAGCCATTTGTCAATTAGCACTAAAGATCAGTCCAAAAGGCCCACTGCTGCTGCAGAGATGACAGTGAACTCCCTGAGGGCATGGGTGTCACGCCTTCTCTCTATTAATAGAACAGGTCTATAACAATCTCCGAACAGTTCCTTTGAGCCTGTAGTGTAAAGCCATAGTCAGGTGTCAGGAATTTCTCTTATTTCACATAGCATTGCTCTATTTCGAACCTTTGGAAAGTTCTTTTGTTCATAAATGTCTCATACCTCTATGTGATACATGGTGTGCTAAATATATGGGAATATGGTTTAGAGAAAAGGGGCGTATATATCGGGCAGTATTGGATTATTAAGGACATCATGCTAATTATACAAAATTGATTAAAGTTCCCAAAATGATAGCACTGTACTCGTTCTTCTTTATCCCATTTCCCAATAGATGGCAGCAGTGGCATCAATAAGACCCTAAACACAGATATGAAGGTGTTTTGCAGTTGACCCTGCAGCCTAAAGGAAGTCCACCATAAGCCAAGCTTGAAAATCTAACCAGCAGTTTCAGTGCTTTCGTATGGTCCCATTGAAATTAATATAGGATAGGGTGCTGAAACTGACTTCTACGGTATATAGTCCATAGACCACACATAGTCCAGACACTATAAAGGCAGAAAACCTCACACATCGTGAGAGTGTTGGCCCCAGGGGGACAGGAAGAAAGTCTTTGTGAATCCCTCCACACCTTTGTTGATGAAAACATTTTCTTTTCCCTCTGTGGCGTATCCAGATTCACCCTTCCCCAATGTCCCCATCGGAAAAGGAGTTGGCAGCCAAAAACGCCCATGTTATGGAAATTGAGAGGGACCTCATCTACGTGAGTAAATTCTTGATATGGTGTAAGTTAATTACCCAAGATATATAGCCATGTCCGGGGAATAAAACATAGATATTACCACTGATCGCTGGAGGAGAGATCTTCCCTAGTGCATCTAAAAATGATTTGACATCCATCCTGTCATTTAGAATCCGAATATATTGTATCTCACATTATTTCATTTGCATTGATAAACGATGTCTCTGCTGTCATCTGATATATTTCATAAAGTGTCTACTCACTAAACAGGTATTATTCAACTCAGGAGTCTCTAAAGGGTTGCATCCACTGTGACGGATGGACCATCCGTCTGCCTTCATCCGTCATTTTCTCCATAGAAATCAATGATAAATGATACGGATGAAACCCACGGATGGTCCATCCGTGGGCAGTGGACGCACCCCTTAAGTGAGATTGCTAAAGGTAGACCATTGAGACAGTGCCCATCCAACTCGACATTCTCTCCTTTATTCTGGCAAAAAATAAGACCTTTTAACCCCTTCACTACGTTGTGTTTGGCATTATGATGCACGGCTGGGGTATACAGAGCTCATGGGTCTTGCATTCATAAATTCATCATTCCAACCCTAGTGGGCTAAGGCATTATCAGATGGTCCGAACGACACTCTAATACCATGCTGGCGAGTTATTCACCAGTGCTGTGCTGATACATATAAACATGACGTTTTAATGCATCATGCCGTCCTAAGAGTGTTAACAGACTATAAAAGTGTTCGTCATGTGAGTGTTAGTTCCACTTTCTGTCCACGTACAGTCCCTATCTCAGATGTAGCTTTTACCCCGCCCCAGGGCACCTCTAACTAGAATACTGATAAACTCATATATGTCCCACCCCAGGCCTATACTCCTAAGTAAGTTAAGTATTTTCTATTTGCTTATGCTTCGTTTTATCCCTGGCTATATTCTTCAAGGGAGGCTCGGCTACAATGTAACATAGGCCCTGGTGGCGAGTGGCTAAACCAATAAGGTCGAATCCCACATGGCGATTTAGGGCTCAAATATCTCTGCGATTTTGTCCCTTGCACTCTTGGGGCCTTCCTGAGCCCCTATATCGCAAGGATACCTGCTTAATTGGTCTCAATTCACTGTTGGATTCGGTATAAGTTGAACAATCCTTGCGATCTAAAGAGACCAGGAAGACTCCAAAATCGCAAGGGGCAAAATCGCAGAGATATTTGAGCCCTAAATCGCCATGTGGGATTCGACCTATAGAGAACGATGCGGACATAAAACATTTCTCAATCTTCATTAGTATGATCCTGAGAAATTCAAAGAGGAGCAGTGTGTCAACCTGGATGCATTGGCATATTATGCATGATTATCTCACAATAGTCCAATCATCACGGCAGGAACAGTTATTCATTCACGCGGAATGCAACCCGTATAGCTTTAAATGCATATCAGGGTATTAAGACCCACACAGTACACTGAAAACTTATTGGTGAAATAGGTCCTCTGTGTAGAGGACTTTGGGTCCTCAATTTGAGGACTTTGGGCCCTCAAATTGATGGGTCCTGGGGGGAGTACCGGGTCCTCACTAAAGCCCTCAAATTGAGGACCTAATGTCCTCAATTTGAGGACCCTTTATGATGAATCTATGCCATCAATATGATGGGTGTGGGTAGTAAATTCAATGACATTCATTTTTAATTTCCATTCATTATGAAATAGTAAGTAGATTAACTTTAGATTACCCCTACCCCCACCATAGCCAGACCTTTATTAGAGTTGTCCTTCTGGTAGACCAAGTGACTGGTATTATATGTAAACAACAGTTTCTAGCCAGTCCTTGCAATTCTAACTAAGTCTTTATACACATAAAAGGTGTTCAAGCATATAGAGACCCCATAACTCCCTTCAAAATACTTGAGCAAAGTTTCTTGCTGTATTTCCAATCTAGCATAAATATAAATGGCTATTGCAACATCCCTGATGTAGATAAGTATATTATCAACTAACAGTATTATCTATAGGATGACCTACAGTATGAAATGTAGATTACACTACAGCATAGTGGGGCCCCCTGGTGGAAAAAAAGTATTGTCTCCAAAATGATGACCCCATCTTCAAATTGATGACTTAGGGTCATCAATTCTGAAAGAGGACCCAAGGTCCTCTGCACAGAGGACTTTCGTATTAGCTTAGGTTTTCAGTATTGTCGATACATGCCTTAATGTGTCAGGAATATGGAACACCACTGCCATATTATGCCCAATAGGCCACACAGGGTGGTACTAAGTGCACACTTGGTATTTTCCTGTTACCATCAAGACGGACATTAGCTTAATGCAGATGCAGCTGGATCAGGTTTATGATATTTTTTATCTACGTTTATAAGCAATCTGTAGGCTATAGGCAACATTTGTGAATAGAGGTTTATTATAAAACATGCCAAATATCGTAAGCCTATCCATAATATGATGAAACAATAATTTAACGAAGCTGCAGTACAGCGTATAGTTGTTAAATCTAATTCCAACCTTCCACATCGAATCTATTCTAACTATAGGTATATGTACATATTGATTCCAACGTATTATACAGCTACAAGCATTAACCTTTTTTCACGTAGGGAATATACTGTATGTGAAGATTCTGGTGGGAGCTGAACCCTTCATATTCACTGGGAAATATCATTGTCAACGTTACCTTCACAGTGATGAAGAAATCGTCTCGTTTGAGATTCTTGTTTTCTATCCACCTTCTGACGACGTGCCCGACTTCTAGTTCATTTGTGTCAACTGTGTTTACGACAATGTGCCGAAAACCAGCCTTAAAGGCAGTCTCAAGTGCAAGCGTAGTTCCTCCAATTTCCTGAAAATAAGATAAAACATGTCTTAATATCTTTTTCTTGAAAATATGATGCCTTTAGCTTAAGGCTTCATGATTATTCCTCACCACGATGCTCTAAAACATCATTACCAAGTTACCTGCTAGCATTGTATTTGTGAATGACACAGAAATTGAAAATCATGGCATATTATTTGTAGATTATCTGTTACGAGTCTTCATAACCAAACAACAACAAAACAGTGTACCCCACCCAAGCAGTCACCAGGACTTCATTTAAGCAATGTGAAACTTTGTAACACTTTAGGAAATTTGAAATAAGGAACAATGTTAATCCTTATAGTGTGTATACATGCCTCTCTTGTTCAATCAGTATTTGAACAAATACTGCAGAGGGGGCTGAGCTGAACATTGTAAAATGTCACCTTGAAACCGGAATCTTAAGATCGATGTAGAATTCAAGACTAAAGTGCAAAACCATTAAAGCGCTGTGAGGATTTTAAGAGGTTCAATGAAAAATGACGAATTGTCCCTGAAACGATGTTTACCGGCTTAATCCGATTTTAAACCAAAATAATCCATAACCATAGTGAAGGGAAGGGACGCTGAAATAGTGTAAAAGAATGAGGAACAGTGATGGTGGAAAATGTTATTTTACATGATAGATGGGATTTGAATTCAGTACCATTTTATTATTTGCACGAGGTTACATTCTGACTGTAAGAGATTCCCTCCAAAAACATCCTGCTCCTAAAGATACCTATCACAAAATCAAAAAGGGCCTGGAGACAACCTTTCACTTTCAGGCCTTACCTATCATTAATGTATCTTGACAGTGCTTGAGAGGGATCTTAAATTAAGCGCTGAAAGTGGCATCGTCTAACAAAACAGCATATCTCATTCCTCTGAGCCGACCAATAGATAAATGGTTCCGGAGTAGACAACAGTGCATCTGGTCACAGCTGATAAGGACCCTTCCCACTGGCAGCTCCCATGATGGATCCTTCCTTAAATATCCATTTCCCCGCCTCTAAAGGGCCGTACGTGACTGTCACTGTAGGGTTGAGTGCCATTGGACGCAGCTGGTGATAGTGGTGTAATGGATCATTGTATTGCACCTTTCTGACAATGGTACAGGAATGAGTGGGTTATGTATGGGGAGGGGTTGACTGCTATGCAGTCTATGCTATCCTTTACATCACTGGAATCCCTTCCAAGCTTCCCTATATATTATGTCTCTCCTATTACCCACTCCAGCTCTATACTATTAATATTGTAGGTAGGAAGTGGCCTGCCAAGGTCCTATGTGGACCTGATGATATATGCCATCATTAATCGACTTCTTAGGCATCAATGACAGCTAAACAGTTTAAGTTGGGCCATAGCTTTAGGGGCCTGCATGCAGTTAGGCCTTTGGCAATTCCTTGGCTGCATGACCACATCAATGGCTGTCTCACAATTGAGCTGTCAATGCATCCGTTGAGTAAAGTATATGTGACATCAAAATTCAGAATGTCTTCCTGTAACAATTTGTTTACTGTAAAACACTAGGCAAACTGATAGTAGGCATATCTTTTTGTATTCAACACTATCCACAGCATACAAAGAGAATGCCCACATTTTAATCAATTGCCCTATATTCATTATGTACAGCCCAATGATACTACTTTTAAGTTTGTACATACTATGCAATAACTTTGGTTTGTTCCAGGTTACCTGAAACTCCCATGATCATCTCCTTTCCATTGAATCTAAGTGATAATAAATCAGACCAATGAGTCAAGCAACCCCTTTCCATGATCAGATGCACTGAAAAAAGTCTTCCTGACAAAATGACATGTATACCCATGTCAACTTGATGTGACACAGAGAGCACACGTCATTGGGACATGTGCACATATGTCACCATGACAACTGTAGCACACAGTAATGCTCATATATGATTTGACATGCCTTAAAATGCCATGTCATCTGTGAGTTGACTAGGGTCATGGCCATGTCGAAGGCACTTGACATGTGATGGTTTGACATACATAATTGTTCTAGGATATTCCACTAGATGGAGCAAACAACCATTTTGGTACCAGGACTAAGTACTACCAACACTTGAGACATTTGATGTATCTGTGTCATTTTGTTTTCATGAAGAATAGATTACTAAGGTCTGTAAATACTATCAATGAATGGTAGTGAATTCTATTTCATTGTTAAATCTGAATTTGTTATTGAATATCAAAATAGACACCAACCATCCTGAATACTCCAACTGGAGTGGTTAGACACCTTATGTGTGGGTCAGTGAAAATACCAAAGGACTGTATTCTAACCCACAATCTATAATCTCAGTATCTACAGTACAGGGAGACATATGGCATTGCCATGCACCTCCATGCCCTTGTCTTATGGACTGCATAGAGGTCCTCAGTCAAGTAGGAGTTCTGTAGATAGGAAAAAGTGCCTTAGTGTTGCAGGCCTGTGGGACTATGATATCCCCTGCCTTCTATTATAGGCCTCCCTTGATTGAACCATTGGTACATAGTTATTGACTGCTCTTGACCCTTACATAATTGTCTCACAGTATTACCTAGCACTCAGGTGAATGGATCAGAAATATGTGAAGTGTCTTCATTACGCATGTCGAATGGAGTTGACGAACCAAATATGAGAGGGTCAACCTCATTTGACATGCCTTCATACATGTCATGTGGGAGACAAATTGTGACCTGTGCAGTATGCGTCAAAGCGATCAGTGTTCTTCTCTCTGTGTGATAATAAGCCACAGGAGAGTGTACAACTGTAACTTGAATGATTTATCCATGACTTGTTTTAATCTGTCTGGAGGGTCTTGCTAAAAGAAAACAAGGAAGAACCTGCTAAAATCTTCGCTGATTTGCAAGAGAATGATCTAACTCGTTTTCATTGTATTGCCAAATAATCCCTCCATATAAGACTACATTAGAGCAGGCATGCAGTTTTGAGGAGCAAGCACCCATGCACGTTTTCACTTTTGGATATGACGAGAATATTTTTGGCACGTTTTAATTTTTGGTTCACGTTTCACTTTTGGCAAGACCCTCCTGATCAAAATACACGGTATCACTGGTCATGCACTTCCCTAGTGCACATAGCCCTCGTGCTCTTTGTGCAAATATAGGCTACTCCTGAATGTATCAAGCAGGCAGCTCTTCCAACAAATTAGATGAAGAGATTTTTGGTCAGATTAGGCTAAACCAATAAATAAAATCTGAAGACAGTATATATTTTATTTTGTCTGTGAGTCTCTATGGTAAGAGAAAACATTTTACAATCTCTAATTCGAGTCAAACGTGTCGTATTTCCTTGAAATCACATGATCACAATGTCATTCTTATTGCAAAATTGAAGAACGGAATGAGCTCAGATAAGAGTTACAACGTCCTTTAGATCCTGAGGGTCCTTAGCCAAAAGTTGAATAAGGCTGCCACAGTGTTGAATTCATCTCCTAGCTTTATCTCTCAATAATTACATCTTGGAAATGCCTCTCTCAAAATTATGAAGGTAAACATTACCGATAAGACAGCACACCTCGTTTCTCTGTGCTGAAAAAATGTGGCATCAACCAACTAATGCATTTATTTCTAGGAGAAGACAACAGTGCATCTGGTCACAGTTGATAAGGACACTTCCCACTGGCAGTTCCCATAATGGATTATACTTTAACAAGTATTTTCCATCTGTAAAGACCTACGTGCCTGTCACTGTAGAGTTGGGTGCCAGAGGACGCAGCTGGTGATAACGGTGTAAAGGATCATTGTATTGTACCTTTCTGACAATGGTACAGGAATGGGATAGTAGTGCTGACTGTTGTGGGAACTATCCTTCACCAGTGTTCACACCTCAGGAGCTTGTTTCAATAGTGTCTACGACAGGTTCATGCCACTATGACTTGAGAAGGGCCAAATCTTACCAGGTGATCTTAGGACTTTGGCCATAGTGACTAAATAGCTTGCTACATCACTGGGTGATCGTACTGCCTGCTGGTTAAATAGCCATGAGAGCAGCGACTCAATAAGTGACCCTGGTATGACAACCTTCTATGTGAATACATAGTGGGTAGTCGTAGCTCCTTTGCTCAAATGCACCCCACCTGTACTCTTTCCTCTGTAACTATGTATAGACTAATGCCCTGACCTCAGGCCATTCATATAGGTCAATGGGCCTTACTATATATATATATATATATATATATATATATATATATATATATATATATATATATATATAGCAAGATGTTGAGGAGGCTATGTATCTTCAACCTCACATTGAAGGTAGAGGAACCTGCTGCCAAATAGAAGCTTTCTGTACAATTATGATATTTGTATATGTATATTTGACCACCTTTAACAATATGATCCATTTTCATGATAATTGACCATGTGTGCGCCTTTGTAACCAGGTGGAATCACCTATAATTATATAGATACTGTAGCCCTATGCTCATTTGAACAGTAGAGTACAAACCATACTATGGGGGAGGTACGACTGGGCACTATTTAGCCATTTAGTATGGGTGCCTGGCCTGTACGACTGGGTGCTATGACTTCATAATGGTCTGTATGAAGCCAGCAGTTGAATACATAGCAGGGCCTATTTTGAGGTCTGTACTTTAGCTCACTATATAGTCATTGCTATGGAGCCATTTCATACACCTCCCACTACGATCTGTGGGTGTCCTGTCATGGACACTATTGAAACAAGGTCCTGGAATCCTTGCTACTTCTTTAGGCCAAGAGAGAAAATGGGGCACGTGTAAGCCATCCCAAAGTGCGCTCTGGCGGTTGTTTGGCAATCTAAACGATGTAAATTTGATAAAGTACGCATATTGCCACATCATTTACTTCGATTACTAAATTGCAGACACACTGTTCCTTGCTGGAACAAGCTGAACAATGTTGGGTGAAACTTGAACCATGGTATTTTCTTTTTGCCCTGAGAACTCTTCTCTCTAACACTATTGGTTTTGGCAGGAAGCGGTCTGCCAATGCCTTTGTCTGGCTCACATGATATATCGCCCATCTAATCCACTATTCAGGCAACAAATCCCCTTAAAAGCTATAAAAGTCCCCAGGGAAAGAGGTGGAATTTCACTCTAAATTGCTGTCAGCTATAAAATAATATCCTAAATAAACTTTATGGCATGCACTGTGTGAGATCTATTATACTTGGCTCACTCATTTATCAAATGGCCAATGCCTGGAGGCAGTCTTACATAAATACTGGCCAATAGCTGTGGGCCTTTCATTGCTAGGATGTCCCAGCGGATGTGACATGTGCTCTGCTTTTCATTAGCAATAAAATCCAACATCGTTCATTACCGAAGTCACAGTCTTCATATAATTAGATTTAGCAGAGAATTCGCCCCCAGGCTGGGAAGTGTGTCCCATTTAATCCAAGCAAATGGGTATCACGGTTTTGATGATGAATTAGTTTCCTAATATTTTGGCCTGCATCAGCGATTTCCTTGCCAAAAATGACTCCACAGAGGCTGTTATATATTGCTGTAATTGTTGGACTCCAGTAAATTGATATGATACTGTGATACTGTGAGGGAATGCGTGATTATAGCTTCTATTTCCAGTGATATTCAACTTTTAAGTACTTTAAAACCTAGTCCCTTTCTTTCTACCTTCTACGAATATTTCTAGTCCTTGCTTCGTCAGCATTGAAGAATAGTCTTTTGTTATTTGAACAAAATGAAGTACAGACACAAACTATTGTAATCCTTTTTACTTTAGATGCCATACAGTAGACATCACAGGTGTCAAATGCCTTCCTCTTCTACTCAATGCATAAGTGATAAATCAGTTCACCGCCCTCCCTTTAATTTGCGATAAGGCACCGCTGTGTTGCTGATTTACGGCCCTTAGCTATCATTAAGGAATACTGTAAAGTGGATAAGATCTACCTGCTGGGATCTCTTTAAGTACAGGTGAATGCATACCTAGGTGTATATTTGAATAAAGGCACATATTGCATTATTCCCATGCATTGAGCAGGAGAATGGATATCTGTGGGAGGCCCCAGACCCCCTGTGCCCCCAATGTGTCTGGGTGGCAGTCAGTAGATAAACCATACAACAAAGGGTACACAGGACTGTCAGGTGGGCGTGTGTCTATGTATCTAGTATCTCACATCTAGTCACAATAGATAATGTGAGTAGTGGGAAAGCTGGCAGAATCTAACAATTAGGTGTCTAAGTGGATATATATATATATATATATATATATATATATATATATATATATATATATATATATATATATACAGTTTGTTGGGGAATTAGGGTAGGATAAGACCGTTGAAATGCTGCCTAGGCATTGAATGGTGAATGGTAATTTGGACTACCAAAATATCTATAGTAATAATCCAGAACTATGTGTATGAAATTCCTCTCCAACAGGAATACACTTGCATGAAGAGACCATTCAATTTTGCCCATACTTCTACTATATTGAGCACATGCCACATATCTAAATGACACCAACCTAAAGGTTCGATTCCTCAGGGTAAGGGGGTAAGGGCATTTACTGCAAAATATTTTGCTAATGCAGCCTCTTGGACAGCATCCCCTTTGGTTTGTAAAAGTAATCTAAAAATAACCAAACATGACCTCAGGTTGAGGTTGAGGTTGTGCATTTGACCAGGGGAGGGTGACTTGTGGGTTTGGGGGTGAACCTCCATGGTTGGTTGCTCACATTGTACCTGGCTGCTAACCTCCGCAGCAATACTACAAAAAGTAGGCAATTCTAGATCAAAATCTTACTTTCAAAATAATTATAGGAGGTATAGAAACAGGTGAGGATTGCATTATAGCGGTTGTTTTCTACTAGGTCCTCTAGGTGTCATTATGGGTTAACCGCCAGATAGCATTGCATTGTGTCCATGAATACAGGTATTCTGTGTTTATATTATGGTGCAAAGATTTATATGTGCTCAAAGCAAATCATAATTACTATCATGAGTGGTAGAAAATACGTCATTTCACTTACTGAACCAATGCTTCCTATAGAAAACAAAATACTGAAAATGAATAAAAGATACATTCGATGGCCCATATTCATATTCATGGTCATCAGGGTGTTATGCATCCTGCCTGACATGCACGTGGGTTAAGAGGAAACCCCAGAGGTCGGCAGAAGAGTGATCCACTATCGAAACATCCCATTTTGGGTTTCTGTTGACATTCAGCATAACTGCACTTTGAGAGAACCAGCATCACACACTGAGCAACACAATTGAGGAGTAATTACACCCTTTGTGTACAATGTAAACGGGTTGCAGTCCTTCCTTGATGCTAATAATAACAATAAAGGGAGAACACCCCTCCACGGGGGATTTTTAATTCCCTATTTGGCCACCTGGGCCTTGGAGGGGCAAAATAACTCTAATATGACTATGAAAATATGTTAAGCTATTTTCTGATGCAGAGTTCAATGGTCTCATTTAAAATGCTCCATTTTCGTTAGAAATGGCCAATATTTGGGTGGTAAAATGAACAATCTTCATGAGAAATCAACCTATATGCCTGTTGTGGTTGCCATGGCAATCATTCGAATGATCTAAATTTGCAGATTTTTAATGCTAATTTTTGGGGATAGTCACCAAAAACCCAAAACTGAAAACAGAAATTGGAAATTCCTTCTAGATCTAAATCTATGATACAAATCACCATATTGTTATGTAATTTTTATGAGAAAGGCTGATTTAATAGGTTTTAGACATTTTTACAGTTTATAATGTATTTAGAGCCTAATCATTGATTTCAGATATGAATAACGACCTATGTTCAAGGAGGGGTTCTGACACAGCTACTAGGAATATCTAAGCCAATGATGTCTCATTTTAAAGAACTTGAGATGAACTCTGATAATGAATTTCCCTGCAGGGGGGTGTTTTTGCTTGCCTGGTCACCTATATAGACTTAGTATGACTAGATATGTAGCGTTTAATGTATGTTATGGTAGAGCACGAGTGGATTTACGGGTTGATAATCCACGACCGTGCAGTGGGAGTGGATTATCAACCCGTAAATCCACTTGTGCTCTACCATAACATACATTAAGGCGTTTATCGAACATATTTCTCCATTTTGTATCAATTTCTTACCTTATAACCCCAGATTTAATCCAGGAGAAGACATTTTGTAAGTGCATACGATCCGCTCGGTTTGCCAAGCCGTCGTGGCCATGTTGTCGTTCTGCCTGACATACCTCCACCTTTACACACATTATTTGGGTATAATCCAAGCGTGTCAAGCCCTGTTATTCTAGCACCGCCAAATATACGATCTCTAGTTGGTGTTCGCCTACATTTTCTTATAAATAAATAAGAATCCATTGATTTTCCATACCGATCCAATGCACACGGCCCGGTACACGGCCATTTTGTCTTGTTGACGAAGCGGGTAGGTGCCCGGATGTACCTGACCTACTTTCGGGTTGGCAAGCCACAATGGCGGGTCCCGACTCGTATCGCTATGGAAAGTCATTGGATTCTTATTTATTTACGAACAAATTGGAGAAATTAGGCATGGCATATATTCATATAGGATATGTAAGGATGTTTCTCTGTTAATAACTCCACCAGGCTCCATTGAAATCTATGCTAACGAGCTCTGTAAACTTCAGGTATGTCGGACAACTTTTCCATATCTTCCATGTGTATTGGGTTCTACCACTGGTCGCCTTGGTATAGTGGACAGCGAGGTCGCCTCCTGCCCCTGTGGCTGGGGATCGATTCCCCGTTGAACCTAAATGGTTTTAACAGGAAATGTATGGAGGAGTTGACTTTGTATATTCCTCCCATTTATTAACATGTCCGGATTGAAACTAGCAGCTTCTTGAAGATGAAGAAAAGGTCTGAGAGTGTGTTATGGCTGGATAAGGAACTGGGGTTATGAGCAAAAAAGCACTGTCCATACCCAAATAGTTAGATAATCAGCTATATCCTGCTTTTAAAATGCATTCCATATATTAACACCACAAAAGTGTATATTGCATACATTGCAGGAAGGACAGTAAAGCCGCATCCCTGAACCCATTATGAAAATAAAATACCTAAGTATATCATAAGTCTTATGCTATTCAGGACTTAGTTCATATACCATTACTATGATAGCACAGTCTCTAATGGTGCTACTACCATGCATGTAACTACAGTGTAAGTAATACATGTATATGTAGATGCTTTGTTTTGTTTGAGGTCAGTTTCCTTGCCAAGTTATGTGGGCTTCATGGGGACTGTTAGCCACTGTTGGCAGCTTATTACTATACACGGGAGTCTACCCTTTGTACCTGATCTCACCTGGATCCCACTCTTAGGCACCAACAACATTCAACACTTATATGAGGTGGTGTCAGAGAGGGGGAGGTATGCATTAGAAGGGCATTCCACAATAACGTTAATCAATTGTCAGAAATCACCTACCTGGTATCACTATGTAGTATTATGAGACACCATTGTGGTCCTGTCATAAATGACCACATTGCTATTTACCATATTATTCAGAGATTATCATACAGTCAGTGCAGCAAGGAGGGCACTGTGGAAAGTCAAGGTGTTCAGATTAGTGCCTGGATGAAGGAGAGGGAACCCAGATTGAGGGAGGAGGTCCTTTTTGATCTGTAAGAGGGACGTGTGTACGATATGCAAACACAATACACACCTCCCAGTTAACACTAGGCCAAGAAAAATAAAAGGGGTGTTTCCAGCAACATAGCTTGGGTCGGTAGGTCGGATTTAAAATTTTTTTTTTTTTACATTTATATAGGAAATGTTAGGGCATGTATCAATGGATGTATCAAATTCTTTGATTTCATTGTAAAATAAGGATGGAAAAATGATGACTGTGAGAGAGGGGAAGAATACGGAAAGGATACAGGAAAAATCCTCAAAAAGTAATGAAAAATTACCAAAAAAAGTCTTTTTTGCCCCTGTTTTGCTAGGTTCAGTCGGGTTACTGGAAACAAACCTTATTTTTTATTTGGCCCTAGTCTTTATAAAAGGATGCCAGTGTGAGGTGCTTTTTTGAAGGGTGAACTACATTCAAGTCAGTCTAGCCATGAAGTTTGTAGGGCCCCTACCTGGGGTTTATTTCTATATCCCTGACTGCGACATAGGCCTCATCGGCTTAATATAGGTACTGTGTAGTCGTCAGGAATATTGAAATAACCCCTGATATAAAGTTAGTTCCGAACCCCTGTTTTTGACAGGATATCTGGCAGCTCATACCCATAGTCCACTTGGCCTCTGTCGTAGGCATATGCTGGGGCAATTGCCGACGCCAAAGGCCAAAGTGGACTAAAGATATTAGTATTTACATCGATAGTCCACTAGGCCTCTCTCGCAAAAATTTATAGAGGAAATGTATGGGTCAATCGTGCGACAGAGGGCAAGTGAACTATGGACTTTAGCTCTTTTAACGATCAGCCGCTTCATTTCCAAAGCCCTGGAGCTCTCGGAATCACCAGATTATTGAATCCATCACACTGGAACGCACCTAAGGCATCCCACAATATAAAAATAGAATTCAAGTGGGACACGGACCCAAGTCATTCTTTGAGGTGACAGATATAATTACAGAGTAGCTCTATTAGATTTATGCCCACTTTTTATTCGCTTTCCAAAGTGTATTATTATGATTCATATCCTTGTCTGACACAATAACTAGGCTATGGTGGCTACCGTTAGTTTCCCTGGGGCCTCTTCCCTTCTCTCTCAGCCATGATGGGGCACAAATGCACAGGTAAATGAGGTTGGATGGGGGATTAGATAGGCTGGGTCATGGTGTGGCGTGAAGCTAACGACCAGGGTACAGCTGTCCCTCCAGGGCATCTATAACGGTACCATTAGGAAGCCAGGCACCCCGTGAACATTGCTCAACTAAAGTCGTGCTTTTGGTTGGTTATTATGAGAGGGTGGTTGCTGGTGTTTGGGTTGGGAGGGTTTACATTATTGATTTTGTATAATTCTACTTATAGTTTTCCACCTAGACTATTCAAATAGGTTATTGATGACTTTTAGTTAGGTTTATAGTGGGTATGGACCTATTATGGCAATCCTGGGCAAGTTTATCAACTTACTGCATGCAAGATGATTTCTCAATCATAAGACCAAGGATACTCCAAAATTGATGAATTGAGGAGGGTGCTCCTTCTCCTCTTCCATCCCCCACCTAATTTCTTCCTCAAATCTACTGCCCTCTTTGAGATATGACACATGTAATAGGACACTTCATCATGTATGCTACATTTATTGATTACATTCATATGTAATTCTACTCCATGTAAATTCAAGGTGGATGAATATATAACGGCGGAATTGAAGTCAGGAGCCTCACAAATCAGGTCAGGCAGACAATCCCTTTGTAGATGTTTCACTTGACATGGTTTTTATTTCATGCCTGTGTATACCCCCTTGGTGTCAATAAAGCCAGGGATGTCTGCTCATCTAGCTGTTGTTTTCAGTTTAGATATTAGAAAATGATTCATCCATTAACAATGTTTAATAGTTTAAAGTCAAAACAGCCATTATGTTAAGCCACATCAAATCCGGTAATTTACAGTTTACTCCGGAATAATTATTCCCCTGTTATAGTATATATAGAACAAAAAAAATATCAGTATAGAAGATATGCTTTGGGAAACCTAGTTAAAACATAATTCTCCTACAACTTTATCTTTCTCACCAACCATGTGTTTACAGCGATACACTAGACTATATCCACACTGTGATCATATTACACGTTATGACACGTTAGGTTCTGTGGACATATATTTAAGGTTGGGTTCATGCCTGCAGACCTGTCATGATTAATGAGGGAGGCTTCCACTCTGTTGGCAACTGACACATACTATACATCTCTGTGCAGGTGCTTGGGGGAAGAACCAACTCTTGTTGTTAAGTCAGCATTTTTTTTTGGAAAATCTGAAAAAGGGTCCCTTTCCATTCAGTTATTTGTTATCTAGTACTACATCTGACAGGGCAGTTAGTTTGTCCAGATGGCCTTTAGGGTAAAGAAGATCTCCAGGACACCTGTGTCTACAACATAGATATCTCTCAGACTGCATGATATTAATAGCACTGACCACCATTAGAAATGAGTATCTGAGGCCAAAAGAGGTATATATATATAGGTTTTGGAACGCAGATGTACATGTATACCCTAGGCTGGGTAAGAAACGAAAGTTATTTACTTCAATATTTATTAAAAATTTAGATTTGTATGGAAGCACTCCTGCTGCTGACTATCAGATACTTCCTTTTGTAAAATTGCAAAAGGGTTACCGAAATTTAGGATTTTCGAACAATACATAAGGTTTGCCCTTCGTTGCTAGACCACTCACACCACATGAAAGACACTGTTTGATTTAGCCTCGTGTAGAATGGAAGTAACGTCTACTAAGTAAATATGACCAGTAGCTCTACATCAGACAACCCACCTTCCTGTATAGTGGGTGCATGTATGATCTGTATATAGACTACTATTTGTTTAAATGTTGTATTAGGACCCAGCTTCCCATACTCACCAGTCCATTAAGCTGTTTGTACACTGAGACTCACGCCTCTTTAATTCCTTTCAATTCCTCACAAAAGGCGTTCCTTCATATTTGACTTCCTGAACACAGAGAAACACAAGGAAAAAGCCCAACAGGAACACCCTGAAATTGCATATCCTGAGCCGGAAAGTAAAATTTCCTTTTTCGTGATTTCTTTAGCCTCTGGAGGAAAGGGAATGGTAATGCCACTTAAATAATTTTGCACAGGAGATTGACAAAGAATGTGGTTGTGCTTTGACAGTCAATATCAGACGATACAGAAGTCTCGCCTACTTTAACTAGCAAATAGACTAAGAGTATTAGCATACCTGTGAAAGGGGAAGTGGTATTGACCCTCACGATATATGCATAGTGACCTGTAGACCAAACACGTATATGGCCTTCTGTTAAAGGACTTGACTGTGTTGCTAAAATATTAGCTATTTCAATATCCTAGAGCAAACAATATAGAGGACACTGGCGTTGTGATTCTATTCAAAGATGATTAGGCCGGCCAATGCTACCCTAGTCTTTTCCCACCATTCTCTGTGTCATTCAGCTGTATATCTCAATTTGAATGCTTCATATTTTTAACCAAGCAGCTCCGTATTTCCCACCTCTATCACACGTGTATTTTACGCCCGTTGCAGCATCCCAAATATAACTGGGTGACTATGGTTAAAGCAAATGTTATAATACTAAATGAATGGTCCAATATTGAACATTTCTCATTAAAACAACATAAGATAAATGCATTGGTTCAAGCAAATTGGTCTGACTTTATCTCACGAGGCAGCCAAATTAGAGTGGACCTTAACCTCTTCCTTTTTTAATTCTTTTTTTTAATAGAACCTGACAATTCTAGTAGTTTATATCAGAATAGTTGGAGATATGGAAATTGGCTTGTGATAATTAGTAAAACACTAATTAGTATCACCATAAGTAATACATACAGTTGTACACTCACATATTGGCCAAGATTCTAACTCTATGCTCATATGAGGAATGTATTACTATAGTGTTACTACCAGTTATGTCTGTTTTGGCTTGTGTCCAACTGTGGTAACTTCCCAAGATCTGAATACAGAAAGTCCAGCTGTTCCCCACTGGTAGCCATAGCACTCCAAGTGTAAAATTGTCTCAGACAAATCAAATCTGGTAGAAAGAATCTTTCTATTCCATTTGGCAGCCTAAACAGAAGCAGATAATACACTCTTCTGCTTGACTGACAGCAACAGGAAAAACAACACACCAGGGTATCACTTGGTAAACATATCACGATTCAGGATTCTCATTCTATCAAAGGATTTGGTTCAATGAAGGCCTAGAGATAAGCATCAACAGGTATCAGAGTTCAATCTTTACTATCTGTAGAACGTAACACTTCAATGATAGCGTAGCGATAGCGTAGCCCTTTAATAGACTAGGCCCTTTTGTTGATGATGCCTGGGTGCCTTAGTCAAGTGTCATACAAGTATAGTATCACAGACTACTATCTATAGCAGTATTGAGACCTTGTAAAGTCTTCCTTTTTGAAATCTTACAATGCAGAGACATCACACACAGAGAGTGGGCCTAACAGCAAGCCCTATCACTCACACCCCTAATGCAGTTGTAAACTTCAGTCTCATACGATCCTGGCAACAGACTTGTTACTTTGAGGATGTAGCCAAAGGCATGAGCCTTAATGAATCTCATCCATTAGGTGTAAAAGAATGTGACTTTAGAACCACACCAACATGCAAATGGCTAACGCGTCTGGGGGAAAGGTATACTGCCAAAAGGCATGTTAAAACACCTAACATTAGGTACTTCAATAAAGTGTTTTTACCCTGTTCACAAATCAGACATAACAACAATTGGAAATCCTTATCTTGGCTTTCTCTACTAGACTGATATATAATCATCAGTGTTGTACTAGGCGGGAATGACCTATTTGGTATCATGACTCATTGGCCATGATATTGATTGTTCTGTGTCCGTCCTCTTCCTCTCTCTTTATGTCTATCATTCATCCTCTCTCCTTGTCTTTCTCTACCTCTATCCGTCTCCCTCCCCATCCCTTCTCCCTCCTCTTTCTCTCACTCTCCTTCTCTCCCTTTTGTTCTTTCCTTCGTCCTTTCTTTTAAAGAACCTTTATCTACAATCCTATACCCTTCGTTCGTAAACCTCTTTATGACATTACGTCAAAATCCTAATCCAGTACAGTAAACAGGAAGATAATCCCCAGATTGTCAATGTCTAAATGACTGGTCATTCGTGACAAATTGTATTAGTCCCTCATAGGCTGCTGAGGATTACTTTGAGTGTATAGTAATCCAAAAGTATGACAATACCTCAAATATAGTTGTGTCATTTCCCCTTAATGCGAGAGGTGTTATGTCTGTCAAAGCCATAGTTACGTCAAATGCACTTAATACTTCATGTTATGGGTTATCTTGGCATGGTTATCCGTCTGTTAGGCTTTCCTGTGTGTTATCTACATTTTTACAGTCACTGCCACACAACAGTTAATAGGCTATGGTAGGTATCCTACACGTGTTATCAGTTAGCCACTGATAACACCCTGCTGATACAAATGTACGGATACATGTATTCTTATCATAGAACTACCTGGGGACTCTCATATTCAACCAGGAATGTTTTCTACAAGAAAATGCCAGGTGAGTGAACGTGCCTGCCTTTCCTTCTCTACCACGAGAGGCAACAGAAAAGGCATTTTCACTGTTTCCCTTGATATCCATTTGTGACAAAGAATAAGGAAAGGCTACATAAGCAGACGAAAGCAAGGACACCAAGCTGAAAGGATATACCTGAGTCCGGATACAACTCCAAATTCAATAATCGATGTTATACCATGGTTATGGGTCATTTGCATATTTTTGCGTTCAAGTTAAAGGATAAAACTCATGCAATTAACCACGGCTAGAATGAACGATGTTGTAGTACATTCTCTCTACACCAGACGGCGGGACTGCATATACCATGGTATAAAGGGCATATGTAAGCTTTATTGATGCACTCATTGGTTTCAGTCACTTGATACAATGAACTCTGGCATATAATGCCATCGTTCATTGTATCTGTGACTAAAACCAACTCGTGCATCAATAAACTTATATATCCTCTAAATAGACTATGTGAGGTACACGGATGACCGGGTAGTCCTAAGGCCGGATAGTCCTAACTCTACAGTGTAGGCCTACAGACAGCTAGTAGTCACAATTTTCCAAAATCAATAATTAATGACACACAGGGGCAGGGTACAAGTCTAGCACAGCTCGAGTCAACGTGTGTCAGTGGCAGCAAGTGCTCACACCTGCTCGCCGTGCACTGTGTGAGTAGTACAGGTGTGGGCGTTGGTGCCATATCCTGCCATGTTAGACTCACAGAATACTTCAAGCTTTACTCACCAAGCTACTGACAGAATAGGCCAGTGTAGGCATCCTGACTCCATTCTGAAGTTTGACGCACACCAGCTCAGTATCCATCTTAGATCTTATAGTAGGGTCCCTCATATCACCATGGAAACAGCACAACTTCACGACCTGAACTCTAAATCCCAGTGATCTCTCAATGAGCCTCTGATCGATGTGGGAGGTCTAAATTAGCATTAGTACCTCCAATACCAGAGAGCCTTTGAAGATGGCGGCGCCCAGTGGGTAAAATCCAGGTGTGGCAGCACTAAATTTGGTAGTGATTGATAGAGTGGCCAAGAGGTGGGTTTTAGGATAGAGTAATAGAGCCAGGTGTATATATGTGTAAATCCCAGTGTGGATGACTGCAGCTGACTGAGTGGCCCTGTGTGTCAGACCCCTGGTTTATATGTGTCAGAGGCATGGGTGGTGCTGGGGGAGGTGGTGGTAGTGTGGGATAGTGGTGTGGGGGAGTGGTTGTATACTTTGTCTACTCCCAAAGCTGTATGAATATGAGGCTCTTAATCATAGTTATGAATAAGGCATAATTGGACAATGTTCATACCACAAGCTAGAACAACAATAGGGCATATCTACAGAGTTGACAGAGCAAAACTTTACTTGTTATAGATACTAGGTAACATATATACGATGTAAAAAAAGACCTCCTCAAAATCCTTTGGGAAAAGTTGGGGTTTTATTTTCCTTTATAATTCTTAAAATCAGTGAATCATAATGTAGAATACAACATATTTGGGATGATGAAATGTCCACAGTCTTTCACCGATTAGCAATAAACCGTAACAGGTCGTTTCAGACCCAAAGTCATTTCAGACCCGGTCATATCAGACTCAAGTCATTTCATACCCATGTCCATTTCAGACCCAAGTCATTTCAGACCCATATGACTTGTCTTACATCACAACCCCTCCCCCCTGGCTTACTCCAGTGGTGCCTGCATCCCCTCTCCCACATTCCAAGTTTACATCAGGGGTGGAGGCAGCACAGATACTATTGTTAGACTTTTAGTTCTATGGGGTAGGGGCTGTATCCTTAGCCCTTAAATTGTTTCTAGTTCTATTAGATTTTGGAGTTTGATTATTTGGTTAACTATTCATCCCAAATCATATAATTCCACTATCACTTGCCACCCATTGCTGCGTGTGGTGTGACGAACAGTCATTGGCTGGTCACTGGATTGGCTCGAATGAAATGTGCGGTGAGGCCACCCCTGGACCACCCCTTCTGGATCCGCCCCTGACTAGTGTTTCATGCTGACTCTATCCGTGCATTATGCAGGCTCTAATTGAGTCTATAGACCCATATATGGGTCTGAAATGACCATGGGTCTGAAATGACTTGGGTCTGAAATGACTATGGGTCTGAAATGACCGGGTCTGAAATGACTTTGGGTCTGAAATGACTTGTATTCCAATAGACCCACATCAGATAATTATAATCATGAATAGGACAGATGCTTGAAGAGTTACACTACAGTGGACCCGTTCTCTGATATACCATAGGTGTAGCAGGAAAGAGATGGTCTGGAGATGTAGCCTCCAGGTCTAAGGTTTTCACCCCCATCCCTTCCATCACCATCCCAATCTCCAACTAATCCTCTTTTACAGTTTTCTTTTTGGCTATCTACTTTGGACCAGGCTTATTTATAGGTAGACAGACAATGAGGTCCATCAGGCAGGGAATGTAATCTGGTATGTTGGGTCCTTTAGAAAAGTGATTAAAAAAAACAAAAATGTCAACCACTATGATAAAGCCTATTATAGGGCTTTCTTTAACTCTGTAAGAGCAGTGCTATTCCTCAAAACATTATGTCCACATGTTTTTGATACACCACTGGAACACCAGTCACTAGCACTGTATTAGTGCATCATGTCAACCCCTTGGCAGTGTATCAACCCTGTGGTTTCACCACAATACATAACCTCCTGCTCAGTCAATTTAAATGTTACTTTTGTTCATAAATGCATGGCACATTCAAGAACTAAAATGCCTTTAAATGGTTAATGGTCGAGCCCCTGCTCTCTGAGTACGTATCCAACTCCAAATCAGGCCTTTATGTTAGTTTAATGATAGCCAACTGTCCTATGCTCAGGAGGTAGTCATATGATATACTATTATTGACCTTTGCCTTCTGTACAACCTATAGGCTCAGCAGTGTCCACTGGTATTTCCCAGCTCAGCATAAATATTCAATCCAATTTTGAGGCTGTCAGAGAGACCTGGGGTCTCCCACATCTACATACACCATAATAGAGGTGTCCCCCAGGGCTTAGATCTGCAGGACATCACATGCAACCCACACCTGCTGAGAAGTGGTGGAAAGGGTATCGGCCGCCATCTCATGCCCTGCAGCATTCCCCAACTCCCAGATAAAGCCATACAGTCAGGTCTAGAGGTCAGTTCAGGCCTAGGCCGAAGAGTGAAGTATCTATCTAACCTGTTCACACAGGTCCATTCTACATTCTTTATGCCAGAGCCTGCTGAATTCCTCATCCCTTTGGAGTACCCCCAAATATCATAACACATTAATTAGATTTGCATAGAGCGTTGACATTTATTAATCACAGTCCAAACAGTGAGTCCAGGTATACCATTATTAATGCAATATAGCATAAATACGACAGCCCAAGGTTTGTATATTGCACTCGCCTTCTGCTCGTGCAATATCCTCAATATACAAACCGTGGGCTGTCATATTTATGCTTTAATGTGTTTATACCACCTTTTCCTCCATAATAACATTAATAACCTACCTGATATCCCCAGAATAAATACAGCAGAAGACATTTTGTCAGTGCCAGCGATCCTCCCCAGTTCGTTCTGCGCAAAGCCATTGTTATTGTTGTTCCTTGGCAGGTGCCCGACTTTGCACCCAGTTTTTGTATTGAATTCAACCTTGTCATGTTATAATATTAAAATCCCAGCAAGTATATGGTCCATAGACGATGATTGCATGCACAATTTCTCCAATATATACAAAATAAAGAAGAATCCATTGATTTTTCCATTGTTAGCGAGTCGTGGTCCGACATTCTCAGCGTCTTCTTCAACTGCGGCTTGTTGACCTATATCCACATCCGGGCCATTGACAGAATTTCATCGGACAAGGAGGCAGACACGAATGGCGGACCGTGACTCGCTTATGATGGAAAAATCAATGGATTCTCCTTTATTGTTAATATTATGGATTTAGCATTTGAATATATATATATATATATATATATATATATATATATGTGTATATATATATATATATATATATATATAAATATATGGGTATGTATAGATTTTAATAACTCGACATATCATGGTTGGAATCTACCTTAAATCTGGGTGCACAGTGAGTGATTTCTTGACAAATATGTCGTTTGCATTTTACTTCATCACCTTTCAGTGTGGCGCAATGGCTAATGCTCTCGCCAACCAATACTGATGCCATGGTTCGATCCTCCTACAATTTGGGACAGTTTTTCACATTGAAATGATGGCGAGATTGACTTTGTATGTCCGCCAGCACTTTCCCAAAATATTCCAACCTGACCTCAAAAAAGTATATCCAAAAATCCCCAAAAAGCACATGGTCATATATGCTCTGATAAGGCACTGGTAGAGGATAGCATAACTGTAAGGGAGGTGGCAGAATAGTGGTATAACATAATACGGTATTATTGACGGTACTTTGGTTAGTGACAATGTATGGTGCTCATTAGACCAGGCTAGTATAGAATCCCATTCATAGACTATAATATAATATACCTGTCACGTTCAAACACTATAATCATCCATTACTAAATTGGCAACCGTCTGAGGGCTTCCTCCCCAAACCGTCCCATTATTTCCTGAGCAATAATCCGTTCCTACCTGATGACTTATTTTACCCCCGCCCCACCTCTCTACATAACCCTCAGCTCAGTGGGCAGCGCTGACTTCGTGTGTGTGGAGGGGAGGGTGGGGGGGGGGGGGAGGGTATTTGGCCCCTGGAGGTGGATCCTCCAGTGGCAGAGATCCAGCTGGACCCATCGCAGGTACGGTTAGGCCGCTGCAGGCTCAGGTATGGCCCACCTGGGAACTCTACAACTTTACATGTACTGTCTACTGAGAGGGAGGGTGAGTGGGAGGGAAGAAATGGGAAAAGAACGATATGTCTCTGTACAAACGATTCCCTATATTGCCCCATCTTACATCACACTAATCCAATGACTCTATTTCTAGTGCTAGTGTAAAATACGAACTCGATAATTCTGCCCAGGGCTAACTGCCTGTGTGCAAGAGTACTGTCGATTCCACCAGAGATTTTATATAAGTATATATCTAGGGTAGTAGTTTAATATCCTTTTCAAAAGCCTGAATGGGCTTAAATATATTCATCATGTATGCGTGCCCTCATACCTACATATGCTCTCCTTGACTTTCTGACATTCTGTCAATTTGAAGTCTAGGTCAGGATCTCTTTACCCGATCCCTCTCCATGGCCAATAGTCCTTTTCCTGTCTGCCATTGTCTCCCCTCTTCCTGCCCCTCTATACACTTAACCTCCTTTTATCCACGTTCTTCCTCTGACTCATAACTCGTGTCTCTAATTGCTTCAAGATAAACGTTATAGCTAAGTATCCTGTTGATATAGTATAGAGGAAGTATTTATAACCCCCCTGTCCCAACATTTGATTCAGCATTTTACAGCTTCATCAGCAACAATATCTCATATGAAAACAGGAATAATGATGTTGGTTATATAGCAGATGATTCCATTAACAATGCCATGCATTGTACTATTACCGTAGCATGGGGCAAGTGATACATATCAAAAGGATGGTATTGGAGGGAGAGTGTTTGCCTGGACAATTCATAAAATGAAGTCAACTATTGCAGTTGTTATTTTGACAATGCATGAGCCATACTTGAATAGTCAGATAGTCACCATCATTTTATTACACACATGACCAGCTGTTCAGATAAATTTTGAGCTGTACCATATTTTCTTGTGGTTTACTACTGTTTACTGACACTTAAATTCCCTCTCTTGTACACCCAGTCACATACTCCCACCACCCTTTCTATAAGGCCAGCGAAATTTTCAGTTTCATTTTCCCAGACCGAACCTACTACCCTGGTACCTAGATCCTTGCCACCGCCTTGTATACTCAATATTTCCTAATTTCTTCAGGAATAGCTAATCTTCTAAAGATAGCATTCACCCCCCCCTACATGTCATGTTCATTCTTCCTAGTAAGCCAATTACTCCAATTACTCGCATCAAGTTGGTGAATTTTGGAGTGTCCAAGTATGATACATGTAGTTGTAGTTGGGTGTTTGCCACGGCAGCATGAATCCATGGGTCATGACATCAAAAGGGAACAAGCTAAATACAGGTCCTATATATAAATTTAGTAAAGAATTATACTCCGTATTCTGCGTTACACACGTTTTTGAACCATCAGTTAGACAGCTACCAATGAAGCACTCTTGTATTTATATTGCCTTCCATGTTCACCATAAGACCACAACACCCATCCCAATCATCCCTCCACGTCTCACTCTAGCCTCACCACGTACACCACAGAGGTGCCCTCAGGCGGCCATAGGTCACTGTCACCCATCCTGGAGACCTCCTTTTTACAGCCTGCCTGGTGGATCATTGTTACCAGTGTTTGTTGTTGTACCTGTCCCATTTTCTCAGTTTTTGCACCTGGTAAACATGAGAAATGTGAGAGAATGCATTGTTGAGAATTAGTGTAGCCTTGTCCTAGGCTATGTTGTCACTTGTGCCCTCTCTAACGAACACAAAACCTATGCTGCTTATTGGGAATGTATTTCTGAGAATCTTGTAATACTGATTACATGGAGATACGCTGTATATAGCTTGACCATTTTCATTGTCTTGTCTTGTAGGATTGCAGGGGCGTGGAAAGTAGGGGGGACTTGCTGATATATGCCCATGTTCTTATCTGATTCCATGATAACATTATTGGAATTTTGCGGTGGAAAATACCTCAGTGCTGCATATCGTTACAAATGCAAACAGATGTGTATAGCACCGAAGGGTGTGGTGAATAACATCCCAAGATAACATGCCCCTATACTTATAAGATGATGACACGGGTAATGATAACATTATTGTCGCAGATCTGGCAACGCCCAGGTATTGGTGTACCACATGCACTCATGTAATGTAGATATAGTGATCCCCCATTTAAGCCACATTCTTTATGTTCCCAGCAAATTGTCGTCATCTGTTGCCATGATTGGTCATCAATGATGACTCCTTTTGGAGTGATAACTCATTCCGTCATCTTTCGCCACTGTGTGTTAGACTCACGTGGCATAGCAATTGCTATTCCTGGTGATCTTGTGCTATAATGACGTCGTGTTCCATCTAGCGACATTTGTGAGCCACTTCACACAGGTTGACGCGGACTCACGACAATTTGCTGGGATTGTTAACATTGCCCAGTGGACGCCCTTATCCCATCAGCCCATTTAAGTTAGGGTGAGTTTCAAGCTGCGTTTATATCATTCCAAGCCCCAAAATAACTTATATATATGCGCATTCCCCTGAACAAATATGCAGAGTGCATGGGTCACTTGAAGATGCTATAATATATCACATAAAGTTATGATTTACAGTTTGACATTGAATGCTTTACCTTACGCATATAATGTGCATCGAATATATACATTTAGGAAAGGGGATTTACTCAAGAGAGGGAAATTATTATTATTAACAGTGTGGCCTACAATGAATGCATCTCCAATACAACATTGGGAACAATGCTTGAGGATAGTTGTTGAACCGTGTATGTATAGACCGCCCAACCATGGAGAAAGACTGCTTAGCTTTTGTGTTCCCCCATCTCCTGCCCACTCTCCAAATTATTCTACAGCCTTACCAGGAAGTCTGTCACAATTACCTGATTACATTGACAACTTAAATTCAGGGGCGGGCGGCTAAAGTGATACATATAGATCTACTCCAGACCAACACACACTCATTAGCTCCCTGCACAAAACTCGTTCCTGTACGCTATGTTCCATTTCTGCTCATCTGATTTTGGACCTTTTACTTTAATTGATATATCGCTAAAGTGTAACTGAGAGAAGATTATTCATGCACTTTCGAAGTTGAAGAACTGAAATCTACATCAATTTCATATGTGAACAGGTAGGTAGAGGCAGAGATGAAACTAAATGACCAGCATACACCGAGAGTGCATTGATGCTTGTGGAAGGCAGTGATTTCACTCCTGTGCTCCCAATAGGTGTATCATGTATGTCCACATGTGTGTGATATGCTAACACTGCTGTGTGACTACAGTTCACCTAAGGGTGTGTATATAAATATTCTCACGCCCTGTGAAAGTTCACAGGGTATCATATTTATTAATGCCCTTGATGCATGGTCATGTCCCTGTGTGCATGTTTTGCACCAATTGTAATATTTCATGGAAATTAGAATATTTGGAAATGTATCATACCTGGCGGTGGTCACAACCAACATATACATGATGATAGAATAATGCTATCATTCGTGAACTATTAATTTATCAAATGGGTAAATGTTTGACAATGCTAACAACAGAACTGTATAGGGTAGATTAGCCTAAAGACGGCCACATACCTAGAGTCGACCTCCTGTCAGCTTGTTTTTCTCACTTTCACATGGAGTGCATTGGTCTTAAACCCTAATACTATTGAAATAGAGGTGTTATAGTGATAGCATAAGGAAAGGTGCAGAAATATTAAATACTTTCTGTATAGGACTTATTTCCCAGAATGTACCAATTTCACCTTGAGATGACCACCATTTAACCTTGAGTCAACCACTTCTTATACACATATTTGGGCATTTAATTGAATAGAAACCATTGATTTAATATGATTACATCACAAGATTCATGGCCAGAATAGTTTGGGATAGAAGTCCTCACTGGATTTTGCTCTGATGCATACATTTCAATCTTTACTGTAATGCTATGGTTATTACTATATATAGAGGAACTATTTGATACTGGGAGTGTGATGATAATGTTAAGGAATGGATTATTGTAGTCCATATTGAAGGTCTATTAAAGTACATTAAAAACAAAGCCTCTATAATGCAGGGTTGGAAATACCACTTATATTTTGATGAGATTTACAATATCCATGGCCCTAAAATTGCCTCCAATTTCCATTCTAATTGAGTCACTATAAAAACATACATTTTCTTATGATGCAATAGTTTTAATTTTGCAATTTTACTGCATATCTATAGAAGACACTTATTCTTTTTTCAAATGACAGTTTAATGAACATAGCCCCATTACAAGAGTAGTTATCAAGTGGTCAGCTCAAGATGCAAGGTGGCGATCTTAAGGTGATGATAGACTAACTGAGATGGTCTTAGAAATGATGAAAAACAATAGATAAACTTTACACATTGAGAGAGGTAATTGGTCCAAAAGCCCAAATAATTTCACTTAGTACTTGGGGAACTCTAAGGACCTATTAGACTCAAAGATATTAGCTACTACATTTCCCTTATTGAAAACCTGCACAGCAACGGTCGTCTTTAGGTTAATCTACCCTACATGAGAATAGCCAAATAGAATATTGCACTCAAAGGTACAGCTGATCTACTGATTTCACAGCAGACATGTGGAAGAGGAGTAAATATTATGGAGTAAATCATAGATAGGATATTTGTGTGTTTTCATGTTTGTTGCAAGGGACATGTACTGGAAACACTAAATTGCACGAGTCTCTTATCTGTTGAGCACTATCTACCCAGCAAATTGTCGTGACTCCTCGTCAACCTGTGTGAAGTGGCTCACACATATCGCTAGATGGAACATGACATCGCTATAGCACAAGATCACCAGGAATAGCAATGGTGGTGATCACATGGCCTCACCTCAGATGACGAGGATGGTGATCACTCAGACTCACCAGGGATGGCGAGATGAGTGATCACTCATCCTCACCAGGGATGGCGAGATGAGTGATCACTCACTTCGCTAGATGAGACGCACACCACATCATAACACACATTCACCACTATCACCTCATGAGCGCACAGGTTTACCATAGATAGTGAGGATCTTGATCACCCACACTCACCAGGGATGGCGACACAAGTGATCACTCACCTCGCCAGATGAAACACACACCATGCCATAGTGCATGTTCACCACGGTTGGCGAGGATCGTGATGACTCACACTCACCAGGGATGGCAAGGCAGTTGATCACTTACGTCGCTAGATGAAACGCACACAACGTCATAGCGCAGGTTCACCATGGATGGCAAGAGTGGTGATCACTCAGACTCACCAGTGATGGTGACGCTGGTGATCACTCACCTTGTTAGATGAAAAGCTCATGATCACCGACATTGGGACATTGGTAATCATGCAGCCTCACATCTGCCAGATCAAAGTATGTTTTGCCAGAGTAGGTATTGCCATATGTATCTTCCCTCTAACCACAGACAAGGTGTTCATGTAGATATTTCCCTATGTATTTTTCCTGTAACCAGAGAAAAGGTGTTTATGGATAGTTGCTTTCATTTTAGAGATACCTCTATCTAAATTCAATTGATATTCTCTCTATATAATCTTGTTTGATTCAACTCTGAAGTATTACATGGAAATCAGTGTGAAACAAAGCACATTTTATACGTATGGGACTTATACTCCATGCCCACACTTCCTAGATAGGCTACATGTTGAACAGTGGTGCTGTCTCAACAACTTTGGCAATGGTGGTGATAAGTTGCCACTGTGAGTGACAGATGATGCAATCCTCAGAGAGCATTGACTTGGAGTGACACAAATTCATGCATCGAGTGAGACCAATGTTGGCAATGGTGGTGATAAGTCACCATTTTGTGTGAGAGTTGATGACAGTGGCACACACTCACACAGCAAGTGACATCCATGTCAGCGATGGTGGTGATAAGTCGCCATTTTGAGAGAAGATTAACTAGGAGTGACACAAACTCACGCAGTGAGTGAGAGCCATGTAGCAATGCAGGTGAAAAGTTGCCATTCTGAATGAGAGTTGACAGACAGTGGCACATATTGACAGAGTGAGTGAGATCCATGTTGGCGATGGTTGTGATAAGCCGCCATTCTGAGTGAGAGTTGACTGGGAATGGCACATACTCAAGCAGTGAGTTAGATCCATGTTGGCAATGGTGGTGATAAGTCACCATGCTTTGTGAGGGATGACAAGGGGTGGCACATACTCACGCAGTAAGTGAGATCATGTTGGCGACTGTTGTGATAAATCGCCATGCCATGTGAGACTGACACACAGTGGCGCAAGATGATGCAGTGAGTTATCACTCAGAAAGGAGTCACCATTGATGACCAATCATGGCGAAAGATAACGACAATTTGCTGGGTAGGTACATGGATAGCCACCGATAGGAGATACGCATGTTCTGAGATAGGCATGACCTGATACCGTGAGGAAATAACACCAACGGTTATCCTGTTAATTCATGTTTTTGCATCTGAATATTTTATTCAACATGATACAAATGGATATCCCTGTGGTAGAGCAGTATTTTGACCTTTACTTCAGCGACTGTCCTACATCATATACAGGCAAGTGTAACGATCACGATTTTACTATCAGCAGGAGTGACTTAGTGACACCAAATACATATTCCACTATATGAACAATCTTCTTACCCTTTTCATATGTAGTAAAAGGGCTAACAGTGTGATGGATGGAACACATAAGAAAAAATCCAATTAAGTGCCATACATCTTAGGTACACAATGAATGTCAGCGCTGCAGCCCCGGAGAAACGTTATGATTACAACACAAAAAGGGCAGAGTGTTAGACTTGAGGCCACGAGAATGACTGAATAGGAAAAAGAAAACTCTTTTTTCTCTGCAAAAATTTACTTCTCTGGCCTCTTCGACTATGTGCAGGATGTATCAAAAAGCTGTATATTATAAAACGATTGCATTGAAAAAGATATAATTAAACCAGAGTTTGTGTCGCCTTCTTGTAACGTACGTAAGGCCAGGAAAATAAATATTCGCTAATCAGGTAGAAGTCTCAAAGAATTGGGCTTGTTTATATCTGGGACCCTTTCCCTAAGGAGAAGGGAAGGAATCTTCTTTTAGACCATTTTTTAATGATCCTTTGTGGATCCAAGAAGCATCGTACCTAGGATAAGAAACTGTAGATGGGCTCTTCCCCTGTTGGAGATGTAGTAGGCAATTTCACAAAAGGGACATTTCAAGCTTCTTCTAAAAAAAATTTCAGATTATTGAATCAATTCAATATGTCAACTCTCAATAATTTATAAATGTACCCCGATTTATAGGTAAAAAAGATTAATAAATATTGAATTAATTTGGAGTTAAATAATGAATTAATTTTGGGTTACCTGAAACACATAGTATTTGGCTTTTGCAGAGTGTCAGCTTCGCAACGTGCATGACCTGTGTAGGATTGACAATAACAATGTATTTACTGAGAAAATGTAATGCCCATGTCAAATACCATAACACCCACTCTTCCTACCTAGACCCTCCCACCTTATACCATACAGCCCCCACTCCCTACAAACAGTAGCCCTACTGTCCCCGTAGAAACTTAATGGCGAAGATATGATGCGATAAAAAAAGACAACAAGAAGACCGCAATAGGCACAGACAGACGCAAGGTAAATGGCTAGAAACCAGAAACAGAATATGTCCATGTCCAATGGTCTTCACCTGTGCATAGAACATCTACATAATTATATAGAATTATAGATTAGAATAACTACGTATACTGTCTACTTGTAGACTGCAGGTAAGCCCTTTGGGCGCCCCCTGTCTGCATTGTAATGAACTGAGACTGACAGACAACACCCGACGCTATGTGGAGGGTGATGCTCCTATAGTAAAAGGAAGAGCAGGCTAAAATGCCCTCATTTCCCGTCCTTTCTTTCCATGTAGCTATAACTTGTCCCTTTTGTGCTCACAAGTGGTCATTCAAGTAGGGTGCTAAAAAGCTCCCTTTGAGTAGGTACCTAGTGGGGAGAAGTCAGTTAGTATAGTACCTACTCAGTGTGAGTTGTGCAGCAGGTAACAGAGGCATCATAAAAGCCCTTGTTACAGGGTGTGAGACTACGAGGTACCTGATAGTGCAGCTCTCTCTGTTCTAAACAAGGCAGGCGAATTCTGAGACTGATGTGGTCAGTGCAAGTACTTTGGTGAAGTAGTGCATGACTTGTTAAGAAAAGAGAGCACAAACTCACAGCTCTTTTTACAATAGGAGCAGCCCCCTCCTGGTGTATGAACAAGGCAGACGACTTCCAACAACCTAAATTAACAATGTGTTAGAGTTACACCACGGGCTTCCCTAGCCCACTTAAAAGGGTCTATATCTCCTCTTTCCTATCCCCTCAGGATGTGTGTGGTGCACATATGCGCGGGCACTGACACATTCCTCTGTTAAATTGTGTAATGTAGTTCTCACCATGAATATGACCTTAGCTGTCGAAATGGCGTTAAACATCTATTACTCACTCACTCACTCAGAGTTACACCAACCGAGCAACCGGATTTAGGTACAGAGATGCATAACCCTTTGCATCATGACCACAGTCATGCTGCCCTGGAATGCAGCTTTGGCATGTGACTCAACAGGGCTATCTTCATCCATCATGCTGTCTCTTGTGGGGTTGATACACTCCCAAAGGGTCAACATGATGCACCGATCCACTACTGGTGAGGTATCATAAGTGCATCATACTGTGGGTCATTTCTTAATATACCACGACTGCACCCTTCTAGTCATACCTTAAGCCAAGATACAATGAGCTGGCGGCATCATGCGGCCCTTAATTAAAGTGATGAGAGACGTCTTGAGGGCCACTTGGCGGGATGGAGACTGACAGGAGTAATTTGATGCCACAAAAGCTGAGCTTTGTTTTGTGTTGTTGTGGTGCCTGTGGAATCTGCCACCTGTGACATCCCTGTTGTCAATTGGCCGGTTACAGTTGTTTGGTTCAGTGTTTGTCTGTCTCTGTTGGATCGTGCACATCTGTTAGTGCTGTAGAATTTTACAGCAGGAATGTGGTTTTCTGTCACATAGTTCTCTGATGGGTACTAGCTCAGCCATCCTTAGAACGAGTTGACGGTATTCAATCAACGTCAACATGCTATTATTTTGATCTCACATTGCTTTGCTAATTCCCTGGGAACAGCCTCTGCATACAGATCTCTACATTAAGAGGGAGATGCATTTCGATGATATAATTTTCACTGCTTCCTGCTTCCTATCATGTAAAGAACACTTATTCCTGAGGCAGACTATAATACTAGCAGAGGACGTTGGCAGTGACAATCATGGTAATTCTAAGCAATTCCCATATCTAGTGCCATCTTTCTGTCAGCATCATAAATAATGGCTGTTTCTGCACATGACAGGCACCGTGGTATTTCTCCAAGGAATGGGATTAGCAGAAATTACCTGCCGAATATATATGGAGATAACATATCTGGCTTTCTGAGATTGAATGCTCAACTGAATTAAGCCTACAGCCCTGCTTGCACTAAGAATAGATAAACTAGATCGCAGAGGCTCGAACTGTGGGGCCCTTCCCTCAGTTCGAGAGCAAGCCTGTAGAAAGCCTACAGTGTCAAGAAACAATCTCCTCTTGTGACTGAATTACTAACTTCTTGTGTGCAAAAAAGTCACAATTGTTGTTTTTGATACTGTTTTTTTTCCATTTGGTAGATTTTGTGGTTCTCAAATTAATTGAAAATTAAATAATCCAGACTTATTTTGCTGTAGGAGATGATCTCCAGTGCAGCTCTGCTCTAGCAAAGTGCCGAAAATGGCAGTTGGAGGTTTCAGTTGTGGTGCACACTTAAAAAGGGTCTGGATTTCTTGTATTTCCACTGTTTCTGTTCAAAATAACTTCATAATCCACAAGATAAAGACTTCATGATATGCTTGGCCAAATGTGGGACCAAAACAGTGAGTACTTTATCCACAGCAGTGATTGAAAGGTAACTGTGCCATCTTGGCACAGTAACATTGGTTAAAACAGACAGACTTGCTCCCCACCCCTACGGGAGCAGTTACCGTAGGGTGGGGGCTCTCGACTTAAGATAAACATGATATGACTGCATCACCTTGGAGAGGGGTTTTCTGTCTAATAAGGTCAAGGAGAAGAAAAATGAACTTTACATTGAAAAATAAAATATTGATGATACAGTAACACAGGTTCTTTTATGTAACACTTTTTCTATACCTTAAAAAACGAATGATATTTCTACGGAGCCCTGGAAAGGACATCTATTTTCTACATATTTATTTCTAGATTTTGTTTCCTTAAGAAGTATTTTCGTTTCCACAAGAAGTATTTTCCTTTCCACAAGAAGTATTTTCGTTTCCGTAAGTAGTATTTTTGTTTCTGCAAGTAGTATTTTCATTTCTGCAAGTAGTATTTCCGTTTCTGCAAGTTTTATTTTCGTCTCCGCAAGTTTTATTTTCGTTTCCGTAACTTTAATTTTCGTTTTTCGCAACTTATACTTTTGTCTCCACAACTTAATATTTTTTTTTGTGCATAGTCAATCAATTGTGAATGTTAAGTTGTGGAAACAAAACATAAAGTTGCGTAAACAAAATGTTTACTTGCGGAAACAACATATAACTTGTGGAAACAAAAATAAAAAGTTGCATAAACGAAAATAAAACTTGCAAAAACGAAAATGAAACTTGCGGAAACAAACTAGAGAAAAAAAATGTGTAGAAATCGGATGTCCTTTTAGGGGCTCCGTATATTTCTCTCGCTACTTGGGACCTATTATCACATTACTTTTGAGCAATCCTCTGCCATTCTTCCTCAGGCAAAAAAACACACCTAGCAGCTCAGCAGGTGTAGTACCACCCTACTCCACCAGACGTCGTCAGAGCACAGTTGTCATAATGATGATAAACGCCTGATACAGCAGTTGACAGACGCCCATGGCCTCGAGGAAATGAGGAAAGTTGCCAACAAAGGTGTGTCTCAGAGGGGAACCTACAGCTGGGGGTCTTAGCTGGTTCGATTATCCGCCAATGAAATGAGACCAAATATTCACTGCGGTTCTCTCGGGGGCCAGCTGGTACCCATCCGATAAGTGTTATCAGTAGAACTCGCTGGTGACAAGCTGCAGCAATGGCGGCGCCCATGGGACAACCTGCTAACTCGGAGAAGAACCAGGGGCCGAACGCAGCAGGTGTCTTTTGCTCGTTCACACAGGATACGCGTGGACTTTGCTGACGAGGAAGAGAAGGTGATTTAATAAAAAGGATAGGAAACGAGGGGAAGAAGTGACCCGTTTGGGATTCTTTATTGTCACTGATTGCAGAAGGATGGGTCTCCCAGCAGGTGGAGCCACAGGCTATCAGCATCCTACCTCACAGAGTTACCACTACCTTTAGGTGTCTTAGGAGAGTCTTGCCAAAAAAGAAACGAGAACCAAAATAAACAAAAATAAAACGTCAATTTTTGTCAGCAATATGAAAACGAGTTAGGTCATACACGTTACTAGGGTAGATTAACCTAAAGACGACCATTCCTGTGCAGGGAAATGTACTAGCTAATATCTTTGGGTCTAATAAGTCCTTAGGGTTCTCCAAGGTACAAAGTGAAAGACAATTATTTGGGCTTGTGGACTAATAACCTTTTTCAAATCCATGTGTAAAGTTTATCTATTGTTTTTCATTATTTCTAAGACCATCTCAGTTAGTCTATTTTCCCCTTGAGATGACCACCTTGCACCTTGAGCAGACCACTTGATAACTACTCTTTTAAGGGGGCTATGTTCATTAAACTATCATTTGAAAAAAGGAATAAGTGTCTTCTATAGATATGCAGTAAAATGGGGTAATCAAAACTATTACATCATAAGAAAATGTATGTTTTCATAGTGAGGCAATTTTATGGCCATAGATATTGTAAATCTCATCAAAATAAAAGTGGTATTTCCAACCCTGCATTATAGAGGCATTGTTTTTAATGTACTTTAATAGACCTTCAATATGGAATCCATTCCTTAACTTTATCATCATACTCTCAGTATCAAATAGTTCCTCTATATAGTAATAACTGTAGCATTACAGTAAAGATTGAAATGTATGCATCAGAGAATAATCCAGTGAGGATTTCTATCCCAAACTATTCTAGCCATGAATCTTACAAGTGATGTAATCATACACAATCAATGGTTTCTATTCAATTAAATGCCCAAATAAGTGTATAAGGAGTGGTTGACTCAAGGTGAAATGGTGGTCATCTCAAGGTGAAATTGGTATGTTGTAGGAAATAAGTCCTATACAGAAAGTATTTAACATTTCTGCACTTTTCCTTATGCTATCATTAAGCAAAGATATTTATCTATTCCTAGAGTCAAAATGTTGTATATTTGAGCACTTGTCGTCTGCAAACTATCAAACCAAAGTTGGAGAATACTGATGAAATGACCAGCTGGTCTTGGTAAAAACCATTCAAACATGGGAACTTTAGTGTATTATCATGCAGTGACAATTACTTTATATAGTCTAGAACACCATTCTATGGGGTACTATAACACCTCTATTTCAATAATATTAGGGTTTAAGACCAATGCACTCCATGTGAAAGTGAGAAAAATAAGCTGACAGGTGGTCGACTCTAGGTATGTGGTCGTGTTTAGGTTAATCTACCCTATCAATTCTGTTTGACAATAGATTTAACTGGTTATTCCGCGTTATCTTTTGGCAGGATCCTCCTGCCCCATCAAAAAAAAAACAACATGACGAGATCTATGCTGTTTTGAGAGATCTGAATTTTGTCCATACAAGTGGTATACTGAAATATATAATCGCCAGGGCGGTAAAACAGGCCAGTACGGTATAAGGGATTCGTTTACAATAACTAAAACTAAGTCTCCTCCTACTAAATGAAATAATTGTAAATCACGTTGTGCATCGTTTTGTTATTGTCCAAACATCGTATATATTTAGGCTATGCCACATTCTGATGAATAACATGTCTAGTGGTAAGTAGAAAACAAAAATATAATTCGTATTATTTCAAGGGAATAGAAGCAACATTTTATAGTAAACACGAGATAATCAGTTAGCACCATTTGTCACCAATTTTATAGATGACACTTTTCGTCTGTCTGTCTCTATGATCACTGATGATCTCCTTATTCAAGAAATGTCCGTTTGTAGGTGCAATTTGAAATTTTGAAGTTAAATTATGGACAGCTCAGTTTTCATATGTTTCACACAAGTGTGTAGATGGCTATTTTCATAGATGAAATACAAGTTTATATCAATACCTTTTAAATGTATCAATTTCAAGGATCAAGAGGAATCACCTCTAGTGTGTGCCTTTAATAACCTGATGGGAAATTTGCTTAGAGAATGTGACCTCACAGATAGCACAATTAAAGCTGGTATAAAATCTGGTAAAGCCTTTTCTGATATGTATTTCACAGAATTGTATACCCCTCCTTATGTAAAAGGGTGCAATTTATTCTGGTAATAGCTGGCCCATTATATGCATAATACAGGATATCAGTTTGGCCCTTTGGTGGGGAGGGAAACCACTTGGTTAGTTGGTAATGGTCTCAGCCTCCAGGTGGCAGCACTGTCTGGCCTGCTCCCCTGCCACACATCCAAATCAATAAGTAACCACCAATAGGTAATACAACTTTGCTGTATGGCTTCAGATGGTGCCACCTTACTGGTGCAATCAAGACTGGATAAAATGCTGGAAGCATTTTGTTTTCACACAGATAATTATATGCTTAAATTTAGCATAGTTAGAACTTATGAAATAGATCGAGATTTCACCAAAACAGTGTAACAAGTACTGTGATGATAGACATGTAGAAAGTGGAAGATCCGTATATTTGAGATCTTGTAGCAGCTACAAGAGGCAGGAGGATACAATCAGTATGACGAAAAAGGGTGTTCTATTTAAAATTTCTCTCTTCTTTCAGCTTAAAGTTGTTGGTGTTTTCTCCAAACTGACCTAGAATTATTGAAGAAAACAATGTTATGGAGAAACAGCAAAGGCGCGGAAATTATTTGCCCATCTCATCACTATCAATAAATAAGTGGCCATAGTTTAGGATTCGCCATCTTCAGATATCAATAAATCTGAAATTAACACAATAAACTATGGTTTTTATCTATCTCATTAGACATGAAACCAAAGTGATTTGGAGAATCTGCAAATAGTTTAGGGTACATTTATCGAATAGTGGAATATAGCTTGAAACTACCAGACCACCAGGCGTTTGATATTAGCGCTAGTATACCTCGCCTACTTGATTCACCATAAGGGCAGATAATATTGACATCCCCAATATAGATACATATTAATTTAGACTCTCTTAGTCACACACGGCATAGCAAAACATACAAGACATACCATCTTAGTGCCTGTATAATAGATCATATCATGCCAAATTTGAAGTGCCGTCTCTGGTATGTACTTGAATACCAAGGGATGCTAAGCAATATAACTATACCTCACAGTTAATGCAGGAAGGTAGGTTGGGTCTTATATAGTTATTGAATCAGGTAGCTAATTGGGCCTACCTAAAAGCATCCTTATTGGATAGAAGAGGCCTTTCATCTACAGAACCACTTACCTGGTACGGCATCTTTCCTGTGTGTGTGTGTGTTCGGGGGTTGGGGGTGGGAGGGGGATGGGGGCTAATGTCTTGTAGATCAAACACCACTTGGTATCTGGCAAAATGCCTATACGTTATCGGTGTAGCAATAAACTGATGTCTTTTGCATTTCCCTTGATGGCCTTACTTCTGAGAGCTGTTGTTGTTTTTGAGGAGAGGGGTACTGTCGTCTGGGATTTTACTTTTACTGATGTTAAAGATCTCCCAAGATTCCATGAGGAAAGAAAAGATTTTCCCAGTTGCCATCCACCTACTTCAGATATTTAGAGGTGTGATTTACTATTGTTATAAAATGTTTTCCAGCAGCACTCACCATAACCCTAATTTGCACACACAGCACGTTGGGATCACTCCTGAGACGACCTGGTATCCAAAGTAACACCACAGATAGAAGAAGAAATCCATCTGTGGAAAGTATTTCTGTGTGAGCGGTCGGCGTCCAGTGTCCATCACAAAGGGGGCACTGGATAGAGAGGGGATTGGGAACCTAATCTGGACCTCCAGCGACCCCAAGGGTTGCGCACTGCACTGATGGACCCATTGTTGATGCCACTTCTTTGACATACTTCAATCACACTTGAAGTAGCCAGCCAGTGAACTGTTGACTTGCTTATGAGAAACACATGGAATTTAGAAAAGATCAGGGAAACTTATAGCTTAATACCCACACTCCCTGTCAGGAATCACTGCTGTGTTTATTGTTACCTGCAGCTCCCCACTTGTAGACAGGTCGATTTTAATGAGAATCCAAATCTGCCAGGGGACATCGTGAATTTTGCATATTAAGGTCCCTAGCTGGCATATTCTAATTAGTTAGGACAAATATAGGATTGTACATGATGAATGTAGAATTGGTCAAAAGGCTCTAAAATGGCCACAGACCTTCTAATGTGGGTGGACATTAAAATTGCATTGTCATATATCATTTTCACATAGGCCTAATTAGCATAATTTATGCAAAAACTGAAATTATTAGCATATTTGCAATGTTAGTCTACCAGGCATTTGGAACCTATGAATTCCTAATGGGGAAAGTCTAAATCTCTCTGAGAGACCCAGCAAGTCTTTGCCATCAATCCTTCTTGTGAGGCCAATTCAGATTAAACAGCATGGCAGCCATTTTTAAAAATGGCCGACACTGAAATATTAGTCAACTTAGAAACACAATTTCAAAGGCAAAATCTATATCTAAGGGCAAGGAACAAACAGATACATAGCACCCATTTTGAATTCTAAGTAGGTCATACAAGGAAATCCTACTTGATTCATGCCAGTATTGTAGCATGTATGTTATGCCTTCTGATATGATTCTGTTGGATGCACTCACCAAAGAAACAACCAGCTATCCAACATTTCTATCCAACATGCTAATACTAGATAACCATGAATACTGCACAATGCATTGAGCAGGTTGTCTCAGTAGATATAGCCACTAATATAGTATATGGTTTTCAAAGGGGTGGGTGGGTGGGCCAAGAGCTATGGACAGTAAAGTCAATTTTCACCCAGTCTTGTACATTTCTGTCTGCCCGGTCAGTATTTTCAACCTTTGAATGTCATCGGACAGGGCAGAAGCTATACCTGCGCATGTGCACCTGGCGCTACAATAGAGAGTTCTGGTCAGCACAGCTGGATAATGAGAAGTTCTGGTCTAGGCTTCCCGCAACTCCACTAGACTATTATAAACAGGAAAGTAGACTTTCCTGTCCCATAAATTGTCTGTTTGTGTATTATCACATGTGGAATGGCCTTCCTGGAAAACCAGTCTGTCACAAGCTCAGCTTGCTCACACATGTATTTGGGATGTTGCTTGATCAAAACAGCTGTGATCACTTCAATGAGATGAAAGTTACCACATTGAAGAGATATAAATATCAGCTTGATAGATAAATACATAGATCTATCTTTGTCCATGCATTTGAGCTCTGAATAAACAAAGGAAATGACAGGACAAAGGGATGACAGAAAAAAGGGGATGAAATACCTTTTTATGATGATAACTTGTATGTGGTATGGGTAGCCATAGATTAAGATAGAAGCTAGTACTTGCACCTACGTCAGGAATCTACCCATAGACAAGTTGCCCATTATGGGAAGTCATCCATACATAGCTGGAGCAATGATAGTCCCTCCTCAAGACCCTGATAGATTGTGAGTTTCAGGGAAATGCTGTTGACCTGTGGATATCCCATTCCTAAATGTATTAAAATATGGACTTACTCACCAGCACTATATTCATGCATCAGATAGCAAAAGGGGCAATCTGACACTATCAACATAACTCAAGATGTCATTTATAATTCCTATATTTACCAAATCCTTGTCATTTTGTCAATACCCATATATCATATGGATATAATTGGTAATGCATGTGAATATATATCTAGTTATCATAAATTGTCCTACCAGTTTTGTACGGAGCCCTGGAAAGGCGTGCAAATAGTTGTTACCTATAAAAATTATTCTTGCTGGTACAGGAACAATTATTGTTGGTATAGGAAGATTCCTACAGATACAGGAGGATTTCTGAGGGTATAGGAACAATTGTTGCAGTTACAGAAAATATGCTGGTGGGTACAGAAAGAATTCTTGTGGATACATGAACAATTCTTGTAAGAACAGGAACAATTCTGGCTGGAGCAAGAAAGATTTTATGGGAGAGAAAAAGACCTGAAGGTCCCTGCTGAGCCTTCTAGAATCTGACTGAAATAAAGGGGTGCCTTTTATGAGATATCATACAATACAACAGTACTAAAATGTTGAAAATCAAACCTCAATGGCACCTATAAGGTATGGCATGAACCCATGATTGGTCTTACATGCAGAATATTATGGCATAAGGTGCACCCTGACTTTAGGCAGACCTTGGAGCATTACACCATTTGGCAAAATTATCTAACACTATTCCATTGTCATCATATACCTACTATGATTGTTGAAGAACCTTTCATGTTTCACTTTTTACTCCAGCCGATATGTAGGGCAGGCTAGTACACATCAATACACTTGGAAAATGGTACATCTTGAAACTGGTATGACTCAGACATTTAAAGGGCACGCTGAATCCTTGTCAGAACCAGCCTATTGTGAATAATCTGACTATTCCCACCATTGCCAATTCTTCAAAACTTCCAAGATGGCTAGCATTCCTCCTCTTAATGACATGGTGGTGGGTAGTTTCCTCGAAGAAGGATATCTGGCAGAAACGTAATGTGTAAGGTAGAATAGAAAGGCTGTAATGCAAGTATGTAAATATTTGAAAGAGTTTCTTTCAATGACACACTTAAAATTCAAGATGGCTGCCCATTGTACCTTTGAAAGCATTGTTAATGGATTCCTTGACCTTAGATATTTATATATATATATACATATATATATATATATATATATATATATATATATATATATATATATTGTCTTTGAAATTGTGTTTCTAAGTTGTGTTTCTAAGTTGATTAGAGGCCGAGTTGCATAGTTTTGAATTTCAGTGTCGGCCATTTGATAGCCAAGACTTGTCAATATGCCAATAATTTTAGTTTTTGCATAAATTATGCTAACTAGGCCTCTATGTGAAAATGATATATGACAATGCAATCTTTATGTCCACCCATATTAGAAGGTCTGTGGCCATTTTAGAGCATTTTGACCAATTCTGCATCACTTTGTCATGTACAAACCTATATTTGTCCTACCTATTTAGAATATGCTAATTAGGGACCTGTACAAAGTTCACAATGTCCCCTGGCAGATTTGGATTCCTTGGGAAAAACTGCATGAGAATCAATTGTCAAAAGTTTGTCACATACCTGGGTGAGTAACTTATCAAAATCGACCTGTCTATTGGTATACTTTTTTTTTTGTTAATGTTGAAGAGTTTTAATTGGGTTTCTAAGTTTGCACCTGGTACAACTTTTTGAATGTCAAAAATTCAAAACATGTACACAAAAAAACTTTTTTCTAACATTCTATAAAAACGTTTTACTCTTAGGTAAAAAAAAAATGTTGAAAAATAAAAGTTTCTATTAGAGGTTGAAGAAACGTTTATAATATTTTCCTAAACGTTTAAAATTTTATTTCCAAACCTAATAAGAATGTTTTCAAACGCTGAAAATATGTAGAAAATGCCTCTTAGTCCACTACCACTGGAGTAGTCATAGACCTGATTTGTACACATAGCATAATCCCTCCTCCCGAAAAGATTTGGCATATTTTGAGATCTCTGATAAAGGGAACGAGTATTGTGTCGGGGAAAAGCCTTCTTGTGTTGCTGAGTCAGCAGTCAATGGGCCCTCTCAAAGAAGCTGCTGGGCAGTGGGGCAAGGCTTCGTCTACTCCAACAGCGACTCCTGTGGGCTTAGACACAATTAAAGAACTGCCAAAATAGCATCCACAGCTTGGCATGAAAATACTCCACAGACACAGTCAATTTTCTGATCCTCCCACCATAGATCAGCACTGAGTACCCACTTGGCAAAAAAACAACACGTTTTTTCAATTTTTTTAAACCAAATAAAAACATTTTTTTGAGTTCATGTTTTGACGTGTCTTTTTTAGATTACATTTCTTTTGCCAAACTTCGGAGCCAAATAAAAACTTTTTTTTTAACGTAAAAAACCCACGTTTTTCTGCAAAGTGGGTAAGGTCTGAATAACAAGCAAGATTAATGAATGCTTCCAAAATTACTAGGCGACATAAACTAGTCACTATAATTATAGTCTCTTAATACTATTATCAATGCATAGCAAGGCACCTAACCTAGGGGGGTCCCTGAAATATTGAACAAGTAACCAATGGATAACTCATGACGAGTGTGTGTTAGTGAAGGATAATGACACAAGGCCGTAGGCCGAGTCTTATTAGCCTTTGCTAACACACACGAGTCATGGGTTATCCATTGACTACTTATTTTATACCACGAAACCAATAAATAATCAATATAATACCAATAAATTCAAGTTGAAAACAAAAATTATTCCCCCTCCCCAGGACTCGATGCCAGCCATTGTGTGTACACAATCGGTACATACACCTCGGCGCCCGGCAGCGGACAGCGACAGCCCCGGTCTCGGCTAGGCTTGGCAGCCGCACACGGCGAAAAATAGTGTACATACACCTTGTCGCCCGGCAGCGGACAGCGACAGCGCACACAGCGAAAAAAGATGCGTCTCGCTGTTATGTTTGTGTATAATACACCTCCTCTCCCGGCAGCGGACAGTGACAGGGCACACGGCGAAAAAACATGCGCCCTGACCGGGGCTCGATCCGCGTACCTCACGCGGCTGAGCGCAAAGCGCTAACCGCTAGGCCACGGCGTCTACTCCTTGAGTGGCCGTGCAGGCTTGGCTATATTTGAATGCGTCCCGCGGTTATGGTAGTGGACAGCGCGCAGTCGTCTCCTTCCCGGGCATTGTATCATATCCAGATGTGGTTTGAACCGAGCGTTTTGTCAGTCCCTGTGGCGCAATGCATAGGGAATTGGATTCGGGATCTGAGACTGGAGGTTCAAGCCCTGCCCAGGTCATAAGATTTTGTGGGTTTTAACATGTAACATATGACATGGAGGGACATGAGAGGCGTGCAGTTATCCATGGATAACCTTTGAGCCACTTTTTCCTAATTTGACCTAGATAGAATTGTTTTAACCAATTTACCCACTTCGAGTCACTTTTTCCCAGTTTGACCTGCATTGCTCTGTTTTGACCCAGTTCACCCACTTTGGATGATTTATACCCAATTTGACTTAGATTGATCTGATTTGACCCACTTCAACCAATTCAGGCCACTTTTACCCAACTTGACTTAGATAGACCTGATTTTACCTAATTTACTCATCTTAGGTCCATCTGATTTAATTTGGCCCAATCTTGGCCAATTGAATAATTTTGACAAATTTGACCCAATTCAGTCAACTTTAGTATGGTGAATATGACTCGATTAAGGCCAATATTGGACAAGTTTAAACATTTGGCCCAATTTGACATCTTTTGACATATGTGGGCAAATGAGGGGAAAGGGCCCTCCAGTTGATTATTGGCTGTATTGGTACAGTTATGTCATTCTATTTTCATGAAGCAATATCTCAGAGACCAGAGGGGTTATCTGCAAGTGTTATACCTCATTTTAAAGCCAATGACTTAAATTCTAAATATCACATTTTACCTTGGAGGACCCTTTCCCCTAATCTATCCACATATATTGACTCATTTTGACCCAATTCAATCGGACTTGGCCCATTCAACCTCATCCATTCCACTTCATTCTAATCCATTCAAGTCAATCCAATTCCACTGACTATATCCAACTAACTTCCACTCACTCACTCCCTTCACTCACAAACTCACTGCACTCACTCATGTTGTAGGATGATTATTTCAAGTTCAATGGAACACTGTCTCCCCCTGACTGTATTCACTGCAGACCAAAACAAAACAAGAAGGGTTTCCTTGTCAGAATGAGGTTCCCCCGGGGGTTCCCCAAGGCCCTGTTTCTATAGTTGGTTTGGATGGCACCATTTGCATTAATGTTTCCTAAGTTGCTTTATTCAAAATAGCTCAGTTCGAGTTCTATCTAAGTCTGTGTTAGCCAACTGCCTAAATCCAAATGAATAGAGCAAGAAGTGTCACTGTTTCTAAAGTTTTGGATAGAACTCAAACTGAGTCCCATCTGTTCCATTGACAGAAGTAAATCTGTTGTTTTCCAACTGACTTTGCTGCCATCATGGCCCTGATTGTATACCTGAATGGCACCATCCGTGTTTACTTATGCAAAGCTAATAGTGCAGACCCAGCAAAAACATGCTTCTGTTTCTTAACTTGAGTTCTGTTCTAATGCCCTATTGGCTAGAGCTGGATAGGACAACTTTAGAAACACTCATGCAATGGTGCCATCAAAATCCTTGAATTTCAGCTAATCTATCATCAAAGGAATCATCCAAGCTTTTGTGTGTATTTCTCTTATTTAAAATTTTGCTGACCACCTATAAGGGTTGGTGGCAAAGTTGTTTGAAAAGCAATAATTTTGCCTTCATCATTGGAGCAGATAAGACTGAGTTTGAGTTATATCCTAAGGTTTAGAAACAGTGGTACATTCTGCTCTATTCATTTGGGTCTAGGCAGTTGCCTAAAATGAACTCAGCTAGAACTCGAACTGAGCCATTTTGGAGAGAGCAACTTAAGAAACACTAATGCAAACGGTGCCTTCCATAACCCACTATAAAACAGGATCCACATATTTCAATTGATTTAAACATATGATATGACACACAAATGAATAGGCAGAAGGTCCTAAGGATATACCAGTGAGAGGTGCACTAGAGGTGGATGCCACCATTGCATTAGCGTTTCTCAAGTTGTCCTATCCAGTTCTAGTCAATAGAACAGGAGAGTAGAACTCAAGTTAAGAAACAGAAAGCTGGTTTTGCTCTATCTGCACTTTTAGCTTTGCATTAGTGGACATGGATGGTGCCATTCTTTTTTGAAAAGTATAGAAACAGGGCCCAAGGGAAATCCTTTTTTTACTCTGGTTTCCTGAGTCTCGTTCAAATCTTGTTGCCTTAGTCAGAGGGGATAGAACTGAACTGAACTGAACTCCATGAGAGGGCAAGTGACTAAAGCTAATGAGCTCCTGTGTTTCCATAGTTGCCTTCACCAACAGGGATATGTGTCAGAACAACTAACGATTACACAACACAAAGATGTACTGAATTCTCTAAAACACTATCAAGTACAGTAGATGGTGATTTTTATTACACTTTTTAGGTGATGACATGTACAGAGTTGTTCTGAAGGTTGAATGTTCTTCTAGAATTAACACTGGTGATCTAAAACTATCTAACATTGTAGAATAATTAGTGCTGTCATACATTTTGTAGGCATATTTGTACAAGCACCTTGTACAATTTGATCTGTATAAGATAGCTGGTGGTCGTCTAGAGGGCTTACTTTCACCTAGAATCTAGTGGAGGCTCCACTACATTTTTTTTGGAACATTCTCACGAAATATTACTCAGACAGTGTCTAAGGTATAGGCTGTTGATTGTCCTAAACTGTAAATATGAGATTTGAAATTGTAGACATGAGATTTGAGGGCGTCGATGTAACCACAGGGAGTGTGTTTCCTGTACTTCTGTTTACATTTACTACAAAGTTGTGACTGAGATGTGACACTGATCAGGTAGGGGTTGGGGATACTCTTGCTGTATCCAAAATAGATTAGTTTGAGTTTTATCTAAGCCTGTGTTAGCCAACTGCCTAGGTCCAAATGAATAGAGCAAGAAGTGCTAAAGTTTTGGATAAAACTCAAATGAGTCCCATCTGTTCCATTGACAGAAGTAATCTTGTTGTTTTCCAACCGACTTTGTTGCCATCATGGCCCTGATTGCATACCTGAATGGCACCATCCATGTTTACTAATTCAATGTTAATAGTGCAGACCCAGCAAAAACATGCATCTGTTTCTTAACTTGAGTTCTGTTCTACTGCTCTATTGGCTAGAGATGGATAGGACAACTTTAGAAACACTCATGCAATTGTGCCATCACAATCCTTGAATTTCAGATCGTCTATCATCAAATAAATAATTCAAGTTTTTTTTTGTGTATTTTTCTCATCTAACGTTTTATTCTGACCACCTATAGGGGTTGGTGGCAAAATTGTTTGAAAACCAATAATTTTGCCTTCATCAATGGAGCAGATGGGACTGTGTTTAAGTTCTATCCTAAGGTTTAGAAACAGTAGTGATTCTTGCTCTATTCATTTGGGTCTAGTCATTTGGCTAAAATGAACTCAAACTCAAATAGGACTCAAACTGAGCCATTTTGGAGAGAGCAACTTAACTTTTTCCAGCCGGCTCTATCATTGTTAAAAGTCCCTAGAATATGGCAGATTGAGGTCCTAGGCCAAGGTATATTGCATAGGGTTAGAGTGACCATGGGGAAAGAACCAATGCTTTTGGGAAATGTATTCCAAAATGACTGATTTGAAATCTATATTTAATTTCCTTTCACATGAAACCATAATACATGGTATTGTTCATTGAAAATAATTATTGGTTGGACCCAGGATAATGCTATTAGAATTGTGACATGTACTAGGAATAGGGACCTTAATGCACCTTGCACTAAGGGCCTTTTTTCGCAGATCCTGTCACAGATACTATAAATGCCCTCACCATAGTGCAATAATGCAAAAGCCATATTTTACCTGGTAGTGCATTAATGCACTAGCCGCCTGGAAAGAATAAAAAAAAACAACACTTATGCAAATGGTGCCTTCCTAGCCCACTATAGAAACAGGATACAATTATTTCAATTGCTTTAAACATAAGATATAATACACAAATTAATAGGCAGAAGTTTCTAATGATATACCAGTGAAGGTGCACTATAGAGGTGGATGGCACTGTTGCATTAGTGTTTCTCAAGTTGAACTATCAGTTCTAGCCAATAGAACAGGAGGGTAGAACTCAAAGTTAAGAAAAAGAAAGCTGGTTTTGCTCTGTCTGCACTTTTAGCTTTGCATTAGTGGACATGAATGGTGCCATTCATTTTTGAAAAGTATAGAAACAGGGCCCACAAGCATGCCTGGATCGTGTTTCAATAGTTGCCACGACAGGACAGCCTCAAATGAAAGTGCAGGTATAGGAAATGGCTCCATAGCAGTGACTACATAATGAGCTACAGTACAGCCTCAAAATAGGAGCTGGTATTTATTCAACTACTGACTCAATACACACCACTATGAAGTCATAGCACCCAGTCATAGGAGCCACTATTGGCTACATAGTGACCATCATACCTCCTTCATGGTCTGGTTTGTACTCCACTGTTCAAATTAGCATAGGGCTGCAGTATCTATAAACAGGTGTCATGATAATGGATCATAACAGAGGCGTAGGAAGCAAATTTCTATTGGGGGGGGGGGGGGCACGGGTCTTGTTTGAGGGGGCCCTCTATACTTTTCTATAGGCTCATAATCAGGGATTTCCCATTTTTTTTGGGGGGGCCTAGCCCCCTGCCCCCCCCCTTTTACTATGCCTGTCATAGTGTTAAAAAACCACAAAGATCATAATCGTTATAACTTAGATTTCCTTTTTTCATGAACTGTCATGAGATTTTATTTTATAAATTGTGAAATGGTTATAAAAACATGCCATCATATCTTAATTGTTAGGCCGAGTTACTATGCAAGTGTACAATGCAAGGCCCCCCCTTATGCTCCATATCCATGAGAGCTGGCCACTGATGGCCACTGTGTACATTACATCAGGACCTTTTGGGTCATTAGTATATATATATATATATATATATATATATATATATATATATATATATATATATATATATATATGGTACATAATCATAATATTGTTCCAAAAAGGAAATAGTGCAGATGGGATGCATTTGGGCCAAGGAGTGCAGCTGGCAGCAGCTAAGACTACCCACTAGTTATTCACATAGAGGGTTGTCATACCAGGGTCTTTTATTGAGTCACTGCTCTGGTGGCTATTTAGCCAGCAGGCAGTATGATCACCTAGTAATGTAGCCAGCAATTTTATCACTATAGCCAAATTCCTAAGATCACCTGGTAAAATTTGGCCCTTCTCAAGTCGTAGGGGCCTGATCCTGTCGTAGAGACTATTAAAACAAGGTCCTGAGATCACACACAATCACATGCCCAGATAAACAAAAACCTCCATCAACATACACTTTCTACCTTGCAATGACCACTCTTTATTCTGTGTTTGTGTCCCATTTTCTGAGAATAGCTGCAATTCTCTGCAAAAACGGATCACGGAGTGGAGCCTCACCATATGGAAGTGGTGGACAATAGTGGAGACTCCACTACGCGATTTTTTCAAAGAATCAGAGCTTTTGTCAAAAAATCTGGTACAAAAACAAACTACATAGTGCCATTTGTTATTATTCCAAAGTAAAAATCTAATGTTGAGGGACCTCTTGTGGTGATGCCTTTGTGTGCAATATCAGGCATGTTTTTGTTGTGAAAAAGATGTTTTTGTTTACTAAATCAAGTTGATCTAATGTAAACATTACAGACTTTCGCGCTGATGAGTCTCTGAAATTCAATATCAGACAGGTTTTATTTTTACAGGACCCTGCTATTAATGGTGAGTTGTTGATAGAATTTATATATTGCTGTGTTGATGTTTACATAGCAGAACATAGCGACCACCCCTACTTGGTCACAATGGTATTATTCTCTGGTCCAACAGAGCCTGTGCAGGCTAAATCATGTGTTTACACTTTTGAATCTCATGTTTACAATTTAGGAATATCAACACCCTATTCCTAAGACACTGACTGGGTACCATTTCATGAGAATGTGGCCGAAAATCGCGTAGTGGAGCCTCCACTGTAGGGCCCTTTGGCGAACTTCAATCGTTCTGAAACATACCCAAGATTTAGCTCCCAACGGCAGTGGGCGTCGATGAGGCCCATAGGGCATTCCACAACAGTTCTAATCTACATCATTATGAAAATTAATACCCTCCTTGGGTGATGAGCAATGATTATTGTTCAATCCTTTTTCACCTTTTGTTTGGCTATAAAATGGTGTGAGCACAGTGCATGTAGCTTTTAACTTGATTAAGGTATGATGGGCCCATTTCCATGTCCATTTCCATGGCAAATATCCAGGACAGTATTCATGGCTAGTGACTGATATGAATTATCATGATTAGCATTTGGCAGTATATATAGTACAATTCTTCAAGTGCAGCTGTGTGACATATTTGCAGTGAATTTATTTGGATGGAGTAGGCTGATTATTTGTAGGCTTGATTCTGGTTGTAGGTAGTGCCCAACGACTGCTCTGTACAGTCGTAGCATGTTAAGAAATGGCCTCCATGACATCCCGCTCCCATTTTAAAGGGTACTCACTAAAACATTAATGATAACGAGTTTGTATTCCATATTACAGTGTTATCCTGTTCGTCACCGTGGCGGCCTTGGCCTCACTAGTAGCCAGCGACTGCCACGACCGATGTAGAAACTGTTTTGTTGTCTGCTACAAACATGATTTTCTAGCTGATAGATGTGCACTGGAAAGTAAGGATTTCAATAATTCATCTTTGTCAAATAACACTTATAACTATCCCTCTCGTGAATGGGCCACTCCTGGAGGATCTTGCCTAAAGAGAAACGAGAACCAAAAAATAAAACGTGCATGTTTTTGTCTTGTTAAAAATTTTAAGTGAAACATGAAAATAACTTAGACCATGCACGTTTCTATCAGAGCTCTGTCAAAACAATTACACAGACAAGGGTCTTGCCAAAAGAAAATGAGGAAGAACCTCTATAAAATTTACTGATGGAAACGTGCATCAGCTGAATTGTTTATACGGTGTAGGGGCCGGTATCGTCGTATATATATTAGTGCCGTTCATCCGAGAGACGTGTTCGTGTGGTGCCTGTTCCTTCTATGCCAGCTAGGTGTCGCTTTGTGATACCCCGTTGGTACAAGAGGGGGCGGCACCATGCCTCGCGTCCAGCTCCTACTAAGGAGCCGGACGAGCGGCAGAAGGTGACTGGACCTAGTCCAGTCCAGACGCGCAGCTTAACCTGTAGACTAGAGTGGAATAAAGTCCTACCCGAGAGGTAGGGGTTTCTGGGGCTTTGCCCAACCCGAACTACTCGTGTTGTGTTGGTGTTTCTAGTGGTAAGCGAGCCAAAGAGCCACCCAGCATATAAGTCAATACGAACCCTTACATACAGTATTGCCAAATAACTGCTCAGTGAAGTAGGCCGGGGGCTGATAGGGCCGACCATGCAACCCCTCCCCCACATCCCAATGCGGCAGGTATTTTTTCCTTAGGATCCCCTAAACAAGATTCAAGATGTTAACATTGATTATCTTGGGATGCACTACCGGTATTCGCTCATTATCTATGTGCAGGTTCAGACCACTTTTGGGTCAATTTTGCTACCATGTTATTCAAGGGGTATGCTCAATCCCTACCCAGCAAATTGGTGTCATTCTGAGTCACTGTGTGTGAGTACTCACACTGGTGCTGTATAGAAAAAAAATGCGCCACCAGGTGTGACTGATGACCCATACTGACGCATGCTGACACATGTGTCATGGCACATGCAAACCCATACTGACACCTGAGCTATAACGCATATTGACTCAGGCCTGACACGTGTGGCATGGCACATGCACACTCATACTGACACCTGGGCATTAACACATACTGACTCATCCTGACACATGCGTCAGGTTTTTTCCCCTGGGAAAGGGATGGGGGGAGGGGGTTTGGGAGGGGGGGTGGGGGTATGACTTTATTCTGCATTCATTTTTATTCTGAATCACTGTCATCAATTGAGCTGCATATCTATGTCCATGGAAGGGTTTCCTGTAGATTCCTTTGTTCACTTTTTCCATTCCTCAAAATGCCTTCTTTGTGCCTGTCAAATAAAAATTAAACATTCAAGTTCAATACTGCATTACACAAATACCTTTAATATAATCAGCACAAGATTTTTTACCCTCCTCACCTCCTCCCCTCGCTCCAAAATATGTTGTGAGATATTTTCATTTTGGAGGGGGGCTAAAATTTCCCCCTGGGCCAAGTACATACCCTCTCCCTGAATGAGTTGACCTTTAATGGGGGCAGGGGAAGATAAAATTATTTGGGGACAAAATCACCCCCCCCCCAGAAACAAAAATAATATTCTTGCCCCTCAAACTGACCACAACCTAGTCCACCACTCTCCCAGGCCCCCAAACCTGCAAGTTACTGACATATGCTATATCAACTGTATCAATACTGACTGTAAGAGACTCTAAAGATTAAGGTGGGCACAAAAGAAGATACCATGATATATTACTGTAGGATACTTGGAGTTCTGTAGGACTGTAGGATTACCCACCTTGTCTTCTCTCCTTGCTGTTCTGTGTCTGTGTGTTGTGAAATACTGAGAACAAAGAAACCAAGAAAAGAGCGGGAACTTTGAAATGGACCAATGAGGGACCAGGAGTTTGAAATCAACCAATCAGACACAATACTGACGCAGTACTGATGCATGGTGACACATGTGTCAGGTACTTCCTGGAGAGAAAATTTCAGGATGGGTCACTGTGAGTCAAGGTGTGTGAATATGTGTGAGTATTGACACATAGTGGCGCATACTGACGCCTGTGTCAGAACCTGTTGTGTTTGTTGAAGTGAGGCACTTTGCTCCTATTATCACCCAAAACAACATTATAATTCACCTCATATTATGAATTCTTACCTGTTTCCCATGGTAATATGGCATCACCTTGGGCAGCATGCATCATACTTTCAAGGAATTACTACACCAAGACTAATGTAAGCCTGAATACCACATAGGAGGTTGATAATTGAAACTCAGTGTTATCTCCCATAGACAAAGAAAATTGTCTTAAAATACACCAAAAGAGAATATAAACACATGTTTCCAGTCACCATTATATTCCCTATATACATATTGATAGATATCATCTATAAACACTTTGATTTATAAGGCAGCATCAATAGAAACAGCAATTCCCTAATTTGGCCCAAACCCAAAGTGCAAGTATATAGTGGAACTATACAATTTCCCCAGTCTCTTTATACTGACACTGATGCCATTTCGAGTCACTGCGGGTGAATACTGACACATAGTGACCCATGTTCACTCAAGCATCAACACCTATCTTTTGAAAGATGAGTCACTATAGGTCAGTCCGTGTGACTACTCACACAGACTGGCTCATGCTCACTCAGTGTCACCTCATGCAAATAAGGAAATGAGTCACTATGCGTCACTCCCTGTGACTACTCACCCATACTGGCACATACTGAAGTGATGTTAGCTCAAATGGGTTAGGAAATGAGTCACTATGTGTCACACTGTGTGACTACTGACACAGACTGACGCATGCTCACACTTGTGCCACATTATGTCTTGTGGAGATGAGTCACTAAGTGTCATTATGAGTCAAACAGTGTGAGTATTGACACCTTGTGACATGAGCTGACGCACTGGTGTTATAACCCGAAAGGTGCTCACACATAACAGCTCATTATGACTCACACTGACTCCAATTTGCTGGGTAAGCTCTCAGACTATCTTACCTTGTCTGGATCCTGAAGCTATTGGTCTTGTTGGAAAGAAGACAAATAAGCTTTTCATTAAGCTCTAATACATGTTTTTAAGTTCAGATTTGAGTGTACCAGAGGGTTGGGAAGACAGAAGATTGAAATCCCAAAGTTCCTTTTTTAACTGAAAATTTTAAATGCACTCCAGATACATGTATAAAACTTGCTCTTATCCCCATCTAATCACAATATCTAATATGATTTATGTAGGCCAAACCTTTCTGAGTAATATGAGACATTTTGCAGCATTCCTTATTGACTATGACCCATGTTATTGCCTTGGAAGCGAAGACACTACCTTGAGCCAATACGATGCTGTTCCATTTCAATAATCTCCCACCTTATCTAAATGGATGTTTTTCCATGCTAAATCTTTATCAATTCTCCTATGCTTTGCATAGCAACCAAGCCTGGAAATATGCTCAAATGTGCATATCTGCAAGGTTTCCTTTCAGCATCATACTCCACTGATATAAACTTGCATATAACTCTTCTGTGACTTCCATCATAGACTAGGAATATAGGTGATAAAAGGTTGCTAGGTTGTGTGGTGGCCTGGCAATAGCAGTTTTGCATAGCAACAAAGCCTAGATTCATACCTGTAGGCATATACTATGTCTTGTGCATAGTCTCCCCTCAAGGACATAGTTCACTAATTTCAAATGGCATAAAGCATATTTTCAGGATTTGTTGCTATGCAAAGCTACTGTTGCTAAGCAACTACACCACCTAACAATAAAACAAAAGCACCACTGTATTCTACTAAGCTGATTTATAGGGGGTAGGACCCACCAGATACTTTCTAGACTGCACATATGCAATTCAAAGTGACATTTGAATCTATTGGCGGCCATTTTGAATTTCAGCATATACAGCCGCGCCATTAAATTTTTTGAAGTAGAAACATGTATATTCTTAATCAGCACCCTTTTTTACATAAGAGTCAGGAGAATTAATAAAGATTTAGCATGGAAAAATATCCATTTAGATAAAGAGGGAGATTATTGAAATGGAACAGCATTGTATTGGCTGAAGGTAGTGTCTTCACTTCTAAGGCAATAACGTGGGTCATAGTCAATAAGGAATGCTGCAAAATGTCTCATATTACTTAGAAAGGTTTGGCCTACATAAAGGACCTATCGAGTGAATATACTCTAAAAGGATACAAAATGTATAGACATGATGGAACATGGTTACAAGATGGTATGAGAAAAATGTCAGGAGGCCTTTTAATCTATGTCAAACCAATTTATATTGTTAAACAACCGCACTGGTTACCAACTTTAAGTGAAAAAGACATAGAAGCACAGAGCATTATAATAAGAAGAGAAGGACTTAAAGATATCTTGGTCATTAATATATATAGACCACCACAAGGAAGTATGAATGAATTTTGGAAAAAAAAGAAAATAATTCTACACCGTTTACTTAGAATACACAAGTATGAAGTCTATATACTAGGAGACATGAATATCAATATACTTGATCATACCATAGACATGGTTGATACTCTGAAACAAGGTATGATGGGATATGGCCTCGTAAATGTGATTAATTGTCCAACACGTGTAGCTGATAGAACCTCATGTCTTGATTTAATCTTCACCAACCACATCAATGTTTTAAATTCTGTATGTGTACACTACGCCAATAGTGATCATAATATGGTATCTGTTAATCAGCTGTTAATAGACCAAACTACGTAAAACCAGTGAACAAATTTATTCAGTGTAGAACAATGAAAAAATATTCATCTGAGGAACTACATATATGTAGTTCCTCAGATGAATATGTCTATAGACATCTTAAACAATTTAATTGGAAAATGTTTTATGATACTACTGACGTTGAAACTCTGTGGAAAATAATCGTGAGGAGAATATATCATGTAAATAATGTTATGTGTCCTATGAGAAAGGTAGTCATCAAAGACCATAATAAACCATGGGTAACACCTGAGTTGGTTGCAGAAGTAAAGCGTAAAGACAAAATAGTTATTGAAGCCAAAAGAATTGGTAATATCAATGATATTAAAAATGCCAAGAAATTACTTAACAGCATGAGTAAAACTATTAATGCTACCAAGAGAATACATGTCCTAGGTAAGCTAGAGGAACATAAAAATAACCCCAGAAGATTTTGGCAGGAGTTAAATTTAATTTTACCAGGTAGTAATGACACGGTAGATATCAATTTACTTGATGCAAACAGTGGAGACCTACTGAAACCAGAAATGGTATCACATGAAATTAACACATACTTTACAGGTATTGGTGCTAAATTGTCAAAGGATAATTATGCTGTGTGGAACCCAGAGGTAGCTGAAGTACCATTTACTATCAACCAATGGGATACTAGTAAAAAAAGAAGTTCTTAAGTTTATTAAAGAGATCAATACCAAAGAAACTTCTGCAATAGATCAACTTAGTTCTATAATTATGAAAGATGCATTTCTGGGATTAACTGAACAGGTTACATATCTATTCAAACAGTCATTGTATACTGGTAAAATACCCCAATCATGGAAAGAGGCTGTAATAGTACCAATACCTAAGGATGGTGATCCTACTTTGGTAGAAAACTATAGGCCTATCTCATTACTACTGCTACCTAGTAAATTAATGGAGAAAATTGTGCATAGACATTTAATGGATTATCTAGAAACCCATAATGTTCTGAGTCATAGTCAAGGAGTATATATAGGAAAGGGCACTCCACAGTAAGACTATTGGGGAGTTGACTGACTATATTTTGAGGGAAAGAAATATTGGCAAGGATACACTGGTTGTTTGTTAAACATAGATCTTAAAAAGGCATTCGATACTGTGGATCATTCTATACTACTAAGTCAATGCAAAATTTATGGAATCAAAGGAAAAGCTGGATCTTGGTTAGAAAATTACCTCAAGAGAAGAAAATAATGTACCCTTGCCAATGGCATCAAATCAGAACCAATTGATATTGTATGTGGAGTTCCCCAAGGCTCAACAATGGGTCCTCTTCTGTTCTTGTTGTATGTAAATGGGATAGAGAAAGTTTATAAAAATTGTGAAATTTTATTGTAAGCTGATGATACTGTTCTCTTTCTGTCTGGTAATGATTCCAAAATAGTAAACAAATTAATGCAAGAAGACCTACACAACTTTGAAGCATGGTGCTACAAGAATAGATTAACTATAAATATCGAAAAAACAAAGTTCATGTGTTTCGCAAATTCATATAAACAGAAAAATTGTAAACTGTCTATCAGTGGAGAAAAATATTATGGAGTATCAAGTTATAAGTATTTAGGAGTCACCCTAGACTCGGCATTAAATTATGAAAGATTTGTTAAAGGACAAATCAAAACTGCAGCATATAGGACATACCAAATGGCTAGGCCAAATGCCTTTATAGATGTATCAACAGCTATATTGTTATATAAAGCCTTCATCCTACCTATTTTGGAATATGCTGATATACTATTAGCTGGTATTACAAATACATTACTTGATAAAAGACAGAAAGCACAGAACAGGGGTTGAAAGGTTGCTATGAGGAAACCATATCGTACCCCTACACATGATGTACATGGACTGGCAGGTCTTAACCTCCTATGTGATAGAATGGAAGTTCACCAGCTGAATAAAGCATTCAGTCGTTCAAAGCAGAACAAGTACAGAGATCATAGATATTTAAATACTAGAGCCTGGGATGGGCCAATACTAAAGTATCATACACCTAAAGGGGCTTCTTATACAAGGAGTCTAGAATTCTCACTAGTTGTTCTTTGGAATAGTCTAAACATACAAACTAGAAATATTGAAACTCTTGACAAATTTAAGAAATTTACTTAAGGTATTTTATCAATAAGACAACCTAAACCACCAGAGGTCTAACCTGCCAATCCAAAGCCCACACAGAAAAAAAAACATTTTGTAATACTAACCACTACTAATCACATGTAATTATAAGTTTAAATGGAAATAATTTCCAGAGGCAAACTCTTTCTAAACATATTATGCTATAAAGATGACAACGAGTATGTAAAAGGAGTGACACTGCGTCTCACAAATGTTTATTTCACAACAGGGTACGGTTGTATAAATTAATTAGCTCTTTTATAATGAGCTAAAGATACAACCATTCTATTATTCATTATCAAATGAAAATTTATACTATGTCCATATTATAAACAATGGTATGAAAATCACTAATGCCATTCAATATGTAAGACTGTTACATTACCGAGAGCACCAACTTTAATGAATAAATATCAATCAAACTCAAACTCAAACTCAAGAGCAAGTTTTATGTATCTGGAGTGCATTTAACTCTTCTTCTACCAAATTGTTTTTGGCTTAAAATCGGCCTCTAGGAGAAGTCATTCTCTTTCAAATACTATTTGAATTGTATTGATATTCCTACTAGAAGCTAAGTAATGAGTATTCAAGGTAAGCATATGGACAAAAATAATTGGAATCCTAATTGTCTGTATCTCCTCTGATAAGGGAGATAGGATGGGAATAACATAGCATACCTCTCCTGCAAAATGATGATTTCATAAAACTTCAAATGATGATATCTTAGGACTCCCTCTATCAATTGACATGAAATAAAAAGGCACATGGTAGATATTGTTGAATATTTTTAGAATTTTTGAATTACATGGTCACATGATACCTGTTCCATCTGGTTACCATGACAACCGAATCTATGAAAAATTGCTATTTTTAGTATGTTTGTTGCCATGGTAACCAATAATTTGGTCAGGAATCCACCAAAATACACCAAAATCGTTGGTATTATCTTTTTCTTCATGAAAAACTACTTAAAGTAGGTTTTCATTGAAAAAATGAAATTATTTTACCTTTTTCATAATATTTTGCCATAAATACTCATTAAAATCAGCCCAAACTTTTCTCAATTTTCAACCATCTTTAGAAGTTCACGATATCTCAGGAAAGAGGAGTAGAGACTAATGGTTTGAACTACTTAGGGGCCCCATGCCAAAGGGCAATCCCTGAGACAATGGTGAGATTCCATCCATATCTGAGGGAGAGACAGGGTGGCAAAAATCGGCCAAAAATCGGCGATTTACTCGCAAAAGTGCGCGTCCGGTAAAAGAAGAGTTAAAATTTTCAGTTAAAAAAGGAACTTTGTGATTTCAATCTTCCGTCTTCCCAACCTTCTTGTACACTAAGATCTGAACTTAAAAACATGTATTAGGGCTTAATGAAAAGCTTATTATGTCTTTTTTCCAACAAGACCAATAGCTTCAGGATCCAGACAAGATAAGATAGTCTGAGAGCTTAGGGATTGAGCATGCCCCTTGAATAACATGGTAGCAAAATTGACCCAAAAGTGGTCTGAACCTGCACATGGAGAATGAGCAAAAACTGGTAGTGCATCCCAAAATAATCAATGTTAACATCTTGAATCATGTTCAGGGGACCCTAAGGATTGAAAAAATACCTGCCGCGTTGGGATGTGGGGAGGGGGGTGCATGGTGGGCCCTATCAGCCCCCGGCCTAAAGGGGTGTATAGAAAATACAGAAGGGAGAAATTACTCCTCTACCCTATGTCATATGTCATGATATCGGTTAATTCAACCTAATTGTCAATACAGTTGATTTAGATACCTCCAGCACCCATGTAGTTTTAACCATCCATGCACGTTTCAACCCCCGACCTGACGAGTTTACTTTTAGCAATATGCCAACGTGCACTTTTTTTTGGCAAGACCCTCCTGTACAAGATGTATACATGTATTTCAAACTATGCGTCCCCCTAACCGCTCCCTCCTAGATCCACACATGGAGGTGGTGTATTATTTTCGCACAATGATATATAGACTAGCTTCCTTGAAATACTTGAAAGTCTTTTTAAAACCTCAGTTAACCACAATAGTATAATGTCAATAGACATGACATCACTTACCTTGTTTTCCCCCCACCTCCACAGCTATGCGCAAACTTGTTCCTGTGGCCCTCCGGAGGCTTACAACATCTGGGTGCCTCCGGAGACTCCTCTTCTTCCTCCTCCTCCTTCCCGTCCTCCTCATTTTCATCCTCATTATATTAGTATGATGCATTATGATTCTTAACAAAATGATGTCCGACCATGGCACCCTGACCCTTGACAAGAGATGAAGCACGTTGAAGTATAATGAAGATATTATGCGTTTAATGTATGTTATGGGAGAGCACGAGTGGATTTAAGGGTTGATAATCCATGACCGTGCAGCGGGAGTGGATTATCAACCCGTAAATCAATGAGTGCTCTCCCATAACGTACATTAAGGCGTTTATCTCACATTTTTCTCCATTTTGTATTAATTTCTTACCATATAATCCCAGAATTAATCCAGGAGAAGATATTTTGTAAGTACATACAATCCACTCGGTTTGCCAAGCCGTCGTGGCCATGTTGTCGTTCTGCCCGACATACCTCCACCTTTACACACATTTTTCGGGTATAATCCAATCGTGTCAAGCCCTGTTATTCTAGCACTGCCAAATATACAATCTCTTGTTGGTGTTCGCCTACATTTTGTATCCATTTTCTTATAAATAAATAAGAATCGATTGATTTTCCATAGCGATCCAATGTACACGGCCCAGTACACGGCCATTGCGTCTTGTTGACGAAGGGGGGAGGTGCCCGGATGTAAGAACTAGGTCAACCACGCGTCCCGATCCGTATCGCTATGGAAAATCAATGTATTCTTATTTAATTCAAACAAAATGGAGAAATTAGGCATGGCATGTTCATATAGGATATCTAAGAATGGTTCTCTGTTAACCCTTTAAGGGCAGAGCAAAAATTGTTGCCCTGCCCATGGGGACGGCCTCCGAAAAAAGTATAGTTCCTAGAGGACGAGCCTATTTTCAATTCCTATACTAATCCTATATAATGGGCGTCGACTATAGTCGACGCTAGGCCTGCCATGGTGTCGACTATAGTCGACGCTAGGCCTACCATGGTGTCGACTATAGTCGATGCTAGCCCTCAATGGGTTAATAACTCCACCTGGCACCATTGGAATCTATGCTAACGAGGTATGTAAACTTCAGGTATGTCGGAAAACTTTTCAAATCCTTGCTGCAGATTGCTTTGTATCACCGGTCAGCTTGGTATAGTGGACAGCGAGCTCGCCTCCTGCCACAGCGGCCGGGGATCGATTCCCCATTGAAACTAAACGGTTTTAACAGGAAATGTATGGAGGAGTTGACATTGTATATTCCCCCAATTTATTAACATGTCCAGATTGAAACTAGCAGCTTATTGAAGACAAAGAAAAGGTCTCAGAGTGCGTTATGGCTGGATAAGGAACTGGGGTTATGAGCAAAAAAGCACTGTGCAGGCCAGAATAGTGAGATAACTGATAATATCAAGTCTCACAAACATCAGCTTGAAAATTTCCAATCAATATTTTAGAATTAAAGATGGATAAAATCTATGCAAGCCAGAGTTGTGTTTTGTTGTTGATATGATATCATGTATGTATCAATGCCATCTTAAATGCAGAATTCAGCAAGGCTGTCACTAATATATGCACCATTTATGCCAAGAGCAGTGTTACTGACCTTCCTCAATCCAACAACATTGTTACCATTTGAAATGTGTACAACCTCCTGATCAAAGCATTTAAAACACTGGAGGGTTATCCTCTATAATTATTCCCGTGTTCCTATTCCTTCTGATACCTATATTATTATATATGGAAACACAGGCGTTCAATGTAAGTCATTGACTTTCCTCTTTATGAAATGACCTTTCAGCCCACTGATATGCAGGTTGAAGCAAACTGCTGGTGTGTGCTGTTCAGTTAATTAATTTTCTATTTTATAGTGTTGAGTTTGTTTGTTTCACTGAGGGAAATGCCAATGCAATTGGCGCTCTTGAAAAAGGAATATAGGTAGAGGCAGGTTGAAAGTTGTCTGTACAAAACAGTGGAACACCGATTATCATGTCAAGCTTTGAAATATAACTACACAATACCAAAGACACTTTGTGAATTCCTATGTGAAGGATATATTAGTATTAGACACAGGAGGGTCGTGCCAAAAAACGTGAATAAAAGAAGAAAACGTGTATGTTTTTATATTGCTAAATGATTGTTTAAATAATCACATTTTCTTTACATCTGAAAAAGAGTTTTTTGAACATTCTGCTGTATTTCTTTTGTCAATACTTTGATAACGATTTAGGCCATACACGTTTTCCTCCATTCTCTCTGAAAAAAGAATGACAGTGGTTCCTTTTGGCAAGGCTCTCCTGAGAACAATCAGTTCATTAGTCTACTCAACTTTTCAAAACACATGGGGGAAGTGACCGTCCCAAAGGTAGTCACTTCCATATGAGTAGGTGCTGCTCGGACAAAAGTGACTTGCTTCGTTTTGGAAACACCCTATGGGTTGACCCAGAGCTTCCAGACCAATCGGGTTTAGGCCTACAGCACGTGACCGTCGGGAGTGTCCCGGTCACACTTAATCCACCGGAACCACGGGAGATGCCACCATCTTCTGAGGGGAATGGACAGAATTCACAGCAGCAGTGTGGGCTTACGCAAATCAAATATGTTATTCTAACATAGACTCCGATATTATTCTAACATAGACTATTGCCATGGTTAAAAAGCTGGAAAATAAGAATGGAAAGGAGGACTCACCAAAACACTAAGAATAATTCTTAATCTTGAATTCTTGATGAAAATGCCCCTTAAAACAGTAAAAGCTGTTCTTCTATGGGCCTGTTGCCAGACGTAGAAATAATAACCTGTGTCAGGTACTGTGCATGAGCTACGGAACCCAGCCCCCTCCCCCTGAGAGGACCACTTTGGTTTGTAGTTTCATTCATCTTGCATTATTGAGATGCCGAAATGCAGGTCTGCTCCTTTCCCAAGAGGACACTTCAACTCTTAATGATTTAGAGCACACATGATGAGCATTCATCCATTACGGCACCCCTTAGCGTGTGAATAATGTAACTAAGGTCTTACAACATTGTCTTAATTAGAAAATATAATACTGCGGGGACTTAATGATCTCGCCACAGCATATTGGATTGGTGCCTTGAACACTGTGAATTACGTGTACATGTAATCGCAAGGACACTGGTGTTTCAGACAACAGTGCTTAGTTTTCTGTTTTCATGTGCCTTCACATCCAGAAGGGCAAACCTGATACTGTAAAATGAGGGTTCATTATCTAAACTCCGTCACCTCTTTATTGGCCCAGGGTCCCCCTGGGTCATTGGCGCCCCCTTTTCGGCCGTGGACGATTGATCAGAATGGCAGACTTTGAGTGGGAATTTCTTGTGCAAAAAAAGGGTAAATGAATGTATGAACAGTGGATTCATATACCTTAGGTCCTAGTCTTTCTTTAGAGAGTGGCGATTCCCCAAAACAGTTTGTTTTACCTATGAAAAACGGTGAATAGCAAATCTGGAAAACAGAGCATATTAGATTTGTACTGACGATAGATTTCGACGATAAACATAACACATAGGTTCCTATGAGTATTGGCAAATTAAGACACTTTTTTCAGCAGGTAGGTGCTGAAAGTCTTTACCAAATGATGATGAATACTACAAGAGACCGTTGATAAGCTATAGGACAGTTCATGCGACTGCCATGTTTGTTATGTTTATCGCCACTGCTGGCAGGATGAGTTCGGGCATTTGCAGAGAGTGGACTGTTGTAACCTTGCCTTTTTCATTTTACACTAAAATAGAGTGGGTATTTCTATTCAAATCGATTAATATTGCCCAAAATATATGGATTATTTTCAAAAACCCATAAATTTGAAGTTAAATCGATTTGAAAATATCGAATTTTCTCGGCGACATCTGGTACTACTACGTATGCACCAAAGCAAAATCCCAAAGCCAGACAGGGAGACGATCAACTTATGGTGCTATCAAAAATGCTTAATTATAACAAAATGGAGGAGAATACACTCTCTATGGATCCTTATTCAAGACCTGCTGATACAATGGAATGGTTAACTCGCCAAGAGAGGAGTTATTAGCCAATGAGAAAAGAGAGCGATAATGGGTGCATTGTCCATAAGCTTTAGCACTGAGGATGCTTGAGCATAATGTCACTATAGTGACAGTCCCCTACGGTAGGCTTTTTAGCATATTTTGTGGAAGACCCTGGGCCAGTCGTGCATTGCACGCATTAAACAAGATAAAAATCTTGCCTCCATACTAATATAATTGTCGGCCTATATCTAAATTTACTTGACCTGATTGTTCCTCTATCTACCTTGCTTCCCTTGTACAACATCCTTTGCTGGTTAAATGAATTTAATATACAACTACATAGATATTCAGTGTCCGAATTCCGTTTAAAGCTTTATTATTATTGGTCATATTAGTTTTGTGAACTACCTTTATGACTTTACAGAACTTTATCTCACGATTCTGGCCATCACAGTGCCTTTTTGGTCATAACCCCGTTCCGTTATCAGGGTTTAACCGCACTCTGAGACCTTTTATTCTTCTCCAAGAAACTGCTGGTTTCAACCTGGACATGTTAATAAATTGGCGAAGTATACAAAGTCAACTACGCCATTAATTTCCTGGTAAAACCGTTTAGGGTTCAACGGGGAATCGATCCCCGGCCGTTAGGGCAGGAGACGAGCTCGCTGTCCACTATACCAAGGCGACCGGTGCTACAAACCAATACACATGGAGGATTTGAAAAAGTTTTCCGACATACCTAATGTTTACACACCTCGTTAGCATAGAATCCATTGGTGCCAGCTGGAGTTATTAACAGAGAAACATCCTTAGATATCCTTTATGAACATGCCATGCTTAATTTCTCCATTTTGTTCGAAAAGAATCCAATGATTTGACATAGCGATCCAATGCACACAACCATTCCGTCTAGTTGACAAAGCAGGGAGGTGCCAGGATGTAAATTGACATACTTTCGGCTGAAGAACTGGGTCAGATACACATCGAACAAGAAATGGCCGGACGGGGCAGGTGCCGAGACGTATCGCTATGGAAAATCAATGGATTCTTTTTTATTTATAAGAAAATGGAGACAAAATGTAGGCAAACACCAACTAGAGATTGTATATTTGGCAGTGCTAGAAGTACAGGACTTGACATGCTTGGATTATACCCGCGGTCGGGCGAATATTTCAAGCAAACCTTACCTTGTCCTAGAATATCAATACATTAATAGCTTATTTAGTTTTGTGAACTACCTGATACACGCCATACTCTATGTCTTTTGGTTATGAGGCCCTCTGGAGCCAGGACTACATAGGTCTAACATGGACCTTGCCTGTTTTACTCAAGAATAAATATTATATATATATATATATATATATATATATATATATATATATATAAAATCTTCTATGTTCTATTACTAGTACCCCTCTCTTAGCAAAATATGGATGGGCCCACTTGGCCGAGGGTGCGAGACTGCTTTTACTGTAACGTAAGGAACAGTTATATCAGAATCATTTCATGGCAAAATAGTAAACGCACTAGTATTTTTTCCATCAATTTAATGCACCGGTGGATTGCATCAATAGGATTATTATTTGATGATGGCTGAAAGCTTTTCTAATAGGGGAAATAGAAACTGTATCAACTCAGTCATCTGTTATCTAGGCCTAGTTAATTCTGTTCAAGCACAATTCTAAAAATAGTTATGTTGGCGTTGTGGCCTTTACATGCATTTATTTTGTCCTTTATGATAACGTCTTAGCTGGGGTTCTCATAACTCTTTTGTTGGTATATCCCAAGAGCTTTGTCCCCATGGTAAATCGTCTATTTCTAGGGACTTTTTCCACGCTAGATGCTAAGACGCCCTCAGGTTTTATGGCCCTCTAGCTTATTACTCTCAGAGATCCATGGTTCTTTTGTTGCAATATGGCAATAAGTCCCAGTATATCTGGGGCATCTTTTCCCTATAGATTCACCCATGCTCCCAGCTCTGGATATCTAGCCTACATCTAGCAGACATTCAACTTGATGGTTCGATGAGCCGGCCAAAATGGTGCAGTGATAAGTTATTACAATAAATGCTTTGTTTCCAAATATCAAACCGCTGATTTCTTTGTTCCAATATTGTAACAGAATATCTAGATTGACTCACGTTATTCAACGGTCATGTATACGCTACTGACAGTGAGCAGTAGCCTAAGACAAGGAGGCATACTGAAGGAGAGCAGTGGGTCTACCTGGAACCAACAATACCTTTCTAAATGTCATGCCTATAATCTGTGGGGTAACGTGCAACTTGACCTTCTACGTTCTGGCTAAATTCCCCTCTGGAGAGAATGAGAAGTGCTGTATTTGTCCTTTAGGAGTAAGGGTGTTGACATGAAAGAGCCACAATCTGGTCATTGCTAGTCCTACAGTGTGATTAGAATAACTCTAGTTTTGGACTTGTGTGATTCAGCTTTTGCGATGATTTTTAACATAATATCCAGATAGATTGTAGTAATTGAAATGTATCTTAGAACCATAAAATCTATCAAATGCTATAACAGATGATTTTAGCCCAAACATATTCACCTGCGGTGACTTTGTTTTCAAGAGTAGTAAAAGCTGTGGTGCATGTACGAGTGTATGGCGCATGGTAAAAAGAAATCAGGCTTAAGGGCTTGAAATATGCACAAGACACTAGGTCTCCTCAGATGCTGGAGGTGAAGGAAGGTCTAACATATAGATGTATACTGTTGGTGTTGTCTAACAGGGCCATTAACTCAGAGAACATTATAATACACTTCGCCGGAGGATGAACTTTATACTGTCTGCTCTTACACTTTAATGATGATGCAGATGGATGAATATACTATTAGGCAAATACATCTATAGGTGAACACAGTAGCCACATTGACATTAGTTTTAGTGCAATGCATTACAGAAAGCCTGCTGGAGTTAATGCCTAAATGGTAGAAGTATAAAGTATAACATATATGCCAAATGATCTAGGCCTGTTGCCTTTTCAAGAAGAATTGAATGTATTCACCTTTATAGAATCGCCTTTCAGTTCAAAGTCACTTTGCTAAGTGCTATATATATAAGGGGGTCTCAACAAGACAGGGACGTATTACGCCTTTGTCTCATAAAGATTCATGAATTTAACCTCTGAGTGCTTATTCTATCCCAATGCCCCTCCCACCATTGTGGTTCTTCTTTGTTCTTCCAGATGAGATAGCTGATGATCACGCTATCCTATAAATCTACGTATTCAGGGTGTCAGAGCCTGATGGGTACTCCTTGCATGGGCGCAATGGCATCTGGGGACGTGCCTGTGTCAGGCCTAATCCAAGATTACACTTACGTACCTATCTTCACACAAATAAGATATCTTCACAAAAGGAGATGGTTTCATAGAAGCAGTGCTTTCCACACAGATCTCATCTATCTTTCATCTCTTGCTCTTCTTTGTCTAAAGGCCGTGGGGAAGAAGGATTGCAAAACAGGAACTACTCTCGATAGGAATGCATACCATCCTCAGTAAAGATTTTATAGAGGAATGACAAGGCGTGTAGTGTCAGACACAAGTGGATTGAGGTCTAGGGGCTTATTTTAATATCCCTGATACCAACATAGGCTTCAAAATCATCAATAAACCCAATATGTACAACCTATACATTAGTTCCTGCAGCGCTATGACTATATTCTGCAAAGCCTTACGTTATGATGTCATATGGACTAATGAGGAATCTCTGACGAGAGTGTGCCTTTTTACTACGATAACCAATCATCAGTGAATTTTCAGACCTTCAGCTCTATTGAAATAAACCCCTGCCAGTGTTAAGGAGATGTACTGCACCAAACATAACACGGAGCCTTCCAAAAATGATCAGTACAGAAATCTGAATGTAGAGCCTAGCCATTGAATATAGCTTTTGGGAGATAGAGCTTTCGATTTTTTCAATCAAGTGAACGTACCGCACCCAATAATGCCCCTTTTATCACAGGCTGCATAGCGTTCAATTACGTTTCAGATTTATGTTGTGCTGTAAATTGGCGTTTTATGCTATACGTGTTTCCCTTTATATCATTAATCTTTAGTCATTGTATTGGGTGGGATAGCTATAGGAAGGTTATTTGAGACATTTGACACGGTATTTACTATCATTCAATTGGGGATTTATTCAGTTGCCTTGGAAAATTAAACCACACACTCAGAATAATATTGCAATAAAACTAGAGGAAAGATAACCGTTATCAATTTGAATTAAACCAAACAGGGTGTTCTTATTTCAACTACCTTCCACTTTGAATGAAAGCCACACAACGAAATATCTCGTCTCCCAAGCGAACAGCATTTCTATGTGTACCTTTGTCTTTGGAAATGAGCCCTGCCAACAGGAAAGATTGCCGAGCTCATTGAATATTTACTATTCTGGGTGTCTATGCACAGGCAAAAAAATGCTGTCACAGTTTTTCCACAAGCATTTCAAATGAAGGTGCATAAAAGTTCTAATGGCAAACTCCCATCTCGCCATCTGGGCGTGAAAGGAAGGGAGGGTGTTCAATAAGGTCCTTTATCTTGGTTTGTTTTAGAACTTTATCATAAAAAGGGTTAAATATATTGAGAATTGAATCTGCTGACAGTTGCAGAAGGCACAGAAACTTGCAGTTGAAGGTGCATCAGCTATATTTGTTCAAACTTTGTAGTTTCCTAATAAGGAAATTTGATTGATTTGAAGCCTTTTCCCCAGGATACACCCCTAGTTGATGCATATGATCAAATCTGTTAGTATCTGAATTAATGAAAGGAAAACAGAACAAAAGATTAAAGCCCTCTACTATTGTTGGTTACGCCATACACCTGCACAATGATAAGATATCAAAGAACATTTCCTCCTTTGGTTGGAAAGGCCTTAACTGACGCAGTGAAAATACCATGCATCATAAGTCAAAATGGCTCTAGAAGAATGTATGTATATATATTGGCGACAGTCCTACAAGACAATGGTAAAGATATATTGGCTAGAACAGGGAAACTATCTCTTCTTCAATGGTCAACATAGATCCACAGACTGACATTTATATGTTATAGTCAGATATCTCTATAGGTCGAATCCCACGATGCACTCTAACCCTCCAAACCTCCTGCAATTGAGACCTTAGTCCCTTGCTTACACTCTAAATTGCAAGGGTACCAATCCGAGCGTTGATCCCATCAAATCCCACAGCTGCAAATAAAATGATGGTTCAGCCCTGCAAGTAGAGAGTGTAACTGTAAGAGTAATGCTTTATGGGCAGTTCTACCAGGCAGGGTATTTGAATATGATGGAATGTGCCTGTTTTGTCTGGGAATGAACAGATTGTAGAAGGAAATATCCAGCAGCTGTAGCCCCATTACCTCACTGTCCAATTTCCATCCCTCCACTATCAGGACTGCCAGACACTTTCCACTATCATGATGATGGTTTCCGTGGTTCCAATCTAGGTTCTACTATTATGCCTAAGATGTGGCAGTGACACCCTAGATATTATTTTGAATTTAACCAAGTAGCATTTTATCCTAGTTGATTTATCAATTCAATGCAATGTGTGGGTGAAAACCAGACATGCTGATGTCAAGAAGCTGTTCCCAGAAATGTACTAGAGTAAATGAGAGGAGCCCTTCATGTATCGGCAGACACATCTGATAGGAGACGAGATGTCACTGGCAGAGTTAATAATCCCTAATCAGACCTTACAGAATTAGCCTATGGTGAAGTATGTGGAGGCAATGTACTCTGGACTATTTTCATTCACCAGTTTAGCAAAATATGACATAGACACATGGAGTAAGATCAAATCATTCTGTATTAACACAATTAACACTAAACCATCCTTTTTTTCTGTGCACCCCATTTTCATCTCATATGTCCCCTTTAGTGAAGAAATAGATCAATTCTCAGCTTAGACAGCCTTGAGTGGCACAGACTGAAAACAGCTCTCAAAGACAGGACACTAAGAAACCTTGTAGACAAGCATCTCGGATAGCCATGTGGAGAGGTAGCAATCTTAGTCCAGATACACTCCCCTGGTGTTCCCCCTATAGCATTTTCTATGTAGGACTGCTTTCCCAAGGAGAGGAGTAATGGTAGATTCTAATAGCATTTCTGACTTTTGGAAGAAGTTGTATATAAAGAGAGTGAGAGCGGGTGGGTTATGATGACATTTACAATATTGGTGTGGGGTGGGGAGAACGTGGTGACTTGCAAAAGTCCACTGATCAAACCCAAGATGATATCAAATGTCCTGTCCCTCGGTGGCATTTTAATAATACATTCACTAAAGATATGTATCATTGATTAGTGAAGTTGAATTCAGCATAGCAGAGGTATACCAATACCCCTAATCGGTGACAATTAACTAATATATAGACATAAGCTTTCCATACAGCATGATATTATTCTACCCAGAGCAAGGGTGAGGGGAAAAGGAAAAGAGGAACTGACAAACGGTATATGCAACACGATAGGAAGGCATGGCATGTCAACCTTACAGCTAGTATGACCAGATAAAAGAATGACTTGAGGCCATGGGTGACCACCTCCTTTGTGCCCTGAGATGAGATGTCTGTGATCACGACATTCAATATTTCTATGTGGTCTGGGGTGTCAGAGAGTGATGGTCAGCTCTCTTTAACATGACCTAAGTGATATGTCAGGTCCTAATGTCAGGTTATTGCAAGGTTACATGCATGACTATCATAGATCTTTGATTGAGTCTGTTTACCATCTACTGATTGCTAACTGGTTACAGATGACTATACTTATGACTGATTTATTGGTTTGCAAAATTCACGTGTAGGTAAAGGCCATTATTTTATTTAATGTTGAGAATGAGAAAGAACTGTATGGGAAGACCCATTCTTCACAAAGGAGTGGAAAAACTGAATCTTATTCTCCTCATGATTCCCCAAGGTGATGTAATTAAAAAAGCTTCAAACCCCTAAACCAAAAGTGGTTTTGAGGGCTCTCTTACCTACAAAACATGAAATAAATGCAGGGATCCACTTGAATTACTCCAAACTAAATTATGTTTCTTCCCTGGATAGCCTCAAAGTAGGATTTCACTGGGATGGGCCTCATGGAATCCTGCTTGAGGCTATCGAATGACGAAACAATCAGTTTCGAGTAATTCAAGTGGAGATCGGTCTACAATCTGTCAGAAAAAAACCATCTACTCTCTCAATTCCTTTGCCAGATGTAGAAATTAAGTAGAGGGTCTTAAAGATTAATCACCAAGACTTGATTATTGGACAACAATTGATAATATCTGACGAAAAGTGGTTTATCCAAAACTTGTTATGGGGATGAGAATATAAGTAAACAGACATCACTATTGAGCATATTTCCCTAACCCTAATTGTTTCTCCCTATAGTACCAATCTACATGCTGGTAGCCTGATACCACCCAATCATTGACAATAGCCAATCACCTAAGAGCGATACCACCAATATAGACATAGCATTACTTGTGCTATGAAAATAACACATGGTAGGCCTAAACATAGGTTTTAAATGCAACTCTAGTTATGATGTTGTGGAGATTGATGATGGTATTGAGAATGGGAATAAGGAGTAGTTTGAGAAACTTGCCTGCTCTCACAGAAGGGCTTTCTAGTTCCTATAATTGTTCCTATACTGAACAATTCTTGCAGGTACTGAACAATTCCTGCAGGTACTGAACAATTCTTGCAGGTACTAAACAATTCTTGCAGGTACTGAACAATTCCTGCGGGTACTGAACAATTCCTGTGGGTACTGAACAATTCTTGCGGATACTGAACAATTCCTGTGGGTACTGAACAATTCCTGCAGGTACTGAACAATTCTGGCTGGCACAAGAAAGATTTTATTGGAGGAAAAAAAGACTTTTTGGTAGGTGAATGCATAATTCTAGTACCCACAAAGATAATTCTAGCACCTAAAAGATTTCTTTGTTTACCTGCAAAATTGTTTCTGTACCCACAGGAATCTTCCTGTACCCACAGGAATCTTCCAGTACCCGCAAGAATTTTCCAGTTCCCCCAGGAATATTTTTTTTTCATGGAAAAATATTTTTGGTATTGTTCAGTATCCGCAAGAATTGTTCACTATCAGCAAGAATATTTTTTTCTAGTGAAAAATTATTTTTGGTGTGCATTGTTTCTGGGCATCAAAACAATTGTTCCTGTACCTGCAAGAATTACCCAGTACCCGCAAGAATCACCCAGTACCCGCAAGAATCACCCAGTACCCGCAAGAATTGTTCAGTGCCCGCAAGAATTGTTCAGTATCCGCAAGAATATTTTTTTCTAGTGAAAAGTTATTTTTGGTGTGTCCTATTAGGGGATCTGTACTACGGTGATTCTGTTTCCCCAGGAATAGTTTCTGTACCCAAAAGAATGTTTCTGTACCCCAAAAGAAAATTATTCCTGTGCCCACAAGAATTGTTCAGTACCTGCAAGAATTGTTCAGTATCTGCAAGAATTGTTCAGTACCCGCAAGAATATCCCAGTACCCGCAAGAACATCCCAGTACCCACAAGAATACCCCAATACCCGCAAGAATGTCCCAGTACCCACGAGAATAATGTTTTTTAGAAAAATAATTATTTTTGGTATGTCCTATTAGGGGCTCCGTAATTTAGGCATTTCAACTGGTTCACTATCCATGAGATCTCATGGATATATTGGCATCCTGAGTTGAAGGAAATACTGTAAGTCACAGCTGGGGCTTGCTTTTGGTACTCTTCTAATTCTAACCCCACCATAAGGCGCACCATAACTTCAGACGGTTTCGATGACGTGCATAAAGGGGCTATCCTGACATATAAGCCATGCCCTACACTCACTTAAGAAACCCAAGGGGAAAAAAACAGAAAAAAAACTACAAAAATCAGTAACAAATTCCATACTGCTGTCTATGATCCTTAGGATGTCCCTAGGAAAATATTGTACATGTTTTCATCTGTGGATAAGCTAACCATAGATTCTAGCTATTGTTTTTTTACTTAGCCAGAAGAAGAGTAATAATTTTTGCCTCACTTTACTATTTATACCAGATGCCAGTCCAGTATAGTTAAGGGCTGATCCTTAAAATAATGTCAAACATCTTTTGACCATTTTCAACAACCCCCCATCCCCCTCTCACGCTTTTTGCCATACCTTTAACATTGTGTGTCACATTGTGACCAACACCACTCCCAAACCGTGACATCGTTTATGGATCATCCCTAAAACATGATATAGGGAGGATGGTTCCCTTGGTCCCTTAGTGGATTTCCCAGATTTTATAGAGCTGTGGGAAGGCAGGCTACATTGCTTCCTTATTTACACAGATTTGCAGTAATTGTGCCGGGGGGCCAGGAGGGAGGGCCAACCAATACAACCATGATTCCCATGCAGTATTGTTTTTTTAGTGTTTTTAGTGTTATAAAGACCACGTTTGTATTAAAATAGATGGATTGTAAGATCCCTGTTTGTATTCTAAATCTCTGTTTCGCCAAGGGGCTTCAAGTCCTTAAAATTTAGATGCCAGCATTGGAACCTCACTTAACCCTTTAATAACGGTACCATCTCTATGAGCATATCTTTACATTGCTCTTCAGACTTCGTTTCACTGAACTGACATACATCACATACAATCATCTGCTATCAATATCTAGGTATTAAATCTCATTAAGATGATCTAGATGTGTGATAACATTGACAGTAGGGTCATTAGAAGTAGCAGCTTGTAGGACACCTGCCTGTTCCCACAAAAGAGTATATCCAATTACATACAGATGGAGAGAAGATGGGACTTCATTATGTTACCATCCATCTGTATTTATAAAACTTAAATAACGACACAAGAAAAAAAAAGTGCAACACTAACCGTTTCCATGCAACACCATCGGTTTTCCAAAGGTATCATTTACATGTAGAAGGTGAAATCTGTCCACAGAGATGTTTGTCAAGGGTATTAAATGAGGCTACATTAAAGGCTAAAGTTCTGTCCTGTTGTCAGTATATCTGTAAATGTAATTATTATACAGCCATGCGACACTCTAATGTACATATATGCTGTGTGTCTCATATGACACTGTCCTGCATGCCATATATTTCTAAACATTTTGGATATGAATAACATTATTACAAAGGAGATCCTTTGTCGTAATTCTGACATTTGCATACACAGTTCCATTTCAGCTTCAGTGTAGACTCTCAGTATAGGTTCTCAGACATGCAAGGAAATTCTTATGTATAGAACTGCTTGGAAAAGCAATGTTTGCCTGATCAAATATACCCGGACATATAGATATAAATTTGGAAATGTAATAAGTTGTGATAATCCTCCACCACCATTCTTTAGGCAACCACCCATATAATCAAATGACCTTATATCATAATGGGACAGAGAGGCACAGCCTTTAAGCTGAAAATATGCTGAATAACAAGAAATGATACTCTATGAGGGAATGATTGCATCTACATTAGAACAGTCTATAGTGAACTCCTCCGTGCAGGAACCTCATTCTCCTAATACCCTTATCTAATCATTGATACCAAAAAAAAAATTGAATTCTGATCATTATACATTTCAGGAACCTACCCACAATTCTTCCATCCTGTGAAGTGGGATGAAAGCAAACCAGAAGGTCATTTCTTAACGCACTACAATTGCTAACATCATTATGACAGCAAATGCCAATTCTATTCTTTTGAAAATTTTCGTATGATCTAGAGGGTGTAGTTGTAGTATATTAAGCTAATAGATGATGGATATCGGGGCCCTAGGGCTGTACATTCTGTATATACCCGAGCCGCGCAGTGGCGAGGGTATATACAGAATGTACAGCCCGTGGGCCCCGATATCCATCTTCTATTAGGTTTATACCACCATTTCCTCCATTTTGTATTAATTTCTTACCTGAGATCCAAAGATTATAGCCACGAGAAGACATTTTGTAAAAGCAAGCGATACGGCCCGGGTCCGCTCTGCACGAAGCCATTGTTTTTGTTCCTTGCCGGGAGAGGTACCGCTGTGTTTACACACACTTTTCCTATGGAATCCAACCATGACAATTCCAGATATTAAAACATAGATATCCTTAGATAGTCTAGATTATCCCTCCATACGTATTATGTCCAATATATTCAAAATAAAGACGAATCCATTGATTTTTCAAACCGGTCGAGGTTGGAATCGAGACAAAAACTGAGTGCAAACATAGGACTAGGACCTCAGGTTAGAACTTATTTTTTTCGCATTGGGTTTTCATCACCGTTCAGTGTGGCGCTATGGCTAACGTCCTCGCCAACCAGCATTGCGGCTGGGGTTCAATTCTCCTACGAGTTGGGACGATTTTTCACATTGAAACAATGGCTAGACTGACTCTGTATGTCCACCAGCATTTCCCAAAATATTCTAAGTCCAACTTGACCCCGAAAAAGTATAAAGTATAAAGTTTAAAGTAGTGTGCTGCACAAGTCATCTGGGCCAAGCAATGTGTTTGCTATGGCAGGAAATGAACATCTTAGCATGGGAGATCTCCTACTGCCCCATACCTCACTCCACCAACTAGGTCACTATATTCCCCCATACCTCCTACTTAATTTCGCAGTAATGATTTGCCTTCCATTCTAGCATCGAATTCTGTCTAGATTCTACCATTTTGAGTGAAATGTGGCATGCCGTTGTCAGTGAAAGACATCAATACGTATACATAGGATTTAGTCACCTTCACTACCTTCACATCATTAGCCCCATTTGCCTTCAGGTTTGGAAATCACTCCTCCATGGTATGATTATTCAATAATGATTGTCTAACAGCATCTGTTTCCAAGTCATTCTAATGAGTGTAGATTCCAGGGGTATTCTCCTAATTAAACCAGGCTGGCATACTGCTTGTGATGTTCAATACTACTGGTGACAAAAATTACTTTTCTTAAAGGAAATGAAGAAACCTATGCAGAGTCAAGAAAAATGAGAACACTCTTCAATTTGTTGATTCAAAAATGACTTTTGGTTCATTAGTTTCCTGAAAGGGTGAAGTTTTGCATCAAGACCTTTTGAGGTCCTCATACCTGAATCCCATAAGATAGTACTCGGCTATATCAGTACTCACCATATCTGTGAACAATAATGGGTTAGACAAGCAGTGATGTCAGCAAAGCTAGGGATAATCTTTATTTCCTATTTCGGATAGGCTACACCTTCATCCATATGGAATAGAGGTGATTGTTGGGGAATAGGCATATGTTCTGCATAGACTTATTATCGACTAGTATATCCACCTTTTTCACACCTTTATCTCTAGCATAAAGGCCTGTAAGTAAGTCAAGCTGCCATCATTTCAATCAGCTTAGTGTTAATCCACATTTACACGGCTATGTCTATCCTTTATATCATGCTTCTCGATGTGGGGACCCTCGCCCTGCAGAAATTAATTCAGCTTCAATTGTCCACTGCATCACATTTGCATTTAGTCAAATATCTTTATACTCAAATATTCACTAGTGTTGTTATCTATCCAAGATCAGAAAAGAAGAAGAGGAGAGGCAAGGTAGAGAGTGTAACAGTTAGAGTAATGCCTTATATGGGCAGTTGTACCAGGCAGGGTGTCAGGATATAATGGAATCTGTCTTGTTTGCCTGGGAATGAACACACTGCTAAAGGAAATATCCGGCTACTATAGTCCCATTACATCACTATCTCCTTTCCATCCCTTCACTATTGTGACTGCCAGACACACCCCACTATCATGATGCTGGTTTCCTTGGTTCCAATCTAGGTTCTACCATTATGGCTGAGATGTGGCACCCTAGAGGTGATTTTGAATCTAATCAACTAGCATTTATGCTTGTTGATTTATTAATTCAATGTCAGTAAAAACCAGACATACTGGTGTCATGAAGTTTACCCAAAATGCATGAGAGTAAACAAGAAGAGCAGTGGAAGAATATCCTTTCTAAATGTCATATACTCATAAGCCACGGGTATACAGATCTGTCTGACCTTTTATCCCCTCATATATCTGCAGACACACGTACGGTAGGAGATAAGATGTCACTGTTGGGGGTCAATAATCCTGAATCAGACCATACACAATTCCCTAATGGGGGAGTATGTGGAGGCAAAGTATGCAGTATTTTGCATGGCAGTATGAAGGCTGATACAAGAGATGTACAATGAAGTGCTAATAGTAAGTGTTATGGACACGAAGTGTTATCTACCACGAGATAACATTGTACAGTTCAGATAGGCAATAACTGCATAATTACTCTGGACTATTTCCATGCAACAGTTTAGTAAAATATGACATAGGCATATGGAAGAAGATCAAATCATTCTGCATTGACCACAATTTAGACTAAAATTAAAGTTATCTCCTGTGTCTCCTATAGAGAAGAATTAGATTAACTCTCAGCTTGGACAGCCTGGAGTGGCAGAAACTGAATTCAGCTGCCGAAGAAGGGACACTAAGAAACTTCCTAGACAGGCATCTTGGATAGCTGTATGGAGAGGTAGCAATCTAAGGCCAGATTAATTCCCCCTCTAATTCTCCCTAGCATTTCCAATGTATCACACCTCCCTCAGTGGTGTTTTTAGTTCACTCAACACATGTATCCATGATAAGTGATATTGGATTTGGCATGGTAGACCTATAGATATAGGTTTTGCAGTTTTTGGTTACACTAACAAAGGCAAAGGGAATAGACCAGCAGTATGCAACATAAGAAAAAGGCATGTAGAATTCCACCTTATAATGTGACATGCAGACAAAAGAACGGCTTGTGGCCAGGACTTAATGAATTGCCATCTCTATCTCTGTGCCTTGGGAGGGGATGTCTGCTTATCACAGCATCCAATACCTCTATGTGGTCGGGGGGGGGGGGTCGGAGAATGATAGTTAGCTACCTTTAAGATGACCTCAGAGATATGTTAGGTCCTAATGTCCGGGTTAGTGCAATGTTAGATGTACATGAATGCCCTTGTTTATCTTTGGTTGAGTCCTTAGACCCCACTGACTGCTATCCAGTTAAATGTGGATGATTTTGAATGGTTGATTTAATGGTTCATAATAAAATAGATGCTTAGTGAAATAGGAGAGCAGGCAGCCACATGTAGGAAGCCACCTGTGAGGAAAGGCCATCTGCTCTCTCAATCCCTTTGCCACAATTACAGGAAATAAGTACAGGGCCTTAAAAATCAAGAAACACCTGCCTGTTCCCTCAGAAGGATTTCCTAGTCCCTACAATAAAAGGTGTCTTGTAATAAAATATACTGGTGAAAATATTGGCACTAATACTGAGGCTGCATTCATGTATTTCAACTGGTTCATCATGCACAAGATCTCACAGATCTATTGGGCACAACTGATACATGGTGGTCAGGGGTTTTCATTGTAGATATAACTTATTATGAATTGCTACGTTTTGCCCTATTGCCTACGTAAACTAATTTATACATTGTCAAGTTATGGACCTCTTCCTACCCATGTAACTTCTTACGCCAACATGTACACATATCACATCCTTTTAATGTGGTTATCTACATGCCAAGACGACAGCTATCCAAGTAAATGTCATATTGAACGAGGCTAATTAAACATTTGTGTTAAGGTGATGTAGCTCCCCTCCTTTTCACGAATGTTGAATTATGTGCCCACGATAAACGCACGACCTCTTCGTGCGTATTGATATGTGTTATATGATCCTGTGTATAACCTCCCACTCTATGCACGACGATCTGAGACACAGGACAGATGTGCATATAAGGGTCACTTACACACACCATGTTGTGTGTATTTAACTACCTACTATACACACGACCATCTGAGAAACAAGACGATATTGTAAAAGATGTAGTCCCATGTCTTAGAAAAATATATTCATGTGTCTTAGAAAAATGTAGTCCCGTCCTGTTTCTCAGGAATACTCCACAGAACTACATATTGAACCAGACCATTATATGTACACGACAGGGTGAATGGGCATTGGTTATCCAATGTCCCCATGGAAATCTACATTGTGGGCACATGGATGGATATGTCCCGTATAGCAGAACTCCTTGAAGTTCACTAATTTCTTCCGGTGGAGAGGAAGTCAGACTGAGCACATGAAAATGAAAATGTCAAAACGTCAGAATCCTGGCTTGCTTAAATCCTTCACCATTCTCAAGGGCTTGCAACTGTCCAGTGTCTCCTTTGTGGCAGGTAATGCTCATTGGCGATTCACATGGACACATTTACCTCAACCCGAACATAATCTCTGGTTTCTTTCTATCTACCTACTGCTTCAGTAATCTCCCAACTTTTCCCTCTGAAATATCTGTCTCTTATGCTCCAATCCAAGGAACCCTCATCATAGTATCTTTTCTGGTATAAATTCAAACAGAATTATTTGAATTTGTAACATAACCATAAACATGTGTATTGGTAATACCTTTTAATACAATTGTACACCATGATTGATTGATGATCTTGTTTGTGTGATTTGGTGGTAGGCCCCCCTCCTGTCATCTTCCCCTCTCAGGATTCATAGAGATGGAGAGATGGGAGGACGGTATGAATGGTCAGACTTGACTGGGGTGTGATGGTCACATGAACATGGTGTAATGAGGTCTAGACTAATCAGACTGGTTTGGCACTATTTTGAGGATAATTTCAGGACCCACACTGGGAGAGCCTCCTTCCATACCTGGAAGGGGGATTATAATGCATTAATCCAGGGTGACAGAGATCAAAAAGTGAGACCAGTCGCCAGCCCTTTTGTGTGAGTTGCTGGTAAGAGTTTGGTGGATGGATTCATAGATTGGTTTTTAGAATTAAGTGCCTGGAATATATTAATTGTCCTTGTTGTGGTCACTATGTCACAATCTGATTCATCTAAAATCTTTTGTGTAAAGGTTTGATAGTTCTAGTACTTAGCTTTGCATTTCATTCATTATGGATATAGGCAATGAGCATATCTAAATGACTCAATTCGTGTTCCTGTCTGCTACCTGAGATACAACATCTATCCACTGTCTGGCCATATGCAGTGAACCTCCTTATCTAACCAGATTTACAGGACCAAAGGGGCAGAACAAAGTCAAAGAGACACAGGGATTGGTAAGGCAAATGTCTCTGGCAATAGTCCATACATCTAAGCTGAAGTACTTGGCCCTCCTCTTCCTTACTGATGCATAAGGTAGTTCTTTACAAACACACTTTCCTGAAATAATGCTGGTATAAAATTCCTTTGAGTTAAAGTGAAGTCTGGCTATTGCAGAATGTCCACAGTATGCCTTTCTTTAAACACAGGAGGCCCCTTAGATTTGCTAGAAAATGATTGAGTTTCACACATGTTTCTGTAATAAAGGCCATAGATGACATTGACTATGCCTTTTAGCATTAGACTTGGGGTGATCTTCCAGGAATTTGAATGAAGATGTCAAGGTTTGTAACATTGCATCCAGGCAATACATGATTGTAGAGTAATTCAATATGTAGCCCTTGGGTTGCCTCCTGAAGGTTTGTTGTTGGTTGGGGAGATTGATCTTTAAACATCAACAAAGAAATCCTTTCCCAAACACAATGCTTTCACCTTTGCAGGTGGACTTTACTTCATAGGCCTGGGCCTCTTAGGAGTGATGTCAATGCCATTATGTGTGGTGGAAGCAAGGTCTTTGATCAAGAGTCGATAGACTGGTCACGAAAAGAGAATCTGTATATTTAGCACAAATCATTTCCTTTGACAATACCAAGGCGTACTTTGTGCATGTACCATCTGTACTATCTATGGTCTGATACCAGAGTGTATCCTGTAATGGTATTGACTTATATCAATGTTAATTATAATAATCCTTACAATAGAAGGTCTTTAGCAATTAGATCTCTATAATATCCCTGGTATATTGCCCTGGGATTTAGATGCACATTCTTGAGAGATGTATGAAATCAGCAAATGGTATTGATATAACAGATATATGGATGTCTGCTGAATGACTTATGACCTGCAGATCAATAAGCTGTACATTATCTGGCCATCAGATAGTAACATCCATATCTAGGTTGATTTACAAGGACAGTGGAGAGGACAAAGGTAAGGCAGACAAAGGAATTGGCAGAAAAAACACTTCTTGGGGCTAGATAAGGTATAGTAGTATTTCCATCATTTATATGGCTTTAGCGTATAGCCTTTTTCCATGGCCGTCTGTTATATACATTCTTTACGTGCCATGCCATGCCCTCTGAAGGTCCCCTTTGTTGTAGATGTGCTCTTCAAAGACAACCCTCTCAGATCTATATCATACAATGGATGGATCAATAGTTTGTTCTTCTTTGAGTTTTGACTGCCACAATGGCCTGGTCAAATGACATTCACCCCATATACATGTTGTCCGATCCTACCTTTGATGATAAAGGATTCTGCGGACACAAATAAGTGGTGTCCTGAAGATCATGGTGTTATCCATTTTAATGCAAAGTGACATCAATACCCTAACTTTCCTTGCAGGCTCTGCCATTGACAATTAACAGAATCTGAATTGAATAACTGTGATTGATTAAAGAGTTATTTATTGATACATTTGATCCCTATGGAATCTTTTGCTTTGTATTATCACTCTTCTCAAATGCTTGGTTGTCTTTGCTAATTTTCAAGGCATGGATTGAATAAAGGTGTAGGATATGCTGATATCTGTGTCTGTGTATATATTATATGAAGGGAATTGTGGTGAGGAGTGAGGCATTGCTCCAAGGAAAATAATGAATGGATAAAAGAGGTTCGTAATACTTCCTCTTTTTTAAAATGTCAATCTGGCCTCCCATTTCCCCCTTGGGTCTACCATGATGCTTTAAGGACATGTAGGCATACCAATTTGAATCAAGGCCCAGTCATGCCACTTATACAGCTGTTATATGGAATTTGGATGATGAAATGTTCCTCAATGTATGAAAACGCCACAATAAAAACTGCAATCCGACCTGCCTTAAAAGTCAATGAAAAGGATTATCATGGGTTATGTATCAAACCCTGAGTGGTAAAGAATAAATTGAGAAGACATCATGATGCATATTTCCATTTCACATTACTAAACCACAAATATGAGCTCTTTAATTGCTACAAAAACTGGCATTTTATTATATTAACACAGCTCTTCCAAACTGTCTAACCAAATGCATTACAAGGAGGACAAGTCCCGAATGTCCCAAGGGGCCAAGCTGGAAATTGATAAATGGGAAAACTCAATGAAGTATTGTTCTGAATGGACTTATTTAGTTCTACCTTTAATACCTACCAGGCGCTCGTCTATTTCAGTACCTGTGTACCTCCAACCCTTATACGAGACAGGCCCTTATTTGAATAGCATTGTTAGTGTCAAAGACTGATTTCAGTACCCCTGTACCCCAGGTGCTTATTTGAGACATGCACTTATTTGAGACCCAATTGAGCCATACAGTAATGCATTAATGTTAAAATACATAAACATGCTCCATCTTAAATTCAGCACCTTGTGTCTCTATTCTGATACATCCAGCTTTCAAAGGCCATTTGTTCATAGAAATGAAATGCCAGTAGCTATAGGTGTTAAATCTCATTTACTGACTTAGATGTGTGATGACAGAGAGTGTCATAACAGTTGGCAGAACACCTGTCTATTTCCATGGTGGATACTATTGCACATAAAAAGGATAAAAAGATACTTGCCTACCCCACTGAAAATCTATTAAGACTCATCATGTATACTCATCTCATAGAATAGGTGTTACATTGGGTCGGTAGACCTGTATCTAGAGCGCATATTTTCTTTAATTTGAGATAGGGTATTACATACATGTATGCTTCTAAAAACGTTATTATCCATTACTCAGACACAAATAATTTATAGTCATGAATTAAAGGCAATGAATAACTTTATGTAACAGTCATATGTATTCTTTTTTTTTAGCCTAACCATTCCTGTTTTAAATGACCTATAAAGTGCATGGATATCTCAGTTTTAGGTCTGCGTGTGCAGGCAGTCCATGGCACCATATATTGTCAATAGGGTTATTGAATACCACCTTAAACAATGCTATTTTGGGAGGTTACTATAAATACCACAATAACCTAATTAACAGGGATTATTGTCTGGATATTAGGGTTTATTGACCCATTTGAATATTTAGGACTGCATTTGTAGTTCAGTATCCAGGTCAGAATCTATCTAATGAAGGTGTATAGGGCAAGGAAAAAGAAGTTATTTCATAAATGTTCACTCGACCCTTTATAATAATGATATTGAATAATTAAACGCATGTGGAGTATTTTCCATATTTGTTAATGTCTTAATTCTGTCGAATCTAAGCCCACTTATGGTGATAATATCACAACGATTTCTTTACTTTGATATGCCTAAAATATATGTATTGAAAGATATTGAATCATACTTAGTTATTGTGAAGAAATCACAGCTTTATTTATGATGCATTCTGAAATATATAATATGAAGTCCATACAGTATTTCAGGCTGTATGACTGCAGACATAGTGACCACTCACAGCGCATCATGCTGCACTGCCTGCTATATATAGGTGCCATTGGCCACATAGGTTATATATAGAACAGGTGGGACAAGAAAAAAAAGGTCTTTTTCATCTTTCAACAGCTCTAAAACATTTATCACTAAAGGTAATACCATGTTGTATTTTGCATTAAATTCCTACAACCGTTCTCTATGTGATCCATTATTTAGATATCACCCATGACAATAATTCAACGTTCGATGTAACACTCTAATTAGAATATAGATATCAGCTAGCAATCATATTATTATCAGGCTTCTTTTATTTCTGCTTGTTTATTGTCAAGGTGAAAAATTATTTTGATAGTAAAATACATGAAGAGCTGCTAGTCATTTTCTGTCGATATCTTTGCTGCTCACTCTCAATAAAAGGATCCTCTGCTGGAGTCATGAACATACTCTGGCATTGCATGAGTATTGTGACAGGATCAGCGTGATACTACCCTCTGCCAAGCCATACCCACCTGACCCTCTCCATGTGCACAAGGGTTGTGTAATATCATTAGCCTGACTTTGAAAGGTTACTCAGACATGGTTCCATACTCACTCTTAATCTAACTCAATACTACAGCAAAGCATGGGTCTAGTCCCTACACTCATGTCAGAGATTAAATCATATCCTAGCACCAACTATACCTCATTAGCTCAGGTCATAGGGCACTGGACTTTGCATCTGAAGGTGGCAAGTTCAAGTCCATTGAGAATTTATTGTAAAGATTGCTTATTTTGGTCAATCTTATTGCTACAATGTGAGAATTAATGAATCTGACATTGTATTCATAATGAATTTGTGAGAAAATTTTGTAAGCCCTATTAAGCCCCCCTCCCACCCATTCCTGCACATATCCTTTCTATTATCCTCTAGTCCGTGTAACCATAATGTCTAGAATGTAATCTTATCTAGCCGCTGATGCATGAGTCCATCATGCCTATAAGTTGGCAATGAAGTGCTGGTGGGCACTTCATTGATGCATCATGCTGAACCTCTGGGACAGTATTGACCCGATAGGGTTGGCAAAATGCAAGAATGTAGCCCTAGCGAGTTAGCTAATCATCAGGGCTGTATCTATTTATCATGTCAACCAATGGATATAATGCCTTTTAAGGTGGATGGTGGGGATAGATGAAAAGTGGTTAGATTTTTGTCATATTCCTATCAGAATCCCAAAATTATATGTACAAAAAAGTAGAAAATCAGCTTTCAAGACACAGAGAGGGAGCAGATCATATAAGACTTCAAGGGGAGATCTTTCAGCACAGTCATGATGGTGTAGCGTGAACATGATTGTTTACCTTCATATCAGATGGGGTCGATTCCAGCTCAGGGATGCTCTGGAAAACCTGCATGTTTTCAACCAGACATTTTTGTTATACAGAGAGTTTATTTTCTAGCTTCCAAGAAATGTTTTCTTTCAATGTTTTCCATAATTCAGAGAGAAAATACTTCAGAAACATTTTAGTTAGATTTTTGATTTTTTTCTTATGACTTCAGACGGCAGGCATCCACCTTAAAGGTTTTCTAGTGCTAGTACTGTTGGATTCAGTGAGATCTAAATATCACATCATGCTCCAATCCCCCTATCTGCTAAGTATTGGCCTGCTGACTGGTAGCCTGTGGGTAAAATCTTCCCATATGCTCTATTCCAGTCTGTGTTTTATATTAGTCTACAGGGCCTCATATGACCAATGACATCTCACTGTAGTAGGCAATGGTTGAAATAGCATGTTAATAGTGCCACTCTCAACACCTGCCTGGCTAGCACAGAAAGCAGAACAAATGCCTCAGAATCAGGAGGTACCCAATTAAAATTCCACCAAGGAGGAATAAGGTAATTGAAACCAGGAAAGTACAAACTATTCATGGATTACTTAGACTGGCATAAGAAGTTGAATATTCGACTATCTGAAATCTTTGTGTGTATGAAACAATGGGCTTTTGTCATACGGTGCCCTTAATTTCTATAAGTCTTTAAAGTGTTTTTCAAACCACTCAGGTGTAGAGCTTAATACACCCTACAGCTGAGTAGTTTGATAAGTGCTACAAATGCAAGGCTACATAACCATTACAATTTAGACTGTTTGTAAGCCCTATGTAAGCCCTATGACAGTGCTGATTAGTCAGTCATTAAGTGGGGTTGTGCCCACTGGGTACTGTTGCTGGACTTATTCTGAAGGTAGAATCCAGCATAGTGTTATCCTATGTATTGGGATACTCTTGCAGTGCATGACACCCTTGGTAAAAGGGACTCCTGCAATGTTGGAGCCTGTTTAGGTAGGGTCCAGCATTGCCTGACCCTCTTCATAGAGATACTCAGGAAATGTCCTATTCTCTTCTATTATGTTACTCAAGTTGACCCTGAGCCTGTCTCTAAGGAGACTCCTGCACTGTGAGAGAATGGCAGTAGAGAGAGTACAGCTAGGCCATAAACAGTCTAGAGTAGCGTGTCAGGTATTGCCTTGACCCAAGGTTCACCCTCAGTATCAAAATATACTCATTTTGGTGACATTTTCCTCAGCCTAACATCAGACTCACTGTGAGTAACAAAATTCTCTCTGTGAAGCTTTCTTTTAGACAGGAAAGAACAGCGCACTAGAAATATATTCCATTTTGGAAGAAGCTTTCATTAGTTGAACTATGAGAGATGAAATGGGATGATGATTATCTACTGTTATTATGAGATTATACGCATCAAGTAAAGTGTTGGAGAAAAAAAAAAACTGATGACATGGGAATAACATCACAGGAGGAGCAGCCATTATAAGTTAATCACACACTGAGTTCCATCTGCTTTTGCTGTGTTTGTGTATAATGCAAATAATTTGATTCAGTGGCTTGTCACAGAAATCTACCTGCCCTATTATACTGTCTCCCCTATCGTTGAAAATAGCAATATTTGTATTGACCTAAGTCCCTCTTAGTGGAGTTTTAAATTAGTCACCAAACATTGTATATCTATCTAAAATAATGGGATATGTTTCACATCACCGGGAAAATAATAATTCTTATGAATTATTAATCAACTAGATTGTTTAGGTATGATTTCTTTTATTGCACATTCATTTACAATCAAACTGTTCACTTTGAAAAAAGTTGAGCTGAAAATATACTTTTGAAGGCAATTTACCCTGTTAACTAAACCTCTGTTTCTAAAATGTGGAGAGGAACATTAGATGTTGTAGCATCACTGAAATGAATAACATGTGTCTGGCTTGTTTAAAGCAGTGGGATAATCCTTGTTTTACCAATTTCCTATTACAGCAATATTAGCAGCCACCATGCCTAGAGGCATCTGCCTCCTTTTTATACTTCTGCATGCCACAATCCTCCCTTCTGTCCTTTACAATTTAGATTTAATTCTTCTTTTCAAAATATGGTTCCAGTCAGAAATGTAAGCAGGAATTTCTGGTCGATTTTCATAGAAATTGTACTTCAGGCCCTGGAGGGGATCTGAGACCAAACCTTGGAGGATCTAAAAGATATATCTTGTGCATAGTCTATAGGTGCTTGGGTACCTCCTCACGAAATATTATTAGTTAAATATGAACACTATTGCTATGGCAACACCTGGAACATATATACCCTGGAAATGATGTCCTTGTGAGTGACATGAGAGGGGTTTTTCCCTCCAGGCGTCCTTGCTCATTGATAATATGCTTTTGGTACATGTTTATATCCTTTTTCCTGTACTAATGGGTGTCAAGGTTAGCTTTAATGAGTTGAATACTGTATTCATTCTAATAAGCGCACATGCTCTAATAAGCACACACCCCTCTTTTTGGGCCCAACCCTGGTGTTAAATCAGTCAAATGAAGTGTACATATAAAGATTTTTAGGGCAAAAAAAACGATTATAGGCTTTTGGGGGTGCGCTTATTAGAATTAATACTTGTAACAAGGTTTTAAGCATCTACAAATTAATTTTGCACACATGTGCACTTATAAGAACGAATACGGTATGTCTTTTATGGTATGTTTCTTTGGCCATGGGTAATTTTCCTGTAGAGCTTAGACTGGATTTTAAGTGAATTTCAAGTCATGAAATATTCATTACTTGCTGTTCTGCATGAAAGGGACATAGAGTTAGGTAGATACTATCAAGTATATGGAAGCCAATGCCCATGGCATGTACTTTCAGATGGTACATTGATTTAATGGGGGAAAAATCTGTGAATAACTCAGAACTCCTACTACAAACACCATGTCATTATGCAATGTCACTCGCCTGGTTATATGCTCACACAGACAGAAGGGACTTACCAGTCCTCCTACTGCAAAGGGTGGGCAATACCCAAAGTCCTATACATTGGGTACTTAGGTATATGTGGGGGGTAAATTATTGACATAGTAAGAATAGTTATATATACCAATTATACACAGGAGAGGCAAGAACATTAATTATCTGTTCAGGCAAGAAATGTGAACAGAATCGCGATAAACGTTTATCAAAAGTAATCACATTTTATGATGACAAAGGATGTATTAAAAAATCCCTGAACATAGCAGTATATCCAGGTGTCACCAGCCCGGAAATTCCCTTGCCTGGATAAAAATCATTTCCAAGCCCTGCTGCTGCTGAACAAACCAGAGTAGCCAATGTCCTATATCCTGGAGACATAGGTATACAAGGGAGTTATCAAGGGAGTAAATAACTAACATAGTTAGGATAGTTAAATATATTAATATGAGACATGGCAAGGAAAAATCTATTCATCAGCCCAAACATCCAAAAAGGGCCTATATCCAGCAAAACCACTTCTACCCCCCTCAGGAAAAGGTTTACAAAGGAAACCGTTTTTTTGTTGTCGACATTCTTTGAGAACCAACTGTACCTATGATTTAGAGGCATTTTTTGGACCATTTTGCCTGTTCATTATTTTTTTAGGGGGGTAGTACTAGAAAGATCACCTGGACATTTCACTTACAAAAAGTAGATTTTCCCCAGAAAACACTAAAAATGGTCACAGGAAGTGCATTTTCGGACCTGAGTCACTGTCCAACCATGGAATCTATGAAACTATAATGGAAAAACACAATTCTTGTCTGATATTTCAAATATTTTGAAAAAATTATGTATCTTTGGATGTTCTTACGAATTTTGGGTCAATTTTGGCCTATATTGAAGCTCTGGAGGCTAAAATATTGATTTCCCATCATATAAACCTATATATTACATAAGGAACTTTTTGAGCCTGATAATATGAGCAAAAAAAAAAAGGAAAAATCAAAATCATAAGGATACTGGCCAGCGGAAGTCCAAAAAAGCCAGAAGTTCACTTTCTGTGAAAATCGACCTTCTGTGGAGATTCCCAAAACAACGCTTTCGTAAGGTTATAATATAGTGCTCAGTGTTGTATAGAAAAACACAATGTCATGTAATTTATTGGTCTTTCATGTTGTAAACCTGATTGAATGGCAGTTTGAAACAAATGTATTAAGTAAAGTATATTAGTGATAAATTATTCATCATTTCCTTACCCTATTCACATATGTACATTTTTACAGCCATCGCTGTACCTTTATCAAATCCTACAAAACAAACGTTTTTTTTTTTCTATAAGCAGGCCCCCTTTTTCAACATTGACATCAGTCTCTGGAGATAAAAAAGTTCACCAAGCAGTGCTGTAATGCTTTATTAACAAAAAGGTATCCCTTACTTTATACTGAAGATTTGGCATGCATTTGTATTCTGTGGGCTGTATGACTCCTTATTACTAAAGAATATGGATTTGTCCAGGGCTCTGAATATAGTGCTGGGGCACCATTAACCAGAACATAACAGAGGGAAAGGTACATTAATACTAGTTATCCATACAGGCTCACATGCTTTTCCAGAACATGGAATTGTCAAGGCCCTTCACTGATTGATGGAATTAATGCATTATTTCAACAGGTTCAGGAGCCACCTCAGAAGTGCCAATCCAAAACCGTTTATAAAAGACAATCAATGATTATTCATCTTTTTACATTAAAAGAGCATTGTTTTTTGACCTCATCCCTCAAGTAGAATTCATTATTTACAATCATAGGGCACAACTGTTATCTTTAATTTCTACAATCAAGTTTTGATATTTTGTTGTCATTGTGTGTGAACATGTATACTGCTTGAATTCACTTGTTAGAAAAATCTTACCAAAAAGTGATGATTAATAGTAGAATACGTGTTTAGATAAACGTGTACTTTGGCTCATGGATTTCCTAAAGTAATCCCATACCCGTATATCTGTATATTGAAATGTGGACACGTTAGCTGGTGACAATATGCATGTTTAAAGCAAGGAAAAGGTGAGGCCCTTTGGCAACACAAGATCCTGTATGTTTCCATATTTTCTTTTTGGCAAAATCCTCCTGAAGTCATTTTTCATCCCTCTGTCCTCCTGGAGGTATTGGGAAATGTGAGCAGAAGGAAAGCTTAGGGGTATTTATTTAATAAATGTTATTTTGGTCTCATTACCATTCAAACTGGACAGAGCAGTATCCACTGGCTCATCTAAAATGTGTGAGAGTGGGAAAAGAGATATTCTGCAAGATTACAAGGATTATGAGGATTTTAAGAAAACAAACTGCACCTAGAGCAGTGTGGTTTATTTATGTCTGATTTATCAATGACACATTCATTACAAAGAGATTTGTCTAATGGCAGACTCATTACAAAGAGATTTATTCCCCGTATACTACCCACATGGCAAGTCTACTGTATCAGCTGCTGTAATTGAAACATCAATTTGGTCACTTTAGAAATCTACCCACCAACAAAACGAAGGGCCCTCTATTCATGATTCCTCTTAGGTGTTGCTCTTGGATGATGCTACTAAAACCAGTTAGGAGTGAATGCTACCTAAACTTTTATTTAAAGTTTTGTCAATAAAGCTGCAGCTAGGTTAGGGTCTTACATGAGGCCAAGCTTTCCATACAGCTATAGCCAGATTTTCACAACACTGCTGTCCAGTCATTTACTAAAGCTATAAATGTAAATAAAGACTGCTAAATAGAAGCCGGCGATGTCCTCTTTGCGCAGAAATGGATTTCCTCACATATTAATCATGGGTATTGTGTTACTTTTAGTTACTGAAGGCAATGCCTCTGACCTTTCAGTTTTAATCAACTAATACAGAATGGGTCACCTTTCATTTTGTCAGAATTTGACTTGAGATTTCTAAGGTCTTGACACATTCGTGTGACTAACCTAGTTCATTGGAAGTGTAGGTAAAGTGTGATTTTGCACCCTTCCAATGAGAAAATCCATAAAGCAGGCTGGACCTACAAGTTGATATTTCCCTCTAACATTACTGGTCACGTCTGCTAACACCTACAACTAGGAGGATCTGTCCGTGGGAATCACTGCCGAAGACTCAGTGTATGTAGAGGAGCAGGCGTGCACAGGTGAGAGCAGGGCACTGCTGGGTACCCGTATGGTGGTTTTGTAGGTGAGAGGGGGGGGGTGTGCTGCCTGTGAGCAGCCGGCCAGCAATGACATACCATGCAGGTTACCACAATGTTTCCTGCCAAATGGCGAATAGTTTTTCCTACATGCTAGGTTCGATTGGAATTTCACTCAAATTCATTTAATTGTTGTGCAAAATGTTATGATACCATACATCTCCCGGTCATATAACAAAAAAGCTATGCATTTGACGTCTGCAGTTGGTTGATGAACACAAATAGTTGTAATAACCAAGTGTAAAAGTGCAAAATGTAAAAAATGGAAATCAAATAACATAGTTCATACACTATTTCCCTGCAACTGAGTATGATTGATTAAAGTTAAAAGACCTTTTAAAGAAATCTCTAACGTAGCCCACATTCCTTTGCTTACACGTTCCCAATGCTAGGGTATGGCACTTCGTCTCTACTTCAAAAGATACCGTACAGAGCCCCATGAATGTTATAGCACATCAGCAGAAGCAGAAGATTAGTAAGCTAGAAGAAGCCTTAGCGAGGTGACTGTCACCAGAAACAGAGAGTATTGACTGGAGGAGATCCCTAGCCAAGTGGAAGAGACTTTTAACATTTTAGCCATTGGATTGAAATTAAAATGAGAAATTTGTACTTTGGGCCTTTATCTTTGGCCTTTGGTGAATTAGTTCATCTTTGATGAACTATAATTCCTCAGGTATGAGACTGGAGGCTATTGTTATGACTAACTTAATAGGGAATGGGATGTAAGCTCGAACAAGTACCTATAAAAAAAAATGAAACAGCTTAATTGAGTGGTAAGTGTAGAAGGTTACATGAGCTGATACCATAAGAGGTTGAAATGATGATGAACTGGACTAGCACTGGACTTGTACAAATGTAGAGATTAGATGGAACTAATACTCTCTCAGATTCTAACATCTACCGTGGATGAGTTTACAGGGTATGCCTCTGGCAAACCTGTTCCCTTAAAGCCTTATCTAATCATTGATATCAAGGAAACTGAATCAGGATCACTGCCTATTTCAGCCTGATGTACCCATAATTATAACCCCCTGTGAAGTAAGGCAATAGGGGTGACTGATTTTAATATCTCTTCTTTGCCTCTTGCTCCATGCTGAATTCGTGTGACTTGTGGGTAATATGGAAGTGTGATAGGGAGGATTGATAAAGTCAATATAGTGTTTTTTAAATTTGTTTTTTTACAATGCATTACTGTATCTACATGTAATTACTACATCAGTGTTGTTATTGTGCCAAACATACAAGGTAGATTAACTACCACATTGAGGTGGTACCTCCTTTGCTTGTATGTTTCAGAACAATCAACGATGACCAAATAGGCCTACAACTGCAAATTTCAGAATCTCGTAAAAGAAGAAATTGTACAAGGTGATTGTCGATATTTATGTCAGGTTCAGAACTAAAATTAATCTTTACCCTTGCCGTTCTATCTTAGGCAAAAAGTACAATGCAGTGTCTAGACTTTGATTTCTATGGGAATAGAATTTCAAGCAAAGAAAATTGTTTTGATTATTAATCAATAAGTTAAACAATAGAAATTATACTTTTATAGATGCGAATACCAAGGGTAGTAGTTTTGAACAACATTCAAATACTCACTAAGCTTGGTATAATAAGATTAGGCTCCACTACACGATTTTTGCAGAGAATCGGAGCTATTCTCACATGATGGGACATAAACACAGACTAAAGAGTAGTGTTTGTTATCATTGCAAGGTAGAAATTGTATGTTAAAAGAGCCATTTGTTTATGTTGGGATGTCATTGTGTGCAATCCCAGGCATGCTTGTGTTGTCAAAAAGATGTTTTTGTTTACTAAACCAAGTCGACCTCATGTAAACATTACAGACTTTCACACTAATGACTCTCTGCAACTCAATATCAGACAGGTTTGATTTTTACAGTAAAAGACCCTGCAATCTGTGTGCCTGCTGTGTTATTATTTATATTTTGCTGTGTTGATGTTTATATATTGAATCTCATGTTTACAATTTTGAATCTCATGTTTACAATATAGGAATGTCCACACCCTATACTTTAGGCAATATAGCCATAACATTCTGTGAGAATGTAGAAAACATATCTCGTAGTGGATCGTACAGTCCACTTTATAACCGATGTGAACGATTTTGCAAAATTGTACATTTTAGTGTGGATGGTTGTGTAGGTGGAAATTTTTTTCTGCTGATTCTGAATTTCGATTTTTTTCCGAGCACAAGCAAGGGGTCAAAATCCAAGATGGCTGCCAAAATATTGGATTTTCAGTCACCATTTCTTGGATTTTGACCCTACCAAAATTTTAATGATGTCTACCCCCTTTAATTGGGTACAAGGGATCCATTGGTGTTATTGGGTTGTTTCTAGGACAAGCGGTTGCCTAGCAACAGCACTTCTGCATAGCAACCTGATCTTGCCTGGAAATCCAACGGCACTGATAAATTCCATATTTACTGTTCAATTGGTTCATGTATTATTGAAATTGTGTCCTCCTCTAGACTAGGATTCTGATGTCATTCCCTCTTTTCCAAGGCCACCAGTCTGTCAATGGGCTATTCTTGGTATTATCATTATTTTACACCTTTATTGATTTCTTCGCCATTCAGGCCCAAGCTCTGTTCACAAGCCTACTCATGTCAACGAACCATTACATGTGGGTGAAGTGATAAACACTGAATCCAGAGAAGTTCATTTGATCCTCTTTATTGCACAGCTGACATGGGTGTTCATACATGTGGTAACAATGATACACTCAACAGTGCCAAGCTCTGCCCCCGAGTCTATAGCTCAACCTGCCGTAGGTTCTGATATAAGGTATAGGTACGGGTGTGAAGAGATGTATGGTAGAGATACTGGGAGCTGCTTATGTGGCGTATTATATACCCAGCTGAGCAGCTCTTGGTATCATGAAATTTGCTCTCTGTCTGGTGTAACATTGGATGTTGCAATATCAGGCAGAGAGCAGCTCAACAGGTGGAACAATGAGGGACGAGGGCATATTGTGAAATATGCTCTGGTCCCATAATAGCATCCACTGTATGTCGCAATACCTCCAGTGGGGTCGTGGCCGGAGTGACCGGTTTGGCTGTTGTAACATCCGTGTTGGGATGGTGCAAGAGCAGCTCACTGGATCCACTGGAGGAGGCAGGGTTTGGTGTTGTGCAATCCCCGCCTACTATTGAGTAAATAGATAGGGGTAGGTAGTAGGCTTGTGGTCAGAGCTGGGGTCTGTATGGCAAAGAAATTAATAAAGGTGTAAAATAATGATAATACCCAGAATAGCCCATTGACAAGTCAGTTGCTATGTAAAAGTTTTGTTACTAGGCAACTATTTAATGTAGCAACAATCTGATGGCACCAATAGATTCTTTGTTGGGTCTTTAGTGGGTCCAGGGATTATTCACTTCTGTAGTCAAGGATTCTGATGGCAAGCTGCACATCGTCCCTTTGAGTCCGTTGCTATGCAAAAGTGATGTTGCTAAGCAACCACCAGCTCCAGCAACAACTCAGTAACTACAATGGATTCCTTGTTTCCTGTTTAGGAATTTAGGTATGACTTTCAAGAGTTCACTTATCAAGTCAAGGAATCTGATGGGTGGTCACATATATATGTGTCTTGCAAGGTGAGATTTCCAGTCTGTTGCTATGCAGTAATGCTGTTGCTAGGCAACCAACAGCTTTAGCAACAAACCATTATCACTGATGGAATCCTTTTTCTGTTAAGTGGGTTGGATACAGTGGAATTCACTGCTTCGGCCAAGGAATCTGGCCACAAGTCAAGTGTATGCATTTCCAGGTAAGATCACCAGTCTATTGCTATGCACAAGTGCTATTGCTAGCAACTGCTTGTCCTAGCAACAAACCAATAACAGCAATGGATACCTTGTACCCAATTAAGGGGGGTAGGGATCATTAAAATTTTGGTAGGGTCAAAATCCATGACATGGGGACTGGAAATCCAATATTTTGGCAGCCATCTTGGATTTTGACCCCTTGTGCATGCTCGGAAAAATTGGCAACATGGAAATTAAGAATCAGCAGAATTTCTGGGTCTAATTCAGCCATGTTACCAAAACCCTACCCGAAAAAAAATATCCACCTAGTCTTGAGACATAACCTGGTGCACTATTTATGGATCAACACGGTAAAAGGTATGCCCGCGAGGGGGTCAACGGGCATACCTTTTACCGTGTTGATCCACATTTAGTGATTGTTTAAATCTATAATAAGGCCAAATCGTTAATCATTCTGAAACATACCCCAGTTTCAACATTGTACCATGCTTCAGGTCTACACAAAGCTTTGGCACGGCATTGTGTACTTTTTTTTTTCTAAAATGAGAGGTCCGGTATATTGAGAAGTGGGCTATAAAACCCTGTTTGGTGAGTGGAAGCCAGTTTTATTGCTAGAGGATGAATCTATTATTAAAGCTGCATGCACAGCATCATATACTTCGAGTATTTAAAACCCCAGGGTATGTTTGTCCATCTGACCAGTGTCCACTCCATGGGATGATATCGATCACTGACCATTCATATTATTACATATGACATTGATTTACTTAGTAGAGCAAAGTTGGGTGACCTGTTAGATTAGCCACCAGTGTGGCATCTGCCCTACATGAGCAGAGCATTACTTTGAAACAATTTTGATTTAATGCCAATTCAAAATATCAGTGCACATTCAAGACCATTTTTTTTTTATTTCATCATTTCACTTTAATGTCATCTGCCTTCAGTGATTACTCAATACCGGAGTTCACTATAACACTTGGTACTTTTATAAGCTATTGTTAAGGCACCTAGATCTGTCCCTCTTGGTCCATGGTGATGGAAGGTCATCAGCTTATTCAGCATCAGAGTAGTTGTTGGTCCAGCCTTGCCAAGGGGGTCATTGTAGATAGAAAGTGTTTCGAATTATCATGTGTTGAATCTTTCTTTCTTTCTTTCTTTCTTTCTTTCTTTCTTTCTTTCTTTCTTTCTTTCTTTCCTTCTTTCTTTCTTTCTTTCTTTCTTTCTTTCTTTATTGTCTTAATTCCTATGTTGAATAATATTTATACGTAATGGACTCCTCTCTATCCCTCTTTCATGTTTAAATAATGTTTCAGGACAACATAGAACATATCACATGCAAAGCAAACAATATTTCAATGTGGGTTAATGCGTGTCAAAAAGAGCAAGTACCTAAGGAAATGTCATATTGATGTATGTGATGTAGCTCCCTTCTTTTTTTAATGAATGTGTATGTCCTTAGATATTTTCCTTTTCTATTTCATCCTTGGGAAATGCATAGATATCACTGGAAAATATAAAAAACACATATAATAAAAAAGTTCTATCACAGCACTTCGCATAGGAGGCACACCTCAGGTGTAAACACTATCATGACCCAGTGTGCACAGAACATCTAATCAACCATGGAAGTATCATTGATCAACCACGATAAGCATTATTTCAACTTTGATTCAATATTCTGTACCCACTGAGCAGATGAGGGAAACACAATAAGGCACAGCTGGTGCTTGCATAAGCAGTTTAGTATAGTTTTATCCCCCCCCACAAGGCGCACCATAACTTCAGAAAGATTCTATGAGGTGCAGAAAGGGAAACAAATTACATACCGGTGTCTGTGATCCTTAAAATATTGTTCGGGCTTCAATGAGTTAATCATAGTTTGAGTTTTTACACTGCCTGTAGAAGAGAAAACTATCCATACCAGTAGCCAGTCCAGTCTAGTTAAGATGTACCACTGTAAATCTGTCTTTTTTACATGATTAAGGGAGGATGATTACCTTGGTCCCCTAGTCAATTTTCCAGACTGCATAGGGATTTTGGTAGGGTAGACTACATTGCCTATCTGATTTACACAGATAGGGGGCTTGCAGTAACTGCAGTGGGGAGGGCCTGTTATTACAACCATGATTCTTATGCAGTATTGCTGCTTTAATAGTAGCTTTTGTGTCATAAACATCAGGTTCGTATTAAAATAGACGGGCAGTACTCATGGTCAGCATCCTTATTTCTAAAGCTCTCTTCGGCCCCAGAGTTCATATTCCTGTCCCATGAATAGGGAGTCGGCAATTACCTTTTTTACTTTTTAATTAGACATCGTCATTTATTGTCATGTGAGTGATTTTCTATGACTGCAAACAATTCTGGTATACTAGGAAAACAAGGTTAGAAACCATGTTATGTGGTTGTATCGGATTAAAAAAAAAATGAGGAAAAATCAAAAGGCTTAAAGACGGTGTTGTTATGGACAAGACCATACCTTGCCATGGGTAGGTTTTGCTTCATGGTAAGATGAAGTTACATTGAGGTGAAGGATGAGGACAATACAATTCGCCTAGGTTGCCTGAGAAGGGAAAGAGGAGAGAACATTCTGTTGGGGGAGAAGTGGTATCCACTTTATATAGGCACAGAGTTAGGATGTTGGAGGACAGGATGCTTAATATACGTTCATGAGGAAGTGAGCTTTTGTAGTTATAAAGGAGAGTGAGTCTAAACTAGTTTAAACTAAACAAGTGGGGGGATCAAGGGCTGTTGAGTTGAATTTGGATTTAAATTCAGTAAGATCTGCTGCAGTTTGGATGTCCGCTTTAATTCTGTTCTAAAGGGAGATACCTCTGTATATGGGACTTCGCTTGTATTTCTCAAGCCTGGGACGTCTCTCTATGAACTTGACCTTCCGGTCTCCCCTAGTTCTGGGGTTAGCAGTTGGTCTCAGCTCAGGCTTTTGAGAGAGTTTGTACATGTGTATGGCAAGTTGCTCATTTCTTCTGTCAGCAAGCAATTGGGTTGAGGTGGCCTAATGTATTTTATTTCTTGGAGTTCTCTGATTGTATGCTTTTAAACACATTTTTAGCCCCTGTTTTGCAGCCGTTGCAGCTTCAGAATATGTTGCTGTGTAGCACCTTCTAGCACAAAGCTACAACAATCAAAATAAGGTAGTATTGTCTGCTTATATATGGCTATGGCAACTGACTGAGACATTAGGTGGTGGAGTTTTCCAAACATGAATAATTTATTCGTAATTTTCTTTCTAGTGACTTTCAGATGCTCATGTAAGGTCAGGTCGCTATCTATCCATATGCCCAAGTACTTATAGCTCACATAGCCATTATCAGCTGGGGGCCGCCATTAGACCCCGACTCCACTATGACTAACACCTTCAGCCCCCGACTCCGCAGTTTATGCCAGGGATGCCTCCCATTGGTCAATAATACAATAGCCATGTGCCGTATAGCAGTTGGGTGTCACTAATGTGGTGCTACCCATGGTAATTGGCCTTCTCAACTTGAGCCTTATAGCTGTACCAAACAACTTGGGGTTTCTTGGCATTTATAGTGAGCCCGTGCTCCATGCATCATTTACCTACTCTATTTAAATTATCCTGCATGTTCTCTGCTGCTAATGCCTGTTCTTTGTTTTTAGCCAAGATGATATTGTCAGCATATAACTAGATATCAGTTTCAACAACATATATAAAATGAAGAGCAAGGGGCCTAGGATTAAGCCCTGGGGGACACCATAATTAACCTGAAGTTTGCTAGATATCGCAGAGTTAACGAAGGTCGCTTGCTTCCTGTGGCCCAGGTAGCTGGCTAGCCATTTCAGCATTATACCGCTCATGCCCAGGCTGACAAGTTTTTTTATTAACAGGGTGTGACAAATAGAATCAAACACTTTGCTGAAATCGATGTAAGTGACACATGTTATTTCAGCGTTATCTCTATTTGTATATAGGTTATCAAGCAGTTTAAAGACCATGTCAGGGGTCCCCTTCCCTTTAACCCTTTAAGGGCAGAGCAAAAATGGTTGCCCTGGCCATGGGGACGGCCTCTGAAAAAAGTATAGTTTCTAGAGGACGAGCCTATTTTCAATTCCTATACAAATCCTATGTAATGGGCATCGACTATAGTCGATGCTAGGCCTACCATGGTGTCGACTATAGTCAACGCTAGGCCTACCTTGGTGTCGACTGTAGTTGATGCTAGCCCTCATTGGGTTAACAAAGCCATATTATTTCTCAGAGATGTATTTATGTTCAAGTGCCCATTGCATAATGTGGGCATGCACTACCTTCTCCCCAAGTTTCCCCGGAAGTGGTAGGAGACTAATGGGTCACCAGTTGGAGACATCATTTAAATTTCCTGACTTGGGAATAGGGACTGCAGTGGCTGTTGCCCAATCAGCAGAGAATACTCCCGTATCAAAGCTTTTGTTAAATATGTCCCATAGTTGTCTCGAGAGGACCCTGAAAGCGTCCTTTAGTACCTTGGATGAGACTCGGTAAATAGCAGACCTAAGATTTCTCTGTTGCGACATCGGAGATTAATTTGTACATAGTTGTATCGTCAACTTGAGGGGGACCTATGGTGGTTCAGGGTAGCTGAAAATTCTCCATAAATTCCAAGACCGGGGGAGGTGGGTCATATCCTTGAATATTCCTGGTATCTATATTATTAAAATGTTTTGCAACAATAGAAGCAAAAAACTTCAGCAGCTTTGGGGCCATCATGTAGTACTCCTTCTGAGTCGACAAAAGAGGCCGTATTCATGGCATTAGATGGTTTAAGGATTTTATTCAATCCCCTCCAGAATTGCTTACTGTCCCCTTTACAATCGTCCAAGGTTGTTTCAACTGTGCTGCCCTTGGCCTCTCTACAGGCTTTTGTAATCCAGCATCTGATATGCTGTGCTGGATGCACATCAGATGCTGGATTATAAAAGCCTGTAGAGAGGCCAAGGGCAATACAGGGCAGCCTTTGATAATGATATCATTTCTAAAATTGATTTACATATTCTACATCAGTCTTCAGCCTTCTGTTTCACTGAACTGGCATACCTAATATACAGGCATCCCCTCTACATATAACATGAACAAGAAGTATCAATATCTAGGTGTTAGATCTCCTTTAGATGATTTAGATGCATGATGAGAGGAGGGGCATTAGAAGTAGCAGTCTGTGGGACACCTGTCTGTTCCCACAAAAGAGTATAATTTTACTACATACAAATGGATATACGATATATGACTCATAAAGGTTCATAAACGATATTAACCTGTTATAATTCTCTTTCCCTCTCATACTCTTGGAATATGTTCTGAGGTAAGTCTGCGGAGTTAAAGACACATTCCAAAGTTTATACGGAGCATGCTTCATAGATTATGTCTTACTTAAACTTACATAAAGCTTGAATAACAACGCAAGAAAAACATTTTGTGCAGCATTAGCGGTTTTCCAAAGGTATCATTTAGATGTTGAAGAGGTATTCTGTGTGCAGAAATGTTTGCCAAAGATATTAAATGAGGCTACTTTAACAGGTCTGAGCAACTACCTTAATTACACCCCGGTGGGAAATTCGAAGCCTGTTGCCGTTTTACACACCACTCTCCTAAGGATTCCCTGATCAAACACACAGTGACATATAGATATGAAGTGTGAAATGCAATATACATGTTATGATAAACCTACACCATGTTAATTTAGCAGGCACCCATATTATGAAGAGCTTCAGGCTGCAAATAACTATGCCATATAGATAACAAGGAGATAATCTGTGAGGGGATGAAAGTATCAGTTCATGATGTGCCCCTCCTTGCAGAAACCTCATTCTTCTGATGCCTTTATATAATCAGTGGTACTAAGGAAATTGAATTATGATCACCCTCTATTTCTTGGGCCTACCCATAAAAGTTCCTTACTGTGAAGTAGGATGATAAACGTAGGGGGGGGGGTTATTTAGCCAAAAGGACCACACTGTACCCACAACCAACTAAAAAGATACTATTCAACATGAGAAACAAGAATCTGGCATTCGCTTTTGAATTTGAAAAGTGTAACCCCCCGTACGCCCCCCTCCGAAGATATTAAGTTTATTCATTTTATATTCATATTTCATTCATGCATGCTTCTTTTGACACCATTTTGCTTTGAGATGGAATATAATTTCTTTTTATTGACAATCCAAGAAGGCTGCCAGGGCCAAAACCCTTGTTTTTACCTCATTTTATTAAAAGTACAGTGCTTCAACCAGCCCAACTCCAAGTACCTTATCCACCAGTGTCATTTCTAATAAATCTAGCGAGAAACGTCAACGGATAAACATGATTATGAAGAATATGTCCCAACAAAGAAAGTACAATCTCAAATTGTAATACCACAATATGAAACTACCCCCATCAAAAGGACCAAAGATAACGAGACCCAAACTGACTATGATCCTCGATTTTATCAAAGAGTAGTGCTAGCCAAAGATGTTTTGAAGGATTTATATTACTCAATTAATAACATAGATCAATACATGGGTACCCATCTCCGTCAAAGGATGGAACATGTTGGTATCTTACGCCCCAAACAGTCCTCTTCAACACATTAACTTGGAGATATTTATGCAGCACATGACTTAGTATCATACTTGTATGAATATTTTTTATATACCGATACACTTTTATTATAGACATTGTAAATAAGCTGTATTGATAATCATATTTGACCTAGTTATGACCTGCCTGTGACCTATTGACCTTTGACCTCAATTGTTGAATTGTTGCCATGGTGATGACCCCAAACGACTGCTCATTATGTTACCTTATAGAGCCCAATAATGCAATCATATCACCTGATGAAGGCCAACTTGAGCTGAAACGTTGTGATCTACATAATTTTTATGGTTTAATAAAATCTAACCTATAAATAAAGTTTTGTTGTCATAGTTATGTCTATTATATAATTATAATTTATATTAATTACTTCACTTTTCCCATATTCTAATAACCCTTTTCCCATAGTAGTGCTAAACCTAAACAGATAATATGATGCAGCAAATAGAATCTATATATGTTCCCAAAGGCACTCCATAGAATATGCAAAATTAATATGGTGAGATTGAGCTCCCTCAGCAAAGGTTTTTTTTTCTATATCTACTGGAGAGCATTAGAATGTTTATCAATGGACTTGCTTTTGCTCTGATACTGTCTCTGTTTCTCTGACAAAGCAGTGGAAAGCTAGTGCATGGTTATTATAGTCCCCTTGCCCCTTACATTTATACATGATACAGCCATATCCATTTACACTCCTTCATTCCAGTACAGAGTTAAACTCAGATTCTGAAAACCTATTTCTTTCCTCAAGGAAATAGGACATAAATATCAAGATTGACATGTTGTACTATACAAATCTCACTGGTAGACTAAAGACCTCTTGTTGTAAATCCTCAAAAGGTAAAACATTATTATATAATTTGTTTGATTTAAATGAATTGAAACAACTTGATGCATGACTGTGTTTTGTGTACATTTATCATTCACCTTATTCTATCCTGAAATATATCTTGTACCTTCAGTGACAATTCAATCATTATTGTGCAGGATGAAATGAACATGAACATATATAATCTTAAATTATCAAACTTAACCAAAGCAATAATATGGTCCAACTCTGCAGTGCCTGATTGTAGGTACATAGCAGAAATGATACACCACCGCCAATCGTTATATCTGACCTTACCAATTACAATGAATAATTTTAATATTTTCCAACTTTTTATCTTCAGAGGGGCGTACAGGGGGGTTATGCATCTCAAATTCAAAAATGAATGCCAAATTCTTGTTTCCCATGATGAATAACATCTTTTTGGCTGGTTGTGAGAAGATTTTTGTCTTAACCTCCCCCCCCCTAATAAAGGTGATGCATAATGTCACATGTCCTTCCCACTATAGCAACCCTTTTCAGGTGGGAGATATTGGATGATAGAAATTCTAACATTGATAACAAAGCCTTATAAATAGTGTGCTATATTAATCATCTGAAGCAAGCAGTGCGTCCGCTATGACAGGAAATGAACAGCTTGTCCCGTGATTTCCTACCTTAAATACCTCATTCTACCACCCCAGTATCCACATCCCCTTATATCTTCTACTGAATATCACAGTAATGATCTGTCTTCTATTTTACCTTCTGTCTAGGTTCTACCATATTAAGTGGCATGTCATTGTCAGAGAAAGACATCAAAACCTATAAGATTTAGTCACCTTCACTACCTCATGATCATTAACTTTTTCTCATTCCCCTACAGACTTGGAAATCATTCTTCCATGGTATGATTTGATAATTGTCAGACAGGATTTGTTTCAAATGAGTTACATTTCATGAGTACTTCTACTTGCGTTGTTCAATACTGCCGATGACAAAAATACTCCTCTTAAAGAAAATGAAGCAACTTATGCAGAATCAAGAAGTATTAGAATGCTCTTCATTCTTTGGATTTAAAATGGCTTCTGGTTCTATAGTTCCCTTAAAGGTGGACGTTTTGCATTAAGAGTCATAGGGATATTTTCCTCAGGTGTGAATTCCATCAGAGAGTACTCAGTTACGTCAGTACTCACCATATCTGTGAACAATGAGCTCTTCATGGTTGTCATGCCAATGAGTTAGAGAAGCAGTGATGTCAAGAAGTGTCATCTTTATTGCATTGTTCTACAAGAATACACTTACTACATTAGGTATCTGCATCAGCCACTATTCTGCACACCCTTTAGTCTCAACATAAAGGCCTGCAAGTCCAGCTGGAGATGTGCCACCATTTCAATAGTAAGTGTTTTTTTTTATATTTTTTTTATGCTTACATGGCTCACCCGGCAGAGATTTAGATTGGAATTCAAACTACACAGAAAAAATAATGATACTCACCGGAAGCCTAATGTTAGCCTCAGGTAAATGTCGCCAAAATGAGTATATTTTGATACTCAGGGTGAGCCTAGGGTGTAGGCATACTCCAGCAATACCTGACACTCTACTCTAGATTGTTTATGGCCTAGCTGTACCCTCTCTACTGCCCTACTTTCACAGTGCAGGAGTCTCTTTAGAGACAGGCTCAGGGTCAACTGGAGTAACATAATAGAAGAGAATAGGACATTGCCTGAGTATCTCTATGAAGAGGGTCAGGCAATGCTGGATCCAACCTGAACAGGCTCCACCATTGCAGGAGTCTTTCTTACCTATGATGTAATGCACTGCTAGAGTATCCCAATAAATAGGATCACACTTTACTGGATTCTATCTTCAGAGTGAGTCCAGCAACACTACCCAGTGGGCACAACCCCACTTAAAGAGTTACTAATCAGCACTGCATTGTAGGGCTTACAGACAGTCTAAATTGTAATGGTTATATATCCCTGCATTTGTAGCCCTTATTGAACTACTAAGCTGTAGGGTGTATTAAGCCCAACACATAATTGGTTTGTTAAACATTATAAAGAAATATAGAAATTAAGGTCACCGTTTGACAAAAGCCCATAATTTCATACACACAAGGATTTCAGATGGTCGAACATTCAACTTCCTAAGGCAGTCTAATTAATCGATGAATAGTTTGTGCATTCCTGGTTTCAGTGTCCTTTTTGCTCCTTGGTGGGATTTGAACCGGGTACCTCCTTATTGTGACTCCTTTGTGCTCCTATATGTGCTAGCGGGTCAGGTGTTGAAAGTGGCACTATCAATATGATATTTCAACCATAGACCTACTACAGTGAGATGTCATTGGTCATATGAGGCCCAGTAGACTAATAGGGAACACAGACTTGAGTGACCATAGTAAGGAAAAATGCCCATAGTAAGGACAAATGTCCACAATGTCCTCAGTAAGTATTGCACAGTCCTACTTATATGCCTATTGTAACCTGGCTCACCAGTTGTAGAGGTGGCACAGCGTTAGGATTCTCGCTTTGCATGTGAGGGGTCTCAGGTTCAAGTCTAGGTGGTGCTGAGAAACATTTTCTTTTTTTCAGTTTAATAGGAAACATCTCATCTATTACAGTGTATTTTTCTAAGACCTAACTTTGTAACTAATTGAAATAGATGCTTGCTTGAAAACTGACAGAATCTTCAACGTCTGCCAAGTCAGAAAATAGCACGAAAATAAATTGTTTGCATAACAAAATATTTCGGGTTGAAAACTTGCAACTTTTGAAGAGCATCCCTGGGCTGGAATCGAACTCAGGACCTTCTCATATGAAGGTAAACATGTTACCACTACACCATCTTGACTGTGCTGAAAGATCTCCACTTGAAATCTCATATGATCTGCTCCCTCTGTGTGTTGAAATCTGGTATTCTACTTTTTTCCAAGCCCCAAAACATTAGAAATATGCCTCTTTTATTACTTTTACATTTACTGCAAAGATATGATCATACTCTAAATGTTTTAGTGATTAATTCCTATTATATTCCTAAATAGATAAGATTATATTCTTAAATATCATGGTTCTAAGGACTAGAGGATAATAGAAAGGATATTGAGTATGTGCAAGAATGGGTGAGGGGGGGGGGCTCAATAGGGAAAAATCTTCTCACAACCCCATTATGAATGCATATTCATGCTCACATTGTAGCAATAAGATTGACGTACCGAGAATGACTTTACAAAAATTCTCAATGGGGCTTGAACTCACTACCTTCAGATGCAGAGTTCAGTACCATATCAACTGAGCTAATAAGGCACATGGTGTGGTGGGTGCTAGGATATGATATAATCTCAGACATCAGTGTAAGGGCTAGACCCCTGCTTTGCTGGAGTATTCAGTTAGATTCAGACTGAGTATGGCACCATGCCTGAGCCTTATGCCATACTCATGCTGATCCTTTTTCCCAATGTGTGGCATTGAAGCAGGCTCAGCATGAGTATGGCATGTCAGGGGAGAGCCTCTAGCAGAGGCTCTCTTGATACTCAGACAGCACAAGAGACTAGGTGAAACTCAGGCTGATCCTCTTTTTTTCTGTCAGTGTACCTCATAACTCTTTGGAGGAATTACTGCTGGTTGCTTGGTATTGATATGCAGCATAATAACCTCTTGTTTGGTGTAGAACTCTTGTAAATATGATATACTAAAGCTTGATTACAATCAGAGGGATTGCAATCTCTTGCTATATGGATGGCCATTTGTGTGCATTAAGTTACTTTTAATTATTTAAGGCCCTGCCATTGACCTTTCAGATTTAATCAACAAATACAGAATGGCTTTCACATTTTGTTGCAGATGGACCCAATTATGAGACCTTAATAGATTTCTGAAGGGCTGAAATGGGAAAGGAACAGGTAGGCAGTAATTTACAACATGACGTCTTTAATTCATTTTACCAACCATCCAGTGTGTCTTCTCGAGAGGCTACATAGTTTATTTAGTTGGCCAACCCTATATGCTGATGCTCTATTAATCAATACCAGTGAGTTACTCGAATGTATTGCTTTAGTGCCTCATGATGAAAAATAGCCATTAAACACTGAGTCATCATACCCTCCCTTAAAGATTTAACACATAATCTGATATGTGAGCCAGCAAGCAGAAAGGATAGTTACTGCGGGATTTAGTACCAGATTTAGCCACCAGGGGGCACCACTATGGACTAGAATAGGAAAAATGTGACTAAAACTGTTATAGGCTACTTTTTTATGGAGAATTCAATGGTTTTTGATAAAACGTTCTATTTTGGGTGGAAAGGTTCCAAATTTGGCATGTAAAAAGAATGGTTTTGGGCCAAAATAGGCATTTTTGTTGATTTCTGTTGCCATGTAAGCATGATTTTCTTATTCTAAATAGGAAAATCAATGATTCCATTTGAAGGAACATCCCACAAGGTTTACTATGGCGAAAACAGAATGAAAATACCATTTCTAGATCAAAAGTTATGGGCAAAAGAATAAAAATTTATACGAATTTAGCTAATTAGCATAAATTATGCTAATTAGCTATATATCTCATGACCAATTAGACATAGAGCTTATTAACATTCTTGAAATGGTCACACCTACCCATATCTAGCAAGCTATTCCTCCAAAACTAACAGGAGTATCTTCTCATGCTATGTATCACTGTAAAGCTAATGATTTGAATTTTAAAGTTGACTTTTAGCACGGAGCACCCTTTCTCCTTGCCTCTACACATATGGTATGGATGTCTATACCCATGCCGGTATGTCTATAGATAGAGAATTGCAATGTTTCTACCCGTTAGCTATGTCTTGATCTGCCATGCAGCCCGCATGAAGTGAATTACTTTCCAAAATGCTTAGATGCCCATAATTATAGCTTGTATTTTTTTTGTTTAAACATAGTAGTTTGCCCTTCGAAACCCCAACCACAAGACATGGTGGATTGTTGCTAGGCAAAATCAATAGAAATAACTGCTGCTAAGAAAACATGACCTCTATAAGACACTGAGTAAATGAAGAAAACATTGCTAATCACTTATGAATGTAATATATGATGAATAGACTTGAACTCATGCCTTTCAGGGGATGATAGAGGCACGACGTGAAGCAGATTGCCTCTATCAAGCCCCTGAAAGGCATGAGTTCAAGCCTATTCATTGCACATTGCATTTATATCATGGTGTAGTCCATTAACTACACATCAGATGGCGCCACAGGTCTTACAATGCCTCTATCTCACTATAGAGGGGTACATACTATCCAGTTTGGGCACCCAAAATCGTTCTGAAACTCGATAACCATGATATGAGGTGGAATAGGGAGAGCTGGGTAGAGTACTTGATGTTGTTTCATGGTTTTATGGAGTGATATTGTTACTTTCAGTGTTGCTAGGGAAATTGGTTCCCACTCACCCTATATAAGGGAAAATAATCAATATTATGGACAAGTCTGACTGACTTCATGGTCCACTGACCCTATATAAGGACAATAATTGATGTTAGGGACAATTCTGACTGCCGTCACAGTCCAGTGACCACAGCTGGACCACCATACACTAACAATATCACCATGATAGTATCTTTTCTGATATAAATGTAAACATTCTATTTTCTAACTGAATTGTTTGAATTTGTGACATAACCATAAACATGTGTATTGGTATTGGTTATTAATACAATTGTACACCCATAGATTGATTGATGATAGTGTTTGTGTGATTTGGTGGTAGGCTCTCTCCAGGCCCTCTTCCCCTCTCAGGATTCTTAGAATTGGAGATTGGTCAGATTTGACTGGGGTTTGATGGTCATATGAACATGATGTGATGTGGTTTAGACTAATCAGGCCAGTCTGCCACTGTTTTGTGGACTAATCTAAGGACCCACCCTGGGAGAGCCTTCTTCTAAAACAGATTGGTTTTATCATAAAGAGCCTGGAATGTATCAATTACCCTTGTTGTGGTCACTGTGTCACAAATTGTCTCTAAAATGTCTTGTGTAAAGGATTGCTAGTTCTAGTGCTTAGCTTTGTATTTCATTCATTATGGATATAAACATTGATACAATGGGAAGATCTAAAAGATTCAATTCATGTTCCTGTCAGCTATCTGAGTTACTACATCTATCCACTGTCTGGCCAAATACAGTGAACCTCCTTATCTAGGTGGATTTACAGGACCAAAGGGGCAGAACAAAGTCAAAGAGACAAAGAAAATGGTGGGGAAAATTCTCTGGTAGTAGTCCATAGATCTAAGCCAAAGCACATGGCACTCCCCTTCCTTACTGATGGGTATGGTAGATCTTTACAAACATAGATGGTGCCTTTAAGCACTAGACTTGAAGTGAACTTCCGGGAATTTGAATGAAGATGTCAAAGTTTGGAACATTGCATCCAGGCAGTACATGAATGATAGAGTAAGTTAGTAAGTAGCCCTTGATGATTAATTCCCAGTTGTCTCCTGAGGGTTTGCTGTTGATTATGGGGGATTGATCTCGGACACATTGCTTTCACCTTTGCAGCTAGGTTTTACTTTATAGGCATGGGCCTCACAGGAGTGATGCCAGTGCAATATGTGTGTTGGAAGCAAGGTCTTTGATCAAGAGTAGATAGCCTTGTCACGAAAGGAGAATCTGTATATTTACCATGAACCATTTTCCTTTGGCAATAGCAAGGCCTACTTTGTGCATATATCAACTGTATGTATAGTCTGATACCAGAGTGTATCCTCTAATGGTAATGAACTATCTGATTTTAAATCAATGTTACAATAATCCTTACAATGGAAGCTCTTTAGCGATTAGATCTATAATTACCTTTGGATTCAGATGCACATTCTTGGGAGATGTATGCAATCAGTCAATGGTATGATATAAGAGATTTGGATGTCTGGTTCATGACAGGGGGACAGGACAAAGGTAAAGCAGACAAAGGAACTGGCAGAAAATACACTCCTTGGGGCTAGAATGTGCCAGCTGATGAGGTAGACATATATCATTATTTCAATCATTTACGTGGCTTTAGCGTATAGCCTTTCTCCATGGCCGTCTGCTTATATACATGTTTTTTTACATGCCATGCCCATACATTTTTAAAGGTCCCCTTTGTTGTAGATGTGCACTACAAAGAGAACCAACCCCCTAATATCTATTTTTTATGATGTATGGCTCAATAGTTTGTTCTTCTTTGAGTTATGACTGCCACAATGGAATGGTCATATGACATTTACCCCATATACATGTTGTCCAATCCTACCTTTGATGATAAAGGATTCTGTAGACATAAATAGATGATTTCATGGAGATCATGATGTTATCCGTTTTAATACAAAGTAACATGCTAAGTGTTAACACTCTTCTCAAATGCTTGGTTGTCTTTGCTAATTTTTAAGGCATGGATTGAATAATGTACACTGTAAAAAATAACTTTTGAATCTACTAGGATCCTTGTAAAAGTGAACAGTGAACCATCATTATCAATAAGCAACAGGAAGTCAGTGTACTTTTTACAAGAAACCCCAGATGACAGTTGGGTGGTACAAGCTATCTCTGTGAAAATAAAGATATCTCTGTGAAAATAACAATGGTTCTCTGGCAACTATGGGATGAGGAATCCTTGGTTATTTTGATGACATTTTTTTACAGTGTAGGGTATGCTGATATGTGTGCCCGTGTTAATTTCACCTGAAGGGGTATTGTGTTGTGGAGTGAGGCATTGCTCTAAGGAAAGTGGTGAATGAACTAAAGGGGTTACTATTACTTCCTTATTCTTAAAATGCCCATCTGGTTGCCCATTCCCACTGGGGTATGTCATGCTGCCTTTAGGACATGTAGGCATACCAATTTGAATCAATGCCCAGTCATGCCACTCATACGGAATTTGGATGATGTTCCTCACTGTCCGATAACTAAAAACTGCAATCAGACCTGCCTTGGAAGTTAATGACAAGGATTCTCATTGGTAATGTATCAAAACACTAGTGGTAAAGAATAAATTGAGAAGAAATCATGATGCATATTTTCATTTGCCATTCTAAACCACAAATATAAGCTCTTTAATGGCTACACACTGGCATTTTATTTTATGAACATGCAATAACCCAACAGTCCAACCCAACACATTACAAGTTCCGAATGTGCCAACAGGACTGAGCTGGAAAATCTGTGTAATTACTAAATGGTGAAATTCTATAAATCATCCTTCCGAATGGACTTATTTAGCTCTATCTTTAATGTTTCTAATGATACAATATTAAAATTTGTACAATTATAAAATAGTCTCCTTCTATTTCAAATTCTCTGCACCTTCCTTCTAAACATATGGATGTACAGGGGCAGAGAAGATAAACGATTAAACATCCCCCCTTATTTAGCACTGTCAGCCACCTGCCTGTTACTCCATGTAGGGTCAAAGGTCACTGGACTGGTACAGCATGAGATGCAACCTGTAGAACTAAGTTATTCTATACATACAATCTAAGTATTGCATTAATGGGATAGGAGAGGATAGTTTATCATATTATGTTATGACCAGGCAGCTGTGGCATATTTTGTATACAACTGTCCCATTGTATAAATAAATTTGTACTTGCTGAGCAATGTTTTAAAAGTGGATACTGGGCCAGAATGCAGTGGCAGTTTCGTGGAACAAGGAATCTCTGTGAAAATAAAGACATCTCTGTGAAAATAACAATGGATCTCTAGCAACTATGTGACGAGGGATCCTTGGTTATTTTGATGACATTTCTTTACAGTGTAGGGTATGCTGATATATGTGCCTGTGTTCATTTCACCTGAAGGGGTATCGTATTGTTGAGTGAGGCAGTGCTCTAAGGAAAATGGTGAATGAATTAAAGGGGTTAGTATTACTTCATCATCCTTAAAATGCCCATCTGGTCTTCCATTCACCCTGGGGTATGCCATGCTGCCTTTAGGACGTGTAGGCATACTAATTTGAATCAATGCCCAGTCATGCCAATCATATGGAATTTGGACAATGTTCCTCACTGTCCGATAACTAAAAACTGCAATCAGACCTACCTTGAAAGTCAATGACAAGGATTCTCATGGGTTATGTATTAAAACAGAAGTGGTAAAGAAATCATGATGCATATTTCCATTTGCCATTCTAAACCACAAATATAAGCTCTTTAATGGCTATGCACTGGCATTTTATTTTATGAACACTCAATAACCCAACAGTCCAACCCAACACATTACAAGTCCTGAATGTGCGAACAGGACTAAGCTGGAAAATCTGTGTAATTACTAAATGGTGAAATTCTATAAAACATTCTTCTGAATGGACTTATTTAGCTCTATCTTTGATGTTTCTAATGATACAATATTAGAATTTGTACAATTAAAGAATCGTCTCCTTCTTCTATTTCAAACTCCCTGCACATTCTGTCACACGCCTTTATGCCTAACATAATACAAGTATGGTCATCCATACATTTTTTTCTGCTGTCACAAGACGACAGCTTTCACACCTTAATGATTTATGTACTTACCATAAATGGACATTTTTAGATTTTTTTTTACTGCAAAGAACTGACTGCTTTCACACCTTTAAGCTGTGAAAGCTTGGTTCAGCCAACCAGCATCCATGTAGCATTATTTACCTGCCAGTCACCATGGAGACACTGACTTCCTGTGTTGCCCCAGGGTTGGGATATAAACCCTGGTGCAGCCACTGGAAATGACCACTCTCAAGACTCAGTACTTGGTGCTCTGTGCAGGTGACCTCACATATTATGCATTTTTAATGTACAATAAATCACCATGTAACTTTCACCGTACATACTCAATCTCCGACTTCATTATTAGTAGTAGGTAGCACTTCCATACCTACAATTCCTTCTAAACATATGGATGTACAGGGACAGGGAAGATAAATGATTAAATATACCCCCTTATTTAGCATTGTCAGCCACCTGCGGGTTACTCCATGTAGGATCAAAGATTATTGTTAGGACTTGCACAGCATGAGATGCAACCTGTAGCACTAAGTTCTTCTATACATGCAATCTAAGTGTTGCATTAAAGGGATACGAGAGGATAGTTTATTATATATGTTATGACCAGGCAGCTGTGGCATATTTTGTATACAACTGTCCCATTGTATAAATAAATTTCTACTCACTGAGCAATATTTTTAAAGTGGATACCAGGCCAGAATGCAGTGGAAAAACGATATCTAAGCAGTGTAGGAACATTGTGATCTAGCAGTAGTGTTTCAGTGTAGAATCAGTATGAGGAACAGTTGTGTTTCAGTAACCACTGCCATTCGACTGTCAAACACCACAGAACAGGGAAGTATTGGTCCAGTAGTAGAACAGTGTGATATCAGTGCAAGAGCAGTGGTCAATCAGTATGTTTGAATTATGCAAATGAGGTGCAGTAGTTGATCAGTGGGCTACTGATTTAGTACTGCTACAGCCCCATATGCAGTGCAGTAGGCCACTGCAGAGGTACTGCTCTGGAGTAGGAAAAGGTACTAAAAGAGTGTCCACTGTATCACTACTGTCCCTCCTGTATGCATTGCTCCTGCTACCTGACCTGCCACTGAAGAAGATTTCTGCTCCTGGGAGGGGGTTAGGGCAGTATCTATTCAGTAGTACTGGATAACCACTGACCACAGGAGGAAGGGAACATTAGCCATTACTGATAAAACTTTGCTACAGTAGTGTGACAGCTGCATTGATGTTGCAGTGAGAAAACAGTGGATCGGTGATTATAGATTGTACTTGAAAATTGTCATGATTGTGACAAAGAAAGAATTATTAGACAGTCCATTACATTAGGCCCTACTTACTGGCAGTGAGTAATGTCTCACCTTCATACACCCCTTTAGCCTAACTGTGCTTATCTGTTACCACTAGGGTAGAGGCACCCACCTCGGACGCTCCTGGCTACACAGGAGGTGGCCTTATTTGGTGCTCAAATCTTGTACCTTTAAATGTGGTAAATTCGACTTTCCATTGCACCAGTTGATACATGATACTTTACTCCCAAGATCCATAAAGAGGTTTTGATGAAATTGTCCAATACATATGACTAGATGAGCTATACATATTTAGTCTCCAAAACATGAAATTGCACCTCAGGTTGGACAGTTCATGCCAGAGTTGACCCTAGAGTCAGACACTATGTTATCTAATTGGTACAGGCACAATTGGTCTGAAATATGCTATGCAGGCATATAGCATATAATACTAAGGAATCCAAGCTAATACAATACTCATCTCCAGGATACTCTCAGATACCTAATTTTGCATACCTGTAACATGTCAGTCAACAAGTTCAGATGAGCATGACTTCTATGGGCGGATGGAGTAGTGATTAGATTTAGGTGTTAAATAGTAGGTAAACCAAACACAGATTTAATATCCCTATCTGGAAGTACATGTATATTATGAGGATTCTGTTTGTGATAAAATATTCATTATAAAAGTATTTAAATCAAAATATAATTGTGTCCAGGGTGGGTTATTGGTGTCCGACTGTAGGTGTAATCTGAAGGTCATATAGAATAACTCCCATATTGTAACATGAGGGATGAATTCAGATTTGTCAAGTCAAATCATTAGCAAAAGTATGTATATTGTCATTGTCATGTATAGAAATCCTATATACACGAAGGTTAAGACATGACAAATCAAACCAGGATCTCCATTCTCTCACCATTCTTCATCCTCAGAATTAAATGTCAAAATGTGGTTTTTCACAGTTGTAAAACCATGCATGACGGGAGTCATATATCTTATTCCTCATTTGTTAGAGAGTATGATACCTGAATTGTCATGTCTAATTCAAATGAGAGCTGAATTCTTCATACCTATTATGTAATTCAATGCAAAAGGTGTCCGACTTTAGGTGTCTGTCCGACTCAGGGTGCCTCTACCCTACTACCCTTAACTCCCATATATAGGGCACATCCTGCATACATGACACACCTAGAGTTTTAGAATGGTCAAAACGATTTTCAGTTTTGTTCTAGTGAGTGTATTTTAATAATTCAAAAAGCTATGTGTAGCTAAGGCCCCCTCGAGTGTAACATCAAAAGAAAAGTCTTGGTGTCTCCCTTGTGGATCTAGGGAACTGAAACCCTGCGTATAAGAAGCACCTTGTAAGCAGGGGATTAGAGTATATCAAAGATGAGTCCAGCTCACCAGCAATAACCCATGAATGAACAGAGTGAGATCAGTAGAGGATCAGTAGACTACTGCATTCATACTTCAAATTAAGTTGAGAGTCAGTAGACTACTGACTTTATAGTGAAAATAGCAGTGTAAAGTCAGTTGAGTTAGGAGTATTCTATCAGTGGCCACTGAAATGTGCAGTGGTTGATCAGTATGTTTTCAGTAGCCACTGAATTCAGAAGTATATACTGCCCTCTGGTCTGGGATTTGAGGTTAAGAAACCAAAATGTACTACCACTTAAGTGCCCGGACACTCATCTTTTTCAATACCCACGTACCCCCAACCCTTATACGAGACAGACCCTTATTGTAATACAGTTGTTACTGTTAAAGACTGATCTCAACAACCCTGTATCTCCAGCGATTATTTGAGACATGCACATTTTTGTGACCACATCGAGCCATAAAAATGCTCTATGTTAAGTTCAGCACATTGCGTCTCTATACTGACACATCCAGCTTGCAACGGACATTTTGTTGATAGAAATGAAATGCCATCAGCTAGGTGTTAAACCTCATTCAGATGAATTAGATGGGTGATAACAGTTGGCAGAACACCTGCCTTTTTCCATGGCAGGATCTCTTAGCTCACATACAGCTGGGGATACCATAGTACATAAAAAGGATGAAAAGATACTTGCCTACCCTACTGAAACTCTATTTAGACTCATCATGTATACTCATCACTTCATTAGTATATAGATCTCAGCTAGCATTCATATTATTATCAGGCTCCTTTATTTCCGCTTAAATTATTTTGATGATAAAATACATGAAGAGGTGCTAGTCATTTTCTGCCTTTGCTGCTTTCTTTTAGACATGAATGAATAGCGCACTAGAAACATATTCCATTTTTTATGAAGCTTTTATTAGTTGAACTAAGAGAGATGGATTGGCATGATGATTATCTACTGTTGATATGAGATTATACACATCAAGTAAAGTGTTGGAGAAAAAAACCCGATGACATGGGAATAACATCACAAGAGGAGCAGCCTTTTTCCGTTAATCACACACTGAGCTCCCTTTGCTTTTGCTGCATTTGCTTATAATGCAAATAATTTGTTTCAATGGTTTGTCACAACAATCTACCTGCTCTATCAAACTATCTCCCCTCTCATCGGAAATTGCAATATCTAGACCCTGTTACTAGAGTTTTAAAGTAGTCACCAATCATTGTATATCTATCTAAATTAATAGGATATGTTTCACATCACCAAGAACATAATAATTCTTATGAATTATAAATCAACTAGATAGTTTAGGTATGATTTCTTTTATTGCAAATTCATTTACAATGAAACTGTTCACCTTATTGTTATGAAAGACTAAAACTGAATATATATACTGTTGAAGGCAAATTACCCTGGTAACTAAACGACGGTCTCTAAAATGTGGAGAGGAACATTAGATGTTGTAGTATCACTGAGCGAATATCATTTGTCTGGCTTGTTTGCAGCAGTGGGATAATTCCTGTTTTATCAATTTCCTATTACACCAATATTAGCAGCCACCATGCCGAGAGGTATCTCTTTCCCATTTGCACTTCTGCATACCACAATCCTCCCTTTGGTACTTTGTTATTTAGATTCTTTACAAAATATGGTACCAGTCAGAAATCAGAGCAGGAAATTCTGTGGAGATTCCAAAAACAGCGCTTTTGCAAGATTATAACAGTGTTGTATCCATTCTCAAATTTAACATTGAGAAAGAAAAATACATGTTATTTATTGGTATTTCATGTTGTAAATCTTCTGATTGAATGACACTTTGAAGCAAATGTATTAAGTAAAGTATAATAGTGATAAATTATTCACCATTTCCTTACTCTATTCACACATGTACATTTTCCAATCATCGTGGTACCTTTATCAAATCCATTAATGTTGTTATAGGTACTGTATGGTTGGCAACCACAATGTACTGCGATATCATAATTCATCTTGAGTGAAGAATAATGTGATACACCAATCAAAACTAATTGGGTTATGAGGAAGTTTACTGTATTAACCCTTTAAAGGCCGCTGACGCAAGAGTGCATCATGCCCATTGGTCGTCATGATGCACCAATGAAGTGCTTTGATACCAAACATTTCCCAGTCATGTAACAAAAAGCTATGAATTTGACGTCTCCAGATGGTATTAGATGTAATAACCAAGCGTAGAAGTGTGAAATGTAAAAAATATGTATGAGGCAAATCAAATAACATAAGTCCATGCACCATTTCCCTGCTACAGAGTATGATTGATTAAAGTTAAAAGACCCTTTGAAGAAATCTCTAACATAGCCCACATTCCTCTGCTTACACATTCCCAGTGCCAGGGTATGGCACTTTGTCTCTACTTAAAAAGATACAGTACAAAGCCCCATGAATGTTATAGCACATCAGCAGAAGACACCATTAGTAAGCTAAAAGAAGCCCTAGAGAGGTGACTGTCACCAGAAATAGAGAGCATCGGCTGGAAGAGATCCGTAGCCAAGTGGAATAGACTCTTAACATTTTAGCCATTGTAATACAAGGGATTTGTACTTTGTGCCTTTATCTTTTGCCTCTGATATATTAGTTCATATGATGAACTATAACCTCTTGTCTGGGCCCGGAGGCTATTTGCATGACTAGCTTAATGGAGAATGTGATGTAAGCTGGAACAAGTACCTATATAAAAAAATGAGACATCTTTATAGATTAGATAGAACTGATACTCTCTCAGATCCTAACATCTCCAGTGGATCAGTTTACAGGGTCTCGCTTTGGCAAAGCCATTTCCCTAATGCCTGTATCTAATCATTGATACCAAGGAAATTGAATTGAGAATACTGCCTATTTCAGCCTGATGTACCCATAATTCTAACCCACTGTGAAGAAAGGCAATAGGGTGGTGCCCAGCCAGCATGACCACATTGGCCCCAGATGGAAATTCTCTGGGCCTGTGGGCATCCACACCATTTTTTCAGCTCGAGACCCTTGCCCACTTTATAAAGAATGTAACAAAATGGTTTTTCATGTTTTGGTGTTTTTATTTCTTTTATTTTCAAGTATAATGGGATCAATATTTAGGAACACTGGTAATGCTATGAGAGGATGGGAAGAGTAGCCGTCACTGGGCGGACTAGATCCATCGACCTTCGGATCATATAGTGAACTGAGCTAGCCCATGTGGGCCCCAGCTGGCTTCCCTGACATTTCCCAGCATTTACCCATCTGGGCCCGGCCCACAGGTCTGGAGAAATTCCATCTGGGGCCCATGTGGTCGTGCTGGCTGGGTGTTTTTTTATATCTCTACTTTGCCTCTTCAGACTTAAATCTTGTGACTCATGAGTAATAAGGAAGTGTGATAGGGAGGACTGAAGAAATTGTGAATGCCTCACAAAACATTAAGGTATAAATAGTGTTTTGATATTTCTGTAGTTGTCACAATGCATTAATATGTTTACAGGTTAATGCTACATTGCGGAATTCTACTTGACAAATTCAAAAACTATGTGTAGCTATAACCTTTAGACCATCACGAACCCCTCTGAGGGGTTAAAAGGAGGGTGATCTAGCCAATGAATGGTCCCGGTGTCCCTCATTTGGATCAGGAGAACTAAATCCTTGTGTAGAAGCCAGATGTAGTTTATATACACGGGGTACAGCAGTAATTTTTGAAATAACTGTTGACACTGATCCAACATGAATATGATATGAACGCAAAATATCAATATCTTGGTGTTAGTTCCCATCAAGATGATTTAGACGGGTGATGCCACAGTGTCCCATAAGAAGTAACAGTCTGGAGAACAGCTGCCTGTTCCCACAGTAAAATTCCCTATATTATAAGTTAGGGATAAAGGTGTGCATAATAAGGATGAGAAGGACACATAGAGTATGAGGAATAAGAGAACGTTGTATGGTGACACAGGATGCACTGAGAATAGGCTTATAACCTTCTCCAAAGTGCATTCCTTATTGTAGTTGATTGTGTACAAATGAAAACAAATGACATCTGCATTTCAAGGATACTGACCCAAACAAAATGAAAATCTACCAACACCACCAGAAAGATTTAGTCATCTTTAACTTCTTGTACCCATTCTATTTCAGCATGCTACCAAGTGTTCTGGAGTGCATTTCTCAATACTGTTAATCAACATTGTTGAGAAATGCCTTCCTTGTCACACTGAAAACCTAGAAGTTCTGAAACTAGTCAGCGGTGACCACTTTAGGTCCTCAAGTTGACGATACCTAAAACTACAGCTTTAGGTAGTCAAAATGACGACTTTAGGTCATCATCCTGACGACCTGAGTCATCAATATGACGACTCTGTACTGTCAGTATTGTCATCCTGATGACTCAGGTCGTCAGGATGACGACCTAAAGTCGTCATTTTGACTACCTAAAGCTGTAGTTTTAGGTATCGTCAACTTGAGGACCTAAAGTGGTCACCGCTGACTAGTTTCAGAACTTCTAGGTTTTCAGTGCATGAAATGCCCTCCTGTCCATAAATGGGCACGTTACAAAATATGGAGCTTCTTGATATGAAAATGGCTAGCTTAAGCCAACATGGAATAGCATGTTGGGATCTATTGATTTATAGATGATTATGCAGTTGTGTACTTAAAGCAGCAGTCCTCCCCAAGATCATATTGGAATGGATTGAAGTGCTCACAACATTTCAAAGTAAGGCAAGAACAGACTGAGAAAAGGGGAAGGCTGTACATCAAGGTATATTCAACAGAAAAGTTAGAATGATACTTGATTCCTTTACTGCTATTTCCCTAATATAAAGCTGTTTATGCAAATCTTAAAACTGTGTGGTCTGCTGCTATAAACCTACTGTTTTATATGGGACTGGGAACCCATATCAGATCTACACAATATGAATTACATGTTGTCTGCAGGATGATGCATGACAATCTGAGAAAAGACAAGACAGGGGAGCATGCCACTCCATCTTTGGCCCTATGTGAAGCACAGCAACCATGCTGGCCTTTATATTTGATATTTAGGGTATCCCTGCAGAAAGCAATACCTATCTCAGTAACTATGTATCCATCTATTTTCAACCCAGACATCCATCTTCATGTCCTATTCAGGTGCAAAATGGTGTTAGAGACAGCAGAATTCAAGAAGTCAAGCGTTATAATATAACACACATTCATGGGAAATATTTATGCTATTCTAATAATATTACAGAAATAATGATGCCATTCTAATATTATTAGAATAACATAATTATTTCTCATGAATGTGTGGGAATTACATGTTTCCTTTACATGTTTCCTTTCAAATGTCATATTCATTAGGATTCAGAGGGATTACACTACAAACGGATAGCTAATGGTGCACATCTGAATTGGATATGGTGTCAAGCCTATTGAGGTCATCAAGGTATTTGTACATGACCCTTTAGTTTGGAGTTGCTATCATCTTGCAGGTATTATTATATCACAGATTCTTAAAATCATCACTTCTAAGTTTACATATTTCTTCAGCTTCCTTTCAGCATTGTCATTGTATATTCTCACAAGAGAAGAGAAAATGGCTTCAAGAGAAGATGAATAATCCAGGTATCAAATAAACAGTTGTTGACTCAATATGCATTTGTTCTCATAATATATTCAAAGACATTGGTGAAGTTGATTTGACAGGATCCATTATTTGCCATTTCCCTGATCTGAGAGAGTGGGATAAGAAATCTTTTGCAAGATAGTTTTGCAAGATTACAGTTTTTTGTTGTTTTGCCATGTTCAGAATATCATTGCAATGTCAAAAATGGAGTGGGCATTTTCTGTTCTCTGTCTGATTTATCCTTGTCTGTTAACCAGTTATTACAAAGAGAACTACCCACAGTACACTAGCCACACTGGCACCAAGTACATTCCATATGAAACAACCATGGCCACTGTAAATCTGCCTTTATTACATGGATGGTTTGGGAGGATGACTCTCAATGTATTCTGGTTGGATGTTCAAATCTAGATAGACCTTTTGGTAGGACAGGTTGCATTACCTACTTGATTTATAAAGATAGGAGACCTGCAATGTCTGTGGTAGAAAGCCACCAACAGAGGGTAGGACTCTTGGTACTGCTCTAGTCATGGTTCTTCTTGTGTTTTACTGGCTGACATTGAAAGCCGATATAAAGGACCATCCATGATACCTTCAGAATATATAAAGGCTAAAATTGGGAAAGGGTTCAAAACCACTGCATGTACAGTTCTTTCGCCAAATATAATCCCTAAAATGAATAATCCAATAACTTCTACTATAGATCATTTACCTATAAATATACACATGGCCCTTTACCTGGGGTCTCATATACTAGGTAGCGCTAAAACCAAGTTTACACTCTTACAACCATCAAAGCATATGTAACAGGTTTTCACTCATGGGAGAGGCAATATTCATTCAGCTCCAAAATTTAATTTGAAATGTAAAAGAAAGAACACAAAATTCTAAACGAAAAGCCATGGATTGCTGGCCAAGGAAAACGAATACAGGTGTTCAGCAGGGTTCTAATTACAGTCCAACAGTCTGCTATTGTGCTTCCTGTTTGTATCGTAGCCTACTAATGAAGCCTTATCTTGAGGTTTTTGCAGAGCTTTTTTGTTTGTGGGTCCTGTTTACATGGAGGGGGATGGGTTGTAGTGACCCCACCTGCCTCTATGTAAATGGCATCTTGCAGGCAAGGGTATAGACAGTCCCGCTGGGATGGGTTGTGGTGACTCCACCTGTCTGGACTGTTCTGCCATGATTTGAGGTATTACAGGGGAATGGGTTGTAGTGACCTCAACCACCATACAACATAAGGTGTGTTAAACAACTTGTTCTGTGACGGCCCTTGTGTTATGTAATTGTAATGAATGCATGTACTAAAAAAAACCCCACAAAAACAACCCCAAATCCTACTGCCTGTGTAAGAGTATACACTATGCATTACCTGAGATTATGACAAGGATTGTACAGTATAGGATAGGTCAGTCCATACAGTCCTATAGTGAAGGCCAGCCCCTCTCCCCCCCCCCTCCATGAAACTAGGTGACCTTGTGTCTTCAGCATTGGGCCCTATGTAGGATAAGGGGGTGTATGGAGCTATCATGTATCTTCATGAAAGGGATACCAAATGAAATGAAGAGACCATCTAAACCGAAAAATCCTGCTGAATCCAAAAATGTTGGTCTTTATTATCAGAATCTGACTGAAAGTACCCAAAAATGATGGTTGACGAGGGAAATATTTTGAAAATGTACAAGAATAGTATTGAAAACGATTGGAAAATCTTTAAATATAGAACACGTAAATCAGAGTTAATACCTCAATCCACATGCCCAAATGTCTGCCTATCACTCAATGAGGCAAGTTCTGGGCCTGTGCATTGTTCTGCCTATCCCACATACAACATATCAACTGTGTACCTATCACTCACCCTGCCTATCTCTTCAATCCAAAACATCTCCAGTTCAATCTGGTTATCTCTTAAAAGGCCTAACTTATGATACTTACCCCACACTTTACCTTATCTCATTTGTTCCTTATTTCCTTTAGTCTACCTCTCCTCAATCTGCCTATCATTCATTTTACCTATTCCTCATGGTGACTATCCCTCAGACCATCATGTTTAATCTGCACTGTTTGTCTGCTATATAAGCCTTTATTGGTTACCAGTATATTCTACTATTTCAATTTTACCTATCCCTGATAATGCCTATCATGTAGCCTACTTGACCCAAGTTTTCTTGTTTTACATTTGCTCATCTTGCAAGGTACTCTCTTTGCCTATCCCTCAAACTGGATATTGCTCATGCTACCTATCCCCCTTGCTACCAATTCTCTTGAATGCCTATCCCTCATGCTCTTTATAGGGCTTTCTTACCATCTCAGCTCAGTCAGTCTAACCCGCTCTCTCTATACATATCTCAGCTTGTGTTCAATTTCTTCCACCTGTCTCCAGGCCTATGCCTTGTAAAATACCTATCCCCCGTTATGCCCATCCTCTGTTCATATCATTATATAGGTAAACTGAAAGATATGTAGCATGAAGGATGTATGAATAAGGTGGACTGTAACCAGGATCTAAACATAAAATTTCATAAATACCTAAACACAGAATATATAGATATCTAAACATGAAATTTTAACCTAAACACCTAGATTTCTACACACATTTGTCCGGACAAAGGTTGACAGCCCAAACACAGGGATTCTGAAAGTTTTTATGTAGGGATGGATGCATTTTTGCTGTTTATGGCCAGCATCCACCATTATTCATTATAATTATGAAACAATTTTTGGTGGGGTAGAACCATAAAATACAAAGCTAGACTAAGATTCATGTGTCAACCCTAGTCCAGACAGTGGTTGACAATACAGAACAACAATTTTATCAAATATTGTGTGGGTTGTGTGGGTAAGGATGAATATTTCATCCTAAATGATGAACTATACTGTTACTCATACCATAGAACCAATTTGGGTGGGTTTCTGCCATAAAGTACAAAGTTAAGCCATGTTAAAGCTGCTTGTCAACCTTTGTCCTGACAAAGGTTGACAGAACAAAAATGGTAATTCTGATAATTTCTGCATTGGGGTGGGAGTATTTTCAGTGTTTAAAGATGGAGTACACTAACACTCATCCTATAAAACAGTTTTGGAATGAGTTTAGACATGATATAAAAAATTGAAGCAGGTTTATTAATGTCAACCTTTGTCTGGACAAAGGTTGACAATATAACAACCACAATTTTGAAAAGCTCTCTATAAGGATTCGGTTTATATTTGATGGTTACATATAGAATACACCATAACCCATAGTACAAAACTGTTTGGGGTGGATTTTGGCAATGAGAAACAAAGCAAGGGCATGGTTTGTAATGTTAACTTTTATCCAGACAACGGTTGACATGTTTTCAACCGTTGTCTGTATAACATAAGTGGTAATTTTGACTAATTATCTGTGGGGATTAGGGCTTTAATTGATGGTTATAGATAGAATACACCATAACCCATTGTACAAAATTGTTCGGGGTCGGTTTTAGTCATGGGATACAAAGATAGGCCAAGTTTTGTCATGTCAACCTTTGTCCAGACAAAGGTTGACAATGTCAACTGTTGTCCGGGTAACGGATGACAACATAAAAATGTAATTTTGACAAACTTTGTTGGGGATGGGGGGGGGGGTTATTTGATGGTTATAGATAGAATACACCATATCCTACACGATCAAACAGTTGTGCATGGGTTTTAGATGACAAAAAATGAAGTGAGACTGAGTTTCATGTGTCAACCTTTGTCTATCTATGTCAGGACAAAGGTTGACAGGCATAGAACTAGAGGTGATACACAGTTCTAGAAGGAGCTGAGAGCAGTATTAAGGCAAAGGACATGGACCTTTTTTAACCTTACCTCCTACATAGATCTTATATATTAGATTAAAGCTCATAGCATCCATTCCTGACTGGAAATGTAATGACATTACTGAATATAGCAGAATATTAACCAAAAACAAACATACCTGGACAAATGTTGACATATTGACGTTTTGTAGTTTTTGCTGTGCAGTCCTCGTTTATTTAGCCCTTTCACCATTGTAGCTGAGGTTTTCATTGCCCACCAGTTTTGTCTCATAACTAAACATAAAAATATCCACCCCCTATGCTTAATATTTATTTTGTAGGAGACTTTAGAATCAAAAATTGTCATTTTACCCCTTCCTTGCACGTTCCAGCCAATATGGCGATTAAAATATATGACTTAAGTGGGGTAAGCTATACATATTCCAGGAGATATAACCCATCATGTTATTATAAGACAAAAAATTCCTAGATAAATATAATCGGGAATTTGTACTAAGCTCCAAAGTGGAAAAAAGCCCATATTTACCAAATGCATAGGATAAGTGAGACATGGTCTGCTGAGAAAAACAGCAATCACCTTCCACCAGGTATTATCAGCTTTACAATTATTGACAGGTTCACCTTCATCATGTTTTTGTAATACTGAATTCATTCTTTCAAATACACTGCAATATATTATAATCATGATTTGCTGCCTACTTTGAGTCAAATTTGCAATGCATCGGTGCATTGCTTGAACTGAGTACATCACAGGAACCAAGAGGAGTGTGTTCATACTATAGGGTTGATGTTTATGCATCATCAAGGCAAGGGTGGAAAATGCATTAATACTATCATTAAAGAGTCAAAAAATCCAGATAGAACGAAGGGGTGTGCCTGCCAGATAGACCACCCTCCTTGGCCTTCAGCTGTATGCTGACAGATTAGCAATGGGTCCATTGTGTTTGCCTGTTGAATAGAGAGAGAATGCTACCCAATGCCCTCACTCTCTATTCCCCCGCCACTGGGCCCTGTAGATGTAAAGCTATTTCAATTTACAACACAGCAGCTTTGTGCTGTCAGCCTCAGATTTAGAACAACATTATTCTGCATAATCCTTTTATTTCCTGTGGACTAGCTAATCAATATGTGAACTCAATCTACAAGCTGCTATTCGACTTTCCCACTGAGGCAGGCTTGAAGGCCACCTACTTAGGAAATCAATTTATTTGTTACAAGCAAATATAACTACATTAGAAATAGATCATCTGACAATTTCACCCAGTAATTTCCTGCACAATCATTTATAATTCCTGCCTAGTGAATCGTTGACTGCAGAAAATTAAAAAAAAATTGAAGCTACAGATCAATAAGTAGAATATGTTATTAAGTTTGAATTTGAATTTTTAAATTAAAGATTTGTCTTTACGGTTAAAGCAATTAATATGTGTGCACCAAGGGAAATGGAGGCAGTGGATATTTACTAAAAAGAAAGCCACATCCACTTTTGTGAGACTCAGAGAGACACTTATAAGGGCACACTTATTGTTTTGCTTAATTCCTCTTTGACGAAGATTAGATGCAGCTGTAGAGCTGCAGGCAACCATTTTTGCATGTCGGATTGCCTACGTCTGACTGTCATTCTACTCATGATATTGTGTTATGTCCTTCCTCCAACACTAAGTTTGATTTGAAATCCAGCCATATTATTTTTATAGGATCTTAGCCAAACAGCTAAATTGACAGTGTCTGTAGCTAATGGAATATTGCCATGGATAAGTGAAAGGGATTCTAAAGATATCCCTGTTCATCCAGATAGCGATCAGACCTTCTATCTATAGTCGACACCTTTACTAAATTATACATATATTCAAGACTTGAGTAAAGAGTAGGGCACCCTCACATCCAAATAGCCTACAAATTATCTGGAGCAATCTTCTGAATGCTTGTCTGTGGGCATAAGCTAAGGGAACCAGTGGGTGATTATTGAAGAGAATCACAGCTATTCTCACTAAAGAATAAACAAACCTATAGTGTACACGTTCATTTTTATTTTTTTACAAATACAAGGCAGAAATCAAATGCTGAGGGAGGTATTTGGTTATCTGGGTCTGTATTTTTATACCTACAGATGTAAATATTGTTTATCTGTGGATGTAAATACCTGGCTTATCGTTTTGAAGAGAAAATGGCTTTCATCCTGACCATGCCTCCAGGGTATGTTTGCCCATCTGACTAGTGTCCCCTTCATAGGGTGATATTGATCACCATTTACACAGAAAGGCTTTTCTTGGCTGAATCACTCTGGATAGGGAATTCCTTCTATGATTTATCAGAGTTACGACTACTTTAAAATTGTGTCTTTAGAACATCCCTACTCAATACCCCTATGCTTTGAAACACGCATTTTACAAACAACCCTGCCTTTCATTGTGCAACAGGTATTACACAGCTGTAATATAAAGACAAAGTCCTCAATCTATATGATAACAGAAGTCATGGAATTTCTTTTTAAGTCATTACTTCAGCGATGGCCTGACATATATATGACCTTCATGCCATGAGTCAGTGGCATCTTTGGGATCAAAATCGTATCAGGGTAATATAGGATCGGACTGATACCATCAGGCAAACTGAATCCTTGTATATAAGCCACATTTACCTGATACAAGGGAACTACAGCAGTTTTACCAATAACTGTTGACACCGATCCAACATACAAGTGTTTGCTATGAATGTGATATGAACCTCGGTGTTACCACTCAACAAGATGATTTAGATGTGTGGTGCCAGAACATGTCGTAAGAAGTAGCAGTCTGGAGAACAGCTGTCTATTCTCACAGTAGGATTTCCTATCTTATACAGTTGGGATAAAAATGATCACAAAGACACAGAGATTAAGGGGAGGACAAGGTGGTTGTATGGCAACACAGAATATCCCGATGACGGTGATCATTACGCTCATTAGTTTCCCGAGAGTAGATTCCTTACGGAATAATATCGAGAATTCACATCATAGTTGATTGTGTACAAATGCATACAAATGGAAAAAGTGCATTTCAAAGATAGTGACACAAACAAAACAAAAGTCCACCAACACTCTCAGACAAAATTGGCCATATTTAAATTCTTAAATTTCTATTCACTTTTAATACATCATCAGATGTTCTGTCAGATTGCAATTCTCAATTAAATGAATCAAAATTGTTCGAAAATGCCCTCCTGGTCAGGTGGATGTGCAAGTTACAAAATATCAATACTGATAGAGCCTCTTGATATAGAAATGTCTAATATAGGTCAACATGCAATAGCATGTAGGGATCTATTGATCTATAGATGACTATGACTATACAGTTATGTTCGCAAAGTAGCAGTCCTACTTAAAGAATATATATATATATATAAGTTAATATGTTCGTAGGGAATAATAACAATAATAAATATCATAATAAATATTATAGCAATATCACAAGTGGAATAAGGAAGGAGACAATGGGTTTGGTGAGAATTGATCTGGTCAATACCAATTCTATACATGCCTTTATTAATCAGACAATAATTTAATAAATATCACATAAATACAATATAACAATATAATACAATATACAAAAATAGATACAAACAACAATGTAAATACAATATATACAAGATAAGATAAAAGTTAAAATTTCCGGCACCACCCAGCGTGGTGTGTGCCGCTCTGTGGAAACACGCCAACTGACGGTTAATTTGGATCCCGCAGCTTATATAGGTGCTGGATGTTTACGGTGACGTCACACATACTAAAGCGCGCACTGGAGGAAAGTAGATCCGACCACTGCACATATTAATTATATATATATACACGGGTGTATATAGTCCCATAAGTTAATATGTTCGTAGGGAATAATAACAATAATAAATATCATAATAAATATTATAGCAATATCACAAGTGGAATAAGGAAGGAGACAATGGGTTTGGTGAGAATTGATCTGGTCAATACCAATTCTATACATGCCAAAACCGCCAAACACAATGGATACACCATTCCACACTATAACATCACATCAAGAGCTAGTAGGTCTTGCTTAGAATCATGTAAATAATTATATACCACATTAGATTTCCAATTTGCTCTCTTTTTAATATCATCGACCCTTAACCCAGAGTTCTTTAGAAGTGTTGCTCCACCATGTCGGAGTGAATGGGTTGAAACTCTGTGGGGAATATCACATTTCATAGATATAGCCTTCAACCTGGTATTAATATAATTATAAGTTAACGGTTTGTTACATATATTGAACAAAAATTTACCTTTAGACTTCTTACAAATTTCCAAGTACCTAGCTGGACACAGACTAGAACAATCATTCCTCTTCAAATATACCACGTAAGGTTTCCTACCATACTGGTCAGTTTTAGAAGACCTAACATCAATGCGAATGCAGTCAACAGACAAAGAAATATCTCTGGACAAAAAGTTATGAGGGGAGTCCACTACATGACCCACTCTAAACACACCTCGGTAACATAATAGTATAGCTGACCAGAAGACTACATCCTCATACACAGACAAATCCAACTTAGATTTGATCTTCAGCATATCACCTGGAGTCAAAGGATTCGTTTTAATAGAAGAACATTTATAATTACGTTCAATACCATCCAGTGTCTTTTTTACAATAAAATTACCACTATAATCAGAATAACCTTTTAATTTCTGATAATACCATAAGGCGGACAAATAGTTCCGAACAGATACAGGTTTCATTTTATCTGATAAATATACACTATACAACGAAGCTTGAGAAGGAGAACAAGGTAGGGGATTAAAATTAAATTTTTTACAAAATTTTTTGTACCTGCCAAACTGCTGTTTGCGAACCTTACGTGTGGACTCAGCCACGCCCCTGTACAAAAACCTTCTCCTTCTCCGCTCCAGCTCCCTCAGATCTGGAAGCATAGTAACACATGTTATAACTAGTTAAAACCTTTTTACATTTCAGAGGAACACCTTTGTAATCTAGTCTAGACAAATGGTCTGCCAAAACATTCTCCTCAGATTTAATATATGTCGCATATATTTCAATATTATGTATAAAACATAGCCAAAAAATTTCCCTCAACCAGAACATACACAATTTATTCCTGGATCTACCAGTGTTCAACATGGCCAAGACCTGCATGTTGTCAGTAATACAATGAACTCTAGTGTTGGAGAACTTCTTCACCCAGCGTTTAAGACCTACCATTACCGGGTAGAGCTCGTACACATTAATATTTCTATGATGAACTTTCAGATTATCAATTTTTGGGGCCTGAACAAAATGACCCACACAGTCCAACATAGGGTTAGAATCATCCCAGGTACCATACAAATAATCCTTATCAAACCAGGCTCCAAAACCCTGTATAGACGAATCAGAATACATAGGGGTACATTCGTTATCATTCAAAATGATATTTTTGCAATTGAAAATTCTACAGAAATCCCTCCACCATAGCAGGTCATTTTGGGTTTCCTCATTAAGTTTAATAACACCCCTATTCCTGGCCCTTGCACAAAGATCAAACAATCTCCTGCTGAAGGTTCTACCACCACGTACTACCTGGGAACAAAAAGACATTAAACCACCAATCTTCTGCAATGTCTTCTTAGATACGAATTTTTTACCCAAACACTCGTCTATAGCTGTAGTCATTTTATCTAACTTACTCTGCGGGAGCGACAACTCCATAACAGTAGAATCAATGGTTATACCTAGAAAAGTACACACCTGGCTGGGCTCAGTCACCTTTTCTTTAGATACCACAAACCCTAAATATTCCATACATTCAATCAGGGTGTTCCTTTTACGTAAACAATCCTCTTCAGTCTGGGCTATGATAATAAAATCATCCAGGTAATTTACTATCCTATCTACACCATAAAATTTTGCAATAATAGTCAAAAAATCAGATATTCTACTAAATATATATGGAGCACACTTTAGACCAAATGTCAAACGGTTACTTTCAAAAAACTCATCTCCATTACCAAGATTCCACCTGAAGCCTTGATAGCCTACATGTGGGCCATAAACGTTAATACTTCTATAAGCAGATTTTAAATCTACTACACACATAAAGTCATTTCTATCAAGTTGGCAGGTAACAGTGTTAATAGAGTTATACGAGAAGCTTTTGGACGTTGTACTCATAAAGTTATTAATAGAGATATCCGCAGGCATACTGCAGTCAGTGATGGGACGAAGCTTACCATTAGATTTTTCCACACCCCCTAGGGAGTGAATACATTTGGGTTTAGATTCAGTTTTTGTAACCAGGCCTTGGTTCAACTCCTCCACAATAATACCACACATCTCGTTATAAAATCTACCTTCTAAAATAGACTTATAATTTTTACAATCATATGTTGTATCACACCCTGGGTCCACTATTTTGAAACCCTCAGTAAAACCACACCATAGAAAATCAGACTCAATCTGATTGATATTAATAAGGTCTGACTGTCTAAGAAAACTAGCCAGTCGACACGGGAGTATCTGAGCCCTCCTACCATAAATGAAGTGCTCACACATACATACACCGTTAATACAACTGTCATAGACCCTGATGCTGGGTCTATTTAAACATTCCACCGTAAAAAGTGGTTCAACCTCACCCTGTACCGGGCAGCTATGGGAAATAAACAAATTCTTTGATAGATCACAAGAATTATAAATATTTACATTATCATTATTAACATTATCACCCGGAATGATAGAAACGGGTGGCTCAGGAAGGTCTACCATACATACTACACTAAAATCAGGCATCAAAATATCAGAATCTAATGCAGGACCTTGCCTAAGTGAAATTTCCTAGTCTTTCTTGTTCTTTTGACATTTGTCTTTACCATGGTTTGACATGCTACAAATCTCACAAATATGACGATACCTGCACGGGTCCTCCCTGCAACCCTCGGCCCTGTTGAAAGCATAACAGGTTCGGTTGGATTGTTTTGATTTGAAAGACTTAGGTTTAGACCCACCCGCCTTCTGCGCTTGCACCGTTCCGTCATAAGACAGGTGCCTCAGAATATCCTCACTTTTAACATCGCCAAACGATCCAACACCTTCAAAATTAGCCCTATTCTTGACCGCTGAGTCGTATGCTACGAGAGCCTTCAACGTGTATATCTTGGTAAAGGATTTTTCTACCAGAACTTCAATATGCTTAACCACATCGAACACGTCTTCACCCTCCTCTAACAATTGCTTAACCATTCTGACGTTAACGATCAGTAGTTTCTCGATACTGTCCATTTTTTCACCTTTTTTCAAGAAATTTTTCTGGTCAAACGTACCTCTAGACTTTGTAGCATGTCGACGGTTACTCCTTGAGGCATTAGATCCAATAGAAACCGATGAATCCGTCGAAACACTACGGTATGAAGACGATCTACTCGAAGATCCAAGATGGCGACGACCTGCCCTGTCGCCGTGGAGACCCCGGTAGTCAGGCGAGCGCTGTCGGCCCCGCCCCCGTTGCTTGGTTACCATGTTGACTGTGGAATGTTTATCAACACCACCACGTGCACGACCCGTCTCAGCCTCGCCAGTCGCTGCTGAAGTACTTGTTCGATTAACCGCCTGGTTCTCCAATAAGGACCGGATATTTTCTAGCTGCTGCTCCATACGAGTAGTACGCTCCTCCAGCTCCCCGATATACGTCTGGTCAACAGGCAAATCCAATGAACCCCCAGTAGCGGTTGGGGAAGATGATCCATGACCACCCCCATTGGAATCTACACTGCTCGATATCCTAGAGTTGGCAATATTCCTTGGCTTTTTAGGCGACTTCTTGGTCTTGGACCTTCGTGTGCCGCTAGTTGTTCCTTTCCTACCCATAATGATAGGTTAAACACCGTATTAACTTGGAAAAACGGATAAAACCGTTAAAATTTCCGGCACCACCCAGCGTGGTGTGTGCCGCTCTGTGGAAACACGCCAACTGACGGTTAATTTGGATCCCGCAGCTTATATAGGTGCTGGATGTTTACGGTGACGTCACACATACTAAAGCGCGCACTGGAGGAAAGTAGATCCGACCACTGCACATATTAATTATATATATACACGGGTGTATATAGTCCCATATATATATATATATATATATATATATATATATATCCAGTACTGTAAAAATTTACCATTTTGGCTACCCTATATTTGCTCCCATGCTGGCCATTCCAGTGCCTCTGTTGTTTCTCCGTAAAGTGGATGAAAGGTTGGAAATATATGTGACAAGAGGAAACAGAAGATGAATAACCAGGTATCAAATAAATCAATATTTGAAATGGATGTGACAGGATCCATTCAATGAATGTCCTTTCATTGATCAGGGAGAAGAAATCTGTTGCAAGATATTTTTGCAACATCACAATCTTATGTTGTACCATGTTCAGAATATCAATTCAATGCCAAAAAAAAAGAAGCGAGCATTTTCTGTCGCTGGAGGATACTGTTTTCTGTCTGATTCATCTATGTCTTGGTTTGTTACCCAGCCATTACAAAGAGAATTACCCACTGGATACAAGCCACACTGGAGCCAAGTCTATTTCATTTGAAACAATCATGGCCACCGTAAATCTGCTTTTATTACATGGTTTAGGGATGATGACTCCCAAGCTACCCTGGTGGGATGTTCAGATTTACATGAGCTTTTGGTAGGGCAGGCTACACTACCTCCTTGATTTACATAGAGACCTACAATCTCTGTGGCAGCAAACCACCAGCAGAGGGAAGGACTCTCATTACTGATCTAGTCATGATTCCATTCGAGTATACCAGCTGAACTTTATGGCAGATATCCAAGTTTAGGGGACCTTAATAACTATAGCATAGCATACATGTGCATGATCAATCTTAGAGGTGGATGTACCTCTAAGGCTAATATTGGGCATGGTTTCAAAACTGTTGTATGTATGGCTTTGAACTTCTTTTGCCAATTAGATTCACTGTGTCCACAAAAATGTAATAGCTATGCTATAACAATTAAGTTTATGCGCGAAGAACCATCAAAGCGTATAATAACAGCGTTTCACTCACAGGTGAGTCAAACACGGGGTGAGGAGTGCATATGTCTGTTCCCAGATTTTGTAAATGAAAGATTCTTTTAGTAAGCAAACACCTCTCTCATATCCTAAAATTTAAGTGGAACATGATAATCTTTTGTCTGGACGTTCTAAATGAAACTCCATGGATTGGTGGCCAAGGGAAATTAATTGAGGTGTTCAATAGGGTTCTAATTACAGTCAAACAGTCTGCTCTTGGCCTTAATGTTTGTATCATTGCTGACAAAAACAGCAATCACCTATCACCAGGTATTATCAGCTTTACAATTATTGCCAGGTTCACCTTCCCCACGAGAGACATTTCTGTAATACTCAATTCTTTCGAATACACTGTAATCATGGTAATATACAATACTCATAATTTGCTGATACTTAAGTGATAGGTGGCCAAATGATGTGATGGTATTGTAGAAAGTTGGTGGGTCCTAAGCTATCCTTTACAAAGGTGGAACAAACACTAGAAGTGTGGTCTAAACATTATATTGGTCTGTCTTATAATGGTGGTCATTTGAGTTCCTCTCTGCACTGGCTAGGCTGTGCTGGAAAGTCTCTCGGCGGTCATGGCAGACTTAAAACAGACCGGTCCCTCTCTCACTATGCCTATTTAGTGACGGATGTTAAAGAACCATTGCATCGGTAAATGTGTAGGGGTGTGCTTTCTACCTTCCCATAGATTCGGTCACCATCATCCCCCCTCCCCAATAGACTAGGGTCCAGGCACAATGCCACAAGGGTAATCTCACTTCAGTGTGGATACAATCCGTGGGACCTCTCACCCTTGAGTGTCGTCCGTAAAGAAGGCATGAGGTGAGATAAAATTCGAACAACAACATCAAGTAGACATCACATCCCAGCCTCTGGGCTAGGGTAAGTCTATAGTGCCCTCTCTATGGATATAGAATACCTCTAAAAACCTTTAACTAAACAGGTATAACATATATCCTGTGCAGAGTGTCCATGAAGGATGCGATACTCGCATCTAATAGACATAATATTCTTATGTCTTGAGAGATATCTCTCATTGAGGTATCCTATCTGACTATGATTTGTGGTCAGTATTCCCATTTTAATAGTATCTTTTATGTAATGATCACATCTTTATATCATGTTATATTTGCATGGTTGCACTTACATTGTAATAACATCTATGATTCATGACATAAATCATAGTTAGCTTACATATCAAGAATAACACCTTTTTGAGTTCTAAGTACATCATAATATGATGTACTTAGAACTCAAAAAGGTGTCATACATCAATATTATTGATGTATGATATGTATGTGCAAAGACATCTCATTGTGATGTGAAAACCTCTTGCACATACGATGGTTTTTTTTTCCACAAAATTTGTGAGATAATATTATGTATGTGAGGATCAGCACACGATGTAAAAATGACGTTATTTGCTATGAGTTTTGCTAGTTGGGATAGGCTTTGAAACAGGTATTGGTGAAGATTACTGATTTGATGGACTATACAGCCCAAATTTAATTTAGAAAATTATTCTCTGCCATATGTAAATAATGTGTTAGTTTTGTGGCTTCTGTAGAATATGCATATGTCAAGCTTCAAATGGCATTAAAACCATATCTTATAAATTCAATCACTCTCTCACTCGCACTGCATTGGTGCATCACTTAAACTCAGTGCATCTTGAAAATCCAGAGTAGTGTATCTGTACAATAGATTACTTCAGAGTTAGTGCATCGTCAAGGCAAGGGTGGCAAATGCAAAGGGAACTACTAATAATTTCATACTAGATGCACTGCGACATATTTACTACCGTTGAAAACGTGGAAAGCTCTTGACTTAAGGAATCTGCTGGTGCAGGAATCATCTTAATCTGATTATTATGAAACCCATGGTGGTCATTGGAACATGCATACATGTATGCTTAAGAGCTCACTTTTGCTATTCTGAGCACGTAAGGGTTAAAACTGCAAACTACGCTTTTCTTTTTACTACTATTGCATGTCAGACCAGGGATTACAGACTGCCTACTTCGGGCAGTATTTTCTACTCACGATATCTTGCTATTCCAACAATGTCGAGTTTGATTTGAAATCAAGCATCATGCCTGAGAGAAACAGCTACATTGTCAGCACCTGTGTCTTAATAGAATAGCGCTGTAGAGAAGTGACAGGGTGTCAAAAGGAAGCCCTCTTTAACTTTTTAATCCAGAAAGCTAGCAGACTTTATTATTTGTTGATATATTTACTAACATAGTATTCAAACTTGAGTGAAAGGTAGGCCTTCATAACATTTAATAGGCCTTGGCCTACAAATTATTTGGAGCAATCTACTGAGTGTTTGTCTACAGCTGGGCATTGAGTAACAGCTGCTGAACGATAATTGAACAAACATATCTAGGCAATCAGCACTATTCCTTGTCATGGCTGAGAAGCAGGTAGAATTCACTTTTCAGATGAGCATACTGTGGCTTTCCTGTGAGATTTGTTGTATCTGTGAAATTAGTGTTTATCTTTGACTATGCCTTTACTTTTTCCTCAGCAGTCCAAATACCACAGTATAACTTTACAAACATCATGGATGGACAAAAAACAAAATGAAAAGTCTAATCATTTGATTTTGTTGATGTTAAATCGTTACCGAGGATATAGACTAGCTACCTTGTGCCAGCAGTCCAATAAAAATAAAGGAAGTCTTAAAAAAGAATCTGTATTATAGCAATCAGTTATTTAATCTAAACATCTTTATGATTCTAAAACAATGTAAGTGTAATGCCATGAAGCATCCCAATGTTTTTAAACAGACGCGTCAAAAGAATATACTTTCATTATACAAAGTTTGTAACATCGGGACTGTGGGGAGATAAAGCCACGTCCTTATCGGTGAGGTTATCCTCATTCCCATGAATATAATAAGCTGTACACATATTGCTATATATAAAAGATGTAAGAGCACATCAAGCAGGGGCTGTAGTATCACAGATGATGCCATTAGCTTACTGTAAGAATCCCTGGAGCGATGACACCAGACCTAAAGAACATTTCTATCCTACTGATGTGTCTAAAGCTTGTAAGATAAGTAAGCATATTATACTGAAGAGAGACGGGAAAATGCCTACAGAACAGTTTTCCTTTTGTGTAATATATCAGATTCTGCAAATGCGACTCCCTGCAGACATACTAGTACCTAGGCTTCCAAGGCATGTGTCGAAGGATGACATGATGCCTTGTGTTTTATCATGTTTCATCCTGTTTTATTGTCCTGCAATGCAATATATCATCTGATTTCAGCGGGAAATTAGGTTACACCAGATCCAGAAATATTTGCACACATCTCCTGAATCTCATCATGTTTTGAAAGCATTCTTTACAGAACAAAAGGGGTGGTTATGATAAGAAAATGACTGTGTCTCACCAAAGTCATGCATGGTCACCTTTCTATGTGTGTAGAGATGCGAAATTTTATTTTCATATTTAATGATAATAAATGGTTCAGGACTATCCGCTACATGCTGAAGTATCATAATCTATACTTTTTCTCTCTTAAATATGAATTTTTTGCTTAAAAAAATCACCCTTTAATTGTCTTCATGTTTCTATGCGCGTAGAAAGGTGACATAACTTCATTTTCTTCATTTTTACACATTACAGCTTACCACTTCACCTGTGATATTCAGCATATGCATGGGGACTATGATTAATTATCAAATGTATGGAGGGTGGATACTTAAATGAATGATGCATTTGAAATATTTGAGCATAAGCTTAGCCACATAGAAAGGTGACATGTATAAAACTTCTCATTGGAACCCATGAAACAGGATTTATGGGCACACTTGAATTGAAAACAATAGACAAACATTATGCTACAAAATGACATGAGTTAGAATCATCAAGGTTTTATATCTTTTAACAGGGCTGAGAGATATGTATTCATTAGTGTCACCTTTCTACACGTTTCTACGGGTGTAGAAAGGTGACATAATTGTTGTTTTTTTCAATGTAACATTACACATTACAGCTAATTACTTCAAATTTGATTTTTTTAGAACAAATTCAACTTTATTGGTCCATAAATACATTTACAGTATGCATGTTGAGTACAATCTTTCATAGTATCTGAGGATATTTGAGAAGAATAATAGTCTAGACTGGGGACCAAACAAAGTTATGGTAAGGATCGTATCTAAAGATATTGTTCTGACCCCTACTGTATATTGTGTTTGACATTAGTATTTCATCTAAATAACATATAGTAATGTATACAGGAGGAACATGTTTATGCGGTAATGTATTGTACATGTCAAATACAAAGTTTTACTCGAGGTTTTGGATATAAAATTATATCATTATAGAGAACAAAAAGAAAAATAATGGTAAAGAATTTGTATTTATAATAATAATAATAATAATAATAATAATAATAATAATAATAATAATGATAATAATAAACTACAGTAGACAACATGTCATTTTTAGTCTTTTCTTTAAATTCGGCAATAAATTCAATATTACCGTAATTGACTGGTAGTCCATTCCAGGCCCTAACAACTTCTCGACTTTTTTTTCATAAGCAGTGGCGTGTATGATTGGATATTCTAAAATGGGTGCAAGACATTGCCTACTGATTCTTGTAGGGACCCTTATATTGTCACCTCTTTTTACCATATTGAAGGCATGTAGTTTACAATGGTATTCCATCCTATCTCTGAGTTTAGGTAAACAAGTAAGAGAATGAATGTCATTTGTTGGAGTGAGGATATGCTTTTTTAAACATGTTTTTAGACATTGGTTTTGTAAGCATTTCAGCTCATTAAACAATGTGTCATTTGCTGCGCCATAGAAAATATCAGTATAATCAATAATATGTAGTGCATAGGTTTTGTAGACATTAGGCATTACAGAGTCAGATAGCATTTTTCTTAACTTATACAACAAGAATGATTTGAACATTACATTTTTCATAAGCAGTTTCACATAAATATTGAAAGACATTTCTTGATCTAAAGTAACATCCAAGTAGTTATATCGCTTTACCATTTAACTCTATATGGGTTTAGGAAAAAGTTTCAGCATTGGTGATGCTGCAAAAACCATAGTATTAGTTTAAGACTCATTGAGTGTCAATTTATTGTCACTGGCCCATTTATAAAAAAGTATTTAGTGCAATTTTGAGTTTATCTTGAACAATGTCGAAATTAGTACCGGAAACATACAAAACACTATCATCACCACATAACATGGTTTTATGATTATCATCAGTACCTATACAGTCATTGGAACCCATGATACAGGATTTATGGGCACACTTCACATTTGATATTCAACATATGTATGGGGGGTATGACCATTTATCAAATGCATATAGGAAGGATACTTAAAGGAATGATGAAATATTTAAGTGTAAGCCAGGCCATGTAGAAAGGTGACATGTATAAAACTTCTTATTGGAGCCCATGAAACAGAATAGAAAGTAATAGACAAAATGTTTGACTACAAAATGATATATCTTAAAATACCTCAATATGATGCATAATTATTGAAACAAACACAGTTATGTCACCTTTTCATGCGCTTAGAAATGTGCAGAAAGGTGACAGTAATGAATACATACCTCTCAGCCCTGTTAAAAATATAAAACCTTAATGTTTCTAACTCATGTCATTTTGTAGCATAATGTCACCTTTCTACGCGGTTAAGCTTACGCTCAAATATTTCAAATGCATCATTCATTTAAGTATCCACCCTACATGCATTTGATAATTAGTCATACTCCCCATGCAAATGTTGAATATCAAAGGTGAAGTGATAAGCTGTAATGTGTAAAAATGAAGAAAATGAAGTCATGTCACCTTTCTATGCGTGTAGAATAGATGTTATAAGATGATGTTGTACCCTCGAAACAAGACACGGGAAAATCCCGTGAACGACTGGTGAATCTGTGAGCACATATTCTCGGGAAGATCCTGGGAATAGTACCTACAATCCCGTGAATTACCCTGATATTCCCCAGTTTTTAACAGGGCCCTCTAGTGAGATTTATACACATAAGTCTGATTCTTCAGCATAAAGTGAAGATGCCAGAGTCCACCAGGGGCCTCTGTGTGAGCATGGAATCCTGGTTTGGTCCAAAGAACAGAGAGAGGGAGTGAGATGGAAAGAAATGAGAGGGCAAGAGAGGCACAGAGAGAGCAAGAGAGATAGATATAAAGAGAGAAAGAGAGAGAGAGAGAGAGAGAGAGAGAGAGAAAGGGGGAGGGAAAGGAGAGAGAGAGAGAAAGGGAGAGGGAAATGGGAGAAAGAGAGGAAGGCAATAGAGGGAGGGAAGAGAGAGAAAGAGAGCAAAATAGAAAGAGAGCGAGGCAGAAAAAAAAGAGGGAGAGCCTTGCCCCCCCCAAAAAAAGGAAAATTGATTGACTTAAGCTACTGACAAAATTGATACATAAAGTTGATTGAATCATAATATTATGTGTCCCATTCTAATATGTGTGTGGTGCACATATGCATGGGCACTGACACATTCATCTGTGAAGATGTGTAATGTAGTTCTCACCATGAATATGACCTCAGTTGTCGAAATGGCGTTAAACATTTATTACTCACTCACTCTCCCATTCTAATAATTATGACCCTTATTGATATCTCACTAAATGTGCATGTTTGCTAGACATGTCTTGAACAGAGTTAAACCCTTTAAGGGCTAACCCTAATGCATTAATGCATTTTGGTTGTCATGATGCATTAATGCAGCCAGGGCTACATTCAAGCATCATGCTTACGCTTTGGGAAGATCAGCATGATGCCCCAATGAAGTGCTGGCAAGCAGACTCCCCAAGTCTTCATCGGTAAAACATGCCAGCCAATGGGCATGTTACACTACTGCATCAGCAGACCTTAAAGAGTTAGGTAGCATTTAGAGGGCTGGCAAATAGGCACTCAATGATTATAGGGCATGCTAAGTTGTTTACGGGCACTAAGTAAAGAGTCAGCTAAATTTAGACTGTCAAGGTTGTAGGGTGCAGGCAAACCACCTGTGGTACACACTTACAGAACAGGTCATTTTAGTCAGATGGCGCATTTTAGTCAGATGGGGCATAAATGGGTGAATGTAAAAGCATATCTAAACTCAGCCTCCCATGAAAAGTATACTGGCATCATTTAACACTGTCTGTGCTGTCTACTTAACCGTGTAAAAGTGCCCAAAATCTCACTGTGCCTTATTCACTGTACTAAATAAATACCCAGACATTTGGTTTGGTCTTTACCCCTGGTCCATATCCAAGACAGGTACTTATGAAATTTTAGTGCTGAAGAGTTATTTTAACACCTCCCCACCCCCACTAACCACTGGTACTTATATGAGACCAGCAATCATTGCTGAGTGTCAAGAATTAATCTTCTCAAAAATGAGCATCAAGATACTCACATGGAAAACTTTTCTGACTCTCTTTTGTGTCATTTTTTGGGGAAAATATTTGGGGAAATCTCAAATTTACACCAGACTTCCTTCATATGGGATGCATGCCATAGTTCCATCCATTGAAAATACACTGTAACAGGTTTATGCCTAGGTCCATCACACCTCATGTATAGCCCAGGTAGCAAACATGGTGTGGCCCAAGTCTGGGCCATAGCGGGCTCCTGATGTGGGCCACACTGGGTTAACACAGTGGGCACCCGACGGGTTTTGTCCTCAGCAAAGGGTCTGGGCCACACTGGGCTAACCGATTTGGGCACAGATCTGTTTGAAAGTGGGCTCAATGGTTTGGGCTCAAAGTGAGTTTAACATGGGTTTTTGGTGTGGCCCAAAGTGGGCTGCCCGATTTGACGTAAAAATTAGTGGTGACATGTTAAAAATTCTTTTTGAGAAATTTATCCAATATTTATTCTTTTTTCCAAAAGTGAATGAACAACAAATCCTTTAGCTAATCTTACCCCCCACCCCATCACCAAAGCAGTAAATGCAATATCTACCTGAGTGGAAAGGCAGAGCAGAACCATCCATTTGAATCAAACTCATTCAGCCAATACAAGGCACTTTAATTCATTAAAGTGACATTCTGGCCTCAATCTTCCCCCACTAATTCCCTATGTAGGAGTAGAGAAGAGAGCCTTCAAGTTCATAATGACTGTACCTCTGCATATCTGCTCTTGGTCCAAGTTCAGTGCAATAGAAATGGTGTTGCCATTCCACTACTACTCAGATGACCTTGATTTGCACTTTTGACTAGAAACATCTAAGTATTTCCAGACTATGAGAAAGTCTGCACATTATTACTTCATATCTGATTTAGTAGTTTATTCCAGTTGTCGTATATCTAAAAGAAATAAGTTTTGTATGGGTAGTAGAATTCAGCCTGGAGTGCTGGGAAACCACTTTGTATTGAGTCTGCTATGGACTGGCCTACAGGGACAGGGGATATTTTTGGTTTCTCAATTGCCTCTATATATAGTCCTCTTATACCCGGCCAGGTGTGGGTCCTGTTTGCCCCCACACCACAAATACACCTTGCAAGCCTACTAATATAGAGAAAGACATGAAGCTGTTATTTCCAGGACTAGTCAGTGTTGCATTTTACATGAAATATCTGGATCCCTAGTATGAACCTACCTGTGTATTAATGATATAGGGAAAGTGGGACTACCTATCTCCTACAGCAGTGGTGGAGGGAGGGGAGGGGGGGAGGGCAGGGCAGGGTAGGGTGAGAGGAGGCCAGGGCAGGGTAGTGTGAGGGCAGGGCAGGGCAGGGTGAGGGCAGGGCAGGGCAGGGCAGGGCAGGGCAGGGCAGGGCAGGACAGGGCAGGGTGGGGTGAGAGCAGGTGAGGGCAGGGGATGGCAGGGGATGGCAGGGCAGGGTGAGAGGAGGGCAAGGGAGGGCAGGGTAGGGTGAGAGGAGGCCAGGGCAGGGTGAGGGCAGAGCAGGGCAGGGTTAGGGCAGGGCAGGACAGGACAGGATGGGGTGAAAGCAGGACAGGGCAGGTGAGGGCAGGGGATGGCAGGGCAGGGTGAGAGGAGGGCAAGGGAGGGCAGGGCAGGATGAGAGGAGGGTAGGGGATGGCAGGGCAGGGAAGGACAGGGTGAGAGGAGGGCAAGGGAGGGCAGGGCAGGGTGAGTAGGGCAGGGCAGGGTAGGGTGAGAGGAGGCCAGGGCAGGGCAGGGCAGGGTGAGGGCAAGGCAGGACAGGGCAGGATAGGGTGAGAGCAGGACAGGGCAGGTGAGGGCAGGGGATGGCAGGGCAGGGTGAGAGGAGGGCAAGAGAGGGCAGGGCAGGGTGAGAGGAGGGTAGGGGATGGCAGGGCAGGGCAGGGTGAGAGGAGGGCAAGGGAGGGCAGGGCAGGGTGGGGGAAGGCAGGGGAGGAGAGAACAGGGCAGGGGAGGGAAGGGTGAGAGAAGGTGTGGGGGAAAGGGTAGGGCAGGTTGAGGGGAATGAGGAGGAGATGGAAGGGGTAGGGGATGGATAGGGGAGGGCGAAAAAAAGAGGGAGAGGGAGGGGGAACACTCATCACAGAATTCAGAACAGTCCAGAATATGAGGCTGCCCTGTCCAAACCCACTCTCACCCCAGACTGAGAAGACTTTATGCAGCTAAGCACCCATCTTGGGATGCCCATTTTGAAACCATCCTGGGCCCAATGTGGTTGCCCATTTTAAAGCTGACCAGTGCCCAAATCGGACAGCCCAATGTGGCCCAGACCCTATGCTGAGGACAAAACCCGTTGGAAGCCCACAGGGCTCATGTCGGTTTGCCCAATTTGGGCTGCCCTGTGTGGCCCTGACTGGAAACCCAGCATCTGCCGAACCTAAAACCCATGTACTGAATACTGCCCGCTTTAAACCACCTTATCCCTGGTAAAACCAATTTGGCCCCGAGTGGGCTTGCTACATGGGAGACTCACTATGAACTATGTGATATTTAATGGACTATAACTATGTGATATTTAATGGACTATTAACACAAAAATACTATGTTATGACATGTGTCCGTCGAGAACATATTTGAGTATGATTTGAAAAATGAATGTGACATATCAGATGGAAATAGAACCACCCCCTCACCCCCTGCTGATACCTACTGAGCACTCCCAAATACCAACAGGACCAACCAGTTTGGGCTACACTGCCCCACCTCAGCTGTCATTTCCACCTGGCTCACCTACACACAAGACCTGTCTCCAAAAACTGAGGGTAACAGTGGGTAAGCATAAATTTGCCATTTTTCACCATTTTCTATTCATTATGACATGCAAAGGTCACCATTTTCTTGCTGCTCTATTCATAAGGGCACTTACAATCCTAAATAGGAAATGGCACTAGTATCTCAATATTACCAATGCCATTGTACCTTGTTGTGTGCAATATTCATCAATGCTAATTCAAGCACTTTACCAGCATTTGCAATGATCCATAAAAGAAATCCTAAGTACTTTACTGGATCTTTATTTGCAATAATATGTGATATTGTACTTCTGAAGGCATGATTGCAAACCTATACATGTAATTGTGTGGCCACTGGCTGTGTTCAGAAATAGCCCTCCTTATTGCAGCTGCATACTATTACTATACAACTAAGTGTGAGAGGCAGTCAGACCCTTTCCCAATCCAGGTCATAGTGGGCCCACCTGTACTGATTACCTTACCTCTTATACAGTGTACCCATTCCCAGCCAGCCTAATTTGGGTAACTCACACAAGCACCTAGCAGAAGGTGACTTTACTTGTATGCAGGATTGTTGTAGATTGCAACACTCATGGTCAGATTCCCCTTCTGTCCCAGTATATTTACATGTCTGTATATACATGTGTCCACACTCACATCCATCTATGTACATACATTCCCTTTTATCCACATACACTCACATGCCTCATGTCCACATGCACCCCCTCACACATCCACATCCTCTCTATGTCCACATCCCCTCTAAGTGCACACACACCTCCCTCTATATACACACCCACCTCCCTCTGTGTCCACACCCACCTCCCTCTATGTCCACACCCCCCTCTCTCTGTGTCCACACTTAACTCCCTATATGTCCACACCCATCTACCTCTGTGTCCACACACACCTGCTACAGTGGCCCACAAGGGTCAAATTGAAGTTGAAGTAAAGAGTTGACTTTCACAAAAAAGTTAGAGTCCAAAACCAATATTAATGATCAAAGTCAATATCATTTCATTGCTGTCAAACTGTCAACGTGTCAACTCATGAAAACCAACTTGTGACAGGTATCTTTTAGCATTGCATGGTGCACTCTATGTCTTTCTATATGAACAAAGTTTATACCAGCAACTACCGGGTAGCTATCGGTTCCCTCACACAATAACTGATGGTTCCACACCAAGTAGTTGGTGGTTCCAGCATCCTGTAACTGGTGGTTCCCACCCACTGTAACTGCGGTTCCACACCTATCCGCTACTGGCACTGGATCCCATACCAAGTAGCTGCTGGTTCCCACACCCAGCACTTGGTGGTTCCCATGCACATTAGTTGCTGTTTCCTGTACCCAGTACATGCTGGTTCCCACATCCAGTAGCTGCTGGTTCCCATATAAAATGGTTCCTAACCCAAGTAGCTGCTGAATCCCACACCCTTGCTGGTTCTTGCACCCAGTACCTGCTGGCTTCCACATAGAGTAGCTGGTAGTGGTTCCCACATCCATTAGGTGCTGGTTCCTGGACCCACTTCCTGCTGGTTCCCAAATAGAGTGCCTGCTGGTTCCTACATCAGGTAATTGTGAGTTCTTAAAAGAGTAGCTGTCAAAATAAGTCAATTGGGTCAGGATAGGTCAAATTAGGTCAAATATGTTGAAAATAGGTCATATTGGTCAAAAGTATGTCTATTCGGGTAGCATAGGTCAAATTATGTCAAATATGGTGAAAATAGGCCAAATTGGTCAAAAGCAGGTCAATAAGGGTAGGATAGGACAAATTAAAGTAAATATGTGACATGTACTGGGAGAAGGGGTCTTAGAACCCCCTGCACTAAGCCCCATTTTCGCAGATCGTGTCACATATGGTGAAAATAGGTCAAATTGGTCAAAAGTATGTCTATTCGGGTAGCATAGGTCAAATTATGTCAAATATGGTGAAAATAGGCCAAATTGGTCAAAGGTATGTCTATTCGGGTACCATAGTTCAAATTATGTCAAATATGGTGAAAATAGGCCAAATTGTCAAAAGCAGGTCAATTAGGGTAGGATAGGACAAATTAGAGTAAATATAGTGAAAAAAGGTCAAATTGGTCAAAAGTAGGTCAATAAGGTCAGGATAGGTGAAATTAAGTCAAATAGGGTGAAATTAGGTCTAATTGATAAAAAGTAGGTCGATAAGAGTAGGATAGGTCAAATTAGGTCAAATATGCTGGAAAAATATGTCAAATTGGTAAAAAACAGGTCAAATAGGGTAGGATAGGACTAATTAGAGTAAATATGTCGAAATTAGGTCAAATTGGTCAAAAGTAGATAAATAATGTCAGGATAATTGAAATTAAGTCAAATAGGGTGAAATTAGGTCTAATTGATAAAAAGTAGGTCGATAAGGGTAGGCTAGGTCAAATAAGGTCAATTATGCTGGAAAAATATGTCAAATTGGTGAAAAGCAGGTCAAATAGAGTAGGATAGGACAAATTAGAGTAAATATGGTGAAATTAGGTCAAATTGGTAAAAAAAAGAAAAATAATGTCAGGATAGTTCAAAGTAAGTCAAATAGGGTGAAAATATGTCTAATTGGTAAAAAGTAGGTCAATAAGGGTAGGATAGGTCAAATTAGGTCAAATATGGTGAAAACCAGTCAAATTGGTCAGAAATAGGTCGATGAGGTCAAAGTAAATCAAATTAGGTCAAACATGGTGAAAATAGGTCGAATTGGTCAAAAGTAGGTCATTTAGGTCAGGATGGGTCAATTAAGGTCATATATAGTGAAAACAGGTCATATTGATCAAAAGTAGGTCAATTAGGTCCAATAAGGTCAGGATAGATCAAATATGGTTGAGATAGATCAAATTGGTCAAAAGTAGGTCAATTTTGTCAAAATGTAGGGTATGATAGGTGAAGTAAGGTCAAATATGCTGGAAATAGGTAAAAGTAGGTCATTTAGGTCAAATTATGAAATTATGTCGAAATTTATCAAAATAAGGTCGACTATGACTATTTTTGACTAATCTGACCTACTTTGACTATATTTGACCTAATATGACCCATTCTAACCTACTTTGACCTAATCATGCTACTTTTGACTGATTTGACCTATTTTAAGATATTTGACCTAATTTGAACTATCCTTACCTAATTGACCTTCTTTTGAACAATTTTACCTATTTTCACCATTATTTGACCTAATTTGACCTATCTTAGACTGATTTGACCTACTGACCTACCTTTGACCAATTTGACCTACTTTTACCATATTTGACCTGATTTAACCTCCTTGACCCACCTTTAACCAAATTGACTTATTTTCGCAATATTTGACCTACCTTAGCCTACTTTGACCTACTGGACCTTATTTTGACCAATGTGATCTATTCTTACCACCATTGACCTAATTTGATAGAATTTGACCTGATTGACCCATTTTCAACCAATTTGACATAATTTATCCTAGTCTGACCTAATTTCATTCAATTTTACCTACTTGGAACCAATTTGACCTGTTTCGACAAATTTTACTATCTTGACTGCTTATGACCTAGTTTCACACAACTTTCCCAATTTGCCCATTTTTGACTTATATGACCTTTTCATCCAGAATTTATCCAGATCACTCTTTTGCTACTAGGAATGGGAACCAGTAGCTATTCTCTATCGGAACCAGCAGCTACTGGATATGGAAACAAGTAGCTACTGTATGGGAACCAACAGGTACTGTTTTCAGAACTAGCAGCTACCTGATGTGGGAACCAGCAGGCACTCTATTTGGGAACCAGCAGGTAGTGAGTGCAGGAACCAGCACCTAATGGATGTGGGAACCACTACCAGTTACTCTATGTGAAAGCCAGCAGGTATTGGGTACAAGAACCAGCAAGGGTGTGGGATCCAGCAACTACTTGGGTTAGGAACCAGTTTATATGGGAACCAGCAGCTACCTGATGTGGGAAGCAGGAGCTACTGTATGTGGGAACCAGCATGTACTGGGTACAGGAAACAGCAACTAATGTGTATGGGACTACCAAGTGCTGGGTGTGGGAGCCAGCAGCTACTTGGTATGGGATCCAGTATCAGTAGCTGATTGGTGTGGAAACACCAGTTACAGTGGGTGGGAACCACCAGTTATGGGATGCTGGAACCAGCAGCTACTTGGTATGGAACCATCAGTTATTGTGTGAGGGAACCAATAGCTACCCAGTAGTTGCTGGTATAGACATATAGAAAGACATAGAGTGTACCATGCAAAGCCAAAAGATACCTGTCACTAGTGGGTTTGCATTCATGATTGACACCTTGACAGCTTGACAGCAATGGAATGAAATTGACTTTGAACATTGATTTTGCTTTTGGACTTTAACTTTTTTTTTGTGAAAGTCAACTCCTTCCTCCACCCACCTCCTTCTGTGTCCACACCCACCTCCCTCTATGTCCACACCCATTTTCCTCTGTGTCTACACCCAACTCCCTTTGTATCCACACCCATCTCCCTCTGTGTCCACACCTGCCCTCCCTCTATCTTCCTACCCATCCCCACTATGTCCACACCCAAAGCTCTCTGTGTCCACACCCACCTCCCTCTGTTTCCACTCTCATGTCCCTCTATGTTCACACCCACCTCCCTCTATGTTCACACCCACCTCCCTCTATGTCCACACCACCTCACTCTTTCTCCACTCTCACCTCCCTCTATGCCCAACCTCACATCCCTCTGTGTTCACACTCACATCCCTTTGTGTCCACTCTCATCTCCCTCTATGTCCACATCCATTTGCCTCTTTGTCCACACCCACCTCCCTCTGTGTCCACATCCACCTTCCTCTATGTCAGCACCCACCTTACTCTGTGTTCACACCCACCTCCCCTATGTCCACGGCCACCTCCCTCATTATCCACACCCACCTCCCTCTATGTCAACACTCAATTCCCTCTTTGTTCACACCCACCTCTCTCTGTGTTTACACCCACCTCCCTCTGGGTCCACACCCACCTCCCTCTATGTCCACACCCGCCCTCCCTTTGGGTCTACCCAAATCCCTCTATGTCCACATCCAAATCCCTCTCTATCCACACCCACCTCCCTCCGTGTCCACACCCACCTCCCTCTATCTTCCTACACATCCCCATTATGTCCACAACCACCTCCCTCAGTGTCCACACCCACCTCCCCCTGTGTCCACTCTCACCTCCCTCTATGTCCACACCCACCTCCCTCTATGTCCACACCTACCTCCTTCTGTTTGGTTTGGCATAACCTAGTGAATAATGGATATACCATTTGTCTTTATAGGTGCATGAAGTTGAACCAATGAAGACCTGGAGGCAACATCCTACTAAGTGGTTCAAGAGGACAACACGTTCTACTCCATATGATTTTTTCAAAATTTTCAAAGGTTCTCTAAAATTGTTATTTGACGTGTATGCACATATTTGCCAATGATTTTTTCTGATATCCCAAGCAGGAAATGAACATTTCTAACACCCACCAGTGAAAACCCAGCAAAGAATAATTGCTTTTCAGTGACCATGATCACTGAATGGTTGATAGTATGGAGAAACAATGAATTTCTACAACATGCTTGGCAAAGTCCTAAATTTTTTTTTGGTTTTTGTGGCCCATAGCCTGTAACCATTACAGCTATGTAATAATGCTATCCGTAGAGTCAAGCACATCTAACAAACTGTGAACAGGTCAGCTTGACTCGTACACCTGACCTTCAGAACTGGTCATGTGACCATAGCACTGAGACACACACAGAGGACCTGCCCTCCCCCCACTTGGCCCTTCATAGGATGTGTTACAGTTACTGATTGTTGATATTTATGGGTCTTATGGGCAAACAAACCAATGCATTAAGTTGACCTTTGGGTAAGATGACTAGGATGCACTTACCTGAAAACTATACACACATTGCAATTAGATCTTAATCTCTTGTTGTACATGTTTAAACATGTAATTTACATACCAATCATAGGAGCATTTTTTATATAGTCATCTAACAATATCCTATCTAATATATTCTAACATATTGAGGAGCTTCTACTCATGGTGTAGTCACCTAACCATGTATTGCCAATGTCTGCCTGCAGCTAACCACCATGTGACATCACAGAGGCCTTACTGTAACACACCCTAATGGTCACGACTTTGACAGCTCTCATACCCCCTCCTCCACAGTAGGGCCGCACACACCTCTTAACCCTTCAAGGGCCTCTGATGCATTAATGCATCATGTCCACTGGACATCATGATGCACCAATGTATGAAGTGCATATTAGGAGTACAAAGTGACATGGCATTGGTTAATTGGAGTCTTAGAATGGAAAACAAGCAAGTCATTCCCATATTAGGAGCCCAGTCACATAGTATTGTTATATTTGGAGCAGTTACTGCTACTGCTACACATGTTGCAGACTGGTAATACCTACACAGCCGTTGTTCTGTTTACTGGTGTCTATTTTTACACACCCCAGGTCACTTCAGGTACATACAGAGTGATTGGTGGTTTTGGGTTTTAGGTATTTAACACAAGGCGATCCTGGATAGTCATTGGTAGGTGTCACACACTGCTATTTTACAGACTGGGTTTATATGTATACATGTTTATTTTAGTAATTGTTAATGTGGGTTAGAGTTTTAGCACAAGGTGATCCTGGACAGTCAGCAGTACTGGGGTAGGCATCGCACACTGCTATGTACAGGCTGGTTCTATATTTTAGTGGTTGGTAAGGTGGGATTAGAGTCTGCATGCTCTCCAACACTTAATTGGAGCATTATGCCGACCCTTTTGCAGTGTGTGTATCAACTCATATGGTAGTCATGATGCATGAATGTAGCATCATGATGACCGATGGGCATGATGCATTAATGCATTAGTGGTCCTTCAAGGGATGTAATGGTTGGTGAGTTAGGATGTAGTGGTTCAGGTTGGTGAGTTGATGCATTTGATGCATGGCCATCAAAATTTATATGATGCCAAACTATAGTCCATCCCTGATTACTTGTCACTTGTACATATAATAACTGCAGCCTATAGTCCATACTTAACACATGTAAACAGATTCATTTCCCTTGGACTATGGGCAGAAGGAGGGGTCAGCTAGTGCTGGAGGAATGGATAGGCTTGTAGCTTACTGCCGGTGGGGGACCCATTCATATTTTTGAGATACAGAACCTTTAATATTATATAGGATTATGCAGTAATTTGTCACATTATTTCCCATATTCATATCCAAAAGTTGACAGATTTTTTCATAACTTCCTGAGCACTTAGATCATAAGCATATCTTTGTAATGAATGAAGTATCAACATATAGTCCAAGTGGTAACACATTTGACTCTATATCAAGAGATCTTGGGTTCTATTTTATGCCAGGGAATGTAAGAACATCTGTGAGCCTGCAAGCAGAAATGAGGGTTCCTGCAGGATTTAGTACCTGTTTTAGCCACCAGGGGGGCACTACTATGGGCTAGAATAGGAAAAATATGCCTAAAACTGCTATAGGCTACTTTTTTATGGACAATCCAATGATTTTTTTTATAAAACATTCTATTTTTGGGGGAAAGGGTCCATATTTGGCATTAAAAAGAATGTTTTTGGGCCAAAATAGGCATTTTTGTTGATTTCTGTTGCCATGGAAACATTATTTTCATTCTAAATAAGAAAATCGATGATCCCATTTGAAGGAAAATTTTATAAGGTCCACTATGGTGTAAACAGAAAATATCATTTCTACATCGAAAGTTATGGGCAAAAGAATGAAAATTTATGCTTATTTAGCTAATTAGCATAAATTATGCTAATTACAGATGTATCTCATGACCAATGGGACTTATGGCTTATTGACACTCACAAAATGGTCATACCTACCCATATTTAGCAAGCCATTCCTCCAAAACTAACAGGAGTATCTTCTCATGCAATATATCACTGTAAAGCTAGTGATCTGAATTTTAAAGTTGACTTCTAGCATGGAGCACCCTTTCTCCTTGCCTCTACACATTTATACAAATATTTTGGGAACATTTCGATTTTCTTTTTTTTTAATTTGGCTACCATAAAACGTTTTTTAATGTTTGTCAACATTTTTTCTTCATCCAATTGATGTTTCTGGGACAAACCCCCTCTCTATCAAACGGTTTTTACTAACCCTGTTATTAAGCTATACTATCATAGAATGTGTTTGTCTGAAATATAGACAGATTGCAACCCCTCTCTTTTTCCCTCTCCTGCAAAACTTGAAATATGCAGATACAACCTTGTTGCACTGAGGCAACGACATATGGATGAAAATCAATATGAGAAGCAAATGCTGTCATTCACTGTTAGTATCAAAGACACACAAAAACAATCTATTATCCAATAATTTGTAATACACTAATGAGGTTTATTATATAGAAGTCATTCTACCCAATTTACAAATTGATATTCATGTAGTAGATTAATTTGTTATCATTCCATAATAAAACTGATTTAAACTAAAACTTTCCCAAAAATATTATTTAGATGACTTGTTTTAAGATAAGTGGAATTTTTATCAGTGGTCTCATTCATTGGTCATTTGAATTTGTGTAGAAAAGTAATTTTTGTTTAATTTAAATTTATTTTGAATACTTTGCAAATTTTGAGGGGCCCAGATAAACTTCCTTTATAATTGAGGCTGGTGCCCCTTTTCCTATGCCCCTGATTCATGTTCCACTTGAAATAACTACTACCCACACATTCACTTTAACTCACGGGCATGTACTTTTGTTTTCTTTATGCAGGTAGTCAATTGCAACACAGGAGCTTGATGAAATCTGCTAGATAGCACATATTAAGAGAGGTACTCCAGAGAAGAGGGCTGGCTGAAAAACAGCACAGTGGTGCCACCCATATGATATTTTTATTGCTGTCATAGATGTTCTGTCAGAAATAAGATACATTAAGTATGGCTATTTAGGGAAACCAAACTTTGAGAGGCTTGCATTGTTGATTCCGGGATTCATCATGCCTTTTTTGGTAGATTTGAATAAAAAAGATTCAGACATGCAGTCTTGAATTCTAAACAAAAGAAAATGTAGTTACAATACCCTGTCTATAAGGTGCACCCCACATTTAAGGCACACCCAGACCTTTCTAATATGATAAAAGGATATGTAAATGTAAATTCTAATCAATAGATCTTCAAAATTCAAGAACCAATAGCCATCCCAGTGCTTCCTTCACCCACCTTTACCACTGAATGTGGATGGGGGAATATTGCAGAGACTTTGGGGGAAAATTTACTCCCAGAGAGAAAATGTACTCCCAGTTTTGCTGCATCTAGAAGATGCACCAAAGGGCAGTTCTTGCATATAACGGGCTTCCCTAGCCCACTTAAAAGGGTCTATTTCTCCTCTTTCCTATCCCCTCGGGATGTGTGTGGTGCACATATGCGCGGGCACTGACACATTCCCCTCTAAATTGTGTAATGTAGTTCTTGCCATGAATATGACCTTAGCTGTCGAAATGGCGTTAAACATCTATTACTCACTCACTCTTGCATATAAGACATGCCATATACATGGTGTATTACAGAATAATATTGCAAAGGCATTTTATGCTATGTTCCTGCCCCCTGGTGGCCAAGACTAGAACTTCAAATCCTCTATGTAAGAATGTATGGCAGTAATTGCAGTGTAGATGTAAGGGTAAATGGTTTTCCATGTTAAAAATCAATTATCAAATTGAGATCACACCTTTCAGTGTTATATTGCATAAGAAAATACTCCTGATAGTTTGAGAGAAATAGCTTGCTAGATATGAACCCATGAGTATTTATAACCATATCCCCAATCTCAATATGTTCTAGGTCTATTTGGCCTTGAAATACATCCATTTATTTCATTATAACTTCTGGTGTAAGAATGGTATGTTCTTTCTGCCTTCACCATAGTAAACCATGGAACTTTCCCACAAATGGGTTCCTTGATTTTCTTTTGCTCCTTTGTGTTCCCTTGTGCTCCCTTGTGGCAAAATTAGGAAATAAATCTAGCACGGGCTAGGCACCAATCCTGTTTACCTGTTCGAGACTATATGTGTGATGAAAAACCTGAATATTTTCATTGCAGTGGAGCTTACTCTATTCAATATGCTGATGCTGGCTTTTTTAAGGTAGATGGCTCTAATGCCAATCATGTTCTCTGTGCAGGTTTCTGCACATGTGTACTTCTCTATGGCTAGTGAATGACTATACAAAATGGCTGTGTGGGGGTTTATGAGCAGTATTTAGCCTGCATGATGTAATTCTATTATTTTCAGGAGATTTTCAATGAGGAAAAACGATTCAAAAGTGCTTGGGACCACATGATGGTAATATATTTTCTGGGTACAGAAAGTTGATGAAAATATTCTGGGAAAGTAAGCCAAAAAATTAGCTACTCTTTAATGAGATTCCATGCAAATTATGGCAAAACACTGTATAACCCTATGGTAGATTCATAGATAAATATCTCATAAACTAGCATGGGACCCTATGCTAGTTTATAAGACTGCTTTCTTTGTACTATTAGAAAGAGAAAGTAATTACAAACATGGTGAAAATCTGGCGAAAATTTAGCTACTTTTAGCCTATGGGCGCCATCCACCTTCCCCATTTATTGCCCCTATTCTAGATGTATTTATTACCCAAATAAAGGCTCAAATCAAAATATAAGTCAATGTGTCTAGTTTTGTGTGAATCTCTATATTGCTCAGAATCTATTAATCGAAATGATGGCATTCCAAGGCTAGATCTACATCAAAGACAAATATAATGAGGAAAGTCTCATCATAGGAATACAAACTATCGTGATATCACGTGAATTTACTGTCATTTCACGTGATCCCGTGATATCACGTGAATTTCTGCTCACAGAATCCCGTGAATACACGTGTAAAATTCACGGGAATTCATGGGAACGACACCAGTTCAACACGTGATTTTACTGGTGAAATCACGTGAATTTGTTTCAAGGGTATACATCAATAAATCTATAATCGCCTGACCACATAGGGAGAGATGATGCATCTGAAATGTCAGCCAATTACTCTACAAGGTCAATGAATATTATATATATGCCATTAGTCTATATGTCAGTCAATAGCCAACAACCATCGTCCTCTTGTTGTACAAACAACCCTTGTGTTATATGAGATAGTTATTTGCGGAATGTTCTATTGGGATTTATTGATCTTACCGAACCAGGAATTTCGATAAGTAAACTTGAACAGGGGCATATTTTCCAGGGGTGATTTAAAGTTGTTTCATTGATCATTGTTTCAAAATTCCATTTCATTATTTCTTTCCTATACTTTACTCCATTTTTATTCAACACCAGATTCATATATACTGTTTGAGTACCAAATACATCCTGAGACCAGGATGTCATAACTCATCATGATTGACCTGCTATGAAAAGGATACCAAGTGATACATCACTCACACCAAAACAATTAAAGACACACTTTTTCTATTTATTGTTGATACTGGGCCTGCTTGTAAATTATGAGGCTTGTCAACATTAGCTTAGTGGATTCTCTTCAGTCACATAGGTCAAAATGATTCATATATGATTGCTACAGCCCTGCAATGGCAAGGTACTGACCACAGTTGCATCCATGCCCATCTGGCGACAATGAACGCCATGCATCAAAACACAATATTGCCATTAAAGGTTTAACAATCTTGAAAAATATCTTATCAGGCCAGTCATGTATTCAGAGATAACACTGTCTTTGTTGCCCTGGAGGAAGCTGGCTTGTTTGATTCAGGATGTCAAGGTGAGATTTCCCTTTCCTATAGTCATTTTGTTCTCGCTTCTTGATATGCAAATGTATCAGAATGATTAATAATCACAACAGCCCCTCTGAAATACCTTCATCCCCAGTCTTAAGGAAATGCTCTGGGGGCATTGCAAGGAAGAGAGGCCATCAATGATTGATACATTAAGGCCTTCACAACCAGTGGAGCAAGCAGAAACTGGTGCTAATCGAATGGCTAACCAAAATCATTCAAGCAATATCACAACTGAGAAGCAAAACCTTTATAGGATCAAGAACTCTTAGTTAAGTGGTGGTTGTCCGTCTTAATTAATCTACCTCTATACAACCCCCTATATGCCATAAATATTAATGAGGAATTGACCCAGATCATTGTGCACAAAATAGACATTTGATAGGTATATGTGCTCCATGCAAACTTTACCATCAGGCCAGATGCATATGCCCTATGGGATAGGGTTAGGGATAGGGTTAGGGTTCAATGGCATTGTACCTATATTGGTCCCAGGGTACATTAATTGTCACCTACAAAACAGAGATTGTGTGGTACACGTCTACAAGACCTAATTTGCAAATCCAGTACTGATCTTGTGCGTGCCGCCACAATAATTGTGACCAAGGCAGCAAATTCATACCTAATTGGTCAAACATGGACTTGGAGATTTCAGTCTGTTTTGAAGGTAGACTGTCTTGGCTTTCCAAAACATTTTTAGTTTTGTCAATAGGGCCATTATTAACTGTTGTATGGAGCAAGAGGATAACATATGTACACTATTTTTTCGCGCCAAAATACCATTTTTACATAATAAAAGTCTGTTTACTTGATTCAAAGCATTTGAAAGGGGGAAATGCCTACTTCCTGCATAATGACACATACAAACTCAGAGAATAGGAGGTCTTGGCATTTCAGAGCTATTTTTATTGTATTGATCAGTTACTACTTGCTGAGATATGACCAGGATACCTTTTTTTAAAGCAATCATTGATCTGATAACTGACGGAGGTATTGCACCGGGGGGGGGGGCATTTTAATAGGGCAGATCCTCAATGTATGCATGATTATGACATTATCTAATGTATCCATCGAAAGATCACCTATATGATGTCTCCTTGGCTACCTGAATGTGATATCCAGCAAAGAAAGTTTGTCTTACTTGAACATGACTTTGTAGGCAATTCACATTGCGACTTCAGGGGACTGTTGCACAGAGCTTTACCCTACACAAATTCTAATCAAAGCTGCATGGTGGGAGGAGTATGAAACGTCCTATTATGTAACAGATCCCAGCTTAACTCTTTCCCAGACTATTCTCCAATGCTGAGTCCGAGACAGCAGTCCAATTATTCATCCCCGATGAGTTGTCATGATGAATGAATGCTCCTTATGACAGTTTGAAGCTTTGATTTGGACAGGGCCATTGCCTTTATAAGGCAAGCTCAGATACGAAGAAACTAACATCCCTGCTGCTGCAATATGGGCATCATACAAGAAATGGCAAATTGATGCCGTCCTCTCATGGGAAGTGTCTGTATATGCTCGCCTTTCTATGCACCATCTACCTCAAGATGTAGCATCTGGAGCCTAGATATGGTTGCCTACTCACTCATAAATGCCAAATGAATCTTGGCCACTAAATAAGAACTAGGATCTATACAGTGCATTAAAAATTGCGACTCTCAGCAGACAAAGTCTGTTGCAGAACTTTGCATAAAATTTGATCTCCTGATATTGCCTTCTAACATGAAATAATTATAACCTTGTATATGCCCTGTACTTTTGTATGATACTGGAACGAAACATCAGTGTACAATTTGAATCTTCTAGCTTTTCAATCTTAAGCAATTTTAAAACTAATATAAGAGCTCTTTCAATCATGAACAAGCTCATTTCTATCTCTCAATGGGACTCTAGGCCATGCATCATGATTGTACAACCCTATTGCGCCTTCTGTCTGTATCAGATTACACTCATTATAGGATACTCCTTTTTTCCCTACCTGACCAATATCTCCAGCACCTGTCAAAGTCAAAAGTTGAAATATCTGACAGCAGTAATAATAGCTGATGCTTGGTTCAATCACACTCACAGGGAGTTGACAACGGTGCTTTGTGCGATTGTGATTTGGATGTGGGTGCATTATAGGCCCACCAGCAGTTAGGATGGGGGGGGGAGATGAAAAAATCATTACTTTTCTACAATTTGTTATGTGTACATGCCTAATACAAAAAGTCAATGCTTAAGCCTGGATGATTAGAATCTCCCAATGTACTGATAAACGTGGACTGATTAATGTAACAGAGTAGAAATGAGAGTTTAAAAGCTTTTCTCGCTTTGTCCCACATAGCTGTAGGTCGTTGTCCCATGATCATCCTAGCTATCTCCTCTTCAGACTTCCTTGCTCAGAAGAAACAAAAGAAAAACCTGACTTACCAAAACCTTGTTAGTCAAATAATATATAAAACCACTAACTCGCCATATCCGAAAAGACCAATATTTCTTGGCATGATATATATTTATTTGGTAAGAGGTTCACATCTAGTTGCCAAAGTAATTATGATATGACATAACAACCAATGTTGTGCCTTGGAAATGAGGAAGACTGGATATTGTCCATGTATTTTTTTTTTTACTTTTAATAAATCAAGTCTGGACTTAATTGGTATTTAAAGCCTAGGTGCATTATTTCACTGTCTGTCTCTGTCTGTCTGTCCATCTCCCTCCCTCCTTGGCTGCTCTGTCATATTCACTAGGAATAGTTCTAGGCTTTTGTAGGATGTGTAGAGTAGAACATGAGGTCCATACAGACTTACTGATATCCAACACATCTACATTGAACCATGAAATATTGTCATCTATTTCAGGTGACAGCATTTATTCCTATTTTCTGTGAGGCAGAATAATGGCAGACATATTATTCTCCTGACTGCCTGCTCCAACAATCAGCTGAGGTCCTGCAATAGCTAGGGTCCATTAACCCGTTAAGGACTGGAGGATAGATCTCTTAATGTCTTCAGAAATGCCCTTGTATTATGTCCCAAAGGGACTGCATAAGTCATATATCACCTTTACAAAGTCGGTAGTAGACAGAGTAAAAGAGTCAGAGAGAAGAGAGTTCTAAAATGTAAATATTTAATGAGTGATACGGTACAAGCAATGTATGAGTAAGTGAGGGAATAAATAACTTGTTGCAGTGACACACCAGTCCCAATACCTGCTCCTCTCATTCCCATCCCAAGACTGTCTCTCAATACTTAATGTAGCTTTAAAGCAGGACCTTGTTAATGTGTTAATTCACTATGCCCCTTTGTCATCATTTCTCCTGAGTGATCTGTCATGCTGATGCTAAAGGTTTTGAGACAGAGCTACATTTGTGGGTCAGGGCAACAGAATGATGATGATGAAGGCATCCTTGAAAGGTTGACTGAGCATCAGTATCACTGCAGAGAGCCCAGTCAGTCATATATAGTCACTCTTAAGGTTCTATGTATGTAATTTGAGACCTTCATCTTACTTTTTTTTTTTCGCTTTTTCATCTTGTCTTCTGTGGATGAACTCCCGGGAGCACAAGATCTATTTGACCTTTTATGCAAGAGGCTTGCCCCCAACTAGATTCTATTGTCCGCTAGATTCTATCCCCCGCCAGATTCTATCGTCCGCTAGAATCTAGCGTTTGCTAGATTCTACCGCCCCCTAGATTATATTGCCCACTAGATTCTATCACCTGCTAGATTCTATCAACCGATAGATTCTAACGCCCGCTGGATTCTAACACCTTCTAGATTCTATGCCTGCTAGATTCTAACCTCCATCAGATTTTGATTCTACCCCCGCTAGATTCTACCCTTTGAAGAATAATATAGCGGGCGATAGAATCTAGCAGGAGATGGAATATAACAGGCGATATAATCTAGCGGGCGATAGAATCTAGCAGGTGATAGAATCTAGTAGGCGATAGAATCTAGCAGGCGATAGAATCTAGCGGGCGATAGATTCTAGCGGGCAATATAATCTAGCGGACGCTATAAACTAGCAGGCGATAGAATCTAGTGGGCGCTATAAACTAGCGAGCAATAGAATCTAGCGGCGATAGAATCAAGCGGGCGATAGAATCTAGCGGGTGATAGAATCATGTAGTGGGCGATGGAATCTGATGATCATCTGACAAAGGTTAGAATCTAGTGGGCATGGAATGAAAATCTGATGGAGGTTAGAATCTAGTGGGTGTAGAATCAAAATCTGAGGTTAGAATCTGGTGGACGTGGAATAAACATCTGACAGAGGCTAGTATCTAGCAGGCATAAAATTTAAATCTGACAGAGATCAGAATCTAGTGGGCATAGAATACTTGAAAAGTATAGAAATCTGACGGAGGGTAGTATCTAGTTGGTGTAGAATGAACATTTGATGAACGTTAGAATCTAGCGGGCATAAAATGAAAATGTAGTGGATACGAGATTGAATAGAGATAACTGTCGGGCGTTAGACAATAATTGAGATAATGTAGCGGGCATAGGCTGATGGGCATTATAAAGAATAGACTCTAGTCCTGGTGGCCATTTATCCACGGGCTTCTTGTCAGGTGCCCATAAATCCTAAGGGCTGTTCATCCGAGGGCCTCTCGTCCTAGGGCCTCTGGTCAGGAGGCTACCAATCCAGGGTCCATTTGCCCTGATACCCATGCAAAAGGTAAAGGTTTTTGAGGCTTACAATGCTTAGTGGGATACAAAACTATAGCAAACATTGGAAAGTTCCTGGATCATTTTAGAATCTAGAAGCTGAAGGCAGTACGGAATAGTACTCTATTGTTAATAAGATGTAGCCGATGTCAGCATTAATATCTAAAACAACTTTCTTTCTCTTCTCCTCAATTATTACCCTTCCTTTTTCCTTCCCAGTGAGCATGGAGATATAAGAACTTTCAATGTAAAGTTAAAATTGAAACTGATTGACCAGTCTCATTATGTAGGTTGGCAATGTTAGTTCCACTGTTAATGTTGAGGGAGAAGACCCAAAGGGCATGGCTGGGTCCAGATTTGAAGCTTTGATGAATTTAGATATTCTTAATTTGGATGAAAGCTTGCAGGATCATGATAAACAGGACACAGGACAGAGCAGACTATTTACAGTTACAAATGCCATGTATATGTGCTGCCATAAAATGTGTTCATTTCCTGTTAGGACTTCTAAGCTTCATTGTTGCCCTTTTCTAGAAAATGCCATATACCTTGAATGGGACCATTATTTCCGCTACAAATAGACATGGAGTGGAGCGTGTTTGCTTTGTTAAGTGTCATGTTAAGCTTTACAGGCATGAATAAAAGTGTGACTATAGAATGCTGGCAGTACTTTTCTTATGTAGCTGGCCTGAACACGCTTTAAGATATGTGAAGACATTTAAGGATGAATGCTCTATGTGCAGACTAATTAAGCCCATTCAATATGGTAGGTGAATGATTTAGTTCATAGCAACATTTATTGTTTAGTGACAACACCTATGCCGGTAATCGTGATTCTTTTTCTATTACTAGAGGGGTTAGGATTTGCCTATATTCGTAATGTGTGTGCCAACCTCAGCATTGCTGCAGTTGTACATGTTGCCATTCACATCATGATCTAAACCTCTCTTATACCATTCAGTTAAGGCTACACACATGCATGATAAAAATATATGGATTTGCACTTCAATTTTAAAGTTGGAACTTATTACTATTCATTATGCCATCTATCATGTATATGTGGGCAAAAAGGTTTTGACACTGATGATAAAGCTGTTACCTGAAAGGAGAGACCCCAGCAAATTGTTGTGATTCCTCGTCAACCTGTGTGAAGTGGCTCACACATGTCGCTAGATGGAACACGACGTCGTTATAGCACAAGATCACCAGGAATAGCAATGGTGGTGATCACATGGCCTCACCTCAGATGGCGAGGATGGTGATCACTCAGACTCACCAGGGATGGCGACGCAGGTGATCACTCACCTCGCTAGATGAAACACGCACCTCGTCATAGTGCATGTTCACCAGAGATGGTGACATGAGTGATCACTCATCCTCACCAGGGATGGTGACATGAGTGATCACTCACTTCGCTAGATGAGACGCACACCACGTCATAACACACGTTCACCACAGATGGCAAGGATCGTGATCACTCACACTCACGGGGGATGGTCACTCAGGTGATCATTCATCTCGCTAGATGAAATGCACACCATGCCATAATGCACATTCACCACGGTTGGCGAGGATCGTGATGACTCACACTCACCAGGGATGGCAAGGCGGTTGATCACTCACCTCGCTAGATGAAATGCGCACCACGTCATAGCGCAGGTTCACCATGGATGGCGAGAGTGGTGATCACTCAGACTCACCAGTGATGGCGATGCTGGTGATCACTCATCTTGTTAGATGAAAAGCTCATGATCATCGACATTGGTAATCATGCAGCCTCACATCTGCCAGATCAATGTATGTTTTGCCAGAGAAGGTACTGCCATATGTATCTTCCCTCTAACCACAGACAAGGTGTTCATGTAGATACTTCCTTATGTATTTTTCCTGTAACCAGACAAAAGGTGTTTATGGATAGTTGCTTTTATTTTAGAGTTACCTCTATCTAAATTCAATTGATATTTTCTCTATATAATCTTGTTTGATTCAACCCTGAAGTATTACATGGAAATCAGTGTGCAACAAAGCACATTTGATAAGTATGGGACTTATACTTCATGCCCACACTTCCTAGATAGGCTACATGTTGAACAGTGGTGCTGTCTCAACAACTTTGGCAATGGTGGTGATAAGTTGCCATTCTGAGTGAGAGTGAGTGACAGATGATGCAATCCTCAGAGACCATTGACTTGGAGTGACACAAATTCACGTATTGAGTGAGACAAAGGCTGGCAATGGTGGTGATAAGTTGCCATTCTGAGTGAGAGTGACTGACAGATGATGCAATCCTCAGAGAGCATTGACATGGAGTGACACAAGTTCACGCATTGAGTGAGACCAATGTTGGCAATGGTAGTGATAAGTCGCCATTTTGTGTGAGAGTTGATGCCAGTGGCACGGGAGTGGTACATAATCACACAGTGAGTCAGATCCATGTTGGCGATGCTTGTGATAAGCCGCCATTCTGAGTGAGAGTTGACAGGCAGTGGCACATATTGACGGAGTGAGTGAGATCCATGTTGGCGATGGTGGTGATAACCTACCATTCTGATTGAGAGCTGACCGGGAGTGGTACATAATCACACAGTGAGTCAGATCCATGTTGGCGATGCTTGTGATAAGCCGCCATTCTGAGTGAGAGTTGACAGGCAGTGGCACATACTCACGCAGTGAGTTAGATCCATGTTGGCGATGGTGGTGATAAGTCACCATGCTTTGTGAGGGATGACAAGGGGTGGCACATACTCACGCAGTGAGTGAGATCATGCTGGTGACTGTTGTGATAAATTGCCATGCCATGTGAGACTGACACACAGTGGCGAAAGATGACGCAGTGAGTTATCACTCGAAAAGGAGTCACCATTGATGACCAATCATGGCGACAGATAACGACAATTTGCTGGGACATTTAGGACTAATTGACCATTAAAAATCTGTTTATAAATCATAAATCAATCACCCTTAAGTTTGCCAATTGAGTTCAGTAATTAAATTCATTTTATGCAAATGGCAAAAAGGATGATAAAAGTTCACCTTCATCTTGCAGGTGACATTATACTTTAGAGCAGTGATCCTTCTCAACAGGTATTATCTCAGGTAAAACCCATTTGTAAAGGTCATTGCCATGAATTTAAAGTGAATCTTGTTGCTATGCAGATAAAACGTTATCTCTCTCCACATCCAATATCCTCAGCATCTGTCAAAGCACGGGTTACAAATTGAAATATTTGACAGCTTCAATCAGTGTTATCCATTGGTTTTGGGTGATTAGGCTCCCCTCCCACCACCACACATCCATCCCAAACTTAACATTATTGCCTCTTCCTTATTAGACATAAAATAAACGAAGATTAAATTCTAAATGAAAAGCCATGAATTGTTGGTCAACGGAAATGAATCCAGGTGTTCAACAGAGTTCTAATTACAGTGCAACAGTCTACCCTTTCCCTTAACGTTTGTATCATTGCTGACAAAACCAGCAATCACCTATCACCAGGTATTACAATTATTGCCAGCCTCACCTTCACTATGCAGGGATGTTTCTGCAATACTGAATTTATTCTTTCAAATATACTGTTATATGTATACTATAATCATGAAATAGTTTTGTTTCCTACTCAGAGTCAATTGATGCCTTGCATTTTATACAAACCGCAGCTATACGCACAAGTACAGCTGCAATTACTCATGACAATATACTCTGCCATATGTAAATATAGTGTTGGTCATGTGGCTTCAGTAGAATATGCAGATATCAACCTTCAAATGGTATTAAAGAATCATTGAGGTAGGGATAGAAAATGCACTAATGCAGCCATCAAATAATCACAGAATCCAGATAGAACAAAGGGAAATAGCAGCCAGAGTCCCCCAGCTGTTGTCTTCCAGCTCTATCTGACATAATAATATATATTAGCAACAGGTCCGTTGTGTCTGCCTGTTGAATAGAAAGGGAATGCTTCCCAATGCACTCACTCCTATTCCCCGGTAGATGTGAAGCTATTCCAATTTACAACACAGCAGCTTTGCGCTGTCCTCCCAGATTTCTACATTATTCTGCATAATCCTTTAATTTCCTGTTGACTAGGTAATCAATACATGAACTCAATCTACACGCTTCCATTCAACTCTCCCACTAAGGGAGGGGAGGGCGGGCTTGAAGGCCACCTGCTCAGGAAATCAATTTATCTGCTATAAGCAAATTTAACTACACTGACAATAGCTCATTTGTCAAGTCCACTTATCTGAAATACATTTGTAGTTCCTGCCAGGTCATTTGGTGACTGCAGAAAATTCAAAGCTGCTCTGCAGATCAAAACCTATCAATATTCAAGGAAGGTCAGGAAAACAATGATATGGCAACACTGTAACTAGAGAACTGTCCTGGCAGTGAGTTGAGGGAATTGGAGGCATATTTGTTAGATGATTTGAGATGTTTCCATCCACTGTGTAGAGACACACTCAAGGACACAATTCTTCTTTTGCCTCTTTCCTCCTCCATGAAAATTAGATTTTGCTGTGGAGCTGCAGGCCAGACTACTCTTTTCTTTTTAAGATTATTGCATGTCAGACCTGGGATAGCAGACTGCCTTCTTCTTGTTGTCTTCTCTGCTCATAATATTTGTCGTGTATTTCTTGCAACACTGAGCTTGATTTGAAATCCAACCCCAATTCTTTTGTAGGATCTCTGGGCTAAACAGCTACATTGTCAGCATCGGTACCCTAATGGAATATGGATGTAGAGAAGTGACAGGGATTCTAAAGTAACCCCCTTTATCCAGAAGGCTTGCAGACTTTCTAATTAGTCGACAACTATACTAAATCATGCACATATTCAAGTCATGGGTAAGGGGTAGGACTTCTTAAAATCTAGATAAGCCTACAGATTATTCAGAGTAATCCCCTGAATGCCTACTTCTGAGCAAAGAGAAACAGCTACCGAAAAATAATTGGACAAACATTTATAGGCAACCAGAACTATTCTTTGTCATATCTGAGAGCGAGGTAGAATTCACTTTTTAGATGAAGGCATTATGGCTTTCCTGTGGGATTTGCTGTATCTGTTGAAAATAGTATTTGTGTTTATTTTAAAGTATGCCTTTATTTATATCTCGCAGTCCAAATACCACAATATGATTATATGTACAAACAAACTTTGAAAGGGATGATTAAAAATCTAATCATTTGATTTTAATTTTGTTAATGTCAGCCTCATTGTGCCAAAAACCCGATAATGATATTAGAAAGCCTTAAATTAGAATCTGTATTATCAAATAATTTAACTGTATAATCTAAAACACCATTATGATTCTAAAACAATTTCTATTTGTTATTATGATGCTGTGAATCATCTCAAATCTTTTAACCCAGATCATACCAACAACCTACATGTAGGTCACTTACAGTACCATAAAGCAGAAAATAAGATGCATTACATATTTCAATCATATTTTTAAGTTCCTCCCTTAGAGATTCCATATAACTCATAAATCAAATTGCCAACCAATTTTTGTATGGTTGACATGGCAACCAAAATACTACAAAATCTGAAAAAGGCAAAATTGCATATTGTAAAACTGAATCTGTTAATTTTATCTGACAACATAGTGCCTGGTATTCAAAAGTTATTTAATTTGGAAAACTATTATACAAGTTTATGCATGGAAAAGCTGGTTATCATGGAGACATAACTTCCAAAGATATGGCTTATTGTTCAAAAGTGACCTACATGTAGGTCATTAGTAAGATAGGTGGTCTGGTGTCCTATGCATAGGTATGTAGTTTGTATAGATATGAATTAGAATGTTATCACTTCATATTTCCATAATGGCTTAGCCTAGGTTTATCAAATTTTGATATTTGGTGATGCTCTATGATCCTCATAATTGAATGTAATATGGGTGACCTTGCTCAAGGTTAAGGTCATAAGGCTTGACCCTGAATATACACAGTTCACTATAAGGTGATGCCTATAGCCTATGAGAATCCACTACATGTAGGTCGGTTTTGAAGACCCTATATCTCTGGACATTATTGTCCGATCACCACAAAATTTGAAATGGTGCATATTTAGGCAGCCAGGACATTATGTACAAATTCCCAATCCTCTTATGCCAAAACTCTGGCTTTAGTATAATTTGGGTTAAACTGAAGCCTTTGAAGGAATACAATTGCATTATATTTGTAACATTGTTGCTGTGTGCAGATAGACCTACCTCCTCAATGGTAAAGTTATCCTCATTCCCATGAATATGATGGACTATGTACATCTCCCTACATAAAGGATTTAAGGTCACATCAAACAGGGACTGTAGTATCATAGTTGGTGCCAGTAACTGACATTTTTCTTTTTGCGGACATCATCCCTGACGATCAACCCACCATATTATAAAGCAACCTTTACTCATTCATCTGTATATACCCATCATTGTATATATTGTAAATAACCTTTTACTGTTGACAGTCTGCCTCTCTTGAAGCCAAATGGACCTTTCTGTATGTGTTATATAACTATGTGTAATGATTGGTTACTAACTTATGTTGCAATTCACATCATATGCAGTTAAGTCAATAAATCGGTCAGGTAGAACAATGTTTTGCCGATGATTAAATTAAGAAACCCTGGAGCAATGACAACAGACCTGAGAGACATTTGTAAAATGGTCCTACTGGAGTGTCTAATGCTTGTAACAGAGGTCAGCTGATAATATTGAAAGGAGACTGGGATATGGAACAGTTTTTTGTAATGTCTGAATTGTGCAAATGCCTCTCCCTAAAGACACACCGGCAACTAAGGCCTTAAGGATGGCATGATGCCTCAATCATCATGTTTATTTAACAGTCCCAATACTGCAATACAATATATTCAGAGCGAAAGGGGTATTGTGATGAAAGAAAGTGGTAATAGAAAGTAGACAACATGGTCTTAAATTCAGTGCTGGATAAAAGGAAAAACACTCATATCTAATGACCAGTGGCAGCAACTTGCAGATGACCAAAGAATGACGGAGATTTATATTCTCTCAAATTAAAGAAGACATGCTCAGTAAATCAGTTAAGGGCTACAAGGTACACAATATGAGAGATCAGAGTGTGATATTATAAGATGCTGTTGTATACATCAATAAATCTATCATGCCCTGACCGCTTCGCAGATTGAGCATCTGAATTGTTAGCCAATTACTCAACAAGGGACAATGAATATTACACGATCTATATGCCGTTAATCTATATGCCACTCGATAGCCACCAACCAGCTTCCCCTTGTTGTACAAACAAACCTTGCATTATATAAGATAGTTATTTGAAATATTCTATGGGGATTTATGGATTTTACTGAAGCAAGAAAAAGTCCAGTAATTTTGATAAGTACACTTGAATAGAGGTATATTTTCCAGGGGTGATTTAAAGTTGCTGTTTCAATCATTACTGATTCACGATTCCATTCCATTATTATCATTTTTTTTTAAAATTTTCCCAATTTTTATTCAATACCAGATTCATTATTCCAGTTTGAGTACCAAATACAAAGTGAGACCAGGATGTCATAACTCATCATGATTGATCTGCTACGAAAAAGATACCAAGTAGACCAAACCACTTTAAAAAAGACACACTTTTCCTATATATCATTGATACTGGGCTTTGTTTGAAACTTACCATGTTTGTCGGCATTAGCTGCTGGATCCTTCCGGCTCTTCGGAATATATAAACCGCATATGGTCGTAGTGTTGTGTAAGAGTGCAGCATGTAGTGCCATGGCAGGTTACTGACCAGAGATGCACTGATGAATATCTGGCAACAATGGACACAGTGCATCAAAACTCAATGCTGCCATTAAGGGTTTATCAGGCTTGAAAATATCTTGTCAGGCCAGTGGTGAGTTCAGAGATAATGCTGTATTTATTGCCCTAGAGTAAGCTGGCTTGTAGTTTTGTTTGATTCAGGATGTCAAATGCAGTTAGGTCAGATTTCCCTTTCATAAGGACATCTTTGTTCACGCTTCCTGACATGGAAAGATATCAGAAGACTTAATAACAATCTTAATAGCCTCCTTGAAATACCCTAACCCCCCAGTCTTAAGAAAATGGTCAGGGGGGCATTGCAAGGACTTTGATCTATCAATGATTGATACATCAAAGCATTCACACCCAATGGATTGACAGAAATCGGTGCCAATTGAGTGGCCAATTTAAATTTAATAAAGCCACAGTCTAAAAGTGAAACCTCAAGGATCAATAACTAAAGTGAATTTGGGTTTATCGGTCGGAATCTGTCTACCTCATTACAACTAACTATATATGACATAAATGTTAATGAGGAATTAACCCAGATCATTGTGCGCACAATGGGCATTTAATCGGCATGTGTCCTTCATGCATAATTGAGCATTAAGTCAGATGCATATACCCATGGCATTGAACCTATAATTATTATTTAATATTAGCCCTAAGGTATAAAGCCTTAGACTAAGGAAACAATCTTATAGATATGTGGGTTAGATGGAACAATGGCCCTAACTACCAATGCAGGGTTGAACAAACATAACTGATTTACATCTGTTCAGTGTCCCATGTACCCTACCCTTTTCGTATCTGTAGAGAAAGTGGAGAAATTACATATTTTCTTTGAAGGCTCTCACCTCTCACCTTAGCAGTTTCCAAATACACATGATTGATTATAATATTATTCATAAAAACACTTAGCTGAAACACTTTGATAGAGAGGCAAGTGTGGGATAAAACAGTGCAATATATATTTAGATTGCAAGATTGCCTTTCTGCAAGAAAGTGATTCTGCACCACTATTTCCTCCAGACACCAATTCACCTAATACCCATATCTAGCCGACAATAACATGGAAATTGAATAACACTCACCACCTATTTCTGGTGACACCGTTCATAATTCTAACCTACTGTGAAGATGGATGGTTTGGGCCATGTTCTCCTAAATCTGGATGTGGGAGAACATATTGGAAACAGCAACTGCAATATCAGGTCACTCTGAGTGGCCCTTCCGCGTACTAGCTAGAGGTCATTGCCATCCAATTCCTCTCCCTTCTCGGTACAAACCCTCGGTCCTCAAGACATGGAGTGTTAAGTCTAATCTTTAAAAAATCGTTTACATAACCATTTCTCCTTCTATTTTCTTTTCAAATTTTCATTCTTTACAAAACCGTGTAAAATGGTCCAAATGAAATCGTTTGAAGAAAGATTTGAAGTATTGCTTTTTGTAATCTTTAAAAAATCTTTTTATTTTCTTTTAGTGAAAAGAACATATTTTGGTATTTTCTTTTGTCCAAAACCTGTTGCTCAGGGTCAAGTTAGGGCCACCTCTTGAGGTGGGGATAAGGAATTCAGAAATTTCCACATACTTTTTTAAACATATTTTTCTTCAGATTATCAACACTGAAAACCTGCAAGATCCGAAACTAGTCAGTGGTGACCACTTTAGGTCCTCAAGTTGACGATACCTAAAACTACAGCTTTAGGTAGTCAAAGTGATGACATTAGGTCGTCATCCTGACAACCTAAGTCATCAGTATGACAACTCTGTACTGTCAGTATTGTCATACTGATGACTTAGGTCATCAGGATGATGACCTAAAGTCATCATTTTGACTACCTAAAGCTGTAGTTTTAGGTATCGTCAACTGGAGGACCTAAAGTCATCACCGCTGACTAGTTTCGGATCTTTCAGGTTTTCAGTGAAAGAATTTGACTTTAAAAAGGCTATAAACATAAAAGAATTCACAACAATGAATTTCTTCATATTTTCTTTCTTTACAAAATCTTTCTAAAATCTTTTTATGGATATTCAGATAGGGTCATGTGACTCTCCCCTATGGATGGTTGGTCTATGGATTATCTTTTTGAAATCGTTGAGCAAATTTTACCTCTATAATCTTTAAAGGTGAAAAAAAAACGAAATTGCAAAGAAAAATATAGCCTTTCTCATTTGAAAAAGAAAATACAAAGAAAATCATTACATGAATATTTAATTTTTGTCATGTGATCCATGAGAGCCAATGATTGAAGGGATCCCCTCCTGACATTATGACATCATAGGGTGTTTCCCAGATCTGTTCATCAAATTGTATGTATCAGCATAGAAACAACGTAGAATTCATTCTCTGAAAATCTATTAAAGATTTTAGTATTCTAAAGAAAATCCAAAGAATGAAACAGATTTTCATTCTATATTCTTTACATGTTCATTTCCTTTAAAATATATTGAAATATACTGAAAAGAATTTAAAGGGAGAAATGGGGTTTCTTTCCAAGTTGAAAATTTTCTTTAAAAAAAGCTACCCAGATACCATTTGGCATATTCCTGGTGGTCTGATTTGAAACAGCTAGCCAGACAGTCACCATCCCAGCGAGAACCAAAACATGTGGATGAGGAATCATGTCTGAATACTAATTTGTGGTTCACTTGCTATGCCAATCATCTTTGCTTTCCCATTGAAGGTATTTACAAAACTGGCCCACCATCTTATTATTCTCCTAGAAAAAGTCCTACCCCCTTACCACCTGACTTGCATGAGCTAAGTACCCACACAACACCTCTAAGTCTTTTTTAGTGCACTTGTCTTTCCCCAGGAAGGAATTTACCAACTTCTTTGTCTGCACTACATTTTCTTCAGGAAGACGAATCGCCAACTTCTTACTATCTAGTACTAAACCTAAGTATTTACATTCTTGGCTGGGGTTCAATTGGATTGGAACACCTGACAAAATATGGTAACCTTTACAATAAATACCGCAAGGTCTACTCACCAATCTTTCACTGACTCTTGTCTCACCAAACACCTCCGGGACTGACACTGGTGAGCGATAATTGGGAACTTGTGAACTACCGCTATTCCAAATGGGAATGAATTCTTCTTCATAATGTAGCTAGCAGTATAGTATGTATCGGAACGGGACTATAACTAACTACAGGATATTACTCACTCGACATGCAGCCAATGAGAGGGCACCCTTTTGGCGGGAAATTCAAATGGGGGGTCACATGACCTACACCCCCCATGGTGTGGTGCCAAAATTGACCAATCAGAGCCCTTCCTTTTGGCGGGAAATTTAAAATGGTCACATGACCCTTACCCCCTGTAGTTTGCCGCCAAAATGGTGCCCTCTGATTGGCTGGCTGTTTCCCAGCAAATTGTGGTGACCTTTCGCCATCTTGTGTGATGCCCTCACGACCGTGGTCTTATAAAATAAAATCTGGTCATGTGCTGCTATAGCACAAGGTAACCAGGGATGATGATGGTCATGAACAAGCAGGGTCACCAGGGATGACAATGGTTATGATCACGCAGGGTCACCACAGATGACAACAGTAATAATTACACAGGGTCACCACAGATGACAACAGTTGTGATTACACAGGATCACCACAGATGACAATGGTCGTGATCATGCAGGGTCACGTCGGATGGCAAACAAATCTTTTTTTTGGGGCGGGGGGTTCTTTTATTCATCAATTTAAACATCATTGATTTTGCTGTTCATTAATTTGTGGCCCTCTCCATCCATGCTTCTGTTGTTGATGCTCCCCTAAATTACTTGTGGAAGAACCTGTTTAAAGATAAGGAAATAAAAGACATTTAATCATGAATACAGTACTATATCACAAGTTTATGAAATATGTGTATAGCTTTTATTCTATCATAAAAAATAATTCACACAAAGAGGGTGCATGGCAAGTTTTATGCAAACAACCAGCCAGTGAATATGACTGCTACCTGCTATTCTTTAAATCAGAAATTAATGTAATTAAACAAGGTGTACAAGACCTAACTGACAATATCAGTTGCTGTATGTGTCACAGTAAACTGTATATTGTACAAATTACACTAAGAATACTAGCAGCCTACTCACCTCACATCTGTTCTCCTTGGTCTCTGCCTGTCTGTTGTGAAATCTGGGAAAGCTTCTTTGTTCTCAGAAATTTGGAGGGAAATTTGAAATGGGCCAATCAGAACACAGTGAACTAGGCTGGTGGTTACTGTCGGTGATAGCTGGTCATGGTGAGTGAGACTACTGGTGACATCGTGAGGATGCGTCATGCGTCGTGAGAGATGCTATGATTTGGGTCTGACATGGTATGTGCCCCTATTATCACCCAATGCAATAATGTAATGCTCTATCACTAACTATTCTTTAATACCTATTTCCAATAGATGTAATGCACCATAAAGGTCAGAGCACATCAAATTTTCTTATTATTGTCAGACCAAGGCCTTATCAATGCCTACATACAATGTGTATTGGGCACAATGTCAACTCAGTGTTAAATCCCATGGACAAAAGAAACTATCATTTATGTCTTAAATATGAACACATAACCATAATTATAGCATTCATTATGTTCTATACATTCATGCTATTTACTAGCATATAAAGGAACTGATCCATATATAGCCTAGGATCATGTATAATAACATTTATTTTCAATGCCCCATCCATAAAGCAAAGACAGCATCAAACTATAGAGTTATCCTGACATCCTGGTGATGAATCGTCATGATGAGTTAAAACTGACAGGGGTTGGCGAAAGATCATGCAGGTTCAACTAACGACTTATGTGATATTGGTGATGATTCGCCATGATGAGTGAACCCTAACAGGGGCTGGTGAAAGGTCAAGCAGATTCAACTCACAACTTTTGTAAAATCGGTGATGAATTGCCATGATGAGTGAACCCTCATGGGGCTGGCGAAAGGTCATGCAGACTCAACTCACAACTTTTGTAAAATCAGTGATGAATTGCCATGATGAGTGAACCCTCACAGGGGCTGGCGAAAGATCACGCATGTTCAACTCACAACATTTCTAAGGCAGGTGATGAATGGTGATGATGAGTGAATACTGACAGGGGGTGGCGCAAGGTCACGCACTGCGTTATCACTGGAAAAGTGATTCACCACCCATCACCATCTATGACAGGAGATGACGACAATTTGCTGGGTTAGGTCACGTGACCTCTATTATGCAAATAAGGTCACGTGACCCTAATTTGAATGGACCAATCAGAGGTTAGCATTTTGGTGGGAAATTTGAAATTTGGTCATGTGACCTTATTAGCATAAAGAGGCGTGGTTTATTATGTAGATGAGAGTGTAACTTATAGTGAGATATTATTTTATAGAAAAAAATAGGCAAGCTGAAAGCTTGCCAAAAAAAAAAATGGGAAAAAATATTGGGGGGGCCCTTTGGGTGGGGGGGGCCTTTGGGGTATTTTTTGGGGTTTAAAAAAAAAAATTTAACCAAAAGACCTGACCCTTGAAACAGGGGCGGGTCTATTGGAAAAAACAACAAAAAAACTTATATAATAAGGTAAGGAACAACAGAAACCACATTACACATTTTCACTTTTTTTTATTTCTTGTAAATGTCATATTTTTACATACAATTTTCCATGATACGTTGCGATATACCAATATATATGTTGTGCCTCAGTTTTTATCTACTGTGTCCTCTCTTTCTACATCCGACTCTATGTGTCCAAAATGAGATCCGCAACTGGAAGTGGTGATTTAGGAAACAGTCTGACGTTGCTTTCCATCGATCTGTGCACCAATTTGATGAACTTCAACTCGTGCTCTATCAGCTTTATTTCCTTCAGGATTTCCGTCAGCAATTTTCTAACCGTCGGAGTTAGGTTCATAGCCTCCATGGCCAACAGACAGTTAAAAGAAAATCTGAAATGTTCCATGGCGACGTGATCGTCTTCTAACCATGTGTGTATGGTGACTCAACATTGGTAGCATTGAACAGCGTCCTTACTTCCGATATAAAAAAGTTTGTGGGCAGCGAGTTTCTCTGCCAAAGGCCAGTTCTTAGGCCATGTGAAATCATTGAAAGTGCTGAGTCACTTGGATAAATCGGTGAAAAGTGCGTACTTGGGCACCATTTTCTTGACACACGAGGTAGGTAGGTTGGTAGGTAGGTAACGATGGTGGTGATGCCTTTGTGTCAATTGTGACCGTACCAGTGCCGGGCAGGTTTATATAGTGGTGTTTAATCCGCTTTCCAGCTGTTTTAGACCCCCGTGGTGCACACCTCCTTCATGTAAGCTTACCTCAAACTACAAAGAGCTTTCTCCACCTTGCCTCCGTCTCCGTCTGTCTTGGTTTTCAAAGTAATGCAATATATATCTGACCACATCACCCTTCCTCATGTCATCCATCAGTACTCAAAAGAGCTCATGATGTGTACTGGTGGGTTTAGCTGCCCACTTCTTCAATACTTTGAAGGCGTGGAGAGAGAGATCTTGTTCAGGCTGTTGAGCAATGCTTGTTAGCTAATCAGAATTCACTTCTAAATACATGCCAATATCTAGCCACTCCCTGGATAGAACTTCAGACATGGACATAAAGTACCTCTCCATTAAAAGCGGGTCGGGGTTGTTGTAATCCAGGGTGTGCTCCTTAAAAAGTTCTGGGTCCCATACAACAGGTCTAGTCGACGAACACTGACGTAGGCATGGTGAAGTTGACCCCATCTGGCATGAGGCGAAGCTTTAGACCACCAAGCTTTGAACATCGCCATACACATGTCCTCCGACGTCTTGATAAGGACCATCAACTCCAGAACTTCAGAGGGAAGCTCCAAATAGATTCCCAATTTTTTCCAAGATCCAACTAACTGCCTTCCTATTTCATGAAGCGAATTGTCGTCATATCCCAAATTATTTTGGTATGGTCCCATAATACAGTGGTCATCCCGTACACTCACTACACATACGTCAAGAGAGGGAGCTGACGGGGAGGGTGGTTGAGTTTCAAGACTCATCTTGTCTGCAAAATCGTCAAAAGGGGTCAGTAGGCAGGCAGGCAGGCAGACAGTGGCGGGTGGTAGGTGCGGTAGTCGAATTGGTCAGCAGTGATATGGTCTTTCAAGAGAAATTGAGCTTCTTTATATAGGGTGATTTAATCCTATTTCCAGTTGGATACTCCCACCGTCTTGTGTAGCGACTTATCAGCGTGAGTCTTTTGGATCTGTTGACATCAAACAGTAAGACACTGTCACAAGTGTATTTAGTCGGATTACTTTTAAAATCTCATTGAACAAGTGAAAAGGTGTTGTAATAATTACCCTAAGTCTCTTTTACAGGTGTAAGGCACGGGCATTTAAGCCTATTTTCAGCTGGATACTCCCACTGTTGTGTAGCGACTTATCAGCGTGAGCCTTTGGATCTGTTGACATCAAACAGAAGGAGAAGACACTGTGACAAGTGTGAAAAGGTGTAGTGATAATTATCTTAATCCGCTTTTAACAGGTGTAAGGCATGCGCGGTCGCTCGTTAAGGTATTATGAGATTACCCTCCCCGGTGGTGTGTGTGTGAATGAGGTCAGACACTCTTTTTTTTTTTAAAGTTTTCTAATCCTTTTTAGACAAACTTTCATTTGGATCCCCCCTATGGTTTGGTTCACCTGTAGAGGGCAGGTGAAAATTAGATTTAAGGCTCTCTGTGATCATAGGGTTAAAGTTTTTTTCTAAAAGATATCAAAAGCTGACTTTGATCTGGACTACCATCCCTTTGACGATCTAAGAGTGGAGTAAAGTTTTAATCTGGATCCTCCTGTTGTTTTATTTTCCCTGTGGAGGGTTCCTTCCTTTGAGTAAGACCCTCTGTGACAATAGGATTAGAGACGTTAATTTTCCCTTTCATCTATCAAAACTGTAGTAAGAAGCTTATGTAAGTCCTGTTGGTGCTGGTGCTGGTGGTGCTGGTGCTGGTACTGCTGGTGCTGCTGTTGCAACTACTTGCGCAAACACTGATGGTTACAGTGACAAATTATTATGTGGAGACCCAGAAGGAGCTAGAAGATGAGGAGGATGAGGAGGAGGAGGAGGAGGAGGAGGAGGAGGAGGAGGAGGAGGAGGAGGAGGAGGAGGAGGAGGAGGAGGAGGAGGAGGAGGAGGCGGCAGCAGAGGAGGCGGATGATGAGGAAACAGAGGAGGAGACGATGCTTTCTCCAGCGGTGGCTCAAAGATCACCCAATCTACTCACCACCGCTATCGCAAACTCTCTATCAACCAACGGGTACTGCTATCCACCAGCGGGCACCGACATCGAGCAGAGTCAGAGCGAGTTTTTTTTAACTTCCACGACCCATGGCGTTAGGTTATCTTCTTCTAAGAAGACACGAGATAGCGACGCGGGACCTCCTCCTGTTGCTGGTTCTGCTGTTGATTCGGCTCTCACTGATGGTCCTCCTCTTTCTTCTTTGAAACTCTTTACGGGTAAAAAGAGGAGGTTTACCAAGAGTGGTAAGGACCGAGCATCCAGGAAGAAAGAATCGGTAGTGAAAAGTGAACTACCACTACCACTACCACTACCAATATTTCACCACGGTCCCAAACTGGAGTTCTTTGTTGACAGTTTGAAGCTAAGGGTCTGGATCAAGAGGGTGAAACTGTCCAAGGAACACTACAGCACCATAAAGGGTACCTCAACACCCACCATGGAAGTAAAGTTCACCCCTAGCGCACTACTCAAGCTAATAGCGTCTGTCACTGACTTTCAAGAGGAGGTACGGAAACGCGACAGAGCGGTCGCCCAAGGACGACCCAATCACAACACATGGTTCATCGTCCTGGACGAGGAAAATGAGACGTATGTAGCAGTTAGCTACTACAAGGGTAAGAACGTCATCCACGTGCGCAGGTACGAAGGCACCGAGAAAACCCAGACACAGGACGATGTTACTTTTTCCCCCAAGGGGCTAAAAGAACTAGGTGACAAAAAGGAAATTATTATTCTTGAATTTTTTAACAGCATCAGGTTAGAATGAGACTGTGTGTAGGTGTGTACATACTTTGTGTAGATACGACGTGTATATAGGTGTACAGGTAGTTAGACAGACGGAAAGAAAGTAAGATAAACAGAGACCTTGTTTCTCTTCACGTATAAGTAACTCAGTGAAAATGGTTCAATATATGTGTGAAAAGTGTTTCAAAATTTTCAAGAGGGTGTACAATTACGAGAGACACATGTTATTCCTAAATTTTGTCCTCTGTGCAGTAAAGGAAATTGCAAAAAAATCACCTGTCAACGGGAATCTCTGCATGGCCTGACTATTCCTCCCATAATACGCACTATACCGCAGGGTGAGGAAATGTTCACCCAAAATTGGCCCGCCATACAAACCGGAGTCAGGGTGCACGGGGCTCGCGTGAGCGTAACAAACTTAAGACTTCCAAATGGTGAGTTGAGTGACGCTGTAGAAACCATGCGTCAGATTCACATCCCGCAAAGATTCAGATACAAAGTGGGCTTGTCAGTAGGGTAAATATTACAACACAGGGAAAACAGAGACAAACTACGCTACTTTCAAGCCTCCCAAAACAACGGGACTCTTTTACAATCCCTCCCCACCATAACTAATTCAGAAACTTTGGAAGACTTCTCTCTCTCATGAAAAACACTATTACTTCCGAAGAAGTACAGAAACTTTGTGACTTTGACACCAAGTGGAAAGTTCTTTTTCCCACCAATGTGAACGTTTGCATTTACATGGGGCCCAGAGAATTCCCCATAGGGGGCAGGGTTACCCAATTGGGTCAACTGAAAAAAAGAGCGGGTGTGTTAGATTTTCCCGACAGGGACAAGTTATACGTCTTTCGCTGCATATCCTTTCACTTATACAAGACCGGCAAACATGCTTCGAAATTATTATGTCAGTTCGATTCCACTGCGAAACCTGAAACCTTTCCAGGCGTGATCATGAGTCACTTACCGATGTTAGAGAGTTTGTTCGATGTACAAATAGCGGTTTACACCACCCGTAAAGTGAGAGGTCAGAACCTGAAGAACCGAGTCGTCCTGATAAGACCACCTTTCAAAACTTTGACCACCCGAGGTAAAATCAACCTTCACCTGTCCGTGAAACACGGTCTACATGTGTCCCTCGTGATGGATTTCAATGAAAACGCTGGCATCTACGAATGTCCCCAGTGTAAGTCGGCCTTCACGACTAAGTTCTTACTGAAAAGACACAGGAACCAGCTTTCCGATTGCAGACAAGTGGCCTTGAAGTATGTAGGTGGGATCTACCAGAATGCGAAAATGATTTTCGAAGCGCTAGCAGATTTTTCCTCCTGACGGTTATTCGAGAATGTACCCTTACAAAATCGCCTTGGATTTCGAAGCTTTCTTCAGACCCACCCAACAACCATCGACCGGACACGTGACAGTCCTCTGTCCTCTGTCGGCTAGCGTCTGGTTTGTGAGAGAGTCTGACGCAACTTCCGACCCCTTGTTGAATTACATCAACGACACCGCCAAGGTCATCGGGGAAGAAACGCTGAAACTTTACCGACCGACGTTAGCGAAGTTAGACGAGAGGAAAGACGAAGCTCTTCGCCTAGAGGAGGTGTTGTTGAGTCCTTCTGGCAGCTTCTTCGCTCAAACTCGGGGAAAGCACCCTTTAGTCCAACTGAAGAAGAGACTTCTGAGATATCTCTGGCAAGTTCCAGTCGTAGGCTTCAACTCGGGGCGTTACAAAAACAATTTTTCACTAGAAAAAAATATTCTTGTGGATACTGAACAATTCTTGCGAATACTGAACTGTTCTTGTGGTAAATGAATGATGATAAACTCCTCAAGCCCCAACATGCATCTTTCAGTACCTGCAGGAATATTTTCTGTACCTGCAAAAATATTTCTCTACCCACAAGAATAGTTGATGTTGAGAAAAAAATAATTTTTACATGTTTTAAACTCTCAAAATTTAAGAATGCTTCTCTGTCCGCAGGAACATTCTTGTATCCACTAGAATCTTCCTGTAGCCACCGGAATCCTCCAGTACCCGCAGGAATCTTCCAGTACCTGCAGGAATCTTCCTGTACCCGCAGGAATCTTCCTGTACCCGCAGGAATTCTCCTGTACATGCAAGAATATATTTTGCATGAAAAAATCTTTTTAGTATGTCCTATTAGGGGCTCCGTACTACGCTGATTCTGTATCCCCAGGAATAGTTGCTGTATCCAAAAGAATGTTTCTGTACCCCAAAAGAAAATTATTCCTGTGCCCTCAAGTATAGTTCAGTACCCGCAAGAATTGTTCAGTATCCACAAGAATTGTTCAGTACCCACAAGAATCGTTCAGTATCCACAAGAATTGTTCAGTACCTGCAAGAATTGTTTAGTATCCGCAAGAATTGTTCAGTACCTGCAAGAATTCTTCAGTATCCGCAAGAATTCTTCAGTATCCGCAAGAATATTTTTTTCTAGCGAAATTTTTTTTTTGTACATGCAGACATTGTTCATTACCCGCAAGAATTCTTCAGTATCCGCAAGAATTCTTCAGTACCCGCAAGAATTCTTCAGTATCCGCAAGAATTCTTCAGTATTCGCAAGAATTCTTCAGTACCCGCAAGAATATTTTATCATGGGAAAATTTATTTGTGGTATGTCATTTTAGGGGTTCCGTAGATAATACCCTTTCATTTTTGTATTAATTTGATATACTACGTCCACCGGCTTACTACTGCTACTGCTACTGTACATCCTTGTGTATCGGTGTTGAAAAAAAAACAACAACAAAACAATGTGTAATTGCGATCCCATTTTCAGTTGGGAAATAATAGATGCATCAGATGTGTTGTTAAACCAAGGTGTTCATAAAGTGTTCGTTTCTTACAACTACAACTATCCCTCATTTCAAAAGGACACTTGCTCCAAAGTTGTACACCAAGATTACACCATATACAGTCTGAATTATGAGAAACAAAAGTTGAATGTACACATCTCAATGTGTAAGTTTTGTCGATATTCAACTATGTTATGTAGAGAGTGTCAACTTGAATTCCCCGATTTGTCATTATAATTGAACAAAATGAAAAATATGAAAATAACAAATAAAGTGAAAAAATATGACATTTATAAGAAATAAAAAAAATTGAAAATGTGTAATGCGGTTTCTGTTGTATTCCTTACCTTATTATGTATTTTTTTCTGTTTCAAGGGGCGGGTCTTTTGGTTAAATTTTTTTTAAACCCCAAAAAAGTTACACTCTCATCTACATAATAGACCACGCCTCTTTATGCTAATAAGGTCACGTGACCAAATTTCAAATTTCCCACCAAAATGCTAACCTCTGATTGGTCCATTCAAATTAGGGTCACGTGACCTTATTCGCATAATAGAAGTCACATGACCTAAACAGGCAGCCAATCAGAGGGCACCATTTTGGCGCAAACCACAGGGGGTAAGGTGTCACATGACCATTTTAAATTTCCCGCCAAAAGGAAGGGCTCTGATTGGTCCATTTTTGCACCACACCATGGGGGGTCTAGGTCACATGACCCCCCATTTGAATTTCCCGCCAAAAGGGAATCCTCTCATTGGCTGCATGTCAAGTGAGTAATATCCTGTAGTTAGTTATAGTCCCGTTCCAATACATACTATACTACTATAACTGAGATAAGTCCTCCTCCCGGATATTAGAACCATCAAAACATAGTTCATGTCCCGGTAGTTTGGATTCAAACCCCAAATCCATAACAGCAATTGTCGCCTCCTCGGTTCCAACGCCGCCATGATGAGTAATGACATCACCAACTTTATCCAACCTCTTGCGTCTGTCAAGATTCAAGATGGCGGCGCCCATGGAATTGTTTATTTCGGTTCGTCCAACACCTTTTGGCACTGAATTACACACAGCAACACCTGGGGTTGGAGTCCCATTGTGTAAACAACCAGAAGAAATTGAAGAATGATCCTGCATAACAGAATCAACGACCACTGGGCCGGACTTTGGGCATCCACACTCCAGAAAGGAGCTGCCGGGACCAACCTCAACCAACCCGACCATGCCCCCTTCATTGACGGGGTAGATGTTTTCCACGGAAACTTTTCTGTCACTTTCTAACCAAGAGCCACCTTTGATACTGTAACCATTCCCAGTATCTCTACCCCCGATATTGTCAATATAGGTCACCTTATCAGATATGACTGTCTGTACTACCAACAGATGTGTCTGTGCTACCAACAGACCTCACTTGGGTATCTACCATATTGTCTAGGGTAAAGGCACCCATTTTGGACGCTCCTGACCACACAAGATGTGATAATCTTTGCTCCTTGAATCTGGCACCTCTAAAGTTAGTGGATTCCAATTTCTGTTGCACTAGTGAAAATATGGTAATTGACCACTTTTATGCAAGAAGGGATTTGACAGTGCTGCCCAATATGTATTAGTAAATGAACTGTAAATATGTTTCACTCAAAAGGTCCAATTGCACCTCAAGTCAGACAGCTCATGTCAGAAGTGACCCTAGAGTCAGACAGTTTCTTTTCCTGTTAATATAGACACAATGGATAGCTGTAAATTTGAAATATGTTGTAAAATGATGTGGCATAATGCAACAGAATCCAACATATTACAATACTGTTACCCATGTACAGGGCACACCAGGATGTTTATTTTACACACCTGCAGCTGGGCAGTCTGCTTTACTTAACTGAACATGACTTCCAAAGGAGGGATGCACTACTGATAGAATTGAGGTGATGGATGATATGTTAACCTCAAGGAAGAATAAATCTTTAAGGCTCTGTCTATCATCATGATATTTTAGGATTTTCTCTGTGGCAAAATATTCATTGTAAGAGCTGATAGCACATAACAAGAAGTGTCCCAAGTAGGGTGCAATAGGTGTCCGGCTGTTGGTACTATTTTATGGTGATATAAAAATAACTCACACAATGTGAAATAAGTGATCAATTAATGTGCCTAGGGCCAGATCACTTGCAAAAAATGTACATCTTCCAATTACCAGTTGTAAGATTATTATGCACACAAAGGTTTAGGCATAAGAGTATCTGTAGTCAAACCGATTGCCCCATTCACTTGTCTTTTCCCACTGTCAGATTATAACAAAAACACCCTAAGTTTGTGCAGTTGTGAGGCATGGAATGGGGAGACTGTATTTAACATGCTGCAGTTAGTAGACAGAATGATATGTTTTCATACTCAACTCATATTATAGGTGAAATATGGATATTAATTGTGTAATTCCATCCAAAGGGTGTCTGACTTTAGGTATCTGTCCGAATCAGGGTGCCTTTACCCTATACCGCCAATAGACCTATCCTCTTCTGTCAAGATACTGAAAACTGCTAAAAGTGGTCCAGCTGCTTTTGCTAAAACCCCTCGACAGAAGGAGATATGCAGGTTGGTCAGGTTCTTAAGAACTTACTTGAACCAGAACGAAACCTTCAACACATACTCTGGACACAGCCCCGGTAAGGGCCAGGAAACAGCCTTGGATAGGTACGAAAGGCTGTTCAGCAAAGCAGAAGTTAAATCAGGCCTGCGTCATTCTGAGGATGGTTCCTCCAAGGGAGCTTCTCTCTACCAACCATACACAGGAAAGGAGACCTCCATGCATGGGGGTAAGTCTTCCATGGAGGACAGGTCTACTGACTATGGTGTGGTAAACCCCTCTGCAGACTGATACACCAAGCAAGGACCTGAGCATCGTAGGGCTCGTGAGGCTGAGCTGGACAAAGAGAAAGCCGAGAAGGCCAAGAACGACCCAGTGTTGAAGATGATGGAAAAAAATCAGAAAACCTTGAAAAAATGGTAGATGTTTTGTCTAAACCCAAACCCACTACTCAGCCTCTTACCTCATACCCTGTTTCAGATGCCCAACTGTGGGCTGACTCTTTGGTCAGAGAGGTAGAGCAGGTGTCACTGAAACTCCAAAGGAAGTTCATGCGTGATGTCACTAACACGGCATGTAGGGCTTCCCAAATACAGGTGCCCTTTTTTAAAAGATATTTCCTAAAGGATCACAATCTCATGACTCTGCATTTAAACACATACACATGAAGTAAAACATAAATAATTTATTCTATGCATACACACACAGACACACACACACACACACATATATATATATATATATATATATATATATATATATAAATAAATATATATATATATATATATATATATATATATATATAGTTCATGTTTGTTCACTATGCAGGACTAGAGTTACATATATCCTGCCTCACTGAAGGGAGAAGCCTACACATGTAGCAGACAAGGTACATTCCAGTTCAAGAACTTTATATCTTTAATAAGGGTTCATGTATTTTTTGTAAATCATACAATTTTTTATTTCTATCTGAATGATATGCATACATAAGTTTGACTCAAAAACCACAGTGTACACGACTTAATTAGATGAAAAGGAAATGTCTCTGACATTGTCATTACTGCCCACACACTAAAGGTCATAGACTCTGGGGTCCACACTTAGTGCTCAAAGTAGAAGTCATGTTGCATCACAATTTCCCACTGTTTGGGAAGTTCTCCCTCCTTGATCAGACACCATCCCGCGAGATTGTTCCTTATTATCCTTATTATCTTGACCCTGTCTGATCGGTTCTGTACAGAAGTAGGCTTTCTGCCTGGGAGGACCTTCTCTGCACGCCACAGACCTTTGTGTTGTTTGTAGTCTTTTCCCTCCTAGTCGCAAGCTTCCTTCAGAAGGTATGCTCCTGGGGCCACAGTTCTAAGGTAATTATGTAGAGCCACACTTGCCAGTACTATAATGTCCACATTTTCTGGAGCCATTTCTATTTCTTGGCGGAAAATCCTGAAGCGAGTGGCCAGGATCCCAAAGGCGTTCTCCACACACCGTTTAGACCTGCTGAGGCGGTAGTTGAATATCCTCTGCTGGGGGGTGAGTTTGGTGGAGGGATATGGCTTCATTAGTCTCTCACTCATCTCATAGTTTTTTCCCACACTCAGACTTCAGGAATTTTTCTTTATTGATTATTTTTATATGGAATGAAAGGTCTATTACCATATCGCAGACAGTATTAAAGTGATTCCTTTTATCACATTTTTTGGCAGAGATGTACTTTTTTTTGGGGGGGGGGGGTAACATCAATATAATCTAATGACACATACCTTCAAGTAGGTTTCATGCAGGGCCCTGGTGAAGAGTCGTCACACTGTCTCCTGGAGAGGAAAAACACATGATTAAAAATAATTGACTGAAATATTGTGTGAAGTTTTTCAAATTATTTCAATATAGAGCGACTCACAACTTTTTTGCCATAAATCAAAGAAAATGTATTCAGCTGAACTTGACATCAACGAGAAGGAAACATTTCACCCATTTTGTATCTTTACAGACTCAAACTTCTTACCTTGTGTCAGATGCCTGATAGTCATGCTCAGCCTCTCCTCAGCTGTGACTGCATCACGGAAAGATGTGTCCTGGTATGTGATGTACGCCTCTGGTGACATGGTGTAGTCTTCTTGAACTCAGAAATGCAACCGAGCTTGAAATATGGCCAAAAAATATGTTAATTGCAGGGAAATGTTTTTTTTAAAATTTTAGGTTTATGGTTTTTAAAGAGATGACACTTTTCACATAGGGGTCCATATAGACTCCATCTCATGATTGTGCATCTCAAATTGTATTTGAGGACATGGCCCATTCTTTTTATTGATGTGTTTCAATTTCATGAAAAAAAAAATAACAGAGGCATGAGACTAGGCCTTATGTCGACATTGACCTGTGACATGGGGATGACAATAAATGTAATGGTGAAACAGCATAAAAAATTCTCACCCTCAGAAAATCCTCTTCCAGCCTGGCAAGGGATCTTTGCATCCTTTCCTCCTTCCTCGAATGCAGATATGGGTGCATCCAATACGTGTGCAACCTCTGCACCTTGTGGTTGCGCAAGATGTAGTGGTCATCTAAGTCATCGTCCATGATAACATAGGCTGTCAGGTTCCTCAGATTCTGCAGACGTCTCTCTTCTATAGACTGCGCCTTTTTTCTTTTGCGTGACATGATGTTTCAGTAGCAAAGATTTCAAAACACCACCGACTTTCCTCTCCAAGAAAGACCCAAACAGAGGTCACATGACCACACACACAGACAGACGCATGCGTAGTGGAAGTAGTTTCAGGCGTGCGTCTTCCAAGGGTCTGCTACAGATGCACACTCACGGCCAGTGGAAGTGACTCATGCGTCTGTGTCTGTAGAAGCAGACGCATGAAGCTGAGTTATTTCTGAAGATGCATGACCAGACACACGGCTGAGACACATGCGATTGCCCCCAAAATAGATGCATCGCTGACTCATGAGCCGTGCGTTCTAGTGGATTTAACGCTTTGAAAGTTGAGGGTACCATTACCACTATAGAAGGATGGTCCTGGAGAATATGGGTGGGTAAATATTTGTGACCCAGGACTAAGGGAGCACTGCCTGGAGCTCAGCCACCACTTCCACCTGATGCTTCCTGAGGTGGGGTATCTATTTTGGTGCCAACCAACTTGGCAAACTGCTTACTCAAGTTCTGCATGGTAGTTTTATCCGCAGCACTGCGTGATGTGGTAATACCTTCCTCTGTCCCACCATCAGGCGAATTATCGTCACTAGGTAGAGTGCCTTCACCACCTCCGTCTGCACTGTCCTCACTTTCACCTGACTGGCTTCCCGCATCGCCGCCATCTTGATTTTTGCTGGTAACCCACTCACCAACTCAGTTATGACGGACATTTGGTCATGTATCATCTAACGAGACTCCTTACACTCCATTAAAAGTTCACGCATGAGAGAAGGATCTGCATTTTTACTACCTACACCATGACCAATATCTGCATTGTAGATGCCGAGGTACTGATCTGAGTCGTCCTGAATCTTGTCCTCATCAAGGTATGGATTCCATTCATCTCTCGTGGAACCAGATCCCACTCCAGTATTTCATGCCAGTATGACATAGTGACATTCTTTACCACCCTTTGTGGATGCAAATAGCCACAATCTGAACACTGTAATTTTCGTGACATTTTGTCACAATCACCGACCACCACTATAACCAAGTCTTATGCGTATAACCAAGTGTTTATTTCACCGGTTCTGCGTGTGTTGTGGCAACAGTAACCAAGGACTCACAAGGCCCCAGCAGTAGTTTATGTATATGTCTGTAGGTGGCAGGACTGGGGAGGACCAAGTTCCTCAGCCCACCTGGAGGGGAAGACTGTAGGTCCATTCAGGTTTATACCGGTATAAGGCACGCCTTATTCCCACCGAAAAGGCTTTGATTTGGATAGGGCCATCGGCTTTATATGGCAAACTCAGATACGAAGGAAGGAACATCCATGCAGCTGCAATATGGGCATCATACAAAATATAGCAAATTGATGCTGTCTTGTCATGGGAGGTGTATGTCACTCTACCCCTTTCGATGCACCATCTACCTCACGATGTAGCATCTGGAGCCTAGATATTGCCACCTACTCACTCATAAATGCCAAACGAATCTGGGCTACCAAATAAGAGCTGGGATCTATACAGTGCATTGCAAATTGCCACTCTCAGCAGACACAGTCTGTTGCAGAACTAGGCATAGAATCAATCTCCTGATATTGCCTTAAAACATGATATCATTATAACTTTACATGTCCTGTACTTCTGTATGATAATGGTAGGAAACCAGAGCCATTTCTATCCCATTCAAGCTCATTTGTATCTCTCAATGGGTCACTAGGCTGTGCATCCTGATTGTACAACCCTGTTGTGCCTTCTGTCTGTATCAGATAACACTCATTATTATAAAATACTCCATTTTACCTTACCTGACCAATATCTCCAGTACCTGTCAAAGTATATGAAATTGAAATACCTGACAGTAGTAATAATTGCTGATGATTGGTCCAATCTCAGGGAGTTGACAATCATGTGTGATTGTGATTTGGATCTGGGTGTATAGCAATGGTTTGGAGAGGAAATTGGGTAGACTGGCTGCAGTCCCCTCTACTTTAGGGAGTGATCATTATTTATCAAATTTTTTACGCCCCCCTTAATGGCAGTCAACTTTTTTGCGCCCCTCCTGCACCGGAGGCGCGGAGAGTTTTCGTGCCCCTCTTTGATCTATAGTAGCGCGCGGGCTTTTTTGCTAAAAAGAGGGTGAATTTTTTTAGCCCCCCCTCAAGAGGGGTCAAAATTTTTTTAGCCCCTCCCTTGGGAGGGGTCTGAAAATTTTACGCCCCCCCTTAAACCCACCACCCCCCCTGTTGATAAATAATGACCACTCCCTTACTTCACGACAACAGGCAGGGTAGGGAGGATGGAGGTGGGGGGGGGGTACACAGCCAAAAATAACTTTCTTATTTTAAGAAATTATTTCTCATTTTAAGTAAAATTAACTTAAAACAAGTTTGTCCACCAGGTAACAAAGTTTTACTTGAAATCTTGGTATGTCCAGCTTACTTGAATTAAGAAATACAATCTTAAGAAATAAATTCTTAAATCAAGTAATTTATTCTCAAATCAGGATTCAATTTTCTCGAATATTTCTTAAAGAAAGTAAATAATTCTCATGAAAGAGGATTATTTCAAGATAAACTTACTCATACTTTTTCCTAAAATAAGTTATATTTTCTCATTTCCTTAATTTCCTTTTTTGTAAAGTGGATATGATTTTTGTCTATAATGGAAATGTTTTAAATAGAATAGAAGGATATCAATATAGGCTACCTCAGTGAAAGAGGTTCATCAGATTACATGCAGCTCTTTGAAGCCACATTTTCATAAGTGAATAAGACCTTTTTTCATAGTCTTTGACTTAATGAAAGGCTGCGGCACATCCGGCCCTTACATTACCATATTATCTATGCAAAAGGTGTTTAGCTTCCTTTGTGCCTTGAATTCCCCTCAATCAACTATCAGACCAATGAGCCTGATACTAAATTAATTCCAAATAAGTTTCCTTCAGTTTTCACTTTATTTTACCACATCTAATGTTTTAGGACCGAGTTTAAGCTAGGAAGTTGTACTTTGTATTGCAAATAATTCACCATAACAGGTAGTGCTGGCACCTAGTGGCAGACTATGAAATTTCCTCATATTAAGAAAACAATACTTACCTGGCATGCTAGATAATATTCCTTGGACAATTTCTAACAAGATCTTTGTTCTACCCTTTTCTAGATGTAAGAAAACACTTCTAGTTTAATAAATCTCAAATCAAGAAATAAGTGTTTCTTGTTTTAAGATATAAGATAAATAATGTTACCTGGTGGACAAAACTACCAATTTTGAGAAATTTTCTTAAGAAAGATAATCTTGAAAACTTAAATCAAGAAGGCAACTCAAGATTTGTTCTAAACTTGATTTTTCTTGAAGACAAGATGACTGATGAATCTTATAACCAGAATTTTCTTCATAACTAGAAAAGATTTCTTATATCAAGTATATTTTCTTGGATGAGGAAATTATTTTTAGCTGTGTACAGTAGAAAGTACAATATAGATTCTGATACTCTCATTCCCTCATTACATCTTTCTGAATACAATTTTCTGACAATATAATTATAATAATCATTATCATATAATCAGAGACTGAAGCTAGTCTGGAAATTGGAAATTAATATGTGCCACTATACAGGAGAGCAGCAGGTTTATCTGATGCACCTGATGACTTCACGATTGACAAAATGCATCCCAGTTGTACTAGCAAAGCTCAAGAAGGATGTAACCAGATGCTCTTTGTAGCTTATTCTCTGACATACTTTGCTTATAATGTCCTCGACAAAGACCGATATATAACCTAACAGAAGGCATTTTTACAATCGTGACGTCATCAGGTGCATCAGATAAACATACATTTCTCCTGTATAGTTGCACATAATGCAATAACTATGCAAGAATCTTTTTATATGATGGAAATGATATTAAAGTACGCTATCAAAACATTGAGTAGGATCTCCCCATACTGATAACCGTGGACTAGTAGAAATGAGATTTCTAAAAACCCTTTTCACATTTTCAAATCTTCCTCACTTGAGTCTGGCTCTGCCTGAGTATCATCCCAGAATCAGGCTGAGCCTCAAATAATACTCAGTCTGGATCTAGACTCAAGTGAGTAATAATTTCTTTCAGTGTAGGTCATTGTTCCATGATCACCCCAGCAATATCTTCCTCACACTTCCTGGGTCAGAAACAAATGGGGGAAAAAACCTGACCTGCCAAGACCACGTTACTCAAATATATGTGGAACCACTTACTGGCCATATCCAAAATGACCACCAGTGCCAAATATTCCTTGGCACAATACATACTTATTTGGTAAGAGGTTCACATCTAGTTGCCAATGTTACTGTGGTCTGACATAACAACCACTGTTATGCACCCGGCAGGAGACTCCATAGCCATCCCTGTGGACCCTGCTTATGACGCTCCAGGCTCTGTGTACACAAAAAATGTAGTGGAACACTTGTAAGAGACTGCAAATGTTATCTGCTACATACTCAAATATTATCTGACTACAGTTCCTATGTGATGAAGGCTGACCAAGTATAAAAATTGTTGGACATGTGAGATGGACAGATTATTTGAAATTGTCGGTCCCTGGAAATTGGAGCCTAGCAGAAATAGACGGAGCCTTGTTTGTTCTTTTTTTTCTTTTTGTTTTCATTAAATCAAGTCTAGGTTTGATTGGCATTTGATGCCTAGGTGCATTATTTCACTGTCCATCTGTGTCTGTCTACAGTCTGTCTCTGTCTGTCTGTCTTCCTCCTTGGCTACTGTGTCATATAAATTATGTTCCCTGGGAAAAGGGGATTCTAGTCCATCAGATGTGTAGAGTAGAACATGAGGTCTATGCAGACTTACTGATATCTGGTACATACATATTGGACCATAAAATATTGTCATCTATTACAGGTGACAGTAAATAATCCTATCCTCTGTGAGACAGAATAATGGCAGACATAATTATTATTTTCCTGACTGCCTGCTCCACCAGTCAGCTGAGATTCTGCAATGGCAAGGGTTCATTAACCCTTTAAGGACTACAGGACATATCTCTTGATGTCTTCAGAAATGCCCTTCTGCATATACATTCCAGCATATATTGTATTATGTCCCATAGGGACTGCATTAGTCATATCACCTTTGGGAAGTTGGTAGTAGACAGAGTAGAAGAGTCAGAGAGAGGGGAGTCATAAATTTCTAGAATTGAAAATATTTTATGAGTGATGCACTACAGAGGGGATGTATGCAACTAATAAGTAAGAGAATGAAGAACTTGTTGCAGTGAGATGCAGAGTTATATAGATTCAAAACTAAAATGAGTTGCCTTGTAGGAGTCATTGGAAGACAACCCTTCAAGGAGCTAAACTCTGACACTGTGCTGATACTGGATCATATATACGCCAGACTACACACACTCTTGTTACTTCTTACAGACTATAGCTATTCCATTCACAAGAATAGTTCCTGTCTGTACATATGATACATGCATTCATACCAACAAATCCTGTTTCATATGTGACAGTACAAATTCAGAATTAGCATCATATAGTTCTGTAAAGTCATGAGTTTGATAGGATTATGGATATTGCACATGAGACCAAAAACTACTAAATCACAAGAAATGGAATGTTTGGGTTACCATGGCAAACAAACCTGACCTAAAATGTCATGTCTTAACTGAAATTTGAGTATTCAGGAGATGTAATGTGAAGCCCATATGAAAATAAAAGATCCGAATCACATATAATCCTTTTTATCAACTAAGCAATTTCCCTTAAATTGCATACATTGCAAATTGTCAAATAGTTCTGGGCACAAAAATGTTAATGTAGGCTTAAAAGCAGGTTGTTAATGTCTTCATGCATTATGCCTCTTTGACATAATCTCTCCTTAGTGTTGCAGTGATCTGTTGTGCAGATGCTTTAATACACAACCGGATGTCATCTGAGTAGAGTATGGACTGGTGAGTTGCTTGTCATTTGAGCTACACTTCCCCTTTTTTTTCTTTCTTTTTTTTTGCATTTTCATCTTGTTTTCTATGAATAACCCCCGGGAACACTATTTGACCTTTTATGCCAGAGGATTGCCCCCAGCATGTAAAAGATAGAGGCTATTGAGGCTTACAATGCTTAGTAAACATTGGAAAGTTCATGGATCATTGTGTCATTATGCTTTTACATTAAATATCCTTGAGCTGTATAGAATAATCAACACAAATGCATGTAAAGCTATGCCCATAATCTATAAGCTGAAGGAAGTACAGAATAGTACTATATTGTTAATGAGATGTAGCTGATGTCAGCATTAATTTCTAAAACATCTTCCTTTCTCTTCCCCTCAATTATTACCCTTCCCCTTTCCTTCTCAGTGAGCACGGAATTAAAAGAAATTTCAATGTAAAATCAAAATTTAAACTGATTGACCAGTTTCATTATGTCGGTTGGCAATGTTAGTTCCACTGTTGATGTAGAGGGAGAAGACCCCAAGGACATGGCTGAGTCCAGATTTGAAGCTTTGATAAATTTAGATGTTCTCATTTTGATGAAAGCTTGCAGGATTATGATAAACAGGACATAGGACAGAGCAGACTGCGGCAATTTTCTCATGGGAAATGGATTTACATGTGATGTATCCTTCCCTTAAACAATGTAAGAGGGATTCTAGATAAATGAACCTTTTTGCAGTTACAAATACCCAATGAATATGTGCTGCCATAAAATGTGTTCATTTCCTGCTAGGACTCCTTGGTTTCATTGTTGCCCTTTTCTAGAAAATGTTATTATTTCTGCAACAAATAGACATGGAGTGGAGTGTGTTTGCTTTGTTAAGTGTCATCTTAAGCTTTACAGATAATATGAATAAAAGTAGTACTTTTCTTATGTAGCTGAACTCAACAGGCTTTAGTATATCTGAAGATTGAAGTGGAATGCTTTATGTGCAGACTGTAATTAGCCCATTTGATATAGAAGGTGAATTGGTTCATATCAACTTATTTCTAGCTCTTAATGTCTAGTGATAACACCTTGATACCAGTGATGGTGATTCTTCTTCTATTCATACCACACATTATAACCAAGGCTGCAAACATTATAAGAGGATAAGGACATTTCAGTTATCCATTCAGTTTTAAAGTAGGAGAAATTTCTTATCTATAATGTATGTGTAGGCCAACTAGAATGGCCAGTAAGTTTGCAAATTGGAATTCAGTAATTAATTTTTTTTTATGCCAAAGGCAAAAAGGATCACTATCGATAAAAGGGTCATCTTTATCTTGCAGGTGACATACTATAGAGCAGCAATCCTTCTCAACAGCTATTATCTCAGGAAAACTCATTTGCAAAGGTCATTGCAGTGAGTTTGAACTGAAAAATGTCACTATCAGATGGCTTCAAACATTACTTCTCCCTCCAAATCCAATATCCTCAGCATATGTCAAAGCGCAAATTGAAATATTTGACAGCTTCAATCAGTGTACTCCATTGGTTTGGGGGTGAGTAGGGCCCCCTCCCCCACCACATGCCCATCCCCAACCTTTACATTATCGCCTCTTCCTCATTAGGCATAGGCCTATGTGTATGAGTATACCAGTACATTCGAAAAGAGAGTGGTCAGTCTTACATGTTCATTCTCATTGACTGCAGCAAAGGTTTCCAAATTGGCCATGTAAATTGTCGCAGTATTGCAGTAAAAAAAGACATGTACTATTCCCCCTATGTTCACAGATTCATACTGGGACATACTAACACTTTCTGAGACAGGGCTGGTTGCTACTGACCAAAACATGGAAATAACAAATTATACACAGCTAAAAATAATTTCCTTATCCAAGAAAATATACTTGATATAAGAAATCTTTTCTAGTTATGAGGAAAATTCTGGTTATAAGATTCATCAGTCATCTTGTCTTCAAGAAAAATCAAGTATAGAACAAATCTTGAGTTGCCTTCTTGATTTAAGTTTTAAGGATTATTTTTCCTAAGAAAATTTCTCAAAATTGGTAGTTTTGTCCACCAGGTAACATTATTTATCTTATATCTTAAAACGAGAAACACTTATTTCTTGATATGAGATTTATTAAACTAGAAGTGTTTTCTTATATCTAGAAAAGGGTAGAAGATCTTGTTAGAAATTGTCCAAGGAATATTATCTAGCATGCCAGGTAAGTATTGTTTTCTTAATATGAGGAAATTTCGTAGTCTGCCACTAGGTGCCAGCACTACCTGTTATGGTGAATTATTTGCAATACAAAGTACAACTTCCTAGCTTAAACTCGGTCCTAAAACATTAGATGTGGTAAAATAAGGTGAAAACTGAAGGAAACTTATTTAGAACTAATTTAGTATCAGGCTCATTGGTCTGATAGTTGATTGATGGGAATTCAAGGCACAAAGGAAGCTAAACACCTTTTGCATAGATAATATGATAATGTAAGGGCCGGATGTGCCACAGCCTTTCATTAAGTGAAAGACTTTGAATAAAGGTCTTATTCACTTATGAAAATGTGGCTTCAAAGAGCTGCATGTAATCTGATGAACCTCTTTCTTTGAGGTAGCCTATATTGATATCCTTCTATTCTATTTAAAACATTTCCATAATAGACAAAAATCATATCCACTTTACAAAAAAGGAAATTAAGGAAATGAGAAAATATAACTTATTTTAAGAAAAAGTATGAGTAAGTTTAATTTGAAATAATCCTCTTTCATGAGAATTATTTACTTTCTTTAAGAAATATTCGAGAAAATTGAATCCTGATTTGAGAATAAATTACTTGATTTAAGAATTTATTTCTTAAGATTGTATTTCTTAATTCAAGTAAGCTGGACATACCAAGATTTCAAGTAAAATTTTGATACCTGGTGGACAAACTTGTTTTAAGTTAATTTTACTTAAAATGAGAAATAATTTCTTAAAATAAGAAACTTATTTTTGGCTGTGTAATTGTGTAAGACATGATAGAGCATGGGGTGCACCTCCCAAAGTATTAGGCAATGGAGAGAACAATATGGGAAGAGGGCTTTGTGTATATTTAAAAGAAGGTATTAAAATTAATATTCTGAGTTTACATTCAAGGGATTAAATGAGAGTTCTAATGACATTGAATGCCAGGTGGTCGCCATACAAAACCAGTTTATAAAAGATTTTGTGATAATTAATGTATATCGGCCACCTGATGGTGATGTAGATGATTTCTGTAAAATATTAGGGGAGCTAGTTGATCGAATTCAAAATACAAGGCGGCTAGAGATATATATCATGGGTGACATGAACATAAATATCCTAGTAAAAACTGATGAGAAAAGGTTACTTATGGCTATTATGCAAAGCTTAGGGACCAAACTCTGGATTCATGAACCCACCAGATACCCCCTACAAGGCCCCCCCCCATGTTTAGATCTTATTTTTACAAATTCTAATGATGTAATGGCGGCAGGGGTATCTGATGAAAATATTTCAAATCATGAATTGATCTATCTCATTCGTAAAAAGGTTCATATCAAAAGGCCTATTGTGTCCTTCAGAGGCAGGACATATAGGAATTACGATGAGAATGCCTTTATAGAATACCTACAGCTCACAAATTGGTCTATAATAGAGCACTCAGACGACCCCACTGAATGCTGGGAGTATTTCATAGACTGGGTAAGAAATTTTCTCGATCTACACTGCCCTTTAAAAAACATAAAAATTAGGAAAAAAAGATATGAGTGGATAACTCATGATATGTTAGAGCGCCTTATTGAAAAGGATGGGTTAAGTAAACTTGCAAAAAAAAATAAAACCCCCGAAGACTGGAAACGGTCTACCAGAGCTCATAATGATGTGAATAAGGAAATATCTTTGGCAAAACAGGAATTTACTAAAGGGGAATGTGAGGCACATAGGAAAGATAGTAAGATGTTTTGGGCTGTATTACAAAATGTAATTGGTAAAACAAAGAAAAAACAAGATATTAGGTTGAGGGCTTTTGAAAATACCCCGAATTATATCAATGATTTTTTTGGAAACATTGGTACTAAGTTAGCAACTACAATGAATGCCCCTTGGTTTTATAATGGTCCAACATGTGATTCTAAATTGGAAAATATCCAGATATCAATGGTTGACTTAATGAGGTACATCAAAGATATCAATATATCCAAACCATCAGACATTGAAAATATACGAACTAGAATTCTTTCAAAACTGTACCAAAACAGATCCTAACAATTATGTGGAAAAAAATAGCCACTAGTATCATACCACCGGATTGAAAAAGTGGAACAGTCACAACACTACCCAAGGGGGTGATGCTACTCTTATCACAAATTACAGGCCTATTACAGTTCTTCCTAGACTGGTCACAAATCATAGAAAGTGTGCATATGGGGCCCTGCATGTCATTCGCCCAGACATGTGCCCAGAAAAAGAATTCTTATAAGTTTGCTTCTTTTACAATAGCAAGGACACATATGACATAAATGATAATGTGATTTTCTTAATCTACAGGTCAAAATAATCTGGACCTGAGATTTTCATGGAGGTATGAAGATTGTTTCTGTAGGAAATTAAGCCCTGAACATGGCTTGTAACTCAAATGTCATTCTCCCAGACACAATTTTGCCCAGACAATTTTGGTCATTTTGGGCACATTTTATCCCCCTGGAGCTCAAAATATGCATATGGGACCATCAAAACCCATATGTAACTTGAAGATCTCATCCAGCCTGACACTTTGAGCCAAGGAAATAGAGGGGGAAACTAAAATTCAAAGAGTAGGGGCTGGAATACCTCCAAATTCATCATATGCAAACCTTCTATGATTTTCGACCATCTCCCCTCAAAAATAATAGCAGTGTTTGTGGATATGAAAAAAGCTTTTGATATGGTTAATCATATAATTGTTTTGGAAAAACTGAAAAAGTTAGGTATTTCTGGCAAAATTGCAAATGGTTTAATCTCAAATACTGTCCCTGTGTCTTGTGGAGTGCCCCAAGGGTCTGTCCTGGGACCTCTGCTTTTCATTGTATATATGAATGATCTTGTGAATGAGTTTAAAAATGCCAATGTGTACATGTATGTTGATGACACAGTGAAGGACAGTAGAGAGGGCTGAATTAATCCTCCAGCCTGAACTACAGATTTTTTTCAAATGGTGTAAAGCCAATAAACTCTCCGTCAATGTTAGGAAAACAAAAACAATGATTTTTCAATGCAAGAAAAGCAAGGAATTTGACAAACAAACTACTCTCAGTCTTAACAATACAGTATTTTTACAAGAACCGAATTATAAATACCTTGGTATTATTCTGGACAAGGAATTAAATTATACAGCTCACATTAACAATTTGATTAAAAATATTGCATTCAGATCCTACCAACTAAGACAAAGAGTAGTTTTTCTCCCCAGGATGTTCTATTGCTTATATACAAAACATATGTCTTACCCCTTTTCGACCAAGGCCATGTTCTGTATACCAATGGCAACAAAACATGATGGTTGGAATTACAAGGTCTACAAAATAGGTGCATAAAGTCGTGTTTGAAATTACCAATTCTGACTTCTACATTAGATATGCATAAAAGAGCAAACATCCCTTACTTAAAATATAAAAGAGAGGCACATCTGCGCAATTACTCCTTCAAAATGACCATGAATGAAAACAATGTTGTAATACCCAGAAGGGTAACATGCACTAGTATGCAGCCTCTTCTAAAGTCCCTTTAGCTCGTTATGTCAGTTATGAAAAATCTCTGGAATATGCATCAGCTTTCTATTGGAACCATTTGCCAGAAGAAATTACAGCTATAGAAGAACAAGCAGAATTTAAAAAAAAACATACTAAGTCTGACCTTTTGACAGCTATTAGGGAATAGTCCTGATTAACTTAGTATATATGTACTTATCCTGGTTGTTATTCCTACTGCCACTTCTATTGTGGTTTCTTTATTCATTTGATGTATATATCTTGTAAAAGTATGATCTATCTGCAATGCCGAGGCCCAAAGAGTATACTCTTAAATCAGTTATAATGAATTGTGATTGTCCTATAAAAGTTCAACCAATATGTCAACTCATGTATAAACAAAGTGAAAGTATGTTATAAAATAATATACAACATGTTCAGGCACCGATACCTGTGCAAACTAAAGCCTGCACGTTTTTATTGTGTTATTTTATATTTCATACCCAAATTATGCTATGTAAATGTTGACTATTGCTGACACAATAAAAGAATCATACCTCAATGCTACTTTTTCCCTTTTCTTTTTTTTTCATTTTACCGTTTATGAAGTGTGTATGAACTTACTAGAAAGCATGTTTCATGGTGGGGAAACGCTCAGCTCTTTTTTATACCGTGTCCCGGACCATAAATCAGAGTGATCTAGGGTCCCTGAGTGGTCACAGGTCTGCCTTGTAAGAGGTTCTTTCTGCATTACCAAAGTTCGTGTATTCTGATATAACAATCACTGTTAAGGCTCAGAGAGGGGTATAATGATCATCCCCGCAGGGCCTAGATGAGACCAATAGTAATACAAGGAATGCCATGTGCTTCAAAAACAGGCAGAATAACACTTGGCGTGCCGGAAATGTCAGTTACTACAGTGTCCCTGCTTGTACAAAATGTCGTCTGCCCTGAAACAATATTTGTTAAATGTCGGTTGTCATCCTCACTCCTGGCAGAAATGTGAGAGCACCAGATTATTTCCTAAGAAGTGCTAATCCAGAGGAATGAGAACTTGAAAGGCAAAAGGGCAGGCCTCGGGTTATTCATAATGTCAGTATTATTTTACGCTTGATTGAAATACTGTTGCTGGGAGTTTGGGAGATATGGGAACTGTATAACCATTCTTTCATTTGGGAGTGAGAGCTGAACTACAACTAAAGGATGCCTCGATTATGAATGCACATCGATGCCCAGCTATCATTTACCAAGTCCATTTGATGTAAGTAGTATATCGCGTAGGGGATTAGTTCCAGGGAGGCCACTGAGTGGTGCTCACTTCTATATTTCTTGAATATACTGTTATAATATAAGTTAACAACAGTTGATACACGCACCGTGAGGGTCATAAATGAGAGCCCCTGAGGGAGATTCATAAGGTCAGTCATGATGTGCAATATAGGTTCTGAGATATGGCGATAAAGGGTGTGCTTTTAAAAGATTCTCTTTTCCCTTTCTCTCTTCCTTATTCAATAAATTTGATTCGGACACTACTAGAGTCATGCCCTGGCCTTCTCTGACTGGGAATCCCTAACTTGCTTACAAATTGATTGTTTGTTGGCAAATCTGAAGGTAAATGCCAATATCCTCCATCCCTTTAATCTCCTCTCCAACCCTCCTCATAATTTACAAAAGGCCTCAACAGCCTCGCACGCACAGATGCCTGTGTAGTGGTAGCTCCAGGCCGAGTAGCCTAGCACGCACAGATGCCCATATCCACATGCACATGGATCTCTGGCAGCCACAGGGCGCATCGATTTGTGCCCAACGTGTCAAACTGAGAACTTTCTGTAAGATCTGGTCTTTCTTGTTCACACTAGAAGAGTCCAGCTGTGCTCTCCATATGACTAGGGTAACAGAAAAGAGTCAAACTTTAAGTAACTAGCCCTGATTCTACTTGGAGCAGACTCAATCCTAGATGGCCATTTACCAAAGCACATTTAACCTGCAGAGCCAAAGGCAGTACACTGATGCTTTTTGTGAATGTACCAATGCTGTAGTAAATGCATTGAACTGTCTCACTTGCCTGGTAAGAATGGCATCTATGGTAGATCTATAGTTAGCACCATTCTGAAAAGAACGTCACCTTGACCACACAAATGCCAACTCTGCCATCGGTGTCAATAAGACCTCTTTACTTCTCTGCCATCGCCGCAGGCACTCTTACAAAGTGCATGCCACAACAGGCAGTGTTAGGCTCCCCTCGTCAGTTCCAGACATCACGCCCAGGTGGCAGGAGCAGAGTTCCAGCCTCAGTTCGCTGGTTCTGCACGCGTGTTGCTGCTGGCTGACAGTAGACAGTACACAGCGCTGGGTACACACCAGTACCAGCGCACAGACCACGTGGTGGTTGCTGGGGAGGCTGGAGGAGGCCTTAAGCTGCAGGAGGAGGCTCACTTGGGCCCAGGTGTAGGCAGCAGGCACCCTGGAGCAGTGACAGAACCAGGTGAAGCTCACCGACACCAGCAGCCACCACCACCATCCTGTGCTGGAGGAGGAGGAGGCGTGTAGTGTTTGAACAGTAACAACATCAGCTGGAGGAGACATGAGGGCCCACGTGTGGTTTACTTTATCTGCACTACTCGGTCTTAGCTTGGCAGCTACTGCTCTAGCCAACGAGAAGGTGAGTGCAACTGGCAGTGATATGGATTATGCCTGTCATGTGATAATATAAATGTGAGGTTCAGATGCAGGCCAATACCTATTGGGCTTGTATTCCAAGATATGCCTTAATGTATTTGATACCATTTTCGTCTTTGTATAGGCAGTCTTCTTTGGACAAATAAACACTTTTCTGTCCCACCTTTCTAACTTTTTGCCTAAACAATCTTGCTAAACACTTTTCACAAAGTGTTTAGATTCTAAAGTGTTCAGTTTTCAAAATAAGTCTTTACAATCTTAACACATTATTAATAAGTGTTTAAAATCTAAACACATAGGAATCTGTTTAGGTTAAATGTGTTTAATATGTAAACACTTATGCAATGCGTTTAGAAAACTGGGACAAATAAGTGTTTGCAATCTAAACACTATTTTTACAGTGTATACATGTTGGTGCATTCAGTTCTAGGTTCGAAAACTGCATGGGATACATATAAGAAAAGGGTGATTTAGTAGTCTGTGAGGTGAGGGCAAGTTATGAATCCTGCATGGCACTGAACCTCTATTCAACCAAACGTTCCTCACCCTCCCTATAACAAAGAGCTATAATATTACAGTGAATATTATGTCTACATTTTCCATAACAGATTACTGCACAGAATCCTGCGTAGACTTGATTATGACATATAGATTTAGTGTCTTTGGATTATACCTTAAAAAAGTCAAGAAAAAGTCTGTCCTTTCCAGGCTCAAATACGATAATTGATACGGTTCTTTCAAATTTGAACGCCCCGAATATGCTGTATTGGTGTTGAGCAGCAGCCAACAAGCCACAGATGGTAGTTTTGAAAATAGACTGCTGATAAATATAACATCCAGAGAGTTAAGTCAATCAAATGGGAGTGATTTAATGAAAATAATTCAAATGGTAATCAAGGGATATGGGCTCATTTGTTGAGCAGATTTATGATGTACTGAATAATTTCAATCACTCTATCTCGAATAACACTGGAGCTTTTTTGAGCTTGTGTTGTGGCTGAAATAAAATAAAATGACAATGCCTACAATATATGAGTATCCATGTCAAATGTCAACAGGTTCCTTCTCATTTTACTTTCCAAGAGTCAATAAAACAGCTGGTTTAGGGGGCTGTCCCTCCTATATGGGCTTCACAATCACCACCTGTTTGGAAAGGTGTAGTATTTACATAGAGATGCACGGAGAAGTGGATGTGAAACCAAGTGGCCGCGTATTTGGAGTTGACATGTCCTGATGATATCATAAAAAGATAGAGTTAGAGGGAGATAGAGCGACACTGAGAGATTCAAAGATATAAGAACAAAGTCAGAATGAAATGGAGCAGCGAACTGAATGATGGAGAAAGAGCACACGTTTTGATATTATTCTTTCTCCGTAAGCACAGAGGGCATACATATCAGAATTTTTCAGCTGCCTTAAGAATAATAACAGAGAGAAATGAAAGAAAGCTGTATCTCCTCAGAACCCGTGTAGCATTTAATTAAAACACCACCATCACGGCATTAGCTTGCCTTTGATAACCATAGGCTGAAATACGATCCCCTCAAAAGACACACAGCTAAAAATACACAGTTCTCAGAACACTGATTTCTTTTTTTTCAGAGCTTGAATGAGGTTTCATGCATTCATTAAAAACCTATGATGCCGTAAACCTCATTGCATGTTCGCCATGATTTGTAAATCTAGCATACAATTGTGAGCCAGCAAGCAGAAATGGGGGTTCCTGCGGGATTTAGTACCTGATTTAGCCACCAGGGGGCACCACTAAGGGCTAGATAACGGAAAATATGCATAACACTACTACCGTATTCGTTTTAATAAGCGCACATGTGCGGGAATTTAATTGTTAGATTCTCAAAACATCAATACAAAATTTATTCTCATAAGCGCACCCCCTAAAGCCTAAACATTGATGTTTTTGCCCTCAACATCGATGTTTTTTTCCCACAAATTTCACTGTATTTCCATAATTTTAGGTCTCAATAGGTGGGGTGTGTGCTTATTAGAGCATGTGCACTTATTAGAACGAATACGGTATAGGGTACTTTTTGATGGAGAATTCAATGGTTTTTTGATAAAACGTTTTATTTGGATGGAAAGGTTCCAAATTTGGCATGTTAATAGAATCTTTTGGGCCTAAATAAGCATTTTTGTTGATTTCTGTTGCCATGAAAACATGATTTTCATTCTAAATAGGAAAATTGCAATATATCACTGAGAAGCTAGTGATCTGAAATTTAAGGTTAACTTTTAGCGCAGAGCACCCTTTCTCCTTACCTCTGCACACATACTAGTGAGAGGGTCCTAGGAAACAAGGCATGAGCAGAGGAACTGTTTGATGTGACTCATGTATGAAGAACTGTGGAAATCTAGGGGCCACTGTCCAATCAGGACCAATGCATTATTTAGTCCATTGCTAAAAGAAACCCAGAAAAGGTGAGATATTGAGAATGACCCAAATTGTGAATAAGCTGGAATAACATGTTTCCAAAGCACTGAGCTCATATTGAACACCCATCATGTGGTTTGGGGTAGATGGTGCAATAACCCTGCCATCGATAGACTGCAGCGGCTATATGTCACCCTCACCCTTATACCAGTCTTTGAGACCAAGAATAAGAAGAAAAAAAAGGAAAATTGTATTCTTCGTGGCTTGATGATCATTCTTTGTTAGGTAGAAAGGGAGGGCGGATTTATAGACAGCTTTTGGTCAGAAGGCAGCAGAATATCTCCAAGTAAACCTGAAATGTTTTATTCATATTATTTTCATTTTTCATTTTTATTTTTGTCAAAATCGGACATACATGTCAAAGGTTGGCCCTCTTTCTTGAGTTCACCGGCACTTTGGTAACCTGGGTACAACAATACCTATGCCGTGCCTTGTTTGGCACAGGGAACCCTGTAATATTCTTAGACAATCATGAGATGTCTTACACGTTAGAGAATCATTTCCTCAATACGTCTGGCTAGACTGCATGAACCAATCTTTGGTTATTCAGCTCTTAGCATGCATAGTAGTGATTGCTTTCTGTGTAAGCCATTAACTTCACAGACTGCCTTAAATGTCATCACTAGCAAAGAACAACCTTCTCGACATCACCTTCAAACACCCCTTGACAGCTGATGAAAATCACCTGGAAGCTGAATTGGGCGGGTCTTGTTATGACCATTTCTTGAGTCATTAAATAGCATTCAATTTAATGATATTCCTAGATCCAACCAAAGCCAGTGGGTCCGTGAACTTCAATATTAAAGGGAGGCAGTGGCATTAGTTGTCTTTTAATGTCAATTGCCGTTGTGCTGGGCTGAGGCGTTGTATTAAGAGGCGAGGGAAAAGGTGAAATATGGCTGCCGTGGTGTCTGTTATCATTACAGACAATTGTTGCTGTGAAATTCAATTTGGAAAGGCATAATGTTAGACGTGCTGTTTTAACAAAGGCAACTGGGTGGAGCCGGCCTCCACTACAGTCTTTTAACCCTTTGTTGGTGGGTAGCGTTTCCACCAATTTCTCGGCCTCACCTGGCTAACATGATGTATGAATGCAGCCCTATAAGTCATCATTGCTGCATAGTATTCATCAAGATGGCAAATGTGCACAATACATAGAAAGAACTAAACAACCATGGTGTACAAGGTGGCTGATCCACCACGAGAGGGGTGTCTCCCTCGGGGGACACCAAGGACACCGAGGAGTTTAGTTCTCTATTTATTTTATGCTTTTGGAAGGTTTAATTAAATAATAATTAACAAAATTCGTTACCCTAGCTCTACATAGGAGCCGTGGTCTGCCATTTTGTTTGTTTACCTGCCCCCAGAACGAGGCTGCAGTACTGGATTGGCCCCAGTAGTGGATTGGCGCATGTTATGCCACTCGGGGTGTGCAGATCAGCCCTTCAACATTAATCCTATGGGAAGGAGTAATTCGCATAAAATAAATTTAAGTACGATGTTGCCTTTTAAGGGTTAATGCCTGTTGTTATACTGGCTTTACTGCTGGGTGGGGCCATCCTCCTGCCACCATCCCTACTGCCTCCTCCAGACCAAAGCTTCTACTACAGGAACTAATCCTCCAGCACAGGTCTATAACACTACATCTTTCCACCTTGACCTGCATTAGGCCCTCCTCCCCATGTAATCCTGTGCTTCAGGTCAGTCAGACTTACATAGAGAAGCCTGGCTTACGACATTGTTATTGGAGACAGTTGGGCCACTGCTTCCATGGATTTGGGTGCCTTATGCTATGTAGATCTACATGGGAATCCTGCAAATCATTTTCTGCCTACCTGTAATGGCAAAAGACCTAATAAAGTGGCCTACCTTTGGGGTTCCTATAGCAAGGTTACATGAAACATTGTTTTTGTTGTCTTGCATGGGAGGGGATAGGCCTCTTGTATGTATGGCTGTTAGGCTCCCCACAGAAATAGTTATGAGACAGCAACAGCAAGAATCTAAAAATGAAACACAAAATAAACCAAGATAATTATGACATGACAGTATAGCCAACGCCAATAGGGTGTGCTGTAAAAAGTCAAGGTGACATTGTCCTCTCCCTGTCAGATTGAATGCAAACCAATTAAGGGAGTTTCAATTCAATTAAGATCTCTATTCACCTTATATTTACCTTTTTCGTATCTACTTTCCCAATTCAGCCGAGTAGCTTAAACCATTTACCTTCCTGATTCAAAACATTTAGCTCAAACCATCGCATTGCACATCATGTACAGCAGCACCATTTAGAGGTACCGAGATATTCATAGATCGAATGAACAGTTGGCAGAAGGGATGGTGGCTCAAATGTCCTTCTCATTGTACATTAATGTACAGCAAATTGTCTCAGATATGATAGATTGATGTAAAGCAATAGGCAATCCAAGAAGGAGGACAGAATACTAACCACTGTTCACTCCTCCAACTACATAAGCAAATTGGTGAATAAAAAGTGAGGGAAACTTGAGACAAGATAAATGACTATTTACCTCAGTTAAAGGAAGATGATTAAGACTGATACAGCAGAAACATGATACTATCAATGATCATAAGTAACATAGATGAAGTCTCACCTTCAGGATAAATCACCCCCGGCATAATACAGGACGTAATGTACAGGATCACATAACTATTATTAAAGGCTTACATTAAAGCTTTACCAATTAAGGTATTTTGTCATATATTGATTCATGTGAGTCTTAGTAGGTTTTCACCATAAGGCCTATCCAATCACACCATACCTTTTATCCATTGCATCACTGTTATTTAGTGCCAGAGGCATATTAATTGCCAGAGGCAAACACCAAGTTCAATTAGAAATGAGGGATCATAATTATCAAGGTAAAGGTATTCAGGATATTGCTGAGGTACAATTGATTTCAATGCCCTTTTCATAGTAAAGATTAAATATCAAACGTGTATTTCTCCAACAGCTATAAAGATGGAGCTAAGCAGTGATTTGTCATTGTCATCTCTTATTAGGAGCATTTTCAGGACACTGCCAGCTCTGTAATGGAATCATGTTTTTGTTGCACAATTTGCAATTGCTAGTGTCGATAGATGGATAGGTAGTTTAAAATTACATCCCCTAGGCGTCAGGCATGGAATTCTCATATGTCATTCGGCAGCAAAGGAGGCATTCGCTGCTCAGCAAGGATCCAACCTTAAAATTGCAGGCGTTTCTTTGGCTTAGTGGGTGATCTGAGCTGTTAAAGATTCATCACGGTCCCACGCCTCCGGCTTCTAAATGCTGTGTGCCACTGCTCTGCTGCTCTGGGTTGCTTCTGTCTGAGCTGCTCCGAGCTGCTTGGCACTGCTCACGCCGCATAACTCTTTAGTTTGAAGTATAAGCCGTATAGTGTTTGAGCAATACAGCATGGAACCACTGATTCAAGCATATTGCTTAAAGGTCGTGCTTAAATGGCACATATATAAGCATATATTATCACCTTTAAGCGATATCTCCTGCATTGTTTAAATGTCAAAATCTCAACATTTAAGCAACTTTTTGCATACTTAAAGCTACAATTTGAGCAAATAAGTAAGCATCACGACCTATGTTCTTTTTTGGTGGGGTGAATCAATGTAGTCATGCCAAGGAATCTGAACTGGTTCATCCTCAACGCATGCCGATCCGATCCTACACAGTGGCATCAGAGGGTTCACTATAGTTTACATTGAAATATAGTAGCGTTGATACACTCCCAAACGGCTGACATGATACACCAAAACAATGCCAAAGAGTACTTTCCCAGCACCACATTGGTGCACCTGTACGATTGGGATGCGGTTTTAAGGCATCACACTTTCCCAAAAGTTAAAGGGTTATCTTAAATCATCTTAACTTTATTCCAAACACACACTGAGCAGCTCACTTACACTTCTGTTTCTTTCTGCTCATTGCAATGATTCTCAGAGCTGCTCCACGGCCAGTTTTTTTCATTCATCTAGAAGCTGCAAAGAGTCACTCCTCACTGCCACCATGACAGCTCTGCTGCACCATTGCAGCGGCTCGGTCCATTAGACAATAATCCCAGAAGCGGCACTTTCGCCTTTGGTAGGCTCCCCTGAAACCTGGCCAAGGCTTTAGCAGCCAGATTAAAAGTCTTACACTACACTCCATCATACCGTCCCCCGCCACTCAGTCAGGGCGATGCGCACGCAGCTGCAAACAGTCTCCTGGGGACAGTGCATGCACATGCGGAGACGGATGTCCATCCACTTGCGGTATGTGGCCTCAGACAGCCCCATGTGGGTCTGAATCGGTGGCAGTTGGCTTTTCAGTTAAAGCGATGTGAACATGGCCCACCATGTAAGGATTAATGGTGAAAGGGGTAGAGGTCTGCAGCAGGATCAGAATGCAGGCAACGCTCAGGAGGGTGCTGGGTGTCAGGGTAGGGTATGGCCATATCAGACCCTTTGCTTTGTCCAGCATGACCCAAAGTAGGCAGCGTATTGCGACCATTTACGATAATTCAGTTGGGATATTAAGCGAGCATCCAATACCATTCTCCAATACCGCAGGAGAAGGGGCCAAACACTGCGTAGGCAAAGACATGGACCATCCTAAGACCAAGGCTTGTATAGTCCAAAAAGGTGTAGGAAGAATATACAATATACCCTAGCTAGCTACACTTTATGCCACTCTGATTTATTTAGCCCTTTAGTAGGGGAATTATACCCTGCTTTATTTGGCAATCACGAAAAGCCCCTATGGGTTCCTGTTTAAGGACACTAATATTTCCCCATAACTTGCCCTGATCACTCCAACGTTGTAGAAAAGTAAGCAGTTAGTTGATTCTGGCCAATGTGGCCAACATTCAATGAAGCTTTAAGTTACCCAGTACATCCTCTGAGTATCAATTAGTGTCTGGACATATTGCTCATTACCCAATCAGTGAGATGCCAGTGTTGCTTCAGTTGTAAAAGATCAATGCATGAGATCACTATTCAAATGTTGACATGTCTACCTAGAAACACAATGTTGAAAAAGGTGAAGGTTGACAACATTAAAATGATAACAATATTGGATCAATATTGCCAACACAACAGGTTGATCAGCATCGGTCACAAATCAGCTACTGGGAACATTGATTAAACGTGGGTAAGAGTTTGGCACTAGTCGATTTTGGAGAAAGTAAATTACTGAATCTTGATTCAGAAAGTGCTCATTTTATGAACTTTACACAGCCCACCAAATCTCCACATCTCTGAAATTCATAATTTGGCTGAACTGGTGAGCATCTGCCAGTTATCCCTCCTGAGCATCCCTCCTGAGGTTGATGCAATGCAGACGTCCTTGCTGGTTGGGCAGGGGCCATACAGTGCGGCTGGGAAGGAATACATGAATACGTACCATAAGTAAGACGTATGGTTCAGGGAAGCATGTAATTGATATAACCTGCAAGGATTCACCAGGAGATATAGAACCCTGGAGTTTTGGTGAATTATGTCCATGTATAACTAGGGACAGGAGGACGTGTCCAAATCAGTATGGAGCTGGGCTAGGAGTATGCAATTCACAATATGGAATAATTTTCCTATTTCTCAGTCTAGGTCAGTCAGAGAGAAATTTTGTTTCTGAATATTTCTCAAAAGTAATTGCTTTTGTACAACACATACGATCTCCTTTGCTACTCTTATCCAAAATATTTTCTAGAAATGAGTACATAACTTCCTTTATCACATACAACCTGCAGGATTCCCAATTCAACAGGTTGATTTTTAATTTCAAAAACATCATGTTTTACAAGTGCTGAATGATCATTGAATAAATATCCTAGTTTCTCATAAGATTGCATTGAGTATTTTAAATCGGCCTCAACAGGAGCAAAATTGTCTTTAACCAAACCTGACGAAAGCCCTTGATGAAAATGAAGGGTCCTGGCTGAGTTGTATTAAGGACTTAATGCCTTCTTCTGGCGGGTATTTAGTACACAATAGAATTGTGGTGCCGGCCCCACTCTGAATACGGCATTGATCCCAACCTGAGATCAATAGGCCAATTTCCCTGCCCAATTACCAGGCACATTCCACCTGCCGCCAACAGTGATGAAGGACCCTTGTAAAGGAAGGCTTAAAGGAACGCTGCAAGCAGTTGTGTTTTTCAGTTAAGCTATCATCCAGGCGTGGTTGGTCATGCAGGATGAATCAAGTACCGCGCCAGTGAACTGCATTGGTAGAGCAGCCCACGCAATAAGACCCTATAAGTTACACTATCAAAGATGCGTTCCAGCCACTCCAGGGGCGAGATTTATTACATTCTATTCCATCATGCCTCCATTGTTTCCCCAATACTGTTTTGAAGATTCATAAGCTGATGAAATGATTAGAAAAAGCAGGTGTTTTCATGAATTTTCTGCAGTAGGGTCCTTTATCACTAACTGAAACGCCCTTATCAATATACAATTTCCAATGCTCCATCCCCCATTTAACACCTTTCTCATTATGACATTGTTCAGATGAGGAGTCCTTTCACTAAATTCACTAATTTCATTGGCCTAGTTTGTACCTCATTGCCACAAAATACACCATATTCAGGGTTTTCAGTTATAGGTTAGGCATAATTCTAATGTGCAGGACAGGCCTGATTCCTTTTCTAAACTGTATGAAATTGCAGGGAGGCCTCCCTGATGATTGAAATGGGCTTGGTGGAGAGATTGTTTATTTCTTAAGAATAAACCAGGAAGGTCCAGTATCCGGTGCATATTGGATCCTTTAACATTCAATAAAATGCTATGAAACCTGGAAGGCTCATAACTCTACTTCAAATCCTCCTATCCATACCCATGCTCCGGAGATCCATTACCAGTCAACAAATCCATACCAAGTGAATATCTTTATCTGTAACCTTCAACACCCGCTGGACATCCATCAGTAGTCCTCAGGCCATGACAGTATTTGTCAGTGTCCAGCCAGACCTATTGCCACTCAAGGCTGAGTGATAGAGCCATTCATATGCAAAACCAGTCTCCCCTGCCACTTCCACCTACCCTACTCTGTTGATCATCCACACCCTAGTGGGTAAGGTATATCACTAGTGCTACGATGGCCCACAAGTACTTTAAAGAGGGAGGAAACAAGAACTTACATTGGTAAAATATTTTGTAGGCAACATGGTCTGTATATTACATGAAATCCGCCCTGGAGCACATGTGTGTTAGCCTTGACCAGTTTCTAAGATATTGTTCACTTATTCAATCGTAATCTGTATTTTTGAACAATAACGTATCAAATTATCCTTCATGTTAAGTACGATTTCAAAGAATGAATTCCTTTCCTTAGAAAAGAACAGACTGTGAACGCTTTCGTTTACAACCCTGGGTACGACACACTATTACACCTCCAATACATATGAGTCCATTTCTGCAGTGTATAAAGGAGGGAATTGTGTGTTTAGGCCCCAGGAGTCACCATTGGGAGCCACTGGAACTATCACTGCCTCAACAAGTGTTGGCTGAGCATTCACCTTCCTCCAAAAGTGTCATTCCTCTTTTGTTTTTTCTCTCCTGGGCCGAAGCCCAAGTCTCATTTCCGCCCTATGCTGCTTTAGGCTCCGACACAACCAAGGCTAAAATTAGCTTAGAGAAAAAAAACAACACAAGAAGTAAGTGTAAAGGGTGCGTCATGTAGAGATGATTAAAATCATATGACCTAGAATCCATATTGAAAGTCCTATTGATAAAAAATTAATAAGAAATGTCGACCATGTGAGAAATCCATTGTCTCCATCGGCGTCTAGGGTAATCACTATTTGGCAAAGACGAGCTGGGTCAAGAAGCAACAAGCCGTTAAAGCACGTCCTCTGAATATATCTTTTCTTTTTCACCTTAACAAGAGCGGAATATGGATGAGGTGTACATGGACGCTTGGGAGGATGAAATATATCACATAGAAGATGCACTACAATGTTTGGGACTTTTGATACTTATTCCTTCTATGTGTGCCAGTGAATCTATCGGCTGTGTGCCGTAGGTATAGGCATTCATCACCATATAGCATATCGTAGGTGAATATTTGTGTAGAAAAGCAGTTCAAATGAATTCACTATTGGTTTCACTGTAAGATTATAAGGTGATCTCTGAAAGTATTTTAATCATTTACATTGGTGATAGGAATCTAAACTACTTAGGTACACACATGATAGGAATGTTGGAATGGGTTAGTTGTAATCATTTATCAGAGTACCTCTTTCTATATACCCTGTATACCATAACTCGTCATATAAAGAAGCAATAAATAATATTCCTTGAAGGAGGTATGTTTGAGCAAATGCCGAATATATGTTATTGATCGAATCATACATTCATTCTTTCAACTTTATGTAATTCTCCACTTGTATCAGACCACATCGATGGCATCTATGGATGATGTCCTTTATCAATTCACCTCATGAAGACACTATGCGGGAACGCCCAGTTCTCATATCCACTACAGGTATACAAGGTATACATTTAGTGGGTGTGGCACAAACAGTTGTGCCATGTTTGCACGACTAACCAGGTATGGACTGTCAGCATGTCAGCTTAAGTTTCAATTATCTCTGGATCTCTTTCAGCTTTTGACACAGGTAGATTCAAAACCGATGATATTTAGCAGAATTATAGTTATAGAGATTACATTTTGACATAGACGCATGACGGCCAGACTGTTGTTATTGTCAATGGAATTTTTATCTTGAGATATGGATTTTATTGGCTATTAGTTGGGACCATATTACTGAGGGCAATTTCAACTTGACATAGTAAAATGTATTACCATAAATTGACAACTTCTAGCTGAAAAGCAGACGTTTGGGCAATAGTGTGCCTTTCACAATGTTTGTGAAATTCTATGAGAATATGTAATTGTTGAAGTGTTTTGAGTGTTTTGCTAAGTGCTTGCAATTAATTAGAGGAAGTAGCCCTCCGTCTCATCTCTTGAGGGAATTGCTTCTTGCTGTTTGCCATTTGTAGAACACTACTTTTAGTGGAATGTAGTTACAGTGTAATTGTTCTAGCCATTGTATCAGCCCCCTTAGGGACATGCTTTTAGTGCTGCAAGAACGTAGTTACAGCTACAGTAGCTAAGCCGAAAACATCTCTATAAGATCTGGAGGTTAATTCAAAAGGCTCTGCCATCGCTACCTATGAAATGTTAGTGATTTCCCTCCCTTATTCTTTACCGCTATGGTAAGGTAGGCCTGCCTTCCTTTCTGATAGCCAGCTACATTTTAGTGAGAGGTGTTAGCCTCAGCCCTGCTTCCACTATTGCAAGCAGCTAATAACTGTGCAGAGTGGCAACTTTTGTGACGAGGAATGTCCCCCCACACAGGTGCTCTTGTACTGAGGGGAAACCACTATCATTTCTCAGAATAAAATAAGGGGTGGTGTTAGTACTGGAACTGAAGTAGTGAAGGACTGCATAGTAGTTACTATTCTGGACTGGCCTAACACCACCAGAAAATTTAGTTTTGTAACACTAGGTCTTATGAGATGGTATGAGATGTGCCTACGCTAACATGTCATAGGTAGCGATGGCAGAGCCTTTTGAATCAAAGGTGTGCTAGAAGCTGCCTTCCCTTATAATCTTTCCATGTTCGTGTATTAATTACAGAGAAGGTCACATTCGATCACTCGAAACATAATGAAAAGGTATTACATGGTACACAATCTTGTACTGGAGTGACTCAGCGTCCAAAATCATGATACATCAGAAAGTGCTGCTAGGTACAAAATACCACCAATCATGGACCATTATCAAATAATACAATGGTAATTTTCTGCTAGAGTTGTAGAGGAATCTTTTTTCTCTATCCATCCTTTAGTGATGAGCCTAATACTCTCTTACACAGCGGCAATGCAGCCTATTATGCTAGGTGGCGTACCTTAAGCCTTGGTGGCCGAGATCTTCTTCCTACATCTATACCCTAAGGCCAGCTATCGACCAATGATTATCTCGGTGGAGGTCAAACAGTGTAAATCCCAGAGAGCCCCCATTTTCATATTGAGATGCAGGAGTTCACCTCAGTACAATGCCAGGGGCTTATTTCAATATCCCTGATGACAACATAGACCATATAGACTAAAATATAGCTACTATGTCGATGTTAGGGATATTGAAATAAGCCCTAGGCAGCTACCTCCATCAGCTAGTGTCAGTACTAGTGTCCCTATAGAGAGAAATGACCAGCCTCAAAGGGCTACAGGATTATGACCTTCCTTACCAAAAATACTGGAGGCGGTATTTTTGTAACATTGTCTGGTGGACGTGGGTTAGATTTCTTTTGACTGTCAGACTGGGATGATGGAAGATGTTTCCTATTGTCCTAACAGGCTTTTCTTTTGGTGCTTTTAAAATGTCATTTGTTAGAGGATCACCTCAATATGAACATGAAAACAAAGAATCCTGCCTCGCTATATATGCTGAGCAGGCCGTATAGATTGCTTTTGACCGTAGCATTCTTCCACCAGTCCGCTTGGTATCTGGGAAATTGCTACCCCAAGGTTGATATAATGTGGATTAAAATCATCAATGACTATATACCAGTATGGCATTAGGTAATGTTATTTTAACCTTGCTATGCAACTGGTCATGTACATCCTGGTTAATACCCTTACAAATATATGAATGTATTAATTCTTTAAGCCAGTGACTATGACGTATGTATATTTGCAAATATAAGTATAATCATGAATATTACTGGCAAGGATAATAGCTATACGTGACTTAGTATGTAATATTGCTGAATTTGGATAACAGTTCCATGAAGAGAGTCAACGTCAACAGAACATGTAGCAATGATCAATACTGTGTCTTCCTTGTGATATACAACCAGGATGCTTTACTTAAAGCACAACACTTGTAAGTCCCAGCAGATCAATTTGCCACGCCCAGTTGGCCCCCAAGGAAATCAATTCAATTACAGGGACAGTTTGCGGTACAATCAGCTGTATCAATGTATTGTTGTGTGGCATACCTAGTTCTATGAAGGCCTCCTACACTCACGGCTCTAGCAGTGCAAATGTTAGTCAGCTGGTCAGTGACTGCCACTTTTTATTCCGTTATTGTGTGAATCATAATTCTCCCCAAGGACAACCTAATTTATAACGATACACTGGCCATCTCTTCTATTCCAGAGTATGAGCACTATGCTCAATTGTTTGATAGAAGTGCTCCATATTTACATGGAAAACAAAGTTATTTACTAGCATGCTAAGGCGTTTCACAAAATTCCTATAAATGCAACTTCCTTTTACAGGTTCAGGACTAACCTGTTTCTTAGTACCCCCAAGGATTGGGTGATAGTCCCTGGATCATGGTGTGTACTAAGAACTTAGTGCCCTTATTCATCTTCAAAATGTTCTTCACTTTCTTGGTGTCACAGTAGTATTCCGCCCCAGTAAACCTAGGACAGCTAAATAGTCCCAACTAAAAACAGTGTTTTGCTTGGTATAATCAGTGCCAGGGGACCTTATTTTTATCGCAGATTAATAATTTTGGTACCAGAAGAAAGGTAACGATTTGGGGGGAAAAAGTTGCAAAATTTTTTTGGTCACCATGGAAACCTATTGTGTCAGAGAGGGGTCCAAGGTCACATTTGTGACTTGTCAGGGGTGCGTGTATCATGTAATTTATTCAACATGGTGGTTTCCATGGCAACTGGTGCAAAAACGGATCTGACTCCGTTATGGTTGACCATGCTAAAAAAATCAAGAATGACTTCAGCTTTAATTTAAGCCTTTATTTGTGAACGCCATCAAATTAGAACCCGATTGACGCCAGTTTTATGGTGGAAGATGGGGGGAAAATCAGAACGTCCTTGGCCCTATTAGTACCGTGACACCTTAACTGGGTGGCTGGGTGGGGTGATTTTGGCCACATTTTGGGCTCTTGTAAGGACTCAATCCAAACCGGATGATTTTTTTGTATTAAAATAGCTAAATTAAGTGTAGGAGAAGCTATTATGGTCATTTTTTCTTTGAATTTGTCTGGGATTTGCGTATAATTGACCTTTTTTCGCTCCAGATGGGGCAGTTGGGGCTACTTGGCACAGAAAGTGATTCCAGGGCTCCTCCATAAAAATTACCTTGAAAGCCTCTAGAAATGCTAATAAATAGCACAAATTATGCTTCTTCTATTCAAAACATATGGAATATTCCTTTGAAAATAGGATTTTAGTCAAACCTCAGAATTTCTAATTGTGTAGTCAAGCGTTGCTAGGGAAAATAAACAGCCATCATCCAAAAAATACCACATTTTGCACCAAATCATGCAGATTTTGGCCTAGTTTTGGGGACATTGCCCTTGTTTTGATTACTCTGATGCTTTTAGGTATTAGATGGGATCTTAGCCAGTTATACATTATTGTTGTCAATGTGTTAAGGCATCATATGAGGGTAGTTTGCCATAACAAAGTCAGATCCAATTTTTCGGTAGAGCAAGCCAAAGAAAGGTCCCTGTTTTTAACCCCTAAAATACAAAAAATTGACCCCTGAGGGACCCCTCACCCATATTTCAATAGGCTCCATGGTCATAAATATACAAATTTTCCATGTAAAAAGTTGAGATTCATGTCAGGGAGGTAAATATCTTTATTTCTGGGCAAACTATATATTGTCGGAAAAAATGACCCCACCTGTTAAGGTGTCACAGTAGTATTCCGCCCCAGTAAACCTAGGACAGCTAAATAGTCCCAACTAAAAACAGTGTTTTGCTTGGTATAATCAGTGCCAGGGGACCTTATTTTTATCGCAGATTAATAATTTTGGTACCAGAAGAAAGGTAACGATTTGGGGGGAAAAAGTTGCAAAATTTTTTTGGTCACCATGGAAACCTATTGTGTCAGAGAGGGGTCCAAGGTCACATTTGTGACTTGTCAGGGGTGCGTGTATCATGTAATTTATTCAACATGGTGGTTTCCATGGCAACTGGTGCAAAAACGGATCTGACTCCGTTATGGTTGACCATGCTAAAAAAATCAAGAATGACTTCAGCTTTAATTTAAGCCTTTATTTGTGAACGCCATCAAATTAGAACCCGATTGACGCCAGTTTTATGGTGGAAGATGGGGGGAAAATCAGAACGTCCTTGGCCCTATTAGTACCGTGACACCTCTTATCAAAATACATAATTTTGATGTCACCACAGGTAGCAAGGGTCTATATTTTACATACACACTTTTTTAAAAGAACTAAAATCAGAATATTGTCTGAGAAATTGCTATATTTACAATCCCCCCCAGTGAAAGTCTTACTATACTAAAATTGATTTGCTATTTTTTTTTGTTTAATTTGCTAAAAAATATGAACCCACAAGATTTAAGAATAGATAAATGCCTACAAACTGACGTTTTCATTTTAGTACGGTTTGACAAGGGAGTAAATGTGTCATTTATTGTAAATATAAGTACCAAATGATGGAGTGGTTTCACCACCTAAAATCAGACTGTTCTACTATGATCCTGGTGTGTCCCCACAAGATATTCCCGTCCCCAACCTGTTTTATGTGTCATCTGTTTATATACATGTCCCATAAAATATAATTCATTTCCCTTGGTTTCTTCTCTTCCAGAGCCTCGAGGAGGAGGATGAAATAAAGCGGTGGCACCACTTGGCGGACATTGCCCTAAATGACCTACAGAGGGGGCGGTGCACTGACTTGTTGAACGTATTAGTCCGCTGTAGGGAGAGGCCAGACTATCTTGCAGGTGAGGTTTTACAATTTACAATTCATTATTTATATAATGACTCACATTTTAGACTATAACATCTGGGTCTTCAGGGGGCCATATCTCAATACACTACGACTGTGGTCTTCTAGCTGTAGCAAATATCCGATATAGATATAGTGCAGACATGTGCAGTCGTAGCACCGGATGCCTCAGTGGTGGGTTGTGTCTGATGATGAATGACAAAGGGTCAATTCATCAAAAGCAGGTTGCCATTCTCTAACACAGTGGCGGATTTAGACGGGGGAGGGGGGCATGCGCCCCCTCCTGTTTGCCAATAGAGTTTATTTTCCTCTTTTAGGCCTCAAAGTTAGCTAAAAAGTGAGACTAAATAAGGGCACACCCCCGGCCTCCTTTTCAAATTTTATTTAGCGCATGTTGTCACATTAGAATCTGCCTATACCCCTCTCGCTGGGTGGAGAATACAATGTGTAAAGTTAGGCTATAATTATGTTATCCTTCTAACATTCCAGAGAAGGGCTTTGGCAAAGTCAAACGCCACGACTGGAGCAACTTGAAAGGTTACTTTGCCAATATGGCTTATGGCCGTCGCCGGTAGGACACACACCATAACACCCGATAATATGTTAATACACATTGCTCTACATCACTACCACCACCGGAGGACCAACCAGCAGAGGGCGACATGAGTAAAAACATATCGTAATTAAGGAGCAACCAATGTTAGCTCTTACCAAAAAATGTACCAAAGTGACTACTCTTATTTAGGAGACAGTTCACCCTCCTCTGATGACCTTGACCAATGCAATAGACACTGATAGAAGTCAGTACTGAAGTATGTGGAAGATTTGCAGTATCATAATGAAAGAGCACATGGAAATTATTTCCAGAGCCAATCAATGAGCATACAGCAAAAACCTTCCAACCAAATAAAATCACCCCAATCTATCAGGTATAACCCACATAAGCCTATTTGTATAGTTCTAATCACAAAAATTATAAATGACCATTAATTTATATTCGGAGTAAGAATTGACATTCCAACACACTTATAATATCAATGTAAAACCTACAAATGATAGGCTCAAGGCCTGGGCCTAAGTGCCATGAGGGCCTATCCATCACGGCCTATAGAAATGTTATAACGTTCTATGGTCAAAACATGATGCCTCTGTGATACGACAAATTATTGTTATTTGTACCTAATCCTTTCATGTACACGTAATAATACCATCCTAACATTTATATGCTATCTACACTCTCTAATAGTTGTTGAAGTGCGGACATTCTGAAATAATATAAGTTTGATTATGTTCCAGAGCAGGTTATATATTGTCTACATTTGTGGTATTTCGCACGTGTATTTTGTTGTAATAAAGTAATGATTAAAATCACATGTTGGGCTTTATCATTGCAATTAGGGTAAGAGTCTGCTGTGATTTACAGGTAGTAACTGTATAATTCATTGTCTTCTATGCCATTAAGAGTTTCAATTCTATTGTGAGTTCAATATTTTCTCTCCTACTGACTTTTAGGTGTCATGTCCCAAATCACCTGACATTTCTCCTGGAATTCCTTTCTATCAACTCTCACTTCCTGCTCAATAAAGTTACATTGCTTAAGAAAATATGAACATTCAGAATATTGCCAATGGAATTATAAAATCTAAATGTGATATTCAACATATTGATTTAGCATATCTGAAATCGGACTTGAGACAATAACTGTAGGACAATAAAGTGGCACAGTCCGATATTCTTCATTTTTCTATTTCTCTAAATGTATTCCATACAATGTCATGGTAAACCATCATACTTACCCCGCCCCCCTCACTTCACACACAGGGTTGGTGTTAATGTGGATCTTAAAAAATAGTTCCCTCCTGAAACGAGGCTCAAGTACCATGTTCGCCCATGCCTTTAAAGGAATAAAATAATGTTTGTTCATCAGTAGATATCGTGTCTTCCCAAAATAATCATGTCAAAGTTACAAAGACGTTTCTCCTCGTGTCATAAACCTATTTCGGGAACACGGCTGTCCTTATTTGCCGATACACATTTTAGTTAAATGTTCCAAAGAGGCAGGTTCTGTGCTCATTACAGATGGGAGAGGCAGTCTGCTTTGTGAACCTGACGGATATTCTCTACAGTAATCTGGTCCCTTCTCATTTGTCATGAACCAGTTCAGTTTTATAATGAGGAAGCTCCATCAGTTTGAAAGCTACATGATTGTGCTTTCAAGACTATCCTGTGCTTTGGGAAACAAGAAGTAGTTTCACTTTTGAAAATCAGATTGCATCTTATTGATAGACGAAGAAACTAATAAAATTGTATTTCCCAATCTACAAATCTACTGAGTTTGAAATAATTGATGAGACTCTGAGTAAACGACCAATGCAAGGTGTTAAAATGAAGCACATGAGATTGACATGGATCATTGAAATGTATTACTTTTGAAAACCGAAAGTTCTGTTCCCCTACAAAGGTTTGTGACCACCCTACCCTATTGAACATCAATTTCTTAATCAATACGATTGTACTCTAGGTAGAACAGTCAGTACTAGCTGGAGGACCGTCATTCATATTGTACGTTTACATAGAACATACTAGGGTACATTAACCTAAAGACGGCCACATACCTTGAGACGTCCACCAGCAGAAAATAGTCATATCATCGGGTTATTTAATGAATCAGCAGTACCAACTGGTAGATTCAATGCTCATCAACGAATTAATCATATAGATGCAGGAGTATTTTTCATTACAGATATGTTGGGTGGACGTCTCAAGGTATGTGATGCCATCTTCAGGTTAATCTACCTTATCTCTTTTTGTTTAGGCACTGGGTTCTTCACGAGAGGCATTAAAGTGATATAGCTTGAAGAAGGGGTACTTGAAATATATCTTAAACACATAAAACACCTTACTGGAGTGATTGTCTTGTAGAGGCACAAGGGGATACAGTATAGTTGTTATTTGAAAATACAAAAACTGAAGTCTGATGACAGTACAATTACCTTGGTCTTTAGCCGTAAACCTTTGAACTGCAACTTATAAATTTACCTTAACAAGAACTAGCTCCTTTGAATGTCACATCCCCTTTGTCCTTGGCCAATACAATATTGTCTTTAGATCCATCACTAATATATTATAGCAAGTTAATAATTACAGATAAAAGAGGTCTCAGATAGACAAGAGCCTCCTCCCCATTGCCCCGACCACCCACATAAGCTGTAAGATCAAATAACAGCGTACAGGTGTTGGATCTTTGTTATGTCTTTGATCTCTGCCAATGTAAACGAAACTATCGACCATTTTAGTGGCAGTATCGACTGATGGAAGGCTTGCTGATGCTTCTTGTTATACTGTACTTTTACTGAAGTGTCAGGTGGCCTCCATCAACTAAGGAAATCATTATTTTACTGGAGTTGGCATAGGGGCAAGATGAGAGGAACAGGGATGGTTCTGGCTCTGTTTTATTTTACCTTTATTCCAGGTACACGCTGGGCAGGGGAAGGCCTTTCAACAGATCACTGGCAAAGGTCGTGGAGGACAAAATGCTGATGTGACCTCACCTCACAGGTCTATACTCAGGATCCATACTTAGGATAATTCTATATAGCTATAGGCTCATGCTAATTGACAAACAGGTATAAAAGTAATACTATTATCGAGCATTTATCCATAAACATGTCTTAGCTTGTAGAAGCGGACCAGCTCTATACTGTTCAGATGGATGTAACTTACATGTAAGAAAGTGCATCTATACCGTAATGTCCTATTCAAGTGTCAGTGTCTTTAAATGCCATTGCCTCCATGCCAATTTCACAAGAGGGGCGCTTATTTCAGATAAAGTGCCTGTATTTTCACATTTAATGCCTATTTCGACAGACTCATAATCCTTGGCGTCTATTCAAAGCACATATTTGGGATATTGGTGCCTATACAGGGAGATACGGTGTCCCATGCTGATACCAAAAGCATATGTTGAGAAAGCTTGCATGGAGAAAATACAGAGGGCATGATACACTATATGATTAATTGCCTTGACGACAGATCTATGTTGCACTGCAGATCGTAGGACAAGAGCCTCTGACATTACCTTTCAATATATCATTCCGAAAACTCACATCATTTCTGGGAATCACATCTAAGTAAGAGTAATGGTAACAAATTACCAGAGGCAGAACACATTGAACCATTTTCAATTTGCATATTTTAATATGCAAGTGCAATGTGACTGTTCAAGCTTTTACCACTACTTCGAATTGATCAATGTATACATAGAATATAGATCACTTGATCGCTAATTCATTTTCCCCTCTTAATTCTTTCAAGCTACCGGTAGCATGATTGATGTAAAAGTACCGGTTTGTCATCAACTGGCCGAACCAAACCCTGCCCACATTGGTTTGAAGCAAAATATGAAGACATAGCAAATCCAATGCTCTGATGCTGGTGGGATCACAGACAAGGCCGACAACACACATTTTAGCAATGACGTTCAAGTATTTCTCTAGACTACCACGAAATTACACCTGAGGTTGTGGTATTAGAAACATTAGAAAGTTATAATACTCAATGAATGTCACCGCAACTCAGATCCATGTATTGAAGCTCATCGTAGAATTCCCAAGATATACTGGGAATATATTATTCACAATACAAATATATTATTCACTCTACAGATAGTTATACATATTGGTTCACTTTCCTCATACTGACACAAGTGCCATAACACTCACTCACTCACGCATACTGACTGTTCAATATCCCTTTAGAATGAAAAGAAGTAAAATAATTTTGCCTACCCCCCCTAGAAGGGTTGAACAAATTTGCCTTGAGATTGTCAAAATCTCAAGGGGGCAAGAAGACCGTGCTAGAACATGCCCATTTAGCCTACAGTAATGCATGGTCAAGGGGCTGAAAAAATTTATCCCCCCCCCCGTCAAACCCACCACCCTCCCTTGGGTGTCATGAAATAGAAATGGAGTAATATGTAGTGCATTCTCAACCCATACAGCCTGGAAAATACTAACATGAAATGTGCTATCAACCAGAAATCTATACATAAAGTAATACACAATATCATGATGTGCTTCTGTAGAAGTCCATGTCCTCTGGAATTCCAAGAAGAATCTTTACTATTACTGTAAGACTATGCACCTTGTATGTGCTGTCCTTGCCTCCTGTGCCTGTGTGTTGTGAAACCCAAGTTTCAAATCCTGAGAACAAAGGAACTAGGAAAAGGAGGGAAATCTGAAATGGACCAATCAGGGGCTAAGAATTCAAAGTTGACCAATCAGAATTCATGGGACTTGTAGGATAAGTCACTGTGAGTGAGTGTGCGTCACAATGTGCGAGAACTGACATCGAGTAACGCATGGTCATGCACACACCATAAAGGAAATACCAGGGTGTGGTATTGTAAGTCAGCTTGCGTCACAATGTGTGAGTAATGACACATAGTGACACATATTCACACATGTGGCAGAACCTATTGCAGAGGTCAGGGGAAAAACTTGGAGTCGAAACCGGGAATCGAACCCGCGACCCTCCAACCAGCAGGCGGAAGCTCTACCGCTGAGCTACTTCCCCGTCTGACATTCTCTACCTTCCACCTACATCTGGATCAGTATAATACACAAGGGGGGCAGCTTATACTGGCTGACCAGCCCCTGAGGGCTGGTGCAACCGGAACGGGGCAGATGGCCTACTGCCATGGACTGCCCCTAGACTCTTCCCAACCAGCTTCAACCATGGCCAACCAGCACCAAGCATTCCTCCCAACCAGATCGGTTGGGCTTTATCAAGCAGTGTGAGGCACTCCTGACTCCCCAGTAGACCTACCAGTACATAGTACTGCCAGGGTCGAAGCGTATCTGTATTATACCGTTCCAGGCACCTACACCTGGATTGGTATGACACACACATAGGAGGAGCTACCACTGGATGCCAGCCCCTGGGGGCTGGGATCTCGAGAAACGGGGCTGCTGGCCTTACGGCAGAGCTGGCCCCTACACTCCTCCCTACCGGATTCAATATAGGGTTCAGTACCTTATAGGTACCAGATATCCGGGACTAGTACTGAGTTGTGCCCAACCACCAAGTCTCCTCCCAGCACTAGCAAATTGAATCATCATTCGTGTCACACCAGCCCAGGTACCGAGTTCTTGTAGTCCCCCCTTGCAGGGCAGGACCAACTCGGTTTCTCCACCAGTGTAGAGGTCGGCGGAAAATGTCCTGGAGAAACCGGGAGTCGAACCCGGGACCCTCCAACCTGCAGGCGGAAGCTCTACCACTGAGCTACTTCCCTGTCTGACATTCTCTACCTTCCACCTACATCTGGATCGGTATAATACACAAGGGGGGCAGCTTATACCGGCTGACCAGCCCCTGAGGGCTGGTGCAACCAGAATGGGGCAGATGGCCTACCGCCATGGACTTACAGCCAGAGCTGACCCCTACACTATCATGTTTGGATTAAATGGGGCATACTGCCCCTATTATCACCCAATGCACAATCTTAATTGTCCTTATATCAAGAGTTCTTACCCATCTTTCTTGAATACATGCCACCTTCTTGATCACTGTGTATCATATTATTGATCATTTATGAAACCAAGACACACCTGTGCCTAAATACTACATGAGATGTTGATGATTTCAATTTAGTGCTCAGTCCCATAGACAAATGAAACTACCTTTGAATATGCCAAAGCCAAATTTAAATTCATGTTTTCAGGTATCATTAGGTTCCCTATATACATATCAATGCATATCACCTATAAACACATTGATTTATTAGGCAATATTAGTTGAATCAGCATTTATCAGATTTCCCCCTGTCCCAATGTAGGCACACAGAGTGAATCCATAAAAGTTCTCTCAGACCTGACACCTATGTTATCATGTGCTATCCAGTGTGACTACTGACACAGACCTACACATTCTCACGCATGTGTCACTTCATGCCTTCATAAATGCGTCAATGTGCATGGCATTGAGTGAAAATAACACCTACTGACACAGAATGACACATGCTCACATGTTGTCACCTCACACAAATATCAGTATGTGTCACTATGAGAAACTCTGTGTGACTACTGATATGGACTGGTGCCTGCTCAAACAGGTTCACCTCACACGAATGGAGAAATGCGTCACCATTAGTCAGTCAATGTGACTACTGACACAGACTGGCGCATACCACCCTGCATAATCCGGTAGGGGTATGGTATTTATATTATAATATTACACTTGTAACGTTCATGTACCCATGGGACTCCGGGTGTGATGGAGAAATCCATGGCAGGTGGCAGCACCTGCCTCCAGTTTCCAATCCGTTACACCAGGGGGCCTTTCACTTGTCCATTACACGTCACTTGATGGGTCTGAGTTTCGCGGGCATTCCCCTATATAAGGGTAGTTCCTACAGTAGTTCTCCAGTAGTGGTCCTACTGCTGCTCAGCACACTTCTACTGTTACCTACTGGTAACCGAATGCCATCCGGCATGTAGTGTCTATAGGCTGTGATCGTATGTAACCGTCTGGAGACAGTCTCAAAATGGTACAAACTCACGAACTGGTAGTACCTGAGGTACAACCGGAAGCACCACCGGATGTTCTTATGCATCCGGGGGCCATCCAGATTTTCTAAAGGACCCGGATTGTCATATGGAGCTGGTTTCCATAATGTAAATCAGTCCTCTGCACCAGATGGAAACACTGGATATACTAGTGGATCCTCTGGACCTAGTGGGAGTTACCCTCCCGTTGGTAATCCAGTATCGGGTTCTCCTGGAGTCACCTCACCCTAAATGTTTAGACAATTCATCAATGGATTGCTTGATCAGGAACATAGGACTATAGCATGTGATGCTTGGAAAAGTTATGCTTTCTTTAACAGACTTGTTCCAAGCCCTGGATCATTATGATTGGAAAAGCCAGATATTTGCCAGAAAGGTACCCCAATGGATGTCAGCAATAATAGTTCCTGAGGGGATACCCGACGATGACTTCTCAGAATCAGGTGACACTGAGGACAATGAGAACATCGGGGCAATAGGCCGAGGCAACTGCCAGTACAACCGGAACTGGGGGAGTGACTATCACCAAAACTCCTGAGACGAAGTTAGATACCAAAACCCCCAATACCTGTCCGTCTTTATCAGAGGACTTGGTTACTACTTTGGTACAGAAGATTACTGGCAATCTACGAAGGCTTAGGTTGGACAGAAACATTGTCAAATGTTTCAGGTGACAGGAAACGGGTCATTATGCTGCGGAATGCGAGACGGAAAGACCAGTGTACAGAAAGCCACAATACCGGAGTATTCCGTAGAGTGGGGACGGAACTTGCTAAGTACACAAGTTGTCCTACCTACTTGAAAGGTAGGCGGTGGTACGCAGTTGTATCAGTGAGTGGTAGATCTGCTGAGTTCTTGGTCGATGCGGGTGCTAGCCACTCCTGTATTGCCAAGCGACTCTATGATCTTTTGCCTACGGGTAATGAAACTTTCACAATGGAAGGAAATGCTCGCACGGCAGATGGTAGCATGATGCAAACGTTTGGTAGAACATGTTTGAGGTTCAGTCTACAGGAGGATAAGGGTTTTATCCTTACTCCAACTGTGGCGAATATTGCAGATGATGGTATACTTGGTCTAGATTTGCTGCATTGTATGGAACAAGGTTGGATTCCCAGAGGGGAATATTGGAAGTAAGTAGTGTAGCAAGTGTAGCACAGATGGTTAAAATCCAACCAGGTACTGCCTGTGATGTCTTATGTTGAGCAGACCGTGAATTTTCTGGAAAGCTGGAGTTGTTAAGCCTGACATACTCATGCTGTCAAGTTTTAGACTTGAATCTGCCAATGTCCTAGTAGCAAATGCTGCTTGGATGGTAGTTCCTGTATCCAATCCGGGTAACAAGACCATCTACATTCAGAGGGATACCATTTTTGGTCGGTTATCCTATCTGAAGTAGTAGAAAGCTGCAAGCATGCTTTAGCAACCAAATTCCCTTTATTACCCGAAAGGAATCCGGAATTAGATAATCTAATAGCAAAAAGTCATGTCGAAATGTATGTGCAATGTGAAGCCTTAACTGACTTGCTAGACAATAGTGCAGCACCAGGTGAAAAATTAGGACGTACTGACACAGTACTTCATACAATTGACAATGGTGAGAATGAACCTTTTAAGATTCCGTATAGGAGACTTCTTCTAGCCAAGAAAAGGGTTGCTGAGGAAGAGATAGCTAAAATGCTTGAACAGAATGTTATCACACCATCCTCTAGTCCTCGGTCTAGCCCTGTGTGCATGGTGACCAAGAAAGATGGTACCATCCGTTTTTGCATAGACTACCAAAAGTTGAATAGGATGACCAAGAAGAATTTATATCCATTGCCACTGATTGATGAGACTATAGACTCCCTTGCAGGCAATCAATGGTATTGCTCTTTAGACTTACAATCCGGGTACTGGCAAGTGGGTATAAATCCGAAAGATATGGAAAAGACGGCATTTTCCAGTCATATTGGACTATTCCAATATAATGTGATGCCGTTTGGGTTATGTAATGCACCCGTGACATTTGAAGCCATGATGGAAACTTTATTAAGTGATCTATTATGGAAGAAATGTCTGGTCTATTTGGATGATGTGATAGTCTTTGGTAAGACTTTTCGGGGGTGCTTAGAAAATTTAGGCCTGGTTCTAGAAAGAATCATGTCTAATGGTCTTAAGCTGAAGCCTAAGAAATGTGATCTCTTTATGACATCCATTAACTACTTAGGAAGAATAATCTCTAATGAAGGGATTAAAGCCGATCCGGAGAAGTTGGATGCTGTGTCAAATTGGCAAGCACTCACGAATGCTAAAGAAGTTTGATCCTTCCTTGGTTTTTGTTCCTACTATAGGGACTTTATACCAGGATAATCCAGGGTCGCCTTTCCTATACAGAGTTTGTCCCACTGGACGCCTGGAACATTTTCCCTGGGGATCCGAGAAAGATGAGGCCTTGATGCAAATAAAGGAATTGTTTGCCAGTACCCCTGTATTGAGATTTCCGACAGAGAATGATCATTATTTTCATTCTAGATACCAATGCTAGTAACAATAGCATAGGAGCTGCCTTATCCCAGGTCCATTGTGGGGTGGAAGTTCCTATTGCTTTCACTAGTAACAAGTTGAGCACAGCTCAAAGAAATTATTGTATTACCAAATGAGAGTTGTTGGCTGGGTGGTCTATACGAAGAAATTCAAGGATTTTCTGTGGGGAAGTGATTTCACTCTACGGACTGATCACTATTCTGATAATTAAATCACAGATTGGAAGATGTTATATGTCAAATGTAGCCAGACTTTGTCCATGGAGGGGAGGGATACCTCCACCGAAATGTATGGCGATGGTCTGGAGCAAGTGATTGAACTGGACCGTGTAAAGCAACTCTAAGTGCCTCCCACCCGGAAGAGAAGACCCGGGAGGCCATGGAAGGTTGTAGACCTGAATGCAGTGGTGCCCCCTGTCGTTACATCTGGCAGACAGGGGCGAATAAAAAACGTTTGGCGGGCTCAGATAAAAATAAGAGGAAAGGTTCTTCTAAGGCTAAGGAAACATTGGAAAAGGCTCTTATGGATACCAGGCCAATAAAAAAAGCCTCTAAACCTCTTCGATGCAGTCCTAGGGGCTAAGCTAAGATAGTATGATCATATTGGGCCATTTCCGATTCATCAAACCCTCTCTCAATTAGCCATTTTTGCTTTTACTGCTTGGATTCATACATTGAAAATGCCTATTCAAAATCGGTAATTGGTACTTTTTTGGTAATTAGGGCTTACACAGACAGGCCTATGCAAATATCCAGAACTTTAAAAAATAGTTTCCTACTTTCCTTTCCCAGTTGGAAAAGTAGTCTGTGTATTCCTATCATTGGAAGGGCTGCCTACCTTTTGTAAATATTTCATCATAGTAATCACTAATAAAGATGTACTACTATAAAACCTATGTACAAGACCCGTGTGCTTTTTACACAAGGATATAATGCCCTAGCCTCACCTTAAGGGATGTTCTTAAAGCCAAGGTGCACCTTACAGGAAGGAATACATTAGAATGGTATGGACCTACTCAAAATCAAGCCTCCTGTGTGGCTGTGACTACTAATGGGGCAATTAATGGGGCCATTAATATAGTGATTCATCAAGACTTTAATCCACTTTAACACTGACTAGTGTTTTGAAGGTCGCCAAAGGCCAAACAAACATTATTTTTCCACTCACTGCGAAATTGTCTACCATGTTCAATTTTTGATAGTTTAACAAAAGATGCTGACAAAGAAAATTAAGTGTTTTTAAAGGTCAGTGTAACTCTAAACCTTTTAATGTGGTAGACAAAACATTGTCTTTGATAACCTACATTGTCATTATGAATCACTTCTGTTAAAATAAAGTTGGGTAATAAGTACTTTCCATTACAGCTCAACTAAAAGACCCAATAACCCATCCAATAGAAAGATAGCATAGAGTGTGTATCCTGCTATTGCTCAAGTGAAGGGTGGAAAATCTTTACATGTCAACATGGGGCAGTAGTGATCAATTCATACTTTTAATGAATGAATATTGCCATAATGTGACCAGGAGAAGGATTTGACTGCACAGACTGCAGTCTATGGAATCATATAATCACAGGTGTTTTTGTTCCTATTTCTACAGCACAGCAGGTGTGCTACCCATGGCTTCTGGCTTTCTGTGAATGGTGGTGGGTAACCTCAGCTAACCTCTAACAATCACTGAACACCAACTCAGATAGTCCATCTTCTAAATAGAATAAGCAGATAAAATTTAGTAATGGCCGTTACTAAGTTGAACTTTCAACATATATTTCAACGAATGTGACAAAAGCAAAGGGGTAGTCAAACAAGAACACATGAGTGGTAAACAAGGATATATAGCAAGATAACTTCAGTGACAATTTCAACAAGAATTTGTATTATAACCATGTATCAATCGGAAAAAAAGGTATTAAACAATTGGGGAGTAATGACGAGTTTAGGGTCCTCAGAGGGTCGTCAGGCCTTCATGACGACCCTATATCGTCACAATGACCACCTTGGATTTGATTGTAGTCTGTGTGTATGGCATAAGAGGTCCCCACTATGCATTATCTGTCATCCATATATCATGCCCCGGGGGTGTATAGGTTCATATCTGGTCAGTTCTCATGAAAATGGAGCACATAGGCCAGGGGGAGAAAAAATCTGAAGTGCTTGGATTTCCTTTATTTCTTATGGGCTGAAAGGCAGCATATAAAGTTAGTTACTCACAAAATTATGAAAATTAGAGATTTTATGACACTTTTAGGAAGAAAACTGGTGGACCTAAGTATGGTGATGAATCTTGTATATGAACATATTAGATGGATTGCTATAGACTAAAATAATTTGCAAGAAAACTTATATAAATTGCTCATTCAGTCATAACAACATATTGGCTGGGGGTCTTCATCATTTATATCTATGATAAGTATAGATTATGGTGCAATTAATTATACCTACTCAGGGTGTTGGACCTACGTATGGTGATGTACCTATGTACGGTGATGTCTATGCATTGCAGTCATTATCTTCCCATATTCATTGATTTCTGGTATTGTAACTTTTGCATAGTATTGATCCTTAGTCAATTGAAGTATATCAACCAGTTTACATATAACATTAGCTACTTTTATCATTCTATGGCATAGGTTTCCATCATGGACCTGTGCATGGTGATGTACCTACGCATGGTGATATTTCAAGGATTTTTCCCCACATATATTAACATGTTAAGAAATAATTCACTAATCAGTGAGCACTCTTCTTTAATCAATGATGTAATGTACCTACGTACGGTGATGCTAAGGGGTACACCACATGCTTGTCAGTCCTATAGGTCATTGACAAGTGCACGCTAGAAATAATTTATATTGACATTATATTCCCCTCATTGAGCCCTAAAAACTGAGACATCTATATATCCCAAGAGGATTTTCTCCTTGATATTATACTCATTCTAATGTACCTACGTATGGTGATGCAAATGTTACACAACTACATTTTTCCTTATATATAATAAGAAAATAATCGAAAATGAGCTCTGATGGTGTCAAAAGTTTCGTTTTTCAATTCAACAATAGTCCATATGAAAAGTGATACCATGCATCTTATTGTACCTCAAATAAATCACCTAACATGATTTACTTGTATTTTTCCCAGTTGAAAACCTCTGAACTATCCACCTTTTGTCCTCTTATTGGCTTAGATTATGTCACTACATAGGCAAAAGTGGGTACCCATGGTATGATAATGTTACCAGCCATGTGAATGCATCAACAATCTAGTAGTTAGACCCCCTATTAAGTGTACATGGGCAGGCAAAGGTATGTTGAGCCTGTGCTCCATTTTCGTGAGAATTGACCATCTATGAATTGTATATATATATGTTATATAATCTAATATGAAAAGGAAAAAAATAGTCACCAGTTGACACATTTATACCTTTCAAAGAATGTCGATATTTGAGAAAGAAGGTACTTTACTCCGGTCTACACCTCTTTTATGGATTGAGTTTCTCTAACATAAAATAAATGTCTATAGGTGAGTGTCATGTAATGATACATACTGTACACGTAGACTATGACAGTGGGTTGGGAATATCCCCATTAAAGACTGATCACTGTGTGAGGGGATGATATCTAAAATAAAATCAATCATATCTGGAAGACAATCCACAGATGTCTGTAGTTCCTACACACGACGATATGCCTTTTACAGGCAGCCTAAGTGACGAGTTTAGGTCGTCACTGACGACCTACAGTGTGAGTGCTGTTTCACTGCCACCTACTGTTGCCTTCTGTCCACTACAAAGTACGTCTGTGTCAATGGACCATTCTGGGTATTATATTTATTTTCCATATTTACTAAATTCTTCGCCATATAAAACCTGAGCTCTGCCCATGACCCACACTCAACAATCTCCTGCATTCCCCAACAGGAACCAGGATGTATTACTCATGACAAACGCGCCTCCTCCATGACACTCTGTGACATAAGATACAAGGATGTAATAACATTCCAACCTTATCTACGCATACACAGTGTAACTGGAGGAAGTGCGATCCACCTGTGGTGCCATATTTGGAATGAGAGAATATTTCACAATCTCCTCTCAATACTCATCAACATGACTAACTCACAGGTGGCAATCTCTCCCTATGACATGTGTCCCTATTTCATTGAGCCACGTGTATAGAATATTTCACAACACTGTGAGCTGCTCAAGTCTTTCATATAAAAGGCAGCTTGAGCAGCTCCCAGTCATCTCTCCCAACTTACACCTTACACCTATACCTAGAACCTACGTCAGGTTGAGCTATAGGATTGGAGGCAGAGCTTAGATCTTGGCGAGTGTTATCATTGTTACCACCCTTATGAAACACTCATGTCAGTTATGCAATAAAAGGATCAACTGAACTTCCCTGGATTCCGTGTACATTCACTTCACCACATGTAACCGTCCGTTGACACGATGGTGGATGAACCCTCCAAGAATATCCCACTACCAACCTCTCATTAAACATGAGCAATAGTGAGACATCACCTAAGGAGCCAGCCTCAGAACAACGCACCTTTACATCACCTGGGCTAGACGTGCCCAACCACCCCACAAGTGATACTACACATCCCCTCCAGAGACAAACTTCATCTCCAGACGCACTGACATTGGATCCAGTTTTACCTATAGCACTGCAGGCCCGCGTATTACAACCCGTGAGTACCGGTATTGAACAATTTTCCTCTACAATAGTGGATCACAACACTGGAGCACACACCAGTACCCCAGTATCACTACATGCACCAGGATTAGACATCACCTTACCTGGTTACTCACAAGTGAATTCACCGCCACTAAGACTTTCTGGTATAACTAGCCCAACCTCTGAAGTACCTGTGGACAATACACAAAGCCACCTGTACCTCGACCCACACCTGGAGGACAGAACACCAGAGCTTCAAGCTGCCCTCCAGGACATCACCCCCCCACAACCCACAACACCTAGTGCAGCTGCATCTGCAGCACAAACTGACCCAAGTGTAACTTCACATAAACCACAGGTTTGTGAGGAGCCAGTGGTTGTAGACACAGACTCTGACGCTTCCCTAGACGCTGATTACTGGAGAGACAGAATCGGATCAGCAGTTTCTAGGTGGAGAGCAGCCTATGAAAACGGTGTAGGCAGGGTTTCCAATAACGACTCTGGACACCCGGTAGGAGACAATCCAAACTTCTCACTTAACATTAATAGACTACTGGACGAGTGGCTTGACCCTACCGTTACCCAGCCAAACCGATACCAATCCACTTCTGAGGAGGAGGACCTGTACCCCCCACCTGTGTACACACCTACACAGCCACTTAGAACCAGGTCAGTGGACTCACCACCAAGACAAGGCTCTAGATTTAGAAGGAGGGCCCAATCAAGTTCACCTCTTAGAAGAAGAACCCCCACTGGTTACAGACTACTGAGAAGTGTGGACGGAGCTACAAGCAGGTCTCACCTCGTAGCTACAACCCCGCTACTCAACAGAGGCAATAGGACGCCTTACAACTCACCTCTCCTCATCGATTCACCTGGAGAAGATACTGAAGTGATTTTTCCACGCCGACCCAACATGGCAATGCCCAGAGGTCACCCCCCTCAGTATGACCAGGAGGACATGAGAAGAAGCCTTGTCAGAGACTGTACAAGCGCTGTCAGCGAATCTCTCTCTGAGCTACTGGCCAAGCACGTGGGCACCCTATCCACTGAGATTAAAAATCAGGGGCAGGAACACTCAGACCAATTGGCCAGAGTACACCTCAGGTTAGATGACATGGAACGTTGGAAGGAGCATATGGAAAGCAACACCGCCCACAATTTCAGGCAGGCAGAGCAGAGCAATATGGAAGTTCTCAGAAGATCCGAGGATTTCACATACCAAATGACTGACCAGCTCAGCAAAAATATGGACTCAATAAGGCTTGACCTGATGAGGGCCATTCAAAGCCATTCGAACAGTGCCGACGCCACCAACTCCAACCAAGCCGCCACCGGCGCCCAGGGTAATTCAGGGCAGGTACAATCCACTCCTCCTTACCCCACGGCACCTGACTACAGTACCAGCCACAATGACATGACAGGAGCAGGTATGAGCCCACCACATGCCTTCAAAGACAATCAGTACACAGCATCACATGCACTGCACCGATCTCCTACAAATGGTGCACCAAACACCCACCAGGGGGCGACAACGTCTTGTAACACAGCGCCTAATCCAAACCAACACGGTGGCCATGTGGTTAATGGTGTTTACAGTCCCCAAGGACAAACAAGCAACCACTCTGGACTACCATATCCTCCTAGGTATGATCATATAGCACACTCCACACCGGTAGTGCACCAGGGAGGATACCATGGCGCTGAGTATACCAGATTTCCCCCTAGTAGAATTGACAGCGACAAGCTCACATCTGCCCAGCTAGGGTCATTCAACAAGCCTGAACCCTTTGACAAACCAACGCCCTACAGGTCTGCAGCAAAATTTCTGACTAAATTTAAATTCTTCATAAGGAATGTGCACGCCAAGAGGCCCGACCTACACGCAACTTGCCTGTACACCTTTCTCAAAGGAAGGGCAGCTCAGTGGTTTTTCAGCAATATAATGGACAAGCCCATCATGCAAAACAATGACGCCGTCTATGGCGCTTTCTTGGCGAGGTTTGGCACTCCCGACCTCAGCACCATCCTCAAAGGATACAGAGCCAGGAAACAAAAGCCAAATGAAACCACTGAGGACTACCTAGCAGACATGACCATGTTGTTGTCCAACAGCAGCCTAGACGAGGCCTCACAAGTGGACTACCTTGTAAATGGCCTCAGACCCGAGCTAAAAAATGTTGTTGTAGCCAAATCTCCCAAGACCTTGCTGGAAGCTGAACAATTGGCCATAAATCAAGAACTAAACCTCGAGGCCATAAAAATTGCTCAGAACAGCTCAGCAGAGTTATGTGCTGTAGGCTACAACAAGAACGACGACAGATCCAGAAAGGATAAATATCAGCGCGACCACAAGAAAGAAGACAGACTGCCCAGTAGCAATTACAACAAACAGTATGAAAATAAATTCAAAAACGGCTACAGAGGAAGGTCCAAATCTTCAGACAGATCCAATCCTAAGGACTACAGATCTAATTCCAAAAATAGATCCGACTATAAGTCCCCAGGAAGAGATAGGTCAAAAGATAGATCAGAGCAAAGATCAAGATCCTCTGATAGCAACAAAAGTTTCGTCTTCATACCAGTTGCTGGACAGCCAAACAACAATAAAAACGTCTCCTTCATGGTCCCAGCTGACTTCACTATCCCAGATAATTGGGTACAACAGTCATTAAAGAAGTCCAGAGATCCAACCCCAGGCAGGAATTACTCCAGGAGCCATTCAGGATCTCAGTCTGAGGCAGACAATGACAGCCCCAACAACACACAAGATGAATAGGGATCAGGGGAAGGCACTCAAGCACCTAGTGACCCCGACCCCAACCGGACCACGACCATCAAATTATCCAAGGACACTTCTCGAGATGCTGATGCACAAATGAATTCAGTAGACACCCAATCATCCAGTTCGGATTATACCAACTTCTTGAATACCAATGAAACTTCAGACTCCAGTGATGACGAGGACGAGTACGAGGACCAGAGCCAAAGGACCTCAATCCTGAAACTGAGGATCAAATCTGAGCAGTATGGGCAGCAAGGTAAGGCCATTTACGTTGATACAGAATTAACCAAAGGTGCAGTCTCTGTAGACATAAATAACCACTTGTATAGAGCTCTTGTTGACTCAGGCGCCTCACTTTCTTTTATTAGCCAAAAAATGGCTGACAAAATCGCGAACACACCAAATTTTAGACACGGTAGACGCGCGCGACTGACAGTTTTATTGGCTGATAAAACCCCCATCCAAGTAAATCACTCCATGACTGAGGCCAATAGGCAAGCCTTTGTCCTAAATGAAAGCGCCATAGGTCTCAATGTAGAAAATGAAGTCAAGCTGGAATTAAAGCCAGACTTCAAACCCTGCAACAGACCGTCGTATAGGATGTCCCCTCACAAAGAAATTTTTCAAAGGGAACTCCTGAAAAAACATTTAGAACAGGGGATAATAGAAGAGTGTACCAAACCCTGTGAGTGGAACTCACCCGCCTTTTTAGTACCAAAACCACAAGGTGACAGGTCAGTAGCCTCTGGTTGGAGAATTGTAGTTGACTACAGATGGGTAAATGAGAATTTAAAAACTTTCTCTTACTCATTCCCCAGAGCTGACGACCTCATGCAGCAGATAGGCAGAACGGGCGCCAAGTATTTTTCCAAATTGGATGTCTACAGCGCCTACCACCAGATTCCCCTAGCAGAAGAATCTAGGCCACTTACCACTTTCTCCGCCAATGGCACGAGATACATGGCAAAGGTTCTCCCTATGGGACTCAAAACTTCAGGCCTATCCTTCATGAATGTAATGGAGCAACTTCTCAAGAAATGCAAGTATAAAAATGCTGTAGCATATGTAGATGATGTAGCCATTTACAGCCCCACTTGGGAAAGGCACTTACAAGATCTGGACGAGGTTTTAAAACTTTTTATCAGAGGTAACATCAAACTGAAATCAGAAAAGTGCGAATTTGGAACTACCAAAATGGAATTTTTGGGTTTCAATGTAGACCAGCATGGTTTGTCACCATCCCCGGACAAAATAGGACCTGTCAAAACCTTCCCCCCACCTAAAAACATCCATGATCTTAGATGTTTCAATGGTATGGCGCAGTTTTACAAAAGGTTCATCAGAGGTTTTGCTCATGTCATGAAGCCCCTTTATGAGGCGACGAAAAGCACCTTTAAATGGACCGCTGAGTGCCAGAGAGCCTTTGAGAAAATTAAAGCTGCTATCTGTACTGAAGCTGTGCTGAAATTCCCGGACTATAATAGACCTTTTGTCATTTTTACTGACTCGAGCAACTACAGCCTAGGAGCTGTAATCACTCAAGTAGACGACCATGGTTTCTATAGACCGATTGAATTTGCAGGGAGAGGCTTGACACCTCAAGAGTCTAGGTATGGGATAACTGACAAAGAACTGTTAGGAATAGTTTTTGCAGTCAAAAAGTTCCACCATTATGTGGATGGGACTCACTTCAAAGTATACTCGGACCACACCGCCCTGGTTTCCCTTTTCAACAAAAAGGAAAACATAACCAATGGAAGGTTAGCCAGGTGGGTCGACACAGTCATGTCCTACGACTTTGAAGTCAGATACCTGCAAGGCAGAGCCAACATTGTGGCAGACTTCCTTTCCAGAAGGAAATACCCGCCCAGCTCTGATGATCCAATTCCCATCAGGTCTCAAGGTAGAATAATACTCCCTCCTAAATCAGTCAGATTCTCCGACATTACCATGACCAAAGTCTTCAAATCAACCGACCCAATTCCCAAAAGTCCAGTCCTCATGGGACCACCTAGGTCCATACTAAAAGGAGGACAGATTTGGGGTAGCACTTCTAAGAAGCCAAAGGGTGTGATCGCAAAGAAAGGTAGCTCTGAGAGAGAAGGGCTCAGCTCAAATCAAACCGTGCCCGAGCTGTGCATTCTAACTCGATCCAAAGCCAAGTTACCAGACCCAGTCACACCCCCTCAGCCCAGCAAATCAACCAGAAGTAAACAGACCCGCCCCCCTAAGGTCAAGGACACCAAGACCAAAACAAGGGGCCGACCACCAAAATCTAGGTCACCCAGAGTATCAGTGAAATTAGCTAATACCAGAAGGGCTAAGTTATCACACAAAGTGCTACCCATGGCTGAACGAGCGATAAGCCAGCTATGCAAACACCACTCCCTAACACCATCCAGGGAGACACTGATACAGGCACAGCAGGAGGATGTTTTCTCAAACTCCATGCTGTCATACATCAATAAGGGTGAATTACCAGAGGACCCAAGCCTTAGTAAACAGATACTGCTAAACCATGACCAGTTCATGATTTTAGACGAAGTTTTATTCAGGATCACCAAAACAACCTATGGAGACAGTTTGGAGCCTACACTACAAATAGTGATGCCAGAAAAATGGGCAGAATCACTAATTGAGGCCACACACTGCTCACCATTAGGAGGACACCTTGGTCCCACTAAAACGTATGCAGCAATCAGATCCAGGTATTATTGGCGTTCCATGTTCAAACATGTTTTTGACTACTGTGGCACTTGCCACACATGTCTCACAACAAAGAAAAGACTAAAACACCTGAGAACCCCAATGACCCTAAGAGACCCTGTCTTAACAGCCTACACTCACCTCACCATGGACACCATCGGTCCTTTCACACCTGCTGTGGATGGATCCTCATTTATCCATGTTGTCACAGATCATGCTACCAGGCACATCACTGTTTGGTCCACAAAGGATAACACCAGCGCCGAAGTAGCGCTAGGATTTTTCCAAAGGGTTATCTGTGTTTTTGGAACCCCATCGGTCCTAAACACAGATAACGCAAAACAGTATGTGTCAAAACATTTCACATCTTTTTGTGATAAATTCGGCATCAAACATGTGACAGGGAGTGCACATTGGTCTAAATCACAAGGTCTATGTGAGCGTCAGCATCAAACAATAGAATCTTCACTCAGAGCCTTTGTCTCCAAATCACAGAAACATTGGTCGACCTTCCTACAGGCTATAGCATTCAGCATAAACAACACTGTATGCAGCGTGTTAGGATACTCACCCAATCTTTTGGTGTTTGGAAAGCAATCACACCTCCCAACTGAGTCCTCCCTGTCATTGGTCAAACAGACTGAAGAGATCAAAGACAAGGAAAAATTGGTCACCGCCTTACTCAGCTTAAGAGATGACATCCAACTTAAGGCAGCTGAGAGCATGGTCAAACACCATAAAAAGATTTGACGCCACTGCTTCCCCATGCACCTACAACACAGGCCAGCTTGTGTATTTACACATACCTAACCTGTTGGTAAAACAAACGAGCAAAAAGCTGCAGCCCACCTATAGTGGACCATACATCATAATGAAAATGACCTCACTAGTAACTGCAAAATTAAAAAGGCTACAGGATGGTAAAGTATTGAAAAAATCAATACATGTATCTAGATTAAGGAGACCAATCACCAAGGCTAGCGCCAAGGCTGTAATCAAAAGACTGCAGTCTGGGCCAATCAACACCTTGTATGACCCTGATCTAGATTCCACCCATATTGGTGAACCAGAATCCCCCGCAGTCAAAAAGAAAAGAGGACGACCTGCAAAGAAAGGACTTGTCACCTTTGCCCCTTCCCCAAAGAAGAAAACAAAGAAAAAGTCCACGAAAAAGAAATAGATTTTCAGAAAACACGCAATTTTTTTTTCCCCTCCTTTTTCACCCCACAACACCCACCACAATCCCCCCCCACATTTATACACACCCCTCTACCTTCACCCAAACCGGTGGCAATTTTGGCCACGTGTTATTTCATGCAGTGATGTTTTTCCCCCCACAATTTTTTTTTATTTTCATCTTATTATCCAAACCGCATACCAACTACCTTCAACGTCACAATTTCTACACAATACCCCAAAAGCCTTCTGGCTTACTTCTACTGATGGGACATTGTCAAGAATTTTATCTAGGATTTGAGACTCAGACAGTCATATAATGATTGATTAAGGTTGGCACGCCACATAAATTACCCAAGGTCACAGCGTATTCTTGGTTCGTGAATCCTAATTTTAGGAACACGCATGCGCCGGTTTGTTACAAGCTCAGGGCTCCTCTATACCTTAACGTATTACCAAATGACCACCTATTGTAGGAGAGCAGCACCTAGACATCCTGATCCGTGTTTATGCCCCTGTTTACCATGGGTACTGGAATGTTTGGTGAGACACTTAATCAAATAATTCAGCACAGTTCCCTGATGTGTTATCATAACAGGAACAAGTGCACCCCCACAAGCTGACTAATCTCAGCATCACAACCATCAACCCCCCATTATAACTACAATATTAAGATCACCCAATGATCATCCGCGCCCCCCCTAGGAGGCCCATCAAATTTGCATATCACAATGCGCAAGTGTATGCAAACCAACCAATAGCTAGGCCCCGTGCCATATATGGGTGAGACATACCTCATCGGGAGGCATGTAATGAGGAATTAGCCAACCTCATGAAATGCTTATAAGCCTCACACCACCCCCATCTTATCCACTTCCAAAACAATAACCAAACTCACCACATCCAGCCACCATGGAGCAAGCATCCGGAGACCACAGGACCCAAGTGTCGGGACTGCCATGCAACAAGCCCAGGTAGGATCGGTCTTATGTGTCCATTAGTAGCGTCATCAATCGTTCTAGCATGACAATGATGGAATCTACCATCATGTTGCCCAGATACCCATTACATGCCAATGGTAGTGTGCGCCCAGAGTGCTTTGTAAAATGCAATAGTTGAATTTGCAGTCCTTTTTCAAAACCATGTATGGCAGTCTGACTTTTCACAACCTTATTTATCAACCTCTTGACAAAACCCCCCACCAGCCCATTCATCTGTCTTAGTCTAACAACGAACCTATCAAAATTTTTTTTTTCTCTCACTATTCACAACAGCATTAGAGCCCCAGAGATTAGACATGGAGCCAACTCAGGGTGGACCATCCACAGTCTTTTAGGCCCAAACGGCATCAGAAGTAAGGCCATGGATCTGTTCGAGATCAGAATAACTATTATGGAGCACAAAGACATGATCAAACGCATATCCAGCGACGACTTAGGTGTATACCTAAACAACAAAACAGTTCAAAAAGAGCTCACCCTACAAGACCCAATTGTATTGTCGGCCACCAAGGCCATGATATTCGATCTATGCAAAGATTTCCCCACAGTCCCATTGTGGGACAGATTCAGTGAGGAAACATCAAGCTATATAGCACTCCTATGTGCCAGGACTCTGATTACCACAGAGAAACCACTTAAAGAGCTACCAAGATATGAAACAGGTATCGGCAGATACAATGTCATTATCCAATCAACAAATCTTCAGACTCAGCTGGCAGCGTTTGAGATGGCTAGATACTCCCACTTATACAGTTAAATCTATCAACCCTGAATTGACCCATTCTACCCCCCCCCCTTTTTTACACATTTACGACGTGAAAAATCAATTACTCCCCTTCAATTCATTTCCCCTTTCAATTCTCACAACCTTCTTACATGACTAAGATGGAGACATCCTGCTAGTTAAGGCATCAGCCTAGCAAACTGATAACCTTTTAAATAAACACGTCCAAAAGCGCCACATTCACACTACACTTAACCAAGTACACACCCAAACACGTATAGAACGACCACCGCCCAATCTACACAAACATACCTCACACAAAGCCAACCCCCCCCCCAACCCCACCCTTAGAACACCCAACTCACCCCAGACAACAGTCCTATCTCAATCTCTATGATCAATCTCTCACAAGCTTATCTAAATTTCTATTTTTAGGACAGCAGCCTCCTTGGCAGCACTCCTCCTAATTTTGTGCGCCCAGACCCACCAGTCAGGAGCACAGGATTTTGTAACCAATGAAGAAACCATCTTCAGGCCAAACTATGGTGTTTTATTCACTAAAATACCCCAGAAAATGATCTCAGGATATATGGATTACCCATTAGTTTTCACTTTAGACCTATCCTTCAATCAATCCTTGCAGCGACCAGACAAATTAACCTCCCTAATCAGCAAAAATGCCCCAAATTTTATTTTGGAAACCGCCCAAACTTTAGACCTAATTTTGGCAAATCTCTACCAAAAATCTCAAAAATCTTTAGCCCTATTAATAAAATTTTTGGAACATCCCCAAACTAGGTCACCCAGAGGCGCCCCAGGACAAATCATAGGTGATATTTTAAGAGCATCAATTGGTTTGAGCACGCAACCTGAAGTAGACTTGTTGAATTCCGAAATGTCCGACCTAGAGAAAACTCTAGCCACCAAAATGCACGTGGTAGAATTAGCCACACATTTTCTCTTGAACATTTCTGAATTTAATTATCAATCTTTGAGTATTTTCTCCAGCATGCAAAATGATACGGATGACGCCCTGGCTCTGCTCAGCTCCAACCTCCAACTGTTGACTAAGAATGTATCGAACATCTTATTCAACCTGGAACAACAGAGCAGACAGGACACCTATCATTCGATGTTATTTACCGCTGCTAACTCTCAAATTGAAGCGCTAATGAATCTGCAAAATGATTTAGACACCCTACTGGACTCACTAACCACTCTAATGGAAGGCGAGCTACCTCCAAAATTAATTCCACATAAAGTCATGGAAGATGGACTTAATAATCTATCAAGCTCTTTGTATGAATCCAACAATGGTATCAAAATTCTAAACGTACCCACCGGTTTCTACTACCAAAGGAGAGTGCATGTGCACTGGCAGGACCAAAACAAACTTTACATCACAGTGCCTATACCCATAGGGCTGGGGGACAACATCTACTCCATATATGTGTAGAGGCAAGGAGAAAGGGGGTTCTGCACTAAAAGTCACCTTTAAAATTTAAATCACTGGCTTTTCAGTGATATATTGCAAGAGAAGATACTCCTGTTAGTTTTAGAGGAATGGCTTGCTAAACTTAGGTAGGTGTGACCATTTCCTGAATGGCAATAAGCTCTATGCCTAATCATTCATGAGATACATATATAATAAGCATAATTTATGCTAATTAGCTAAATTAGCATAATTTTTTATTCTTTTGCCTATAACTTTTGATCTAGAAATGGTATTTTCGTTCTGTTTTCACCATAGTAAACCTAGTGAAAGATTATTTCAAATGGGATGATTGATTTTCCTCTTTAGAATGAAAATCATGTTTCCATGGCAACAGACATCAACAAAAATGCCTATTTAGGCCCAAAAACGTTCTTTTTACATACCTAATTTGGAACCTTTCCACCCAAAATAGAAAGTTTTATCTAAAATCATTGAATTCTCCATAAAAAAGTACCCTATAATGGTTTTAGGCATATTTTTCCTATTCTAGTCCTTAGTGGTGTCCCCTGGTGGCTAAAACAGGTACTAAATCCCGCAGGAACCCCCATTTCTGCTTGCTGGCTCACATATAGAGCGGAGGCCTTCCCAGTCCCATTTGATACCACCAATGTAAACACTACTGGGTTTACACGAGTACAGCCATTGCCTAATTATATAGCCATGTCTGCGTCCCAGTCACACTACATTGAACTGGATCACTCTGACTTAGATCTCTGTGACGTAAATGTTTTCATTACATGCAACCTGCCCCTGCCCATGTTATCTCCTAGGCACCCCACCTGCAGCTTATCCTTATTTTTAGACCTACCTGACGCTGTACACCTGCAACTTTCGGGTCCACATGACAGCACAAATTCCCAACATTGCTAAGCCCATCTCCCAAAACTCCTACTTGCTCATCACTAGCTTTTCACCTTCAATAATGCAATGCTCAAACTCAGGCCAAATTGAGATCAGAAATGCAGCCTACTCTATTATTTCAGTACCATGCCTCTGCTCACTTAAAAACAGAGGCATGATAATGATTAATTCAGACCTGTCCTGCGCCCAAAACTTTACTTTAGAACCTATCGCCAAAGTGCCCTTCAACTTGCCTCTATGGCAGCATTTTGGTAACCCGCCAAACAACATATCAGGAGTAACCATAGCAACCACTCCGACCCACCTAGACCTACCAAATTTTCAGCGCCTGAAGCGCCTTCACAACCAAAAATTCCTACCCCTATTCAAAGACATTTTAGACTTAAAAGGCGCTGCCACCAAAATTCATGATAAATCATCCATCCTGAGCACCAACTCACTCATACATCTAGGATATCACCTGGAGTTTTCCCCTTGGTTACACCTGTTGTCGCCAGCCATCGCCATCTTGTGCTGCCTGATCATGTGTCGCATACACATGCGCGTGGTATACTTAGCCCAATTAGTGACCATTTACAGTCGAGCAACGATGGCTGACGCAGCATCTTGGAATAAGCTCAAAGAGATGATCAAAAATACCAACCAAAATTGGCCCACGCGGACCACACCCCAGGAGATCACTACACCTGACTGGATTCAGATGCCAGGAAGGTATGATTCCATGATTGCCTTCCTAGGCATCATCCTCAGCTTGCTATTCATCAAGGCGGCGGGAAGACGCTGTCTTAGGCATTGGCCCTACGGCAGACAGCACCCCGCCCCCGGAACACCGAGATTCGTGCTGAAGATACACTCTGGAGGGCACACATATGCCTTTCCAGTGGGATTAATGGTGTATGGAAGGAACCTTTGGCCAACATCCATCTTGGCACCCAAACTAGCACCACCCAGGTTAACTTTCCCCCTAGCCCGTCATCTTGATGCGCATTGGAAGTCGGACGTCGGAATGATCATTGGTGGAAGACTGAGGACGGTGAGGCTGGAGAGATACCCCAGTTGCCCTTTGCTCTGGCGGATCCCCCTCACAATCATCCTCAGATCCAGACCCCATACGGTCACCCTGGCCATTGTACAGGAAAACCAGCCCGATTTCCAACTCACACCAAGTGAATACGAACTATCAGCCATCTACAAACCAGTGCCACCTCTGACACAGAGAAAAGACCTAAGCAGGCGGGAAGCCCCTAAAGCCTCCACCAGCGGGACAACTCCGGCAGAGATGGCCCTGCTACAACTCAGGGAAACCCAACCACCCAAGGATCTATACTTATTCGACCCTACACTGGCTGAGAGGGCCATTAACACCATAGATGGTAGGTTTTCTTTAAAACTTTAAACCATTAGTTTCGGCTGATGTGGGGATCGTTGGGTACGCTCAGCGTCCTCATCGACCTCCACTGGCCACCCCCCGAGGTTCCTCCCATAATGGACTGTCCCCAGCGCCCACAGGCCCGGTGACAACACTGGACGGTACCACCACCCTTATGTGGGGATGGCAGGTGCTGAACTGCGCTACATAGCAGACCGGATAGCCCTGAGACGCTGATGTGGGGATCCCCCTCCTATCCGGCGAGATCCCCCCGAGACCCCCCAAGGACCCCCCCCATAGGGCCCCATCCCAACCATACATAACCATACCCACAAAATCGCAATATCCCGCCATTGCTTCACTTTGCACATCACTAGATCTTATCAATGACGACGCAAGGCCATTCCACAAACCATAAACGCAGTCATAACGTCTGCACAAAATTTCCGCGCCAGTCGCGACCCGGCGTCGCCATTTTTAAGGATCTTCGTGATATGCAAATGTCCATTAGTTTCGGTCACATGATCGTCGTGACTCGATACATAGACTGAAAACAACAACATCAACACGTGCAAACAACCTAGCTTCATGATAAAAGGGATTACTCACGTTTTTCCTAGAAGCCGTTCACTGCCGGCACCTGAGGCGCCAGCAGTAGGTAGGTGACCTGATGTATCCTACAAAAACAGATCAAAAATTGAAATTACCAAAAAGCCCGTAACAATTTTCTGATTCAAAATTTTCCAAAACAAATTCACACAACCACCAATTCAAAATTACTTACGTCCCGTCCTCGTTGATGAACACCGTGATCAACAGAGCGCGACCGTCCGGGAAATGGAGAACGCCTTGGACGATCTCCATCTTGCGTAACTACTGATAAGATAGCCGGCACCCATATCTTATATAGGGCCAAGGCTATAGGCATCAAAACTCAAAATTTATTTCAAAATCTGCGACCCCCCACCCTCAAATTCAGTTAACATACCGTATAACAGAATGCCACAACTCAAAATTTTCCAAGACCTTTTTCAACCACCTTCATAAAACTTTAGGCCACTATTCGAAATATTTTTCAGGATTTTTATCTGAATAATCAGGTTCAGCACGGTGAAGCGACAGCTCGGTACCGCCACCCAGCGTGATACAAATTAACCAACTAAGCTTGCTTAGTTACACTTACCGCGTTCTATTCTTGCAATCAAATTGAGCTCTGTCAAGTTAATATTATGTGTCAAACAGCTGAAATTCATAGCACCTATTGGTTATCCTGTATTGACAAGGCCACCAGCTGACCCAAGCAGGATTTCACACCTCTGTTAATGGTTTGTTTTCACGGCTCTCTTCCCTACAGACCCCTCCTCTGGAGACCTGGCAGCCCTACCGTCCGTCGGCCCTCCAGCCCTGGAGAAAGACGAGCCCGGGCTATCATCGTCAAGGAAGGCGACAGAAAGAAGAAGCAGCATGGAAGAGGTCAAGCCAAATCCAACCCCACCAGCCGCGGACCCCGAGCCCCAGCAGCAACTTCCACCAACCAGTGGAGGGAGCCAGCTAGGAAGCCCCATCTAACACCCAGGGGAACCTATGTGTCGGCAGCTTGTAGGCCTGGGACACCCATGCCCCCAACCTACAGGCACAACAATAATTACTGCCGCCACATCAATGGGCAGGTATCCGCTGCCAAACTCTGTATACCGTGTTACCATCAGCCAAATGGGTTCCTGTGCCCTTGCGCTTATGACAATAAACCCAAGCCAGGCGGCAACAGGCAACGGTCCCCACCCAGAACCATGTGGAGGCCCATGCCAGCTCGACCTAGCCCCACCACAGAGACAGACACAACCTCAGAGGACGGATCAGATGTGGCCACTGCTGGTGACTTAGCATCAGTATATCTAGACTTTTCAGACATTACCATCTCAAAATTCAGACCCATCAGATCCAGGAACCATCGTAAAGCTGAGGGCAGGTTTAAGAACTTCAACATTAAAGAACACCAAAACCTACCTCCAAATAGCATACACCCTAATCGACATTTCAGAACACACAAATAGACTTTTCACAGAAACAATTCTTGTACTACCCAACCATTGAGATACGATTGTAAACAACCCCCATGCCTATACGTATTATTTGTTTTCTGTGAATGTAAAAATTTTCTTTTTCTATCAAGTATGTCAAACCCTTTTCACTGGATTCTTCAAAGCCTGTTTTGTTTAGGCCAAATGTATATATTAGCTTAAGATTTCTCTCCTTTGATGAACATTATGAGACTAAAAAAACCAAAATGGCCTCCTGGTTTAACTCTAGGCGCTATAAAGTTCATCACCTTCACCATTGTTTTTCAAGCTCAACCATGAAATGTATTTATGAGTTTTAGTCATAGTAGATCCTTAGCAATAAGTTTTTATTTACCCCATTCATATATTTTTGACGAATATTTTGCGTCCCTGTTATACACTACTCCACCTTAATTTTCACCTCGTAACTAACTTTGCAAGGTAAACTTGGTAGTGTGGAGCCAAGAATTCATCACCATTGTACTGATCTTTGACCCCACAGTACCAAGAATTACCGACCCCAGTTAGTTTTAACATGGACAAGTCCTGGCATATCAATGCACCAAACAGGACTTGCCACCAGACAAGAAAAATTCCCATATTTTCAAAATAACAGGCATACGCACACATTATAAGCATATAACATGTAACCTTTATAACCTGTACATAGATTAAGTCACTTGATCCACACGAACTATATTTTTGTAAACCCAGAAAGAAGCGCTTTTATTATACCGCATGTTATGTAAACTCGTCAGATTTTCACAAAAACCTTGTATATGTACCATAATACCCATAATTGTCAATGGACTTGGCAAAGCCTTATTTTTCTGCTTATTTTTCTCCCTTTACACTCGTGCAGAGACGAGTAGGAATGTGGGGATTTGTCAATGGACCATTCTGGGTATTATATTTATTTTCCATATTTACTAAATTCTTCGCCATATAAAACCTGAGCTCTGCCCATGACCCACACTCAACAATCTCCTGCATTCCCCAACAGGAACCAGGATGTATTACTCATGACAAACGCGCCTCCTCCATGACACTCTGTGACATAAGATACAAGGATGTAATAACATTCCAACCTTATCTACGCATACACAGTGTAACTGGAGGAAGTGCGATCCACCTGTGGTGCCATATTTGGAATGAGAGAATATTTCACAATCTCCTCTCAATACTCATCAACATGACTAACTCACAGGTGGCAATCTCTCCCTATGACACGTGTCCCTATTTCATTGAGCCACGTGTATAGAATATTTCACAACACTGTGAGCTGCTCAAGTCTTTCATATAAAAGGCAGCTTGAGCAGCTCCCAGTCATCTCTCCCAACTTACACCTTACACCTATACCTAGAACCTACGTCAGGTTGAGCTATAGGATCGGAGGCAGAGCTTAGATCTTGGCGAGTGTTATCATTGTTACCACCCTTATGAAACACTCATGTCAGTTATGCAATAAAAGGATCAACTGAACTTCCCTGGATTCCGTGTACATTCACTTCACCACATGTAACCGTCCGTTGACACCTGTTTTCTCACCTCATGTATCAACACTTTTAGGCTTTCTGCTTAATGTAAGCATGGGGTTGAACAGGAGACTAAATTCAATGGTTACTTATGCTGAAATAAGTTATCATCGATTGCACCCACTCTTATATAACATAGCTACTAATTAATGACTGCCCTCAATATATCTAATTAATTCAAAGCCTGTTAAAAACACCCATGGGCAAACAGTTGCAGTGTTGCATGGCTGTGCCTTATTTTTTACAGTTTTTTTGTCTGAGGTGATAATGAGTTTGAAAGCCACCTTATCTGAGCACACATTGGAAATCCCTGCTCCACCCCCAGCGTCCCTCCTTGCACTGGCAAATTGATAAAAGAGCACTATTAATTTTATTCTGTGAATAGACCTGCTGCATAGTCTCCCACATCCCTATTGGTTATTAGTTCATCAATAAACATTTTTGATGACAAAGAATGTTTGAAGTAGGCAGACCTGCACTAACTGACAATGAAAATCATACTTAATCATGGATAGCAAAAGAGAAGAGCAGAAGCTCTGATAGGTCGATTTTCATAGAAAGTGTACTTCTGGCTTTGTTGGACTTCCGCTGGCCCCTTTCCTTAGGATTTTGATTTTTTACTACTTTTTTGGGCTCATATTATTGGGGTTGATGAGTTCTTTGTGTCACATATAGGTTTATGTGGTGGGAAATCGGTATTTCAGCCCCCAGGGCCACAAAAATCTGACCCAAATTCCGTGAGAAAATAAAAAAAAAAAAAACAAATATTTTCGCACATTTTCCAAATTTGACACTTGATATGGGCTGTTACATTGTCATTACTTATATTTTGTGGGTTTACAATGGATCAGAAGCAAAAATCGCCATCCTGGGGGTATCTTTAGTCTATTCTGAGAGCAATTTAGATTTTGTAAAGTCGAATGTGCGGGTGAATTTTCTGGTGTACTACCCCTATCCCTAAAAATCCTGTGAGCTGTGTATTTCCTTGATAAACCTTTCCTGGGAGGGGTAGAAGTGGATTTTGGTGGAAACATCCCATTTTGGTCGTCTGGACATCCTGAACACATTTCTTTTTCTCCTTTTCAGGATTAATATATTTAACTATTCTAACTATGTTAATTATTTGCCCCCTTGATATAACTAAGTCCCCAGGCTAAAATAATTTTGATCATTGATCACCCTGTGCAGTAGCATGACTTTGAAGTGTTTTTTTTTGTCCTGGCGATCATATGTCCAGGCGAATGACATTTGAGTGATCTGTCATGTTTAGGGGTTAATTTCCAATATATTACTGATTATAATGCATCACAGTCGTTTTACTTTTGCTGTGACTTCTTACTTTTGTGGAATAAAAAACTTGTGATACAAAACTTATTCAAGCATTATAAATTGATGTTAAAAGCACTATTTACGAGGGCAAGACATGCATATCAAATAGTTGTAGTACAGGCAGGGATGGTTGCAACCTTTTGATTAAGAGTTCAGTGCCATACCACTGCTCCACCAACAACCCCAAGGCCTCAGGAGGCCATTTCTTAACACACTTCGACTGCTGCCCTTTAAATCGTAGTGAGAACCTAATAATTTGGCCATAACAGTACCATGCACTAGTAGTCCCTAATGTCTGCACCAGTATGACTGCCCTACTAAACCTTATGTAATTACTGCATAGCTGCTAATCATAGTGAGCAGTCGTAGGGCAGTTCCTACGATTGCCTGGCTTATTCCTGGCATTTTTAAATCATAGTGGCTGTGTGCAGTCGTAGTACATTGAGAAATGGCCTCCAGAGTCGTATTACTTGAGCTATTTGCTGTGACTTATTATTTAAGGAAGTATATTATGAGCACAACATTGGCAGTGGGTATCAGAATGCACTATCGTTGTTATCTGCCTCTCTTCCTTTGCACCAGGCTGATGATGTAATCTTATCCTAGCGTCTATGTATACATACTGGTAATTTATGGTAAATTATTTGCTGACGATATCATGAACTTCATCACATCTACAAGAGATGAGCTCATCAGGTGGCATTCAGCATGATGGATATTTTTCAATATGGATTTCAAAATTCATCTTTGATCTGACAACCTCTATCCTAAATCAAACTCATGGAGAGTGGTGACCAATTCCGATGCCATTGTTACTATTGATTTCAACCAGGGTAGCTGCAAACAAGACACATTCAGCTACGAATTTCAACTGGAGATGTTCCATGTTCCAAATGAGGTGCACATGCATTATTTTTTTCTGATGCCCAGTGGTTTACCACTCCTGAATCAGAGGGCACTATGGTCTGTTAGAGGAAGATGACACCCAATTCAGATCATGAATGCTTTCCACTCATGGTCTCAAACAGCTGCTCCCTTACGAGCTTCCGGTCAATATCATCATGTTAGTCAAAGTAACCAAACCATATTACCTCCTTACCTAACACCCTTGTCACCCCTTGATATTTATACGATTTTGGGCTGGATTTTTTTTTTATTGATTCATAAGGGGATTGCTTTCTGAAGTTAAGTGATTTAAGTATTAGTCCAGTAGCCAGATGCCCAAATATGGCTCAACCTTGCACTAAGGTATGGCAAAGGTTTTTTATTATATAATTTTGTAAATGTGGATAATTGAAATTGATCTTGCCCTCCTCCTGGATAAAGATCTGGAACATTTTAGTCCCCTCCACTCATGACAGAATGTGGAAGTACAACACACAATTTGCATCCTGACACAATGTGTTTGCGCTGGTCCACTGCCTAGGTGCTTCCCAGACCTCTAGGGGCCCAACTCTCTTAAATGTCCTATCTGAGAGTTTTGACTTTGTAAGTACCCCACAGGGGGTAGGCTGAAAATGCTAACTGAATGGCAACAGCTTAGGATCCTGTCTTCTTATACAGCACTATTCTAAATCGTCTTTGTATTCTACATTGATAACAGAATAGCTACCTCGTGATGGTGTACTTTGACAGAATCTGTGCCAAAGGAAAGGATTTTGCCAATGTGAAACATTTATTATTATAGGAGGGAATATATGATATCACGATTCTTAGTAATGTAGAGAAAAGCTTAATATGACACCATAGTCTTTCCTAGATACATGCGAGCGAGCACCAGATGATTTCATTTCTACAGAAGGGTATTACGCATTGGACATTTGGGATATGCTTATCATAAAGCTGACTACACTAACCTTTTCTTGTGATCATTGCAAATTAGTGATCCCTAGATACTCTTTGTTAGTGATAAGGATAATGAGGGGATATACAATCCAAAATGTTACTATCTGAGATGGACACAACTGTAAGACTCAAATATTTGTATTGCAACAGAAGCACTATCAATACCTTGGTGTCTGCTGTGAACAGTGGTAGTTACATTTAGGAACTGTTGAGGCAGTTGGTTGTAGAAAAAATGATCAGGTAGATTCCCTGACATGACATTACAACCTACACTATATCTGCATGCAGAGGAAATGGATAGGATGAAGTCGTAAATGGCTCAGTACAATATCCAGCCCCCAGTGCTTCACACAAGGTAAGAGGAAGCATCTTATCTGAATGAGCAGGTAGAATTCCCAGACTAAGCATCACCTTACAGCTAAAGCTATACCTGCAAAGAGGAGAGAAGGAGCTTTCAATGACTACTGCAGTGCAATATCCAGCTCCCAGTGGTGCCTTGCAGGAGGTAAGAGGAAGCAGTGACCTCTTTGGATGCTGGTGATTGTGGTGTCTCTATGTTTAGACCCATCCTAAAGCTGAATTACCACTATACTCACTCTGTGTCTGGTAAAAGGAAAGCCATCTAGGGTGACCCAAGTTAAAGCAATTCAATTGCTGCTTCACAGAATAAGCAATGTTTAGGACCTGTGAGTAGGGACAGTACTCAGGGGTTTGGAAATAGGATATCAAAGGGGATGTGAGTTGCTCTGTGTGGTGAGTACTAATGCCACTTGAGCTGCTTTTTCCATTGAGACCTCCTCCTGTCCCTGCGTGATGTTCAATACTAGTCACAGTCTACTACACTGGCCAACAGCCAACAACACTCATGTTAAAGCCTTCTTTGTTTATATAGTTTACTACTGGTCAGGCTTGGGAAAAGGTAACACAACACCAACAGTGGACTAGAGAAAAACGTTGGCCATATGTCCAATAATAAACCTGTATGTGGAGGAGCCTGGCCCACTGTTGGACAACTCTCCACTGGTGGACAATGAGGGCCTGGTCCACTGTTGGCTACTCCCCACTGTTGGACACTGCCCCCCCAGTGAGTTTTCTTATCTCCTGGTTGTCATAGTGATGGCTGATGAGAGGTTAGTGCTGGTGTTGGACCATCCTCCAACAGTGGTGGCAATGCAGGTGGGAAGGTGAGAGAGGGGGTATGGAGTCCACAGAAAATGCATAATTTGAAATCATTTTCATGAAGTAAATACAGCATATCTCATCATATACAACTTTGTTTTGAATGTGTTCATACACATACCTGTATAATAACAAGGTCTACCCCTATGCAGGTCAACCTCCTTGCACAAATCATTATTGCCTTGCACAAATTGATTTATCTATTCCTAACCTGACAGTATATAAAATTCAACCAGAAATGTTGGAGGACAGGCCAACGTTTTTCCCTCCTCCTACAGAGGAGACTTGCCAATGTTTCCCAAGCGTGCTGGTGAACCCTGATCCTTTGTTTCAGGCTCACTTTCTATTTCCTCATGCTTTCAATATTCTTGGCGCTGCCAACTAGCTTACTAGACTGGCAACTAGCATGATCATCAGTGCAAGCAAGGGATGGTCACAAATCATAGAAAGTGTGCATATGGGGCATTACATGTCATTCGCCCAGACATGTGCCCAGAAAAAGAATTCTTATAAGTATGCTTCTTTTACAATAGCAAGGACACATCTGACATAAATGATAATGTGATTTTCTTAATCTACAGGTCAAAATGGTCTGGACCTAAGATTTTTTGGAGGAAATTAAGCCCTCAACATGGCTTGTAACTCAAATGTCATTCTCCCATACACAATTTCGCCCAGACAATTTTGGTCATTTTGGGCACATTTTACCCCCTGGAGCCCAAAATATGCATATGGGACCATCAAAACCCATATGTAACATGAAGATCTCATCCAGCCTGACACTTTGAGCCAAAGAAATAGAGGGGGAAACTAAAATTCGAAGAGTAGGGGCTGGAATACCTCCAAATTCTTCATATGCAAACCTTCTATGATTTTCGACCGGATGGAACTGCTGAACTATTGCATGCAAACCAATAACCTACTTCCAGACCCCATCAACGTATAAATTGACTATGTAAGATAAACACGTCTACTAGAAAGCTGTGACACTCAAAGTCTATTTAGCCTGGCACATCCATCACTCCTGTTATATCCTGTTTTCCTTTTTAGTTTCATTAATTCTCTTTCACTCTTTATCAGTTTCAAATGTATGCACTACACTTCTTCATAGATGCTATAAATGGTTGAGAGACGTGCATAAAAAGCTTTACTTACATAAAGTGCATACATTCTTCTTTTATCCATCACATCATTTTCTGCCTCATGCTTCTCAATTATTAACTATTGGGCTCATCACAATTTTAACATAATATTATTGATTTCAACATTTCCTTTCAGCTCATGCTCATCCCAATCTATTGCTGAGCTTTAGCAGCTTCCTGACAGAATGCTCTAAATGCTGTACCAAATGGCTAGCCTTCTGGTATATTTTTGTAAATTGCTTCCCCAGTCCATTGTCTTTCATCTCTATTCACACTGGCATATTGATAAAAAAAAATGCTCCATCAATTATATATTGTGATAGGAGAGGGGAGGCGGGGAGGGCGCACTCGCAGGAACCGGGGAAGCGAGCGGGAACAGTTCCCGCTGGCGCCGGGAAGGGGCGTGCGAGGGAGCTTGTGACGTCAGGGGATGACGTCACAGACCCAGGAGGAGGTTATATAAGCAGGGGAGGAGGGGTACCCGGGGTCTTAGCCCGCTGCTAAGACCAGGAGGAGGAGCTAGGAGCAACTGAAAGGAGGCCATAGGCTTGAGGACTATTGGATATGGGGTATCTGGGAACAGGATAGAGCAATTAGCAGAAGTCAGGGCTGTTGACGAGCGTTGGAACCGGGGGGCGGACTGGCTTCTCGAGGTGTTCTTAGGCCATAAATAGATATCCGAGTATAAATGACATTAAGTCAATATTAGTATATATATTCAATCTTTATTACGCCCAGATCTCATGGTAGACATGTCGGGGCTTATGTCGGCACCTAAATAAACAGCCTGGTGGTTTCTGATATTCAAATTACCCGTGTTTGTCTTCTTGTTACAATATGTATATTCTTGAATTAAAGCTATAACATATCTTGTGCCAAACCGACTTAAGGTGCAAAGAATACTGATCATTAGACCCTTTGCCTCTAATGCACACATCTATCAATATTACAAAATTATCACAGCACTGTCTGAAATAACTGACTTAGGGTGATACAATTTACTATTCTTGGAATAGTCATAGGTGTCTAATGAGCTATTGGTTAGAAATAAAAGGTCTCCAAGTTGTGTAATGTTTATCATGGAATGACAGTATCAAGTATAGGAATGTAGAGGGTATATTTCTCATATGCACTGCCTAAGGACCAGAGAAAGGGTCTAAAGTATTATAGTGCGTGCTGTTGTGTCCTAATTTTGGGCTTCATGTGAAGTAAATGTTAATTATATCCAACACACCCTATGTTGTTGGCCATCATTTCAGGAATTCAGAAATGCATGTTGGGGGGTGTTTTTTTTTTTAACAATTTTTAGTACCAAAACAATAGCAGAGAAGTTACACTCATCAACACTGTAAAATTCATGAATCTGTAGTCAGGTCTCTGATGGTGTTCAGTGGTTGCCAAGCAACAGGGTATTTTATGTCATAATTCCTTAAAAAAACGGCCAAAAAAACGGCTCCTAGTGCATAAATTTCATTGGTTGCTAGGTATATATATTGGTCGCTAGGCAGCAATAAACCATGGCAACACAACCACATCAACAGAAAAACCATAATGATTAATCTAAATGGAGAAGTGAGGGGTAAATAACTGTAATAAATGATTTTTTGGCTGTTTTTTAGGGAATTATGATATAAAATGCCCTGGTGCTAGGCAACCACTTACCCTAGCAACACATCAATAATTCAATTGAAGCTAGTAGCTGATTTAGGGGGGGATAGGTTATCTTCAAAAAGTCCCCTAGGCAACCAAAATGCACTTTTTAGAGCAAATCTGTTTTTTAGAGGCAGTTGCCATGGAAACAGCCATAACAGCCAAACGAGGTCATACCCCGTCTGGAACTTTTTTTTGGGGAAGAGAGTTAGTCATGTACATTAACCCTTAGGTGCCCAAGCGCGCTTAAATGCAAAGTTTTGGGCTTAAATGCATGTATATTGAATCAAATTTTTATCTAGGTACTTCTTCTGGTCCAATCTGCAAGGTTAGACTCTCGTTAGAATGCTCATGACCTCCCAATTATGATACAACCATTCATTAGGTTCTATCTTCAACATACCAGGCACAGGGAGTCCAAACTTGAAAATGAGCTGTAATTTTATGTTGTGCATTAAAGGAGAACCCTCCAGGAGGCCATTTCTTAACAGGCTATGACTGCTTACTTTCAAGTCGTAGTGGTAACCCCTAATTTAGTGACATTACAGTCCAATAGTATTGGCCTGCAGCACTATGACTGCCCTACCAAATGCTATATTATTATTACATAAGGAGTGATCGTACTGAGCAGGCGTAGTGCATTCCCTACGATCATTGGCACTAACTTTGAGGTTGTGAAGTCATTGTAGCTGTATGCAGTCGTAGTGGTTTAAGAAATGGCCTCCTGAGAGCTTAAGTCTGACATTGTACAAAATGGTGATGGATCACACACACAGGGTTTCCCATACTCACATTAGATTTTACAACTATTCATATCCATTAAGATAAGCCATGCTTCGTTACTAACACATTATGTTTCCTAAGTGGCAGTACACATGCAGGAAGATTCAGCTTTGGAAGGTCTGTAAGGCCTGAGGATTGCAGGAATTATGGATATATATATATATATATATATATATATATATATATATATATATATATATATATATATATATATATATATATATATATATAGCACATTAGGGACTAAATACTACTAAATGACAACAAATGGAATGTTTTTGGTAACTATGGTTACCAGACCTGACCAGAAATACCATGCCCTTCACTAAAAGTCTTCACATATATATATGAGTATTCAGAAAATGTAATGCAAAGACAATCTCAAAGGAGAAGATCAAAATAACACACGGTCTTATCAACAAAGTGATATAATTGTGAAATAATGTTAACTCTTCAAATAATTCCGGGCACGAAAAGGTTAAGAAAATAATATAATATCTTAGTCAGAAAATATGGTAAGTACTACCTAATTTCTAGGCCTCTTTTGTGGCCACGCATTGCGGTCTATATGTATTTGGGCCTGGAAAAAACCCCAGGAAAGCACAAAAATAATTTTTTGGGCTCCCGGACCCCCCATACAGGGGCACTCATACACTGAAAACGTAGCCAAAATTCAGACCTTTAGATTCCTAATAAAACCTCATCATAAATTCATGAAAGTGATCAGAAAGATTCATATAGGAACCTTAGAGACCCTAAAAAACCATGTGTTGTGGTAATAAGCCATCCCATGGAGGGGGCTCAGACTTGCTAAAATACCGATTATACTATGCACTACTTGTACTGCCATCATACACCAGGATGAGATCAGATTAGGGAGTGGAGACCTTCCTGAAAAGCCTCATGTTCTTTTCATTGCCCCCTCCCCTCCCAGGGGCATCCCCTCCCCCACCACCCCCGGGGCCACCTCCTGCTCCCTGCCATCATAGGTACCCTGCCCCACCAGTCCCTATGCATAAATACTGTATTAAGTAACAGTAATGCAATGATGTTCAGTACACAGTATTTATCATCAACAGTCTGTTACTACAAATAGGATGCCATTCCCCAACCAAATGCATAGACACGGTGTGGGGCCTTTACGCAACAAAAATGCCTTTATGCAGCAAAATAGGATCATTCTGCTGCATAAAGGCTCATGCGGGGCCTTTACAGAACAAAAATGGCGTTATGCAGCAAAAAGCCTTTACACAACAAAAGCCTTTATGCCACAAAAGAAACTTGCCTTACACAACAAAAACTATAGGGCGGACTTGCAAGCCTTTATGCAACAAATCCTATATAGTGGCTGTGATTACCAATTGGGCCTACGCCCAACTCGATACTAACTCCCCCCCATATTCACCTCTACCTAGTATTCTATCATGTACCATTTTATTATTCCATAAATTGTAACATATTACTGTATTAATCAAAGAATATATAAGAAATTAATACATTGTACTTCCATGTGAGCGTTCATGCCCCACTGCACACAAGCTAGGGGAAGGATACATAGGTTACAACATCAAAGAGTCCGACCTAATGGTCCACTGCACAATATAATGCTTTTAAGAGTCTAAGAGACCGACCTCATGGTTCAGTGCACAATATAATAACTTGTAAGTGAATGCAACCAGCCGTCACGGGTGCCTGGGCACCGCTGACGGCGTCATGGGTGTCTGAGCACCCCAACACTGAACAATAGGTTACATAAGTAACAATGCCATAACCTTCCGGTCGCTCTAGCGTCGCTCCTGAGCAACCTAGGTAAAATATGAAAGCATTTATGAAAAGGCCATAATTAGATGGTCAAAATGAGCCCAAGATCAAGGCGGAACTCCCATTATTAAGGAAGTTACGCTACCTAGACTGTTTCAACCTCTGAATGCGCTACAGACAAACCAGCGCAAGTTATGCGCTCGGTAAGCTGGCGTTGGTGACTTGACATACTCAAGTCCGCGCATGCGCAAAATGGAGGCCGTAGCGGTGTAAACGACTGAGATATGAGGGTCTGAACATGCCATACCGAACGAGACAATGGGGGACATGGCGGCGTCCATGGGGGTCCTTTGTGCACCCAGTGACACATGAAAGACTCCCCTCAAACAATTGCAGAGTTAGGCAGATGCCACTGGCTCCAGTCAGTCTGAGGGGCTAAGCCAGGAAATGGTACTTATACCACTGGCTGCTCCTCCTAGAAAGCAGAATCACCAGAACCACCCTTGAGGTAACATCTCCAGTCAACTCTCCTGCTACCTGCTTTAGCTCTGCACTATTCTGTGTTAGACTATGCCAGACAGGCATCATCATCATCATCATCATCATCATCATCATCATCATCATCATCATCATCATCATCATCATCATCATCATCATCATCATCATCATCATCATCATCATCATCATCATCATCATCATTATTATTATTATTATTATTATTATTATTATTATTATTATTATTATTACCTCACAAGTGGAGTGGAACAGAACATTATACTTTATAAACAATTGTATATTTACTGTGTGTGGACATTACCTGCATATTAACATATGTATGATTGATATTCTTACATGTCTGCCTAAAGCTGAATAAACCAGTGATAACTGGAATAGCACTAATAAGAGCTTGATATACTTATTCACTATATACCACTAGCCATATGTGACCCATCCTTACAAAATGGTACGGAAGTCGCACATACAAAATGTTTAGTTATTGGCATATTCATTTACAGCTCATCAAGAGCTTTCATTTGGTATATAACACTTGCATATTTGAACTAGGTGGTCCTCTAAGGATCTGCCGTCGGTAAATTTAGTCAGATGAATTAAAAATCGTTTAAACTGAGATAATTGACATTTTAAACATATAATAATTTATGAATCCTATATAATTACCATGTAATTCTATATAACCAAGAAAACTACAGCTATGTCCTTTAGGCATTTGGGGCTTAAATTCAGTTTAGTAGGCAAGGATTCTGAAAGATATCTACCCATAAATTAGAAAAATGCTAAAATATGAATTTTAAAAAATCTGATATTTTTGACACTATACTACTTGAGAAGCCTATATCTAGGCTTCTAAATGTGCGACTTCAGTACCACTTTTTTAGGATGGGTCACATATGATATTTCTCATATGACAACTTGATCATGCACAATAACTAGTATGACAATCCCTTCCCACTACCAGCTCACTCACATGTATGTCTTTACTCATTGCAGCTCTCCTGTACACCGCAGCTAAGTCATCCTATGCTAATGCCTCTATACAACCTAAACCCGTCCAGAACTCCACTATATATATATATATATATATATATATATATATATATATATATATATATATATATATATATATGGGACTATATACTCCCAGGTATATATATATATAATTAATGAGTGATAAGTTGGTACTACTTTGTCTGGGGCGCATGTTTTTCTATGACGTCACACATAACATTTCCTCCAGTATATAAGCTCCAGCAGTTGAACTAACGGTCAATTGGCTTCATATACTCGAACAGCATACACCGCGCTGGGTGGCGCTGGAATTTTTAAACTTGATAATGCACAATAACTAGTATGACAATCCCTTCCCACTACCAGTTCACTCACATGTATGTCTTTACTCATTGCAGCTCTCCTGTACACCGCAGCTACGCCATCCTATGCTAATGCCTCTATACAACCTAAACCCATCCAGAACTCCACTATATATATATATATATATATATATATATATATATATATATATATATATATATATATATGGGACTATATACTCCCAGGTATATATATATAATTAATGAGTGATACGTTGGTATTACTTTGTCTGGGGCGCATGTTTTTCTATGACGTCACACATTACATTTCCTCCAGTATATAAGCTCCAGCAGTTGAACTAACGGTCAATTGGCTTCATATACTCGGACAGCATACACTGCGCTGGGTTGTGCTGGCATTTTCAAACTGTTTTCTCCAGTTTGTCGAGTTAATACAGTATCCACCCTAACACTATGGGTAGGAAAGGAGCAGCTGGTGGCAGACTAAGGTCTAAAACCAAGAAATCACCTAGAAAAACTAGGAATATAGCCAATTCGAGGAATTCGAGCGGTGTGAGATCCAATGGGGGTGGTCAAGGACCATCTTCCCCAACTGCTACAGGGGTTGCATTGGACTCAGCCGTTGACCAGACGATCGGGGATTTGGAGGATCGTACTGCTCGTATGGAGAGGCAGTTAGCGGAGATCAAGTTCCTATTGGAGGGGCAGGCGCTGAATCGTACAAATACTACAACGGGTGGCGAGACGGGGACAACTCAAGCACGTGGCGATGTTTGTAAACATTCGATTGACGACGCAGTAACCAAGCAACGGGGGCGTGGCCAGCAGCGGTCACCTAACTACTGCGGGCTCCATAGCGACAGGAAAACGCGGCACCATCTTGGATCCCCTAGCAGGTCGTCGTCATACCGTAGTAATTCATCAAGTTCCTCTGGTTCTATTGGGTCAGTCTCCTCCAAGAATGGTCGTCGACATGCACATAAGACTAGAGGTATATTTGATCAAAAAAATTTCCTTAAAAAGGGGGAGAAATTAGATAGCATTGAGAAGTTACGGCTGGTCAACGTAAGAATGATGAAGCAATTGATAGAGGAGGGAGAGGATGTCTTCGATGTAGTAAAACATATAGAGGTGTTGGTGGAAAAATCCTCAACTAAGATATATACCCTCAAAGCCCTTGTGGCATACGATTCATCGGTTAAAAACAGGGCAAATTGTGATGGTGTAGAGTCTTTCGGTGATGTAAGGAGTGAAGATATCCTTAGGCATTTATCTTATGATGGGACGGTTCAGGCCCAGAAGACGGGTGCAGCCAAGCCAAAAAGTTTCAAATTCAAGCAGTCTAGTCGCACTTGCTATGCTTTTAACAGGGCTGAGGGGTGTAAGGAGGACCCATGCAGGTAGCGACATGCTTGCGATGTGTATGGTTTGTCTAGCCATGGCAATTGTATATTTACTGTGTGTGGAAATTACCTGCATATTAACGTATGTATGATTGATATTCTTATATGTCTGCCTAAAGCTGAATAAACCAGTGATAACTGGAATAGCACTAATAAGAGCTTGATATACTTATTCACTATATACCACTAGCCATATGATATTTTTCATATGACAACTTGATCATGCACAATATCTAGTATGACAATCCCTTCCCACTACCAGCTCACTCACATGTATGTCTTTACTCATTGCAGCTCTCCTGTACACCGCAGCTACGTCATCCTATGCTAATGCCTCTATACAACCTAAACCCATCCAGAACTCCACTATATATATATATATATATATATATATATATATATATATATATAGTGGAGTGCTGCGCAGCTCGGGTATATCCAGCATAGACTCCCCGTGGGTTCCAATATCCATGATCTATTAGCTTATTATATATAAATATATATATATATATATATATATATATATATATATATATATATATAGGTTTATACCACCATTTCCTCCATTTTGTATCAATTTCTTACCTGATTTCCACAGAATATAGCCAGGAGAAGATATTTTGTAAGTGCAAGCGATCCGGCCCTGGTCACTGCTTTGCGGGAAGCCATTGTTTTTGTTCCTTGTCGGGAGAGGTACCGCTGTGTGTACAGTCACTTTTCGTATCGAATCCAACCATGGCATGTTATAATATTGAAATCCCAAGAAGTTTTCGATCCATAGACGAGGAATGCGTGCTAATTTTCTCCATTTTCATCGATATAAATAAGAATCCATTGATTTTCCAAACCGGTTCGAAAATGTTCGCCGTCTTCCTCGTACGGCGAGCGGATGACCTATATTTACATCTGGGCCACTGACACACTTTCGTCGGACAAGGAGGCGGGTGGGAATGGCCGGACCGCAACTCGCTTACGATGGAAAAATCAATGGATTCTCCTTTATTTTGAATATATTGGACATAATACATATGGAGGGATCATCTAGACTATCTAAGGATATGTATGTTTTATTTTGAAGACTTGTCATGGTTGGATTCCATACGAAAAGTGAGTGTGAACATAGCGGTACCTCTCCTGGCAAGGAACAAAAACAATGGCTTCGCGCAGAGCGGCCATGGGCTGCGACTCGCGTACGATGCCAAAATCAATGGATTCTTATTTATATCGAAGAAAATGGAGAAAATTAGCACGCATTCCGAATACTTCTTGGGATTTAAATATTATAACATGACAAGCTTGGAATCAAGACGAAAACTGAATGGAAACATACCACTAGGACCTCAGGTTAGAATTTATTTACTTTCGCATTGGATTTCATCACTATTCAGTGTGGCGCTATGGCTAAGGCCTTCGCCTACCACCACTGCGGCCGGGGTTCAATTCTCATACGAGTTAGCACGATTTTTCAGAATGGAAGATGGCTAGACTGACTTTGTATGTCCGCCAAACATTTCCAAAAATATTCCAAGTCCAACTTGACCCCGAAAAAGTATATACCAAAAATTTCAAAAATGCACATGTGTGGTATATGCAGAATAATGCACGGCTAAACTGCATATAAACCCACCGGAAGTGCCGAAATTGTGGTATAAATATATATATATACCAGTCACAATACACTTATTATATACAACCAATAAATATACACTCGCTATTATCTTTTAATTGACTTGTTCATCCTTGTTTATCAAACTTAATGACAAGACAGTACTCAGGGGCACTATATAGGTTTTGTTGCATAAAGGCAAGATGTTCCCGTAGCAATAAGACCGCTATATAGTTTTGTTTAGTAAAGGCAAGATATCCCTGTAGCAATAAGACCACTATATAGGTTTTGTTGTGTAAAGGCAAGATGTTCCTGTATCAATAAGACCACTATATAGGTTTTGTTGTGTAAAGGCAAGGTATTCCTGTAGCCTTATTTGGTACTCACAACCATTATATATAGGTTTTGTTGCATAAAAGCAAGGACATAAGTCCACCCTTTAGGTTTTGTTGCGTAAAGACAAGGTATCCCTGTACCAATAAGACCAATATATAGGTGTTGTTATGTAAAGGCAAGATATTCCTGTATCAATAAGACCACTGTATAGGTTTTGTTGTATAAAGGCATGGTGTTCACTTAGCTTTGTTTGGTGCATCAGACCAATATATAGGTTTTGTTGCAAGATATAAAGGCAGGTTGATTTTGTGGCATAAAGGATTTTGTTGCATAAAGGGTTTTGTTGAGTAAAGGCTTTTTGCTGTATAATGCCATTTTTGCTGCATAAAGGCCCCACATGAGCCTTTATGCAGCAAAATGACACTATTTTGCAAGGCAATTTTGTTGCATAAAGGCCCCCCACACACATTTTGAAAAGTCCACCCCCCCTCACTGTCTCAAAAATCTTAGGTGTGTTGGTGATTGATTAGTACTCCGATATGGGTTTCAATCCTGATTTAGAATTTCTTTGGCTCTAAATGTATTACTGAATAATTATTGGCAAGAGAAGAACATTTCCATTTAATTTGGCTTGCATCATTAGAAAATGTGGGTGCCATTGGCAAACCGATAAAGATTGCGATCTATTATAGATATTGGGTAAGAGGGCAACCTGAACCTTGATTTTAAAGGGGATGGGTGTAGAAGTGGAGGCCAGCTGTACCTTTAAAGGAAAAGAGCAATCTATTTTCATGATGCCCTCTATTAGGAGACTTTGTATTGAATGAAAAGATGGTCATATCTGCTGTTGTAAGGGAATGTCTTCTATGATGTCACAATAGACCAAATGCATCATTTGCTGCATTACTTAGGCATTGCTTTTAAACCATGTTTGTAATTGAAAAGGTTACTGTGTGCAATACCATTATATTGTGTCAGGTAACTCAGTGGGCAAGTTATTGCTTATGACCAATGGGAATCTTCAGATATATTCAAAAAATACTAATCAGCAGCATTTATCTGTATATATTTAGTGCTGCCCAGTTACTATTCGGATGTAATTGGTCTATTGTGATGTTATAGATGGCACCATAGAAGCTTACTGTGTGCCCTTACACTAGGACTCCTAAATCTTTTTATTCAATATAAAGTCTACCAAAAAAATGTATCAAGAAAATAGGCTGTTTTTCCCTTTAGATTTAATAATGGGGGATGGGGAGGGCAGAAACTTTCTTGGATACCTCAATGACCAGTCAGGTTTGGTTTGATAAACTCAAGTTGTAGGGACATAGGTATTCTACCACCTTTTACAACATTTTCAGTGATTCAAGTCTTTACAAGTGGGTCAGTACCCTTTCGACCCCCGTCCATTCTCTATGTCTAGAGTGGAAAAGTTGGTGACTTCCCCCTCTGGGTTGCTACCACAATATCTTAACTTTTGACTTTGCATTCAACTGAGGCTCACCATGACAACTCTGGCTGTCAATAGAGCTAGGTATCCCATACTAATCATTGTCACTCTCAAAGCAGATGTTTATATATCTGACAAGAATTTTGTTTCTCCTAACAAATTTTATGATACTGAGAATGGGTGTGGTTGTTACAGACAAAATGGGGAGCTCTTAGTAGGTTGTAATGTTGTTTCAAACTAAATGTCTCATCAACAGTGAATTTTTGATTCATTATATGAATGTAATATATGATGATTATGCTTGCACTAGTGCCTTTTACATACTGATCTGCCTCGTGTCTCTATCAAGTACCTAAAAGGCAGGCGTACAAGCATAATTGCATTAATACCATGGTCTGCACCTTTAGGATGCATTAGAATGCATCAGAATACATTCTGCATTCACGGACATAAAAACATAAACATGATATCCATAGGGTCCCAGACATAAGACTCATCTAACCCACCACCATTGTCCAGCCCCATGCCCTAATGCATAGCATGAAGCACTTTGGATAAGGTTTAGATGTCTGAGTGGCCATAAGGCCCTATAGTTAATGGAACAGTAAAATTATTGAAAAATTGTAACTTTTCATCTCACACACATTTTCACCCCCAATTTCCTTATTTTAAAATGTTTGTACAGATGCCCTTTATATATTCAAAGATACTCATAGATGAATCAATAGAAGGTCATTAAAGATGATGCAAAATATGAAAAATTGCATTCGCTGCCATAGGTATTTTCACAGTTGGTCATAAAATGTAACTAAGCACCATTTACTTCTAGTATATCAAACAAGTATGATCAAGAATTATTTGAGATTATCAATAGAAGATCATTCACCAGTCAGCCTGTAGTATTTAACCAATGTTATAAGCCTGATGCTAGGGGAAATCATACTAAACCGCTGTTGCTAGGCCCTGCTGGTATTGCATACACAATTTCTGGCATAAGAGAAGACCTAGGGGATGATATTTGAAGGATAGAAATGCTTAACCCTTTAGTTTGACTGTTTTATTTGCCAATTCTGAGGTAATCCCAATGTTACCTAGTGTTGTCAAGGAAAGCAGTTACCATGGTAACCATACTAGTAGATTCCCAACATGCTTTTTTGTATACTTGGCAACCTAAGGAACAATGTTATGTATGTTGGGTAGAATTAACATCCACTTTATACAAAAGTAAACAACAGCCTCCACTATGTATGGTGTTTTGAAAAAGATGCTGAGTCGATTCAGTTATCTAAAGAAAATAAAGAAAATATAAAGTGGTCTATGGGCATCTAAGGCCTTATTCCATTTCAATCAGTAAAAGTCAAAGGCTAGAGTAGTCGACTGAAAAAGTCTGACTGAATAAGTGGTACCTGATTCTGTAGTGAAGTTGACTTTTTCAGTTAGATTTTCATAATTATTTAGACATTTTTCAGTCAATACTCAGACTTTTTCATTCAGTTCTCAAACTTTTTCAGTCCACCTCTGACTTAAGGTCAGTACACCTGATTCCACTGGTCATCAGTCAGTGGTAAAGTTGACTGGAAAAGTCTGACTTTTTGAAATATTGAAAAGAAAATTGATATTTGGAGAAAAATCAAAAACTCACTGGAAAAGTTTGACTTTGACTGGAAAACTGCTTCCACTGACTGTTTCAGTCAACTTTGACTGAAAAAGTCTAAATGGAATCATGAAAATAGGAAAATTTTGTGATAGTGGGAGACTTTTTGTGGCTTTTTGCAGACTTCCAAGATTTCCATTTTTTGTGGGTGTGAATCAGCATAATCCCTGAGCTGCATCAACCACTATTCGTAAGTGGAAAATCTAAAACTAGCATGGTAGGAACCAACTGGGTGCTGAAGCTCATGAGGATGCCACAGGCACCATCCTCGACAATGTCACAAAAGCAGTTTTAAAATTTCATATTAGAAATATAGTAAGAATATGTGTGGTTACAGATCAGATTGTTATCCAAGCACATAGTCGACAGTTTTACCATTCTGGCAATATATTCAAACACTTTATTTCCAAGAAAGAATGATACTTATATGATTAAATTCTATGAGCACGATCCTGAAGACCTATATTTTCCATTAGAATTGATAAATAATCAGGAAAGAAAAAAATATTTTTTTCGATTTTTTTTACATCCATTTGTTGCATACTCATGAGCTTCAGTTACTGAATCACATTAACCTAGTGTTATCAGTAATAGCAATAGCTGCCCCATTATTGGATTATGCATTATCTATTGCACCAATACCCTGAACAGTATTATAGTGAACTTCTTTTCCACAGAGATTCGAGTAACTATCACAAAATCCCTTTATTCGACATAAAGGCCATCAAAATATTCTATCATGAAAATAAAAATAGGGTAGTGTTTTTATTAAAGCTTAGTAGGGTTTGAAGTAGGCGGACCTGCACTAACTGGGAAACAATCATAATCATACTTAATCATGGATACCTAGAAAGTAAGTATAATTCAGTATAAAATATTATATGTGGATCAACACGGTAAAAGGTATGCCCCCGAGGGACTGTGCGGGCGTACCTTTTACCATGTTGATCCACATATGCATACTGGTAAATGGTCGGGGGACACTCCATAATATTATTTCCTATAGTTTCCACCTGTGATCAAGCCCTTGGTAATTGTACCATATATACAGGTAGACAAATGAAGGGATGATGCCAAATATTAAACCCAAATAAAGGATAATCCGAGAAAAATACCCCCTAGCCCTAAAACAATGTTGATTGTTCCTAAATGCACCCATTTGAACATAAGGACTGTATCTAGTACATCTATGGTTTTCTTCAAAATTGTCTCTAAAGCACCCCTGATCAAGGGCCCTCGAGGGCCTTTACCTTTAGCCCAAGTCAGGATAACTTATTACCCAAATAATATTGTTACCATGCATTCAAACCAACATCCTTGTCTTCTCAGTATTTCTTCATTTCTGGGCTGATTTACTCACAGACTCATAAAGGGATTGGCTCTAACTGTTCCTGGTTCTCTTCAGGGACATGTGTGGGCCACTTTGTCAATTTACCCGTACACATACTTGGCTGTCTGTGGACAATGTGTTGTGACTACCCTGCACCTCTCCCTTTAAGTCTATCTAGATACAATACTATTGACTGAAGTCAAAGAATTGGTGAATGGGACCTTCCACATTTCTCAATGCAAAATAATATTGAAAACTCAGTCTGCCAGAAATAGGGTATAACACTCTTTACTGCTATTAATGGTTCCTAACAGCCTGCCTTAGGGCTTATATTGCCGAATAGAGCTGGAGGTCATTTCTTAACACACTACGACTGCTGTCCTTCAAACCATAGTGAGAAGCCTTGAGTCAATGCCATTACTGTATTATGCACTAGTAATAACTAATGTCTGCATCAGTACGACTGCTCTACCAAACCTTATGTAATTACTGCATAGCTGCTGATCGTACAGAGCAGTCGTAGGGCCTCACCTATGATAGCCTGGCTTATTCTTGGCAATATTGAATCGTAGTGAATGTGTGTAGTCGTAGTACATTAAGAAATGGCCTCCTGAGTAGCCCTAATACTGAGCAGAAAGGCTTGTAAGTGCATTGAACTAGGACATATTAGAGCATGGCATCTGTCTTCCGATTGTATCAAATCTTTATTATTTGCAGTTGGTTTAAAGGTCAGGTAGAATCTGAACATTTTAGCCCCCTCCACTAATGAAAGAGTGTGGAGATAAAGTATACAGTTTGTACCTTGACAAAGTGTTTTTGCACTGGTCCACTGCCTGGCGGCTCCCCAGAACCCCAGAGGCCCATCCCTCTTAAATGCCCTATCTGAGAGCTCTGACATCCTAAGTACCCCGCAGGGGGTAGGCTTTAAATGTCAACAGTGAGGCGACAGCTTAGGACACTGGCCTCTTTAACAGTACTGTTCTAAATGCCTCTTTAAGTCTGTCTTTATGAGAACATAGCATATTTTGGCACCCTTTGTACCAATAAAAAGATTTTGCCGTAGTTGGTGAAACACCTGAGTGGGATTTTCTATTCATTATTTGACATCACAATTTTTATTCATCTTATATGAAATCTTTTTAAAGACTATTCTACAAAGTTGTACAAGGTGTTGGATGTTTGTCTAAGTAGGGACAGTGCCCAGTGGTTTGGAAATAGGATATCAAGGGCGCGGTGTGTTGCTCTGTGTTGTGAGTACTAATACCACCTGAGCTGCTTTTTCCATTGAGACCTCCTCCCCTCCTTGCGTGATGCTCAATACAGGTCACAGACTCACATCTATCAGCTGAGTAAAGCTACTCCACTGGCCAGCTGCCGATTCTAAACATGCTTAAGCGCTTCTTTGTTCATACCTTTTACCACTCACACTTCAAGCTCACATTCGATCCCTCTTTCGGTATTCTGGTCACTTTCAGCCTGGTAGTTTACTTGAGATCTATAGCATAAGTTTTGTAACTGCATGAACGAACTAAAGTCCTACTGAGGCATCCCAGTAAGACTTACAGTACTCTAGCCAAAATTACGTGCTAATTTTCGAGAGTTTTATCTATCAAGATGATTTTAGCTATTTCTATTAGGAAGTCAGACACATAGTAGGCATCTCGGAACATAGCTATTCACTAAAGACAAAGATATTTAGGATAACTTGAAATATCTTACCAGAGCTCTTTACCTAATGATATATATGGGACCCTTTGGATTCACAGGCTGTCATGTTGATAATCTCCCATCCTCTTCATGGTAGGGATTGAGTGCTTAACTATTGCATTAGATTTCCACCACACTTTACATGGATGATAACATAAATATAACAATTTAAAAGCCCAAATGCACAAAGCAGTAGAGATGGAATGATTTAAGTACCACTGGATGTTTTCCCCCGATAGTCTACATTATTTTGCACTTCCTCATAGATAGGCCTACTTGATATTTGAAGAATACGTAATGAAAGCAAATTGATTGCATACAGTGTATATTATACATCCACCTTGTATCACCGTCAGCTGCCTCCTGCGTCTCATTGAATAACTAAACGATCATCAACATTACGCATATTGCTTTCAATATATTACTGAGGGTAGCCTGATGGCCATTTTAAAGTCTCCTGGTAGTATGCTCTAAAATACTTTACCAAAAACATGCCTGTTTTTAAACATTATTACCTATTGATAATGCTGGTACATAGGTATGGTTTGCATGTTCATATTTACTTGGATGGTTATGCTGTAATTGAATTGTATGTATAAAGATGATGTCTGCTATGCATGGAAACTACCCAGAAATAATGTATTCAATTTGAAAACTGTCTTTTAAATGAAAATGGCACGACCACTACATCAGTACATTGCATCATTTATAAACTTCATCCTTACATTGCATAGCAGCCGTCCCATGTCTAATCAATTCATTACCAAGCAGGCAAGCAGCTGCAGCCCAAGGAGTGCTAGACACAATTTCCTCGTGCTGTTCTGTCCTAGGTCATTATTATTCTGTAAGCCAGCTTATCTAAGCACATTTTCAAAATCATCACTCCACTCTCTCAGATGTACTCACACTGGGATACTGATAAAATGAAATGCTTGATCACAATATTTGCTTGAATTGAACTGATAAAACTTGGTCTTGAACAGTGACCAAGCAAGCAAAAAGACCCCTCTGCAGGGAAATTCATTATCAAAGTTCATCTCAGGATCTTTAAAATGAGACATCATTGGCTTAAATATTCCTAGTAGTAATGTCAGAACCCCTCCTTGAACATAGGTCATTACTCATATCTGAAATCGAGTATTAAACTCTAAATACATTATAAACTGTAATTATATCTAAAAACACAAAAGAAATCTGCCTTTTTCACAAAAAGTGGATAATATTATGGTGATTTTTATCATAAATTTTGATCTAGAAGGAATTTTGCATTTCTGTTTTCAGTTTTTGGTGAGGATCCCCGAAAATTGGCATAAAAATTTGCAAATTTTGATCATTGGAATGGTTGCCATGGCAACCAGGAACAGGCATATAGGTCGATTTCTCATGAAAAATGTTCATTTTACCATCCAAATATGGGCCATTTCTACTGAAAATGGTGCATTTTAAATGAAAACATTGAATTCTGCATCAAAAATTAGCTTAATGTATTTTTTATAATGATTTTAGAGTACATTTGCCCCTCCAATTCCCCCTAGTGGCCAAATGGGGAATTAAAAATAACCCCCAGAGGGGTGTTCTCCCTTGATGGGTCACAGTGACATAGTCCCCCTGTCTCTAATCCACACATCTATCAAGGTTGATAACTACTGCACATTCAAATGTTTTGAAATAGAAGTTTATGAGCTAACTAACTGTAGTCATAGGTATCTAATGAGCCATAGGTTAGAATGATAGGCCTCAGAACTGTGTTAAATCCTTGGTGACCCTTCATTTGAGATATCATATTATGGAATGACTGGATCAATTATAAGAATGACAGAGTGCAGTTCTCATGATCAGTAATTGATAAATTGCGGGTAATGAGACAGACAGGCAAATTCATACTCTACCTAGTGGTGGTTCAAAGTACTCACCAGACTCTCAAGGACTCAGCCTGGTGGCTCCACCTTCTGCTTATCACTGAGCAACTCTCAACCCCCAGTTGCAATGGGTGACACACTTTACCTTTTCTCACCTGGTGTTCATAACAATACGCCTTATAAACTTTACATATTTAATCCATCACTATCACCGTCTAAAGTGACCATCCGACTTCTAGGATGAAGTGTACTAATACTACATCATCTACTGCAACTCCACCTAAAAAGAAGGCAGACAGTAGGGCTAAAAAGACTACTTCTATGGACAATAGTAGTATAGTATGTATCGGAACGGGACTATAGTTAAGTACTGTTTATTACTCACTCGACCTGCAGCCAATCAGAGGCCTCCATTTGGTCACGTGACCCATTGCCATGGCAACGTGACCTACTTAGGGGGTCACATGACCACCTTTTCAGCCAATCAGAGGCCAGCATTCTGGTAACCATGGTAACATGACCTACTTAGGGGATTATCAACCACCGCTCAGCCAATCAGAGGCCAGCATTCTGGTAACCATGGTAATGTGACCTATTTAGGGGATTAGTAGCCACCATTATGACCTAATTAGGGGATTAGTCACGTGACCCCTAAGGGGTGCGGCTAATTATGCAAATAAGGTTTTGTATATTTCTATGTGTCATAACATATGTAGGAAATAAAAACACAACGAAATAAGTTAATTCATTTTTTTTATTTTTCATGAAACAACATTTCAATCAATCATTTTACTTTTTTGCTCGACCTCTCAGCAAACCGCAAAGTCGCACTTTGTCAGTGCACCCACATTGACCTTTTCCAACATACTCTGCACTAGTTTGGATAAATCCAACACCATTTTGGCCAGACATAGGATATTTGTCTGCATGACTTGCACACATTTCCAGCACTCTTCTTCCGTCTTCACATCATCGCGAGCCTTTGACTCACCGAATGGTCACTCAGTGTTGGGTTTCTGCTCATTTGCATGACGCTCTTTTTGGGGTGTCTTGTTTGACATGCTTCGATCAGGAAATGCATGCAATGAGGTCCACAGGTGTCAGCAGAAGTGTCTTGGAGTTGAATACGATTTCTTTGCCACTTGAACGGAGCAGAACGTCTCAGGAAAGATAAGAACTCTGCGCTCAACAGAGGTAAACCAAATGAATCAAAGTAGTACGCCTCTCCTGTCCTCGAAACCTAATGTTGACCTGGTAAATGTTGAGGATCCGTGTTACTCATGAAACAAGTGTCCTTGACAGGGTGCTTGGGGATAGTGTCACAAGAGAAAACACCTAGGAAATGATGTTTTGTGTGAACGTTTTCCTTCAACACTCTGTTTATTTAGACTGTATTCATACACTACTCTCTCGTCTTCAGTTCATATGGTAGTCTGTGATGGGATGTCGATCTCTGGTCAGCTCGACGACGTTGTCGTACACCAAGTACAAGAGCACCGTTGTCGTCTCCGCCAGCACCACCTGCTTTTATAAGGTTGACTCTACACCCGTCATGCAACCTGTCTGTAGTTAAATCCAGCGGGAAGAGCGTGTACCCATTCAGGGAATTGTTGTAGGAAATGCCGCAGGAGCACAAACCCTCGTACATCCCCGTTTCCGTGTGTAGTGCCAGGTACTCTCTCACCGCTTCCTTTTTGGCAAAGTTGGGCACGTAGGCGTCGTTCGGCACCTTCTGGTCGTTCACTATCACTTGAAGCGAGTTGACGTTGCAATGTTTCAGTTCGAACGGGTTCTTGGCATAACTTCCGTTGAAGGCGTCGTGGTTCAGGAAACAAATCATCATGGACTTGGGCAGTTGACCTGTGTTGGAGTGTGTGTAGGTGTGATCTCTGTTACCTGCAGGGATGGCGTAGCTCGTCACCTCCACTCTGTTGACTGGGTAGTCGAAGGGACCCTGTTCTATCAAAGCCTTTCCGTGCATTTCCACCACAGCATCAGGTACCAGTGCGCCAGGCACGTAAAGCTTAGCTTTGTGAATCTAGAGTTTGTATGCCCTGTCGCCGTCGGTGTCGAATTTACCAGCCGTGTCTTGGTGCCAGCCTTGGATGGTCATGATGTTGTCCTTCACCCCTTTGTCGTAGTGGAGTAAACCTTCCAAGTAAGCTCTGTAGCGGTAGGTTTCAGTATTGCCAGACACTTTGAAACCTCCAATGGAGATTTGGACGTCCTTGAAGAGCGAGTGAGCCAAGTTGTTCACCAGAGCCACCTTGTCGTCGGCGTCCAGAGCCTCGCCGTTTGGTCTCAGGACCATGCATTCTAGATGCAGGTAGTTTTCCTTGTCTTTGTACTCTTGTGACTTACTGATAGTGAAATTTATGTTACTTCCATCTCCCAAAGAGTTTTTCATCTCTAACCCGACGAAGGTCGACTTCAGGATAGTGGTCTAAAATGTCACCCCGTTGTCTTTTACAGGAACCTCCGCCCGTCTGAGAAGCAGGAGAGCGCCTCCGACATTTGGTCACCGTTTCTTTTTTCCCGGAGAGAGTACTTTACCCGCCAGACTCTTCAGAGCACCTACCCTGTTTCTTTCATGCTCTTCTTGAAAGTGCCTCCCGCCATCATGTCCTTGGCCACACCCATGCCAACGTGGAACAGTGTTTTACCCATGGTCTTCAAAAGCGGTGTGGCCGAGCACACGAGACCCAAGAGCGCACCTCCGAAACCATGACCGTTCTGGAAAGGTCGTCCGCTGTATACATCGATACCGCCACCGAACTGAGCGTTGTAGTAATCGCTGTACCCCTGTCCTCCGGCAGTACGCTTCGACGACGAAAAGTACGGCGCTCAGTTGCGTATCATGTCTGCACCTCTTCAATTAACGCTCGACGGGTCTCAAATGAAGTGTCACCGTCACCTCGCCTCTCATGAATGGTATGGGTCGGCCGGTTCAGTCTCTTAAATAGACCCCGATCTCGTCCAACCTTCTGAATTTCAAGGGAAAATAATCCAAATGTGGAAAACTGACAGCTCGTGTTCCCCCTCTTTGCTTTCCGCTTCTGTTGACTGCGACGCAGCGTAACAGAGGCACGTGCATGTCACCCACTGGTCTCTTTTGAAGAGACCCGTGGGTGACATGCACGTCAAGACGTCAGCAGATTCTCGAAGACTTTCTAGTTGGTCCTCGGTGAGCGGAATGGTTCCCTCCAGTAAATTCTGACAGATTTCGCTCAACATCCTGATTAAATCGTCGCTTCCAGAGCCTATTAAATGCTCACAATCCTCTGGTGAACACTTTGCCAAGTGTTTAAGGGTGCCGTAATGTCTTTTGAGGCGATGAGTAGCCATTTCTTTCTCTTTTTCTTTTTGTCTAGCAGAACGAACACGATCTGGTCGTCTATGGACGTCAGGGAGGAGCGAATTCTGAGATTGTCCGGTGTTGTCTGCTTGAAGTCCAGAAGCAGGTATGAGTGAGGACGCTTGAGTTCACGGGTAAATATATACCCGAGAGGGCCGTCGCCCTGGAGGGAAACACCTGACAGAGTACCTATCTGTCCCATGTCGCGAGGGTTCTTGAAAATGATCATGTAGTGAGCGTTCAGACTCATAGTTCGAAATTTGTGATTTCTGGAACAGGTTCTGAGTGATATATATGACACTCATGTTCCAGTGATGAGAATATTTGGTGAAGATGTCGTTTCCCGCAATGTCTTCTTCGCTGGGAAGACCTTCTCTGAATTCCACTCCGTAATCTTTTTGCATCTTTTCAAAGAGGGGCTGCCACTCCCCGTAATGGTAAAAGATCTTTTCCACCGGCGGTGTGACCAAGTTGTTAATGTTGCTCAGAAATCGATTCACCAAGTGCGATTTTCCACAACCGGACGGACTGCTGATGATACAACTGAAGGGTCCTTGTAATCGGGAATCAAAATCTATTTTGGAGAAGGGTGTGATTTTACCGCTCGTCGTATTTCCGGCGGTCGTCATAATGGGGAACGTCCCAGTAATAGAGGTAGTAGCAGCAGCACCTGCAGCAGTAGTAGTAGTAGTTGGTGGTCTTCAGTCGAATGCTCGGTGATGAGTGGTTGTCAGGAAAGTGTCAATGGACCATTCTGGGTATTATTATTATTTTTCATATTTACTAAATTCTTCGCCATATAAAGCCTAAGCTCTGCCCATGATCCACACTCAATAATCTCCTGTATTCCTCAATAGGAACCAGGATCCTTTAGTCATCACAAACACACTTCCTCCATGAGACTCTGTGACATAATGTAGACGGATGTAATAACATTCCAATCATATCTACACCCACACAGCCCTGCTGGAGGATGTGGGATCCACCTGTGGTGCCATATTTGGAATGAGAGAATATTTCACAATCTCCTCTCAACCCTCATCAATATGATTAACCAACAGGTGGTAACCTCTCCCTATGACACGTATCTCTATTTCATTGAGCCACGTGTATAGAATATTTCGCAATACCGTGAGCTGCTCAAGCCCTTCATATAAAAGGCAGCTTGAGCAGCTCCCAATCATCTCTCCCAACTTACACCTTACACCTATACCTCGAACCTAGGACAGGTTGAGTTATAGGATCGGAGGCAGAGCTTAGATCTTGGCGAGTGTTATCATTGTTACCACCTTTATGAAACACTCATGTCAGCTATGCAATAAAAGGATCAAATGAACTTCCCTGGATTCCGTGTATATTCACTTCACCACATGTAAATGTCCGTTGACACGATGGTGGATGAACCCTCCAAGAATATCCCACTACCAACCTCTCATTAAACATGAGCAATAGTGAGACATCACCTAAGGAGCCAGCTTCAAAACAACGCACCTTTACTTCACCTGGGCTAGACGCGCCCAACCAATCCACAAGTGATACTACACATCACCTCCAGAGGCAAACTTCATCTCAAGACGCACTGACATTGGATCCAGTTTTACCTATAGCACTGCAGGCCCACGTATTACAACCTGTGAGTACCGGTATTGAGCAATTTTCCTCTACAATAGTGGACCACAACACTGGAGCACACACCAGTACGCCAGTATCACTACCTGCACCAGGATTAGACATCACTTTACCTGGTTACTCACAAGTAAATTCACCGCCACTAAGACTTTCTGGTATAACTAGCCCAGCCTCTGAAGTACCAGTGGACAATACACAGAGCCACTTGTACCTCGATCCACACCTGGAGGACAGAACACCAGAGCTTCAAGCCGCCCTCCAGGATATCATTCCCCCACAACCCACAACACCTAGTGCAGCTGCATCTGCAGCACATACTAACCCAGGTGTGACTTCACATAAACCACCAGTTTGTGAGGAGCCAGTGGTTGTGGACACAGACTCTGACGCTTCCCTAGACGCTGATTACTGGAGAGACAGAATCGGATCAGCAGTTTCTAGGTGGAGAGCAGCCTATGAAAACGGTGTAGGCAGGGTTTCCAATAACGACTCTGGACACCCGGTAGGAGACAATCCAAACTTCTCACTCAACATTAATAGACTATTGGATGAGTGGCTTGACCCTACTGTTACCCAGCCAAACCGATACCAATCCACTTCTGAAGAGGAGGACCTGTACCCCCCACCTGTGTACACACCTACACAGCCACTTAGGACCAGGTCAGTGGACTCACCATCCAGACAAGGCTCTAGATTTAGAAGGAGGGCCCAATCAAGTTCACCTCTTAGAAGAAGAACCCCCACTGGTTACAGACTACTGAGAAGTGTGGACGGAGCTACAAGCAGGTCTCATCTCGTAGCTACAACCCCGCTACTCAATAGAGGCAATAGGACGCCTTACAACTCACCTCACCTTATCGGTTCACCTGGAGAAGATACTGAAGTAACCTTTCCCCGCCGACCCAATATGGCAATGTCCCGAGGTCAGCCCCCTCAGTATGACCAGGAGGACATGAGGAGAAGTCTTGTCAGGGACTGTACTAACACTGTCAGTGAATCTCTCTCTGAGCTATTAGCCAAACACGTGAGCACCCTATCCACTGAGATTAAAAATCATGGACAGGAACACTCAGATCAGTTGGCTAGAGTACACCTCAGGTTAGATGACATGGAACGCTGGAAGGAGCATATGGAAAGCAACACCGCCCACAACTTCAGGCAGGCAGAACAAAGCAATATGGAAGTTCTCAGAATATCCGAGGACTTCACATATCAAATGACTCACCAGCTCAGCAAAAACATGGACTCAATGAGGCTTGACCTAATGAGAGCCATTCAAAGCCATTCTAACAATGCCGACGCCACCAACTCCAGCCAAACTGCCACCAGCGCCCAAGGCAATCCAGGACACACACAATCCACTCCTCCTTACCCCACGGCACCTGACTACAGCCCCAGCCATAATGACATGACAGGAGCAAGGCTGAGCCCACCACATGCCTTCAGGGACAACAGTAACCAAAACACAGCATCACATGCACTACACCAATCTCCAGCAGCTAGTGCACCAAACACCCACCAGGGGGCGACAACATCTTGTAACACAGCGCCTAATCTAAACCAACACGGTGGCCATGTGGTTAATTGTGTTTACAGTCCCCAAGGACAAACAAGCAACCACTCTGGACTACCATATCCTCCTAGGTATGATCACATAGCACACTCCCCACCGGTAGTGCACCAGGGAGGATACCATGGCGCTGAGTATACCAGATTTTCCCCTAGTAGAATGGACAGCGACAAGCTCACATCTGCCCAGTTAGGATCATTCAACAAACCTGAACCCTTTGACAAACCGACGCCTTACAGGTCTGCAGCAAAATTCCTGACTGAATTTAAATTTTTTATAAGGAATGTGCACGCCAAGAGGCCCGACCTACATGCTACATGCCTGTACACCTTTCTCAAAGGGAGGGCAGCCCAGTGGTTTTTCAGCAACATAATGGACAAGCCCATCATGCAAAACAATGACGCCGTCTATGAAGCTTTCTTGGCAAGATTTGGCACTCCCGACCTCAGTACCATCCTCAAGGGATACAGAGCCAGGAAACAAAAGCCAAATGAAACCACTGAGGACTACCTTGCAGACATGACCATGTTGTTGTCCAACAGCAGCCTGGACGAGGCTTCACAAGTAGACTACCTTGTAAATGGCCTCAGACCCGAGCTGAAAAATGTTGTTGTAGCTAAGTCTCCCAAGACCTTGCTGGAAGCTGAACAATTAGCCATAAATCAAGAACTGAACCTCGAGGCTATAAAAATTGCTCAGAATAGCTCAGCAGAGTTATGTGCAGTAGGCTACAACAAGGACGACAACAGATCCAGAAAGGATAAATATCAGCGCGACCACAAGAAAGAAGACAGACTGCCCAGTAGTAACTACAACAAGCAGTATGAAAATAAATTCAAAAACAGTTACAGAGGAAGGTCCAAGTCTTCAGACAGATCCAATCCCAAGGACTACAGATCTAATTCCAAAAATAGATCCAACTATAAGTCCCCAGGAAGAGATAGGTCAAAAGACAGATCAGAACAAAGGTCAAGATCCTCTGATAGCAACAAAAGTTTTGTCTTCATACCAGTTGCTGGACAGCCAAATAACAATAAAAATGTCTCCTTCATGGTCCCAGCTGACTTCACCATCCCAGACAATTGGGTACAACAGTCATTGAAGAAGTCCAGAGATCCAACCCCAGGCAGGAACTACTCCAGAAGCCATTCAGGATCTCAGTCTGAGGCCGACAATGACAGCCCCAATAACACACAAGATGAATAGGGATCAGGGGAAGGCACTCAAGCACCTAGTGACCCCGACCCCACCCGGACCACGACCATCAAATTATCCAAGGACACTTCTCGAGATGCTGATGCAGAAATGAATTCAGTAGACTCTCAATCATCCAGTTCGAATTATACGAATTTCTTGAATACCAATGAGAACTCAGACTCCAGTGATGACGAGGACGAGTATGAGGACCAGAGCCAGAGGACTTCAATCCTGAGACTGAGGATCAAATCTGAGCAGTATGGGCAGCAAGGTAAGGCCATTTATGTTAATACAGAATTAACCAAAGGTGCAGTTTCTGTAGACATAAATAACCACTTGTATAGAGCTCTTGTTGACTTCGGCGCCTCACTTTCTTTTATTAGCCAAAAAATGGCTGACAAAATCGCGAACACACCAAATTTTAGACACGGGAGACGCGTGCGACTGACAGTTTTATTGGCTGATAAAACCCCCATCCAAGTAAATCACTCCATGACTGTAACATTCCTCATTGGTGGCCATGAACTCAGATCCAGATTACATGTGGTACCTGAACTGAACCATCCCCTAATTTTAGGAGTAAATTTCATGACCAAATACAAAGCCAAAATTTCCTTTGGACCGACTCCCCCATCGCCGAACTACATCAGGGCAAACAAAAATGTTGATATTCCACCAAACACTGACGCCACTTTCAATGCGGTTGTGATAGGGAATAGCAACATTGTGGGAAAAACTGGATTGACTGAGAACTCAGGTTCTACCCTACCGGTACTTATTAAGCACGCCATAGTTAAACCTAGATCAGACCTTAAGATAGTACCAGTAACAGTAGCTAACCCAAATGACTTCCCCATCAAGATAAAAAGACACATAAACCTCGGTGTATTTAGACATTTCAACATAAAAAAGGCTGTACCCATTGGTGCACTCAATAGCGCCCATTCACTCAACAGTGTAACAACAGAAAAGGACTTATTCCCAATCAATTGTGGAGAGGATCCCATGGACCAACTCCCCAAAGGGAATGAACCCTTGAAGTATAAAATCTGTGAAAAACTCTCTGAAATTCAAAGGCAACAGATCAAAAACATCGTTGAGGCCAATAGGCAAGCCTTTGTCCTAAATGAAAGCGCCATAGGTCTCAATGTAGAAAATGAAGTTAAACTGGAATTAAAACAAGACTTCAGACCCTGCAACAGACCGTCGTATAGGATGTCCCCTCACAAAGAAATTTTTCAAAGGGAACTCCTGAAGAAACATTTAGAACAGGGGATAATAGAAGAGTGTACCAAACCCTGTGAGTGGAACTCACCTGCCTTTTTAGTGCCGAAACCACAAGGTGACAGGTCAGTAGCCTCTGGTTGGAGAATTGTAGTTGACTACAGATGGGTAAATGAGAATTTAAAAACCTTCTCTTACTCATTCCCCAGAGCTGACGACCTCATGCAGCAGATAGGCAGAACAGGCGCAAAATATTTTTCCAAATTGGATGTCTACAGCGCCTACCACCAGATTCCCCTAGCAGAAGAATCTAGGCCACTTACCACTTTCTCTGCCAATGGCACGAGATACATGGCCAAAGTTCTCCCTATGGGACTCAAAACTTCAGGCCTATCCTTCATGAATGTAATGGAACAACTCCTCATGAAATGCAAGTATAAAAATGCTGTAGCATACGTGGACGACGTAGCCATTTACAGCCCCACGTGGGAAAGGCACTTACAAGATCTGGACAAGGTTTTGAAACTTTTTATCAGAGGAAACATCAAACTGAAATCAGAAAAATGCGAATTTGGAACTACCAAAATGGAATTTTTGGGTTTCAACGTAGACCAGCATGGTTTGTCACCATCCCCGGACAAAATAGGACCTGTCAAAACCTTCCCCCCACCTAAAAACATCCATGATCTTAGATGTTTCAATGGTATGGCGCAGTTTTACAAGAGGTTCATCAGAGGTTTTGCTCATGTCATGAAGCCCCTTTATGAGGCGACAAAAAGCACCTTTAAATGGACCACTGAGTGTCAGAGAGCCTTTGAGAAAATTAAAGCTGCTATCTGTACTGAAGCTGTGCTGAAATTCCCGGACTATAACAGACCTTTTGTCATTTTTACTGACTCGAGCAACTACAGCTTAGGGGCTGTAATCACTCAGGTAGACGACTATGGTTTCTATAGACCGATTGAATTTGCAGGGAGAGGTTTGACACCTCAAGAGTCTAGGTATGGGATAACTGATAAAGAACTGTTGGGAATAGTTTTTGCAGTCAAAAAGTTTCACCATTATGTGGATGGAACTCACTTCAAAGTATACTCGGACCACACCGCCCTGGTTTCCCTTTTCAATAAAAAGGAAAATATAACCAATGGAAGGTTAGCCAGGTGGGTCGACACAGTCATGTCCTACGACTTTGAAGTCAGATACCTGCAAGGCAGAGCCAATATTGTGGCAGACTTTCTTTCCAGGAGGAAATACCCGCCCAGCTCTGATTACCCAATTCCCATCAGGTCTCAAGGTAAAATAATACTCCCTCCTAAATCAGTCAAATTCTCTGACATTACCATGACCAAAGTTTTCAAATCAAATGACCCAATTCCCAAAAATCCAGTCCTTATGGGACCACCTAGGTCCATACTAAAAGGAGGACAGATTTGGGGTAGCACTTCCAAGAAGCCAAAGGGTGTGATTGCCAAGAAAGGTAGCTCTGAGAGAGAAAAACTCAGCTCCATTCAAACTGTGCCCGAGCTGTGCATTTTAACTCGATCTAAAGCCAAGTTAACAGACCCAGCCACACCCCCTCAGCCCAGCAAATCAACCAGAAGTAAACAGACCCGCCCCCCTAAGGTCAAGGACACCAAGACCAAACCAAGGGGCTGACCACCCAAATCTAGGTCACCCAGAGTATCAGTGAAATTAGCTAATACCAGAAGGGCTAAGCTATCACACAAAGTGCTACCCATGGCTGAACGAGCGATAAGCCAGCTATGTAAACACCACTCCCTAACCCCATCCAGGGAGACACTGATACAGGCACAGCAGGAGGATGTTTTCTCAAACTCCATGCTGTCATACATCAATAAGGGTGAATTACCAGAGGACCCCAGCCTTAGCAAACAGATACTGCTAAACCATGACCAGTTCATGATTTTAGACGAAGTTTTATTCAGGATCACCAAATCAACCTATGGAGACAGTTTAGAGCCTACACTACAAATAGTGATGCCAGAAAAGTGGGCAGAATCACTAATTGAGGCCACACACTGCTCACCATTAGGAGGACACCTTGGTCCCACTAAAACATACGCAGCAATCAGATCCAGGTATTATTGGCGTTCCATGTTCAAACATGTTTTTGACTACTGTGGCACTTGCCACACATGTCTCACAACAAAGAAAAGACCAAAACACCTGAGAACCCCAATGACCCTGAGAGACCCTGTTTTAACAGCCTACACTCACCTTACCATGGATACCATCGGTCCTTTCACACCTGCTGTGGATGGATCCTCATTTATCCATGTTGTCACAGATCATGCTACCAGGCACATCACTGTTTGGTCCACAAAGGATAACACCAGCGCCAAAGTAGCGCTAGGATTTTTCCAAAGGGTTATTTGTGTTTTTGGAACCCCATCAGTCCTGAACACAGATAACGCACAACAGTATGTGTCCAAATATCTCACATCTTTTTGTGATAAATTCGGCATCAAACATGTGACAGGGAGTGCACATTGGTCAAAATCACAAGGTCTATGTGAGCGTCAACATCAAACAATAGAATCTTCACTCAGAGCCTTTGTGTCCAAATCACAAAAACATTGGTCAACCTTCCTACAGGCTATAGCATTCAGCATAAACAACACTGTATGCAGCGTGCTAGGATACTCACCCAATCTTTTAGTATTTGGAAAACAAACACATCTCCCAACTGAGTCCTCCCTCTCATTGGTCCAACAAACTGAAGAGATCAAAGACAAGGAAAAATTGGTTACCGCCTTACTCAGTTTAAGAGATGACATCCAACTTAAGGCAGCTGAGAGCATGGTCAAACACCATAAAAAGATGAAAGCCAGATATGACGCCACTGCTTCTCCATGCACCTACAACACAGGTCAGCTTGTGTATTTACACATACCTAACCTGTTGGTCAAACAAACGAGCAAAAAGCTGCAGCCCACCTATAGTGGACCATACATCATAATGAAAATGACTTCACCAGTAACTGCAAAATTAAAAAGGCTACAGGATGGTAAAGTATTGAAAAAATCAATACATGTATCTAGATTAAGGAGACCAATCACCAAGGCTAGCGCCACATTTACACATACCTCTCTACCTTTACCTCCAACCGGTGGCAGTTTTGGCCACGTGTTATTTCGTGCAATGATGTTTTTCCCCACAATTTTCTTTTTCTCATCATTTATCATTTTTATTATCCAAACCACATACCAATTACCTTTAACGTCACAATTTCTACACAAAACCCCAAAAGCCTTCTGGCTTATTTTTACTGATGGGACATTGTCAAGAATTTTATCTAGAGTTTGAGACTCAGACAGTCATATAATGATTGATTAAGGTTGGCACGCCACATAAATTACCCAAGGTCACAGCGTATTCTCGGTTCGTGGATCCTAATTTTAGGAACACGCATGCGCCGGTTTGTTACAAGCTCAGGGCTCCTCTATACCCTAAAGTATTACCAAATGACCGCCTATTGTAGGAGAGCAGCACCTAGACATCCTGATCCGTGTTTATGCCTCTGTTTACCATCAGTACTGGAATGTTTGGTGAGACACTTAATCAAATAATTCAGCACAGTTCCCTGCTGTGTTATCACAACAGGAACAAGTGCACCCCTGGTAAGCTGACTAATCTCAGCACCACAGCCATTACTCCCCTCTTAATTATATTCAATATTCAGATCATCCAATGATCATCCGTACCGAGCATGCAAGTGTCATACCAGTGATTGTGCATGATCAAGTTGTCATATGAGAAATATCATAAGACTAGTGGTATATAGTGTAATCACCTCAAGGCTCTTATAAATAGTGTTACTTCCAGTTGTCACTGGTTTATTCAGCTTTAGGCAACATCTAAGAAATATCAATCATACAGTAGTTTGTATGTAGGTAATTTGTACATACAGTAAATATACAGTAAGTTATAAAGTATAATGTTCTGTTCCACTCCACCTGTGAGGTAATAATAATACAATGTCCAGCATAGTTCTAGGTGGGTTCCCACACCTAGCTCCTGACCTGCTGCTTAGAGGAATAATGTAATAATGAATAACTTTACCCTCTGGTGGAAGTCTTGAGGAAGATACCCCCTGGCCACTAATGATAGAAACCAATGCCTGTCTAGCATAGTTTCACCATAGTGCAGTGGTATAGCAGGTAGCAGGAGATGACTGGAGATGTTACCTCTAGAGCGGTTCTTGGTGTTCTGTCTTCTTGGAGGTGCAGACAGGCTATTTGTAGCAAATCTTGGAAAAGCACCTCCAGACTGACTGGGGCCAGTAGCATCTGCCTAACTCTGCAATTGTTTGAGGGGAGTCTTTCATGTGTCACTGGGTGCACAAAGGACCCCCATGGGCGCCGCTGTGTCCCCCATTGTCTTGGTCGGTTCTGTGACTTCAGACCCTCATATCTCAGTCGTTTACGCTGCTATAACCGCCATTTTGCGCATGCGCGGAGTTGAATATGCCAAGTTTAAACTGCCCGCTGGATAGGCGCGTAACTTGCGCCGGTTTGTCTGTAGTGCACTCAGAGCTCCATTCAGTCTCCATGGCGTAACTTCCTTAATAATGGGAGTTCCGCCTTGATCTTGGGCTCATTTTGACCGTCTAATTATGGGCTTTCCATAGATGCTTTGATATTTGACCTAGCTTGCTCAGGAGCGACGCTAGAGCGACCGGACGGTTATGGCGTCGTGCTTATGTAACCCATTGTTCAGTTATTAGAGTGCTCAGACACTCATGACGGCGTCAGCGGTGCTCAGGCACCCGTGACGGCCGGTTGCATTCACTTACAACTTATTAGTTTGTGCACTGAACCATGAGGTCGCACACTGAGACCCTCATTTTTATTATATTGTGCAGTGAACCATTAGGTCGGACCCTTTGATGTCATAAACTCTGTCTAACTGACTTGGTTTGGTGTGCAGTGGGGCATGAACGCTCTTATACAAAGTTTGAGCGCTCTTATAGCTCTTAGAAACCAACCTATGTATTAATTTCATATATATTCTTTGATTAATACAAAATATGTTAGAATTTATGGAATAATAAAATGGTGTATCATACAAGGTACCCCTCCTCAATTTGCATATCACAGGCCTGTCATATGCAAAACAACCAATAGATAGGCCTCGTGCCATATATGGGTGAGACATACCTCATCGGGAGGCATGTAATGAGGAATTAGCCAACCTCATGAAGTGCTTATAAGCCTCACACCACCCCCATCTTAACCACTCTTATCAAATACACCAAACTCACCACATCCAGCCGCTATGGAGCAAGCATCTGGAGACCACAGGACCCAAGTGTCGGGACTGCCATGCAACAAGCCCAGGTAGGATCGGTCTTATGTGTCCATTAGTAGCGTCATCAATCGTTCTAGCATGACAATGATGGAATCTACCATCATGTTGCCCAGATACCCATTACATGCCAATGGTAGTGTGCGCCCAGAGTGCTTTGTAAAATGCAATAGTTGAATTTGCAGTCCTTGTATGGCAGCCTGATTTTTCACAACCTTATTTATCAACCTCTTGACAAAACCCCCCACCAGCCCATTCATCTATCTTAGTCTAACAACAAACCTATAAAAACCTTTTTTTTATTATTCACAACAGCCTTAGAGCCCCAGAGATTAGACATGGAGTCAACTCAGGGTGGACCATCCACAGTCTTTTAGGCCCAAACGGCATCAAAAGTAAGGCCATGGATCTGTTCGCGATCAGAATAACTATCATGGAGCACAAAGACATGATCAAACGTATATCCAGCGAAGACTTAGGTGTATACCTAAACAACAAAACAGTTCAAAAAGAGCTCACCCTACAAGACCCCATTGTATTATCGGCCACCAAGGCCATGATATTCAATCTATGCAAAGATTTCCCCACAGTCCCATTGTGGGACAGATTCAGTGAGGAAACATCAAGCTATATTGCACTCCTATGTGCCAGAACTCTGATTACTTCAGAGAAACCACTTAAAGAGCTACCAAGATATGAAACAGGTATCGGCAGATACAATGTCATAATCCAATCAACAAATCTTCAGACCCAGCTGGCAGCGTTTGAAATGGCTAGATACGCCCCCTTATACAGTTAAAAGCTATCAACCCTGAATTGACCCATTTTTCCCCCCCTACACATTTACGATGTAAAAAATCAATTACTTTCCTTCAATTCCTTTTTTTTCTTCTCACGACAATTTTTTTTTTACATGACTAAGCTAGAGACATCCTTGCTAGTTAAGATATCAGCCTAGCAACCTGATAACCTTTTAAATAACACGTCCCAAAGCGCCACATTCACACCGCACACAACCAAGCGACCCCCCCCACATGTATAGGACACCCACCACCCAATCTACACAAACATACCTCACACAAAGCAAACTCCCCAACCCAAACCCCTTAAAAGACCCGCCTCACCCCGGACAAACAGTCCTATCTCAGTCTCATATGATCCATTTCTCATAAGCTTATCTAAATTTCTATTTTTAGGATAGCAGCCTCCTTGGCAGCACTCCTCCTAATTATGTGCGCCCAGACCCAACAGTCAGGAGCACAGGATTTTGTAACCAAAGAAGAGACCATCTTCAGGCCGAACTATGGCGTTTTATTCACTAAAATACCCCAGAAAATGATCTCAGGATATATGGACTACCCATTAGTTTTCGCTTTAGACCTATCCTTTAATCAATCCTTGCAGCGACCGGACAAATTAACCTCCCTAGTCAGCAGAAATGCCCCAAATTTTATCTTGGAAACCACCCAAACTTTAGACCTAATTTTGGCAAAACTCTACCAAAAATCTGAAAAATCTTTAGCCCTGTTAATAAAATTTTTGGAGCATCCCAAAACCAGAACACCCAGAGGCGCCCCAGGACAGATCATAGGTGATATTTTAAGAGCATCAATTGGCTTGAGCATGCAACCTGAAGTAGACTTGTTGAATTCTGAAATGTCCGACTTAGAAAAAACCCTAGCTACTAAAATGCACGTGGTAGAATTAGCCACACATTTTCTTTTGAACATTTCTGAATTTAATTATCAATCTCTGAGCATTTTCTCCAGCATACAAAATAACACGGATGACGCCCTGTCTCTGCTCAGTTCCAACCTCCAGCTCTTGAGTAAGAATGTATCAAATATCCTATTCAACCTGGAACAACATCAAAAATGCAGCCTACTCTATTATTTCAGTGCCATGCCTCTGCTCACTTAAAAACAGAGGCATGATAATGATTAATTCCGATCTATCCTGCGCCCAAAACTTTACGTTAGAACCTATTGCCAAAGTGCCCGTCAACTTGCCACTATGGCGGCATTTTGGTAACCCGCCAAACAACATATCAGGAGTAACCATAGCAACCACCCCCGACCCATCTAGACCTACCAAATTTTCAGCGCCTGAAGCGCCTTCACAACCAAAAATTCCTACCCCTATACAAGGACATTTTAAACTTAAAAGGCGCTGCCACCAAAATTCAGGATAAGTCATCCATCCTGAGCACCAACTCACTCATACATCTAGGATATCACCTGGAGTTTTCCCCTTGGTTACACCTGTTGTCGCCAGCCATCGCCATCTTGTGCTGCCTGATCACGTGTCGTGTGCACATGCGCGTGGTATACTTAGCCCAATTAATGACCATTCACAGTCGAGCAACGATGGCTGACGCAGCATCTTGGAATAAGCTTAAAGAAATGATCAAAAACACCAACCAAAATTGGCCTACGCGGACCACACCCCAGGAGATCACAACACCTGACTGGATTCAGATGCCAGGAAGGTATGACTCCATGATTGCCTTCCTAGGCATCATCCTCAGCTTGCTATTCATCAGAGCGGCAGGGAGACGCTGTCTTAGGCATTGGCCCTAAGGCAGACAGGATCCCGCCCCCGGCACCCCAAGATTCGTGCTGAAAATACACTCTGGAGGGCACACATATGCCTTTCCAGTGGGATTAATGGTGTATGGAAGCAACCTTTGGCCAGCCTCCATCTTGGCACCCAAACTAGCACCACCCAGGTTAACTTTCCCCCTAGCCCGTCATCTTGATGCGCATTGGAAGTCAGACGTCGGAATGATCATTGGTGGAATACTGAGGATGGTGTAGCTGGAGAGGTACCCCAGTTGCCCTTTGCTCTGGCGCATTCCCCTCGCAATCATCCTCAGATCCAGACCCCACACGGTCACCCTGGCCATTGTACCTGACTTCCAACTCACACCAAGTGAATATGAACTATCGGCCAGCTACAAACCAGTGCCACCTATGACACGGAGAAAAGACCTACTCAGGCGGGAAGCCCCTAAAGCCTCCACCAGTGGGACAACTCCAGCAGAGATGGCCCTGCTACAACTCAGAGAAACCCAACCACCCAAGGACCTATACTTATTCGACCCTACACTGGCTGAGAGGGCCATTAACACCATGGATGGTAGGTTTTTAAACATTTTAAACCATTAGTTTCGGCTGATGTGGGGATCGTTGAGAATGCTCAGCATCCTCAGCGACCCCCCCCCCCCGAGGTTCCTCCCATAATGGCCTAGCGCCCACAGGCCCGGCGACAACACTGGACGGTACCACCACCCTTATGTGGGGATGTCAGGTGCTGAACAGCGCTGCATAGCAGACCGGATAGCCCTGAGACGCTGATGTGGGGATCCCCCTCCTATCCGCCGAGATCCCCGAGACCCCTCAAGGACCCCCATAGGGCCCCATCCCGACCTAATACCTAAAACCATGCCCACAAATCGCAATACCCCGCCATTGTTTCACTTTGCACCTCACTAGATCTTATCAATGACGACGCAAAACCGTTTTACAACCCATAAACGCAGTCATAACGTCTGCACAAAATTTTCGTGCCAGTCGCGACCCGGCGTCACCATTTTTAAAGGGCTCTGTGATATGCAAATGTTGGTTAGTTTTGGTTACATGATCGTTCTAATCCGATATTTTAGCTGAAAACAACAACACCAACACGTGCAAACAACCTGAACATCATGATAAAAGGGATTACTCACGTCTTCTTAGAATCCGTTTATTGCCGGCAGCTGCGGCGCCAGCAGTAAGTAAGTGACTTGATAAATCCTGAAAGATAACAAATCCAAAATTGAGCTACAAAAGCTCACCACGATTCTCTTAATTAAAATCCCAAAGAAAATTCACACAGCCACTTGTTTAAAGTTACTTACGATCCATCCTCATTGATAAACACCGTAATTAGCAATGATTTGTTTTTACGGCTCTCTACCCTACAGACCCCTCCTCTGGAGACCTGGCAGCCCCACCATCCGTCGGCCCTCCAGCCCTGAAGTGCACAGACGAGCCGGGGCAATCATTGTCAAAGAGGGCAACAGAAGGAACAAGCAGGAGGGAAGAGGTCAAACAAAATCCAACCCCACCAGCCGCGGACCCCGAGCCCCAGCAGCAACCCCCACCAGCCAGTGGAGGGAGCCAGTTAGAAAGCCCCATCTAACACCCAGGGGAACGTATGTGTCGGCAGCCTGTAGGCCCGGTACACCCATGCCACCAACCTACAGGCACAACAACAATTACTGCCGCCACATCAATGGGCAGGTATCCGCTGCCAGACTCTGTATACCGTGTTACCATCAGTCAAATGGGTTCCTGTGCCCTTGTGCTTATGACGACAAACCTAAGCCAAGCGGCAACAGGCAAAGATCCACGCCCAGAACCATGTGGAAGCCCATGCCAGCTCGACCGACCCCTACCACAGAGACAGATACCACCTCAGAGGACGGATCAGATGTGGCCACAGCTGGTGACTTAGCATCAGTATACTTAGACTTTTCTGACATTACCATCTCAAAATTCAGGCCCATCAGATCCAGGACCCATCGTAAAGCTGAAGGCAGGTTAAAAAATTTCAACATCAAAGAACATCAAAATCTACCTCCAAACAGCATACACCCAAATCGACATTTCAGAACACACAAATAGACATTTCACAGAATCAATTTTTGTACTACCACCTTTGGTCCCTAGCCACTGAGACACGATTGTAAACAACCCCCCCATGCCTATACGTATTACTTGTTCTCTGAGAATGTAAAAAATTTTTTTTTTCTCTCGGCACGTCGAATCCTTTTCACTGGATTCTTTAAAAAGCCTGTTTTCGTTAGGCCAAATGTACATATTAGCTTAAGATTCTTTCTTTGATGAACATTATGAGACTAAGACCAAAATGGCCTTCTGGTTTACCTCTCTAGGCGCTATAAAGTTCATCACCTTCACCATTGTTTTTTCAAACTCAGCTATGACATGTATTTATGAGTTTATTCAAATTAGTTATCCACAATCCACAGGTTGTATACATCGCATTTTTGTATATTTTCATGAGAATTACCATGTTTCTAGTCAACAGTAAGACTGAATACCACCTTGACTCATACCTTATACCCGACTGTGTAGCAGACCCTACACAACTTCAGTTAGGAGCCTTGGTAATGTGGAGCCAAAAACTCATCACCCTTGTGTTGATTGTTGACCCCACAATACCAAGAATCACCAAACTTGGTTAGTTTTCATCTGGATATATTTCATTGCGTATTAGTGTATAAATCCAACATGTTATCAAATCAGAAAAATTTTCATTTTCCCACGATAACATACCGGTACATATATATTTTAAGCATTGTACATATCCCGGCATTTAAAACCTGTATATATACTTTAAGTCACTTGATCCACACAAAAAACTTTATTTTTGTAATTCCATAAAGGAACCTTTTTTTTATACTGCATATAATGTCAAACCCATCAGGTTTTTTTTACAAACCCGGTATTTGTATCATAATACCCATAATTGTCAATGGACTTGGCAAAGCCTCATCTTTTCTACTTATTTTTCTCCCTTTACACTCGTGCAGAGACGAGTAGGAATGTGGGGATTTGTCAATGGACCATTCTGGGTATTATTATTACTTTTCATATTTACTAAATTCTTCGCCATGTAAAGCCTGAGCTCTGCCCATGATCCACACTCAATAATCTCCTGTATTCCTCAATAGGAACCAGGATCCTTTAGTCATCACAAACACACTTCCTCCATGAGACTCTGTGACATAATGTAGACGGATGTAATAACATTCCAATCATATCTACACCCACACAGCCCCACTGGAGGATGTGGGATCCACCTGTGGTGCCATATTTGGAATGAGAGAATATTTCACAATCTCCTCTCAACCCTCATCAATATGATTAACCCACAGGTGGCAACCTCTCCCTATGACACGTATCTCTATTTCATTGAGACACGTGTATAGAATATTTCGCAATACCGCGAGCTGCTCAAGCCCTTCATATAAAAGGCAGCTTGAGCAGCTCCCAATCATCTCTCCCAACTTACACCTTACACCTATACCTCGAACCTAGGACAGGTTGAGTTATAGGATCGGAGGCAGAGCTTAGATCTTGGCGAGTGTTATCATTGTTACCACCTTTATGAAACACTCATGATTGTCAGCTATGCAATAAAAGGATCAAATGAACTTCCCTGGATTCCGTGTATATTCACTTCACCACATGTAACCGTCCGTTGACAAAAGAGTGGTAGCGAGTTTTATTCTCCCTCCTTATGTTTCACAACACCCGATAAGCTCAACGTCTCTCATATTTTTTTTTTTTTTTTTGCCAACATATCTTATTTTCACTCAATTTTGTCCATAAATATTTTTTATCAGACTCCAGAGGAGTCTGATAAAATTATTTATTAAAAAAAAAAAAGGGGGAAAAAAGGGGCCTTTTCTTTTAACTATTTGGGCAAAGCTTGTCGCTTTGCCTACTTATTCTCTTAAACATAACTGTATTCAAAAAACTATCAGGGGTAACAGCACAGTGGTGACAAACACAAATTGGAATGTAATCTTGAAAGTAGTGCATTCCCTTTTTTTTCAGTTTGGCCGCGTTGTAATACGCTGGATAACAGGTGACAACTTCAAATCGATTCTAGACCGTGTTTACTGCTGCTACTGTTGCTGAAGATCTACTACCTGTACTACTTCTACTACTTCTACTATTGTACTACTACTACTACAGCTGCTGCTGCTACTACTACTACAGCTGCTACTACTACTACTACTACTACTACTACTACTACTACTATTACTACTACTACTGCTGCTGCTGCTACTACTACTACTACTACTACTACTACTTTCCCTGATCTTGCTATTTGTTCTCCTTCTACTACTTCGACTGCTCCTACTACTGCTTTCGCTATTTCTATCACTGCGGGTGGTGTTGCTAAAGCTTCTACAAAAGGTCTCACCTTTGCTTTACACAAGATTATTCATCGTCTTAAAAGAGACGTGAGACTGAAATATGTGCTGCTGTCTACATTCAGATAAAAAAAATAAATGGGGTTTCCCTGATTGTTCTTTTAAAATCTCGATCCATCTCGAGTGGAAAAGAGTGAAATAAAGTAAAAAAAAGCTCAAAAAATAAAAAAAGTAAAAGAGAGTGATGGACTCCAATTTCCCCTCCTGGAGGGAAAAGTGGGTGTAAGTGGTGAATGGGCAACGGCCGCAGCAGGTGACGACAGTCATGTGCGGTAGCAGCAGCAAGCAAGCAAGCAGTAGTAGTAGAAGTGGTGGTGGTGGTGGTGGTGTCAAAGGCGACGGCGGATGTAATATACCCTTCCAGGAAAAAAAGATGAGTCCTTATATAGTGGAGAGAACGCTCTAATCTCGTTTTCACCTGGATTCTCCCACCCTTTTGGGGATAAGCGTGTCAGGTGGGATAACAGGTGTAACAACTGTGATAATTACCTTAATGTGTCTTACATGTCTAAGAGGATTATGGTTCGTTAGGAGCTTAAGGTGTTCAAAGTCTAAATACAAAAATTACAGGGGTGGTCAACAAAAGACAGGGTGATTTACTTGGATTACTCCCTACCAAAAGGTGTGGGGCGCACCGCAAACTTCATCTCAATGTATATTAGAGTACAGGGATACCCCATAGTGCCATGTCTGTCTGCCTCTCTCTCTGTGACTACATAACATGCGCGTGTGGTAAGCGGCTTAAGTCTAACAAATCAACAAAGTTTAAACCTCCTCTTGTCGCCAACCTGGAGTGTTGGTAAGCCTCTATGTCTGTGACAACACTTTGATGATCTAAGACTCCTGCAGTGAAAGGTGGGGGGACACAAACAAGAGGTACCCTTTGTGACTATGCGATCAGATCCTTCAAGTCTTTTATCTTTTCCCTCTGGGACCAACCGCTCTTAATGATCTAAGGGATCCATGCTTACAGCGACCGGCAGGTGAAAAAAAAGAAAAAAAAAGAGAAATACCCTACTGAGCGAAGGTCTCTGTGAAAATGGGCTTAAATCTCTTCTAAGTCTTTGATCGATTGAAACCTGCAGTAAAGAGGTTTATCTTGGACAGGGTACATAAGGAAGGGTGACAGCTTGTCCCCATCACACTTTCTTTGCCTCCTTCATCATGGAAACACCGACCACTCTACAGACTGTCAACTTTGAGAATGCAAGAACTGTTACAGCATCACCATATCCCCCCACGGCAATGGACTTGTATGCTTTTCTGTTGGAAGATGACACTCACGCCGCCGCCAGAGATCATATCAACCTGTGTCTATGGTTTAACAATGTTGCTGATGAAGGTGCTACTACTGGTGGTGGTGGTGATGATGATGACGGTGGTGCTACTACCTCCTTCACCACTCTACAGATTGTCAACTTTAAGAACCCAACAAATGTTACATCATCATTATATCTCTCCATGGTAATGGATGTGGACAATTTTCTGTTGACAGATTACGCTGCTGACGCCGCCGAAGATTATATGGAACCGTCTGAATGGTTTAATCTTTCTGATATAGGTACTATTGCTGGTGGTGATGATGGTACTACTGGGGGTGTTGCTCTACAGCCTGTTGACTTTGAGAACCCAACAACTGTTACATCATCAGCATATCCCCCCATGGTTTTGGATGTGGACGATATTATGATGACAGATTACGCTGCTGATGCCTCCGAAGATTATATGGACCCGTCTGAATGGTTTAATCTTGCTGATTTAGGTACCATTACTGGTGGTGATGATGGTACTACTGGTGGTCACGCTAACGAGGACTTTTATATTGATGCGTATGGATGGTTGAAAGCTGCTGAATCTGGTGGTGGTGGTGGTGCTGCTGCTGCTGGTGATGACTGTAATGATGGTGCTACTGCTACTACTACTGCTGCTGCTGCTGCTACTGGTAGTGATGGTGCTGATGCTGGTGGTGGTGGTGGTGGTGCTGCTTCTGCTGCTGGTACTGATGGTGCAGATGTTGGTGCTGATGGTGCTGATGCTGGTGCTGTCGCTGATGGTGCTGATGCTACTACTACTGCTGCTGCTAACGAATACACACCCCTTGTTACACCTGAACGTACAGACATCGCACCCACTAAAATAGGTAAACTGTAGTACAGACTCTGTCTAGGAATACTCATGCCGTTGCAGCTGCTGCGGCCATCCCGGCTGCAGTGACATCACAGCATGCTATGGGACCGATCATCGACGAGTTTGCTGTGGCCATACAGGCCACTATCTTCACAGGTGAGAAATCCTATCCTCTACCACTCAGCTACCAAGACAAATTTCCTGGTTCTGTCACTGAGAAGGTAGCAAATATCCTCACCTCTACATCACATCAGCTGTCATCCATCAAGGGTGAGCCTACTCATGCCCATGGCTTCATTTTCCGTGGCCCTACACATATTAAAACGGGCCTAAATGTTTCTAGACCCTTTAGAATATTTGTTTGGCCTGTCATGACTTATGAAAGATCACCGTACCCTGCCCCAAGATAAGCCCCATATCGCTGAGCATATTATGGACATAATAACAGCGGGCAAAGATTATCAGTGGGAGCAGATACAGATCAATGGAAGTCCTGTCTTCCATTGCTGATGAAATATTTACTTGGCAGGACAGTGCATCCATTGATCAGTTCATTGAGGTCAGAGGTCGCCAAAGTCAGAGCAGATAAACTCTACCCCACCACCGACATGGCTGAAGCCTCACTCAAGAAGAATAAGACTAAGTCTAAAATGGAGTCTAAAAATCAGGCTGCTTCTCAGAATCAGACTAAACCTGATAAACAGCCTATAGAGACAGCTGCTGCTTCACAACCAGCCTACAAAGTCTCTCGCAGCTCAGCTGGTTGCACTGATGTACCCTGTCAGGCTTACAACACTAAGGCCGGCTGCACTAAGCCTGATGGCCATACAGAAGGTGGTATACAGTACAGCCACCACTACACCTGGTGCAGGCACAATATTCAGAAGCTTCATTTCCATGGCTTCACAGTATGCCGCTGCAAACAACCAGGAGATAAAGAGCCCTCCTTTCAGGCCTGAGCCGGACTACCCCGGCTCTCCCTATAATACTGCTGACATGAACTTGGAGACAGACTTAGCCACCTCTATCCCTGTTGATAATTGTGATAAAACTACCTCATCTAAGCTTAGGCCTAATGCTCCCATATTTAGGGCCCATGTCAGACATCAGTTCATTACATACTGCTTATAAATGTACCCAGTTGGTACCAGAGGAGGGGTTTACAATGATAAGAGTATCATCGGGTGTTTTGAAAAAGATTCTAACCTAAATTTCATTCTATCCTCACAGGAAAAATCAAATGAGTATATAAATGGTAGGGTGGACCAAGATTTCCATTGCTCCGAGTGTGAATAACACGTTGCATCAATTCCTTATCTTGACATAATATGAATGAACAAGGATAATTGGTGAATTACATTAATCTTGTGCCAATAATCATAATTATGGATCACCAAAGCAAAAGCTCTATTATTGTAATATTCATTATCGCACTCAAAACCTAAGCAGCTTTATAAATGAAACCTAGATTAACAGTGCATAGCTAAAAAGGTCAATAGCTTTCCATGAAATGACAAGTAAATAGAGTATGCCACTGTCTTCCCCCTTAATATCAGCAATACAAACAAATTCCCTACATGGCTCAGTGATTACCATAGTGAAACCTCTTCAAATAGGGTACCTACTGCAGTGTTCTATAAAAATCCCAACAGATAAATCAAAGAGCTGCATTTAGAAGCCTCACTGCCTCTGTCCAAGCAGATTTGGCATTTCCGGAGGTGTAAGCTCCAAGGGAACCACCATTTAGGTGTCCAAATTACTTTGGGACTAGTAGGTTACACCTTAGAGCAGTGTGGAGACAAGTCATGTAGAATAAGCAACCCTTTGCTTATGTAACATACAGTAGATTAACCTTGAACAATCCACTTACCTCGAGATGTCTACCACTATCATTGGTATCCAAGATTCCCCAGGCCTCGAAATGCTGTAAGTGATTTATGATCTGACACCTGTCTCTTGTTATATCGATTCCAAAAGTACTGTGTTTTGATTTGCATTGAGATAGCTTGCTCTTCCCAATAGATGTATCATAGTCCATATTCCATGGGAGCACTCATGTATGTTGTTAATAAGAAATACAAGATTATGCATGTTCATATATGTTAATTATTTCAAGCATCAAGTAATCATGACCTCCTACCGTTTTCATTCCTTGTCACTGGGAAGTAAATCTAGAAACAATAAAGCCCGAGTGTTCTATGTATTCTAGATAATAGGATACAAATCTACAGTTCCACTTTGTTATCCGAGATGTCAGAAACAGCCTTTCTTATTCCCTTTCCTTTGTGAAAACAGACCACTCATCCTTATTGCAGTTTTGTTCTCCACTAGATATAGGTACACAAGATGGAAAAGGTGATTTATTTTATCATGCTAATCTTCCGCGTCCTGTCAGAGGTTTGCTGATTCATGATTGTCTAGTGGACAAACCAAGTTACATCAAGGCTTGTTATGACATAGTCATCCTTCTCGTACACAGCACAAACATGGGTTCATTGTAAAGCTGTGACCTCCCAAATGGAGCTTATTTTGAAGGCCTGTTTCTTGATATACACAATGGCGGCAAGATAGAAGTACCATCAATTATTTAGGAGTTCATGCAAGTAATGCAGCTAGGACAGGCTGCAGTGATAGGATAGGGGCTTTGATTTACACAGACCCTTTGTATTTTATTTGAAAAAGGAGATTTCTATTTGAGGTTGTGATACAGATTATTATGGGCGACCTCTTATGCTCTTTGATACGGTTGTACATATCCAACAGCTGATAGTCAAGTGATATTGAAAATAAATAAATATAAAAGTCAGAAAGGGACATATTCTGGTTCAACTTCAAAGCAAGATGGGACAGTTTCCTCAAACACTACCACCTTGAATGCGGTTGATTAGCACTCTTACATTGATAGATCTTAGGCCTTGACTGGTATTGGACATAATATCAGGGAAGAGGAACTTCCCTCAGAAGGGAGAGCAGCTCATGCAGTGTTTGTACTCACAACACAGAGCAACTCACATCGTCCTTTGATAGCCTCTTACCAAACTAATGGCCCTGTCTTAACACCTAAACAGGGCTTCTGCTGTGAAGCATTAACCGAACTCTGAAATTTAGGAACCATCAAGTTGCTCCTGCTATGGCTAGGCTCATGGGCAAGGACCAAATCAGCTTAGTATCAGCGGTATATTCTATACAACCAGAAGAAAACACAAGGGTCATAAACTGGTGTTTCTCCCCCACCTGCTTTAAGGTGTCACATATTTTCCATGATACATGGAATTGTGATGTAATTTTCACCTTTTTGTCCTATACCCAAGTATGGCCATCATAGGCTAATAATGACACATTATTTTGAAAAGTGTGCGTAATATTTACTTTACCCCTGCTTGTTGGTATTACTAGAACGTTTACTTTCATCTAGAAATATATAAAGTACGAAGGACAAGTTGCATTTTCCCCCCAAATGACAATAGAAACACCTTTCAACCATGGGTGTAAAAGAATGTCTAATATGAGACAGTGCTCTGCTACAGTGTGTTTTAATGGCATCATAAAGTAGGCTTTTTAGTGTTATGAATGTGAGACCAGGTGTTGGCCTCCACATGAGCTGATGCCTACACTACAGTGATACTGGGTGCATAACTCTTGTCTCAGAGAGCTCTTTTGGTGTTCCTAGATGAAGTAAACCAATATATCCACTGACATTCACCACATCATTTGCTACACTCAGGTTTGGTAGCTGTATGACATTGCCCCCGCCCCCAAGAGAACCTGTTGGTGTATATATTGTAGACTTTGCCTTTCCTGGGCAATATGTGTACACCATTGTATGTGATACAGGCCTTGTTTCCATATCAGATTATTAGTTTTGCTTAGGTAACGGAGGTAGAAGGCTCTCTCAATGTACCAATACAAAGCTGCCATCATTCATAGGGTGAAAATAGTACTTTTAAGTGATGCCTATCATAAGCTGGTCCTATTCATCCCACAGGCCCAAAAAAGCAGTTGGAATGTAGCAAAATTGGCAGCCACATTGGATTGGTAACTTCACCTTCTTTGTGTTAAGAGCTTTAAGAGCAATAATAATGTTACTTCCTAGAAATTTTGAAGTAATAGTTTTGATGCTATGATTTTTCAAAAATTGCTCCAATGTCAGTAAAAACTGGAAGTCTGACTACCTTTAGCCTTTTGTAACAAAGATAGGCCTTTATGATAACCTCACTCTTTTAGCATTTCCTGATAGTGAATGAATGTGTGTGATAATACAAGCAATGCCAGACCTCTAGCTCATTCTGCCTGGACAATATTGGATTTGGAAGTTGATCCTAAATTGTGATAGTTTTAAAAGATAGCGTTAAGCCCCTCTCGAGAATTGGGGCGCAAATGTCGGGAACCAATGAGAGTTAGAATCTACAATTTTGTGTGTGTCATAACCTATAGGATTCTTCATCTAAGAGGAAAATCTGAGAGGGTCATGCGGGGGCCACTTGTTAAGATACCATGGAATCACAATCATATTGTAGCCTTTTCATAAAGGGTTCAGTCTACCCACACATAACTCCCACTACCTGCTCAGTACATTCACTACAACCTGTCAGGTAATTATCACACATTAGAATGATGAGGTAGCATAGCTCTCATATAGCTGTAGGTATTATACTGTGACTGACTAATAATGTCCTACCCTAGGCTTTCTATTTTGGGAACTAACAGACCCTCAATGTGAGTGAATTACACAGCTCAGTCATCTCTTACAGGAAACTAGTGCTCGTTATATACAGCTGCAAGCAGTGTTCCTGTTCTTATCATTATACACCTCAATGTCTCACATATATGTGTTTTGATATTCCTCTCCCTACAATATGTCAGTACAAAATATGTATGGGGATGTGTAGTAACATATTGCATGGATATCACCCACAAGACTATATAATGCAAATGGACAGGTCGTTGATTAGCACGTTAGAGGCTGAATCCACTGCCGTATATCGGACGAATTCTCACTAATCTGCCAACCTTTTATGTATTAAGTATATATATTATTGGGTTAGCAAGAATTAACCTGATCAATGTCAGCGGAGCAAGCCTGAAAGACAATGTTAAATTGTATAAAAAAAAACAACGAAATTCATAGAGGCAAATAGTAATAATACACTTGCTAAATATTGGCATCTACCTCCGTGATTTTAGTCTAGATTAGTTTAGCTGGTGCAAGGATTGATAAGTACTTGTAATTTTCTGTACTTTTCCAATTTGATAAATGTGCATTCCTGTGGGTCTCTCATTGCGCTTCATTACACATTGCATGTAGAAGGGCACCAGTAGCTGTTAGTGTTGGATATGCCTTCATGTAGACTCATTACTTTAAGCACATTCCCAGAATACTTAGGGAACCAGAGGATAGCACCTAGTTGTATCCCAGACAGATGGATGTCTATCAGGTCCCTCCTTTCCTTAATGCATCTGGATATAAAAACACAAACTGCTGACATCTATAGGACTTTCAGTGGAGCATTGCCACATTTACTAATTACAAGCAATTTTCGGCTAAGGGAGGGAAACATGTATATTATGCAGGGTTCTGCTATAAAAACTACCTATTGCAAAATTATGATATCAAAGGGCCCATGTTATAGCAAGGTTTTATATTATTCAACTATAAGTGCTGTGCATCCTCTGACCAGTGAGTGAGTGTGGACTCGAAAACCTGCAGGTTTATTGAATGGATGGATTACAGTAGTTGGGTCATGAGACAGACCACAGATACATAATTATTTAGTTCTTCAATCGTAAATTTCCAATGCTTTCTGTTTCATGTATTATTGTTATCGTGGATGTTCTTTGTGTAGGGGTGTTTTCTATTGTTTGGCATTGCAACAGTGCAAGAGCAGCTACTAAAGTGCACTCTAAGAAAAATGTTAAGAGATGTAGTTCAAGTAAGAGTATAATCCTTATCCCAAAGTTGCCAGATATCCACTGTTATTTTCACTGATGTTTATTGTACCATCATACTGCCACCTAGGGCTTTTTGTAAAACCTACACAGGTTCACTTGCAATACAATTACGGCACTTCACTCTTCAGTTTTACGAGGATCCCTGGTAGATTCAACAGTTATTTTTCATCGTGTGGCCATTATTTTTGCTAAACTCATTTACATACAATACTTCTCTACAAGAGTTTTATATAATCCTTGAAGTTGAGTTTTGGTAAATTTTACTGCAGATCTTCACAAACACATGAATTCACTGGTCTTCCAACGTGCCAACTGTAATTGAAACTGAGACTAGCTAAACTCAAACACATACTATATGACTACCAACTGCTAGACTGTCATCTCCATCAAATAAAGACAGAGTCATTTATGGCAAAACATATCATGAAAAAGAATTCTCAATCATTAAATCACACATGATTGAATGGGGCAGTAGGCTCCATAAGTTTGTTTAAAGCAAGTCTCCATGCAGAGCCACAACTGTTTAACTGTTTGTTCAGTACACACAACATGGTCATGAATTAACAGATCCACTTGGACAGCTGTTTGCTGTACCACAACCCCTGGTTTGCATCCTGAACCAGATGCGACTAGGACTGTTTCTCGTTTCTCGACTTGGCTGCCCAGGGGCGTTGCCCTGTGCAATCCACTACCCCCTCCCCTATATGCTACCCTCTGAAGGGATGTATGGTATGCAAGCAATACTTCTATGACAATAAATAAAAGGTGGCTGACATCATTGAAATCTATCAATGATGACATCTATGGGCCTATATTGAGGTTATTTTCACATCCTTTGATAATTGTTGGAATTGTCAATTCATTTTCCCTACCTGCCCTTAACCCATTGAGGGCTAGCATCGACTAGAGTCGACACCATGGTAGGCCTAGCGTCGACTTTAGTCAACACCATAGTAGGCCTAGCATCGACTCTAGTCCATTATATAGGATTCTATAGGAATTGAAAATAGGCTCGTCCTCTAGGAACTATCCTTTTTTCAGAGGCTGACCCCATGACCAGGGCAACCATTTTTTCTCTGCCCTTGAAGGGTTAAAGGCCAAACTGAAAAGGTGTAGGGACACTTATCATGGGGAATTTCTGATTCATGAATTGTTTATGAATAAGATAATTCATTCAAAACATTACAGCTTCGATTCATGCCTTGAAATTTTGCACATTCAAAAAAAAAAAGACTATCAGACTCCATGCATATTGTTCTGCACTATAAAAACATAACTGTTGAATCTACCAGTGATCCTTATTAAGAGAGCTTACAAAGAAAACTAACCCACTTGGCATAAAAACTTTTTAATGTTAAAGAAACATTTTTTTTTGTTTCCTTATTGGTTTATTTGGTTGAAAACACATTAAAAAATGTTTTTTGCCAAGTGGGAAGTATTTTGTAAAGGTCAATGTAACTGTACACATTATTTCAGAAGCCTTTAATTAGATTCTTTATCATTATCATCATTTCTGTTTGATGATACAGGCCCATATTTAAGGGTTGCTGGGGGTGCTTAAGTGGAGTTCCACTTCAGAATTATCTCTCCTTGTTTTAGCTTGAACATTCTGGAGATATTTTGGGTTCCTTGTGTCGAACTCTGAAGGGTTGTGATCTCTGAGGGCATAATTGCATGGGCATAAACCTTGCAGGTGAGGGTGGGGAATCTCTGCTCAATGGTGGCTAGATAGCTCTCAGTGTTAGCTGAAACAAACAATTATACAAAAATGATTATTATGATTATGGTAGAAAAGTCATTGTTTCATAAGCAGTAACAGATGAGAGAAGCAGATTGTTTAATCACAATATTTGTTACCTAAGCGCCATTTAGGCTACTCATGATTACATCCAAAGCTCATCAATATTTGATGCCTGGTGAAGCGCAATTTAGGCAATGATGGTGGCATGTTTTATTATCTGTTTTTCTGCTCTATCCAATGTATAAAATATGCAAAGGAGAATTGGCAAGTAAGTCATATTCAATGCCAGAGAAAATCACTGAAGAACTCCTCATCTAATTTAGGTTTAAACAGCGATTGAATTTTGAATGCCCTTTGCTTTACCAAGCATACAAAACAGATGGAGGTGTTTCATAGCCACTGCATGTGTTCTTGTATAGACATAGAGACTGGAGGAGAAGATGAGGGGAATAGGGTAACAGGAGCTTCTCACAGCAGGGAGAGCATCCCATGCCATGTTAGTATATCCACAACATAGAACAACTCACTGCCCCCTTTTGATATCCTCTTAACAAATTAATGGGCTTGCCTCACTCCAAGAACCTTAACCTGGCTTCTCTAGTAGAACAATAGTTGAATCTGGAGATTTTGTTAACACAAAGCTGCTCTAATACTTTGCCTGGACAGATTGGGAAGGACCAAATCAGCTTAGGTGGTGGCTCTAATGTATAGACATAGCAACAACCAGCTGCCAGCACACAGAAAGTTAGCATAATCTGGTACTCACACTACACCTGAAAGTTGCTACTTAGAGTCCTTCCCCTTCTTCTTTAGAAACTCAATACACATTTTATAATGGCTCAAGCCAACTGATCATTTCCTTTGGTTCATAGAAAAGCTGTTATGAATTTGGGAAATATCTGATAATTATGTATATTGTGATGTTACTCCAATGTAGATTTTTATATAGTGCCAAGCATACCCTCTCAGATGAAAGGCTGTCATGATAGTCATGACTATCATGACAAATATCATATGATGATGAGAATCCTCTGCATGAGTACCTGCACCTGCTCTACACATGCAGGAATGGAGCTGTTTATCTGCTAATGAAGTACACAGTAAACTGAGACCCATGTCTCAGGTATGAATACACTTTATACAGCTGCTATAGGATGCCTTCCCCATCACTGCTGTCCTCAGCAAGCATAGGTGTAAAGCAATAGGATGTCAAGAATAAGACCCTGCCTTGCCATAATGTGCTTGAGTTGCTTCATAAATGAAGCTACATATTTCTTTGACATGAGACCAAGTGCTGGCATCCAGATGAGCTACTGTTTCAGATGATCTATTGGTTTCTTCTGCATTCCTATTCATGCACTGTATACTAAGGCTTTGATAATTCACCAAATACTTCTACAGCCACATATCATTACCTTACTGTACCTTCAGTCGTACATTAATCACAATTTGTCAGTTAGTTGACACATATTAGAGTACTGTGTGAAAGACCTAGCCTTGCTGTCAAATAGCTGAAGTTAGTACACTGTGATTGTTTCAATGTCCTGCCTTCAGACATTATATTTTGGGAACACTTTTATAGCAAACACTCAATATATCATCCATGTGCATTAGCACATACATCAACATAGTTGCATGTACAGGAATAATTATACAAGAAAAGATACTAGTAACAAAGTAAAAGAGTAGACAGCTAGACATTGAACTATATAGAATAGACCATAGTCATATCTTCAAAATGATAATGAAGGTTAGTTAGAGAGAAGGCAACTCTATTACCTTCTTTCATTTAATTCCAAACCAAATGTATATTAGTGAGTGATTCCGGATATGTGCAAGAGGACTAACTGCTGACATCTATAATCTCATAGGCTTGGTGGTCTAGTGGTTATAGGCAGTTCTGGTGAGGCTTTGAACAAGCATATCATGCCCCTGTTTGTTCTATGACATCAATAGATGAACACAAGTATCTAAGGATCTAAGAATTCTGAGATGCCCTAGAGTCATTATTTGGACAACCCAAGGTTGTAGATTTTTAGTGTTGTCATCATAAATGCCCTAACATTGTCAGTACTCACAGATATCCAGTCCTCCAAGTTTCCAGTGTCATGCCCTTAGTTTATGGTCTCTATTTTTCTTAAAGAGATGTAGATCTGTTTCATGATTTGTAAATTGTTAAATCTTATTCAAAAATTGAGTCTGGCTTGGACTATGCCTGACAGAACAGGTTCTATTCCGGTTCTACCATAGGCTGCATTTACTTTACTACAAAAGGCATGGTGATACTTTACCTTGTCATCCAAAACATCAAACTGTGTGTATCAATAAGCACATCTTCCTGCATGTATTTATAATAATGTGCTGGATTAAAGTGTCTCACAAAAACCAGACAAAAGGATTATAAATAGTTGATGATTTTGTGCCAATATACATTGTGGTTTAAAGCAAAGTTTTAATGCACAGTCTGGAAAAAGGGTAGCCATGGACATGCAGTATGTTCATGTCATATGAAACACATCAACTGCTAAGAAATAAAACATAAAAAGTGAAGGGTCTCAGGCAATTCAAAGTTAAGGCTCCCTAGAACATAGCCCTTTCGTATTATTCCTACTTAGGCCAAACCTAAACATGTCATATCAGGGAAATATCTAAATGCCTATGGATATTACCAGCTAAGTTGCTTTGACATTCAATCTAGTTTCTTCATATCTATGTTCATTTCAATTAACACATGGTAACATGAAGTCCATTGGGAGCAGTAGCCTTTGCCCAGGGTGCCACTCCTGTCCATGGTATAGAGTCAGCTCAATAATCAGTGCTTGCCGGGATGGTACCAAGAGGTTTGTGAGATGTTTACGGGCTTCAGAAGGGGAGGATGGGAGTGTCATAATGTATTTAGCAGCACTTTGTAATCAGGTACTGTCAAATGATAAAATAGTCAAGGATGAGTCATAAACTTAAATGGACCATCAGAGGGATGTATAACAGGAGCAGGCAGACATATGCAATTATTTCATTCCTTCTTTATATTTGATGATAATATTTAGGAGGGTTCATTGCATGAAGGTGTCTTCTATCACATACTTCTCTATGAAAAAGGCAATTTGTCACTTGTCACTTCGATCTTACACTGTACTATTGGACAAAATTGCATTGATCTCTGTTAATATGAGGAAATATTTTTTTACTGAAAAACCTTAAAATGACAAGTACCATCCCAGAAACAGACAACATCAATAGCAAAGAACTGTAATGGAGTCATTGTTTCTGCTGATTCTTATCATGCCTCCCCTGACATCATCTATTATTCAACAACTGAACATACCAGCAGCATGAAATAGGCCCCTGTGTCCCATAGGAATGTAGGTAATGGCCCATCTACATAGCCATACACCATTTTCTATATCTGCACAGTCATCATGGTGTGTACAGATTTAATGCAGATGAAAATCCATGGGTAATTCTGCAAATGCTGTATTACCTGAATATTGGTGTTCCGGTCTAGCAAGAATGGGCATCAGATATCATGGACTGGAGTGGAATTATGAGGTATCTTTATGTGATATGATTGCTGAGGTATTACAAATTACTCAGCTGAATATAACAAACCATTTTTTCCTAGGCCATCACTGGCTGATTTGGCAAACCCTGAACAATGACTCTTATTGTGAAAGAGTTTTAAAGCATAGGCCTAATAGCATTGATGGCACTTCAGGACACTTATTTCTTTGTGTGGGTAGCCACTAATAATTAGCTTCAAGTAATTACCAATATAGATCTCTTTAGTTAGCCCATGATCTTCAATTTGAAACTGTTTTCTCAGCAGCAGCATCAACAAGTTGGTGTGTTAATTGATTAAATGGGTTGATGGTGAGGAACATCAAGAGGATAACTAATACACTTCTATGCATCAAACCTGTGTGGTTGGAGTAATTAACTTTGCTCACAATTAATGAGTTATGGTTTAATTACATACACAAAGAATTTAAAATGAATAGAGTAGCAGACTTGATAGAGTATAGGCTGACTAAAATTATGAACGACAACCAGTAGACAAAGAGAGTGTTAAGAAATGGGGCCTGGAACTGTGAATGCCTTACAGTAAGTTTTGATGTAATGGAGGAGACATGGGAGATGACATGGAGAGAATTTTATGGAGAAAGTTAGTTTTCATACTTCCAATTAGATCTAGCAACATCTATCTGTCTTTAAGCAGAATTGCTAGTCACATGCTATAGGGTGACAAATGCCTGATAGTATTAAAAGGAATTGAGCATTAATCTACCTGAAAACATTAATTACATACTATGCCTGTCTCCCCATTTCACTCTGAGTCAGAGGGGTGTGAGCCACATGATGTACCATTTATCCATATTACTGTATCCTTTGCTGAATGGAAGGTGAAGCAGGGCGTGAGGAATTGAAGTACCAAGCAGACAGCCTCATACTGTGAGAGCAATTTTAGTGTCACTAGCAAGGATGATGTATGGCTCAAAATTGGATCTTCCTCACTTCATCTCCATGTGGTGTGCAGAGAATGTTATTGCAGGAGTAACTCTGAGATCTAGTGGGCTACTGACAATACCGGTAGTATTAAGCAGCGAATATGAAGTTTGTAGAGCCTGCTGCTCTACTCGGAGAGTAAGGTATAAAACAACACAGGGTAAAATGCAAACTAGAACAATATTATATCTATTCATTCAATCATAGTCTGGGTATCACACGACCAGCTCAAGTTGTAGCTTTAGGAAATTCCTTCCTGGAGCCTAAATGCAGCCCAAGTTGAGTCTTTATAAGATGTGAAATGAACTTTACCTCTATCATACATCCAGCCACCATCATAGCTACGGAATATTTCATTTCACATTCTTTATAAACCCATCATTAAATTGTGTGGCCCACTGTGACTTGAATTAATTCATAATCGTGAGTATCGTTTTTTTTTCTCTATGGAGTTACATTTAGGAACCGTTATGGCAGTTGGCACTAGAAAATGAAGGGTAATCAGGATTCCCAAACTTGGCATTTCATCCCATACTATAACTGCATGCAGAGCAAATGGATAGGAAGGAGTCGTAAATGGCTCAATACAATATCCAACCCCCAGTGCATCCTATCTAACAGAGCAGGTAGAATTACCAGACTAAAAGTCACATTATAGCTAAAGCTTTACCTGCAAAGAAGAGAGGAGTTTTCAATGACTGCCTCAGTACATTGGTGCTTGCACGGGGTAAAAAGAAACAGTGACCTCTTTGGATGTGGGTGCTTGTGGTGTTTCTATGTCAGACCCATCCTAAAGCTGAATTACCACTATACACACTCTGTGTCTAGCAAAGGGAAAGACATCTTGAGTGACCCATGTTAAAGCAATTCAATTGCTGTTTAACAGAATAAGCAATGTTTAGGGCATGTGAGTAGGGACAGTTTGGAAATAGGATCTCAAAGGGAATGTTCATTGCTCTGTGTTTTGAGTACTAATGACACTTGAGCTGGTCTTTCCATTGAGACCTCCTCCTGTCCCATTGTGATATTCAATACAAGTCACAGTCTCACATCTATCAGCCAAGCAAAGCTACCACACTGGCCAGCAGCCAACAACACTCATGTTTAAAGCCTTCTTTGTTTACACTGTTACTACTGGTAGATGCTGATCCTTTGTTTTAAGCTCACTTTCAATTCATCATGCATTCAATATTCTGTAGACTGGCCACTTAGCCTGATCATCAGTGCACGTAAGGGATGGAACTGCTGAACTATTGCATGCAAACCAACCTACTTCCAGACTCCCATCGACGTATAAATTGACTATGTAAGATAAACACATTTACTAGAAAGCCGTGACACTCAAAGTCTATTTAGCCTGGCACATCCATCACTCCTGTTATATCCTGTTTTCCTTTTCAGGTGCATTAATTCTCTTTTACTCTTTATCAGTTTCAATTGTATGCACTGCACTTCCTCATAGATGCTATAAATGGTTGAGAGATGTGAATAAAAAGCTTTACTTACATCAAGTGCATACATCCATCTTTTATCCATCACACCATTTTCTGCCTCATGCTTCTTAATAAATAACTATTGAGCTAATCACAGTTTTAACATATTGTTTTCAACATTTCCTTTTAGCTCATTCCAATCTATTGCTGAAGCAAACCTTATTTTTAGTAGCTTCCTGACAGTATGCTCTAAAGGCTGTACCAAATAGCTAGCCTTCTGGTATATTTTTGGATATTGCTTCCCTAGGTTTGGTGTAAGGACCAGCATCAATGTTGTTTGAGGAAAATGTGCTAATAGAATTTCTAAAAAAAGAGTTGTTCAACTGATTGCAATTTGATGAGACAATGTGTTTTGTTCTATCAAAATATGATAGGAATTAACAGGTGACCTGTGGCAAGGTAGGCGTAATATCTTCTGTGGTAGCTTTGGCAATAACCACAATGAAAGAGAAAAAATTATCTTCTGAATGTACCATGAGCTGCAATTTCTTTGCTAGTATAGCAAATAGACTACCCAATTAAGGCAACCATTGAAATTGGGGCAGCTGTTTTACAATGTTTACAAGGATAAAGGCTATAAATGGCACAATATAACATCACAGTTAACCATACCTTGTGTATGAAAAACTCAATGGTTGCCTTTAGATTTAAACAGGGCCTAATCAATTCAGAGCTCATTTAAGCAGCAACAGGCAAGCAGATGAAGCCCTTTTCAGCATACCATTTCGCACTGGGTTGTTATCATTCTGAAAGCCAGGGTATCTAAGCACACTTTGAAAATCTCCACCCCATTCTCTTGCATCTCTATTCACACTGGCATATTGAAATGCTCCATCAATTATATTCTTGAATCAAACCTATCATATCTTGTGTCAAACCGACTTATGGTGTAAACAATATTGATCATTAGCCCCTTTGCCTCTAATACATATGTACATCAATATTGATAATTGCCTATTACAGAACCATCTAATTGTAGGGGTCGTTCCCTCCCCAGGTGCGTTGAGCCTCCAGAGGCCAAATCACTTGGTGGTCACTCCCCCTAAGTATAACATACCAATCCAGAGGTAGGTGGAAGGTGGAAATGTCAGTGGGGCCGTGTGACAGGGTATGTCAGGCCAGGGGGTGTAGCTCAGTGGTACAGCACTTGACTTGCAAGCGAGAGACCCGGGTTCGAATCCCGGTGTCTCCAGAGATGTTTTCGCCGACCTCTACACTGGTGGAGACACCGAGTGGTCCTGCCCTGCAAGGGGGACTAAGATACTCCGGACATGGGCCGGTATGGTATAGACAAGCGCTTCGACCTGTTAGTGCTGAGGAACTTGGAAACAGGTGGCACACACAGTCGTTCCTGGGAACAGGAGCCTATACGGGTTGTACACCACTCAGTATGGGTACATGTGGTACTGTTCAGACTGGACTGGAGGACCAGTTCTGGGCAGATATGGTCGAACCTGGTTGGGATGAGTGTAGGGGTTCGTTCCCTCCCCGGGTGCGTTGAGCCTCCAGAGGCCAAATCACTTGGTGGTCACTCCCCCTATGTATACCATACCGATCCAGAGGTAGGTGGAAGGTGGAAATGTCAGTGGGGCCGTGTTGGTGACAGGGTATGTCAGGCCAGGGAGTGTAGCTCAGTGGTAGAGCACTCGACTTGCAAGCGATAGACCCGGGTTCGAATCCCGGTGTCTCCAGAGAGGTTTTCGCCGACCTCTAAATGTGACACGATCTGCGAAAATGGGTTAAGAACTGAGTAATGGTGATACATTTTACTATACTTGCAATAGTGTCCAGTGAGCTATAGGTTAGAAATTATAGACCCTCAAGTTGTGTGACCCTAATATATACCGTAATCTCCCACGAATAAGGCGCACCTCACGTATAAGGTGCACTCTGAGTTCAAGAGAATGCTATAAGGCGCACCTGGGGCTGGATTTCTGAAGTTCAGTACTGTCCTTTAGTAAAAGTACCCCGCCTATAAGACGCACCCCCTTCTCTGAGAGGTTCCATAAGGTGCAGTAGGCCTTTGATTCACTTATAACATGCGCCATATACGCGGGAGATTACGGTATTTCTCATATGTACTGCCTAATTACCATAGAAGGGGCCTGAAATATTATGGTGAGATTTTATTCAATTCTCTCTGGGAAATAGAGAAAATGTAAAAAGGGGTCTTTGGGTATTTGGCCTGACCAAGATGTCCTTTTGGGTGTCATTCAGCATAATCTCTATAGTGCATCATCCTCTTGATAATGGGAAAACGTAAAACAGACATGGTGGGAAAGGTTACTGAGTCATGTTAATCTAGTGTTACAAATCATATGGATAATTAACACAGTAGCTGCTCTATTATTGGATTATGCATTATCCATTCTACTAAGAACCTGAACAGTATCATAGTGACATTTAAATATACTACTTCCCCTCAGAGAGATTTAATCATGTCAAAGCTAGAGAGTTGTAGTGTGGAGGCCCTTCTCTTTTTTGGAAATTTATCCATACACACCAATATATGGTTTTGTATGATCTACATACAATCCTGGGTATTAATACTAGAAGCATCAAGGCTAAAATAGACATTCTTTAATTAATGAGCTGCTTTATGAAGTTGACTATATATGCATATATGTGAATCTTGGTTACATTCCCTAGACAGTGATGAAAAATATCATAAAAGCTTTAGGTTAGACCGAGACTCTAATGCTGGAGGTGAGATTCACTCTTTGGCACCATACACGGTCATGGGGAATGACCTATCTGCAATCACCGACCACTTGGGGACTGCAATATTGATATGGTACACAGGGAAAGCAGGAAATGTTCTAGGATTTTACCATGTTATCCCAAGCTTATTAATACTGGAATCTCCACATTACATGATAATGGCGCGACTTACATTGACCATATTTACTCCAACAGTAATATCATCTGCCTCCATGGTACGGCCAACCTGTTTATTTCCTATCACATTCCGACATTTATGAATTTAAAACACCCAGGGAAATCAAAAAGTTATAGAAAAGTTCACAGGGATAATTTATAGAAACTATAAAAAAGAGGACTTAAACATGTTTACCGATGCCATTGATTGGCATGACTTCCAGGCCAGCAATGACCCTTCAATTCAGTGGGATGTTATGGAAAAACACCTGAATGAAAAATGCCTTATCAAGACATATATACTATCAGGAAAGACACACCTCGTTGGTTTACCAACGATATACGAGGATTAATCAGACAGGAAAAAGGAGACCTACAGAAAAGCTCATAGAGACCCTGGAGGTGACAGGGAGGCTTTCCAGCGAGCTAAGGAATTGAGAAATTCGGTTTCTAAAGAAATCACCAAAGAGAGTAAACTCAGGGTAAGAGCCTCTCTCGATAAATACAAAACCGACCCTAAAAGTTCTTGGAAATATATAAATACACTTCTGGGTAAAGGTCAAAAAGCACATACCACCATACATCTTAAAGATGATACCGGTGCTGCAGTCAGCTTTGAAAAACTGGTGAATTTATTAATGATTTCTATGGTCAATTTGGAGAAAGACTAGCTAAATCCTTTGAAAATTACCCAGGTAATTTTATGATGGAAGAGGTTATCTCTAGCATTGATAATCTTGAAGGAGAATATTTATTTAGGCAAGTTCTTATTGATGATGTTAAACGGTATGTTAAAATGGTAGAGAGACATAAATCATCTGGAGTTGATTATGTGAACTCTAACATGATGACTTTTTCTTGTTGGTAATCCCACAATTAAAATCTATTATTGACAATAGTCTGACCACAGGCATCTTCCCTGACAAATTGGCCACTGGAAGGGAATTTAAACAATCTGAGCAATTGGAGACCCATAACATTATTACCCATAATGGGTAAGATGGTGGAGAGGGTTGTTCACAAACAACTACTCGATTACATGATTGAAAACCATTTGTTGTCTGATGTTCAGTTTGGCATTACCCCAGGGAGATGTACTGGCGATGCTGTCAACCATCTCGCCCAATTTATATACAACGCAATGAATAGAGGCAAGCTAACATCATAACTTAGCAATTAGCCTCTATATTGATATGCGAAAAGCGTGCAATAGAAGACATAGTACCATGGCCAACAACTCAACTTCTCACACTACACATGTTAAGTTTGGGGTTCATCAAGGCTCTATACTATAAACAACAAAGAAGCTAAATCCAAAAGAATATTTTGTTATCTAGGGGTAACACTAGAAATTTTGTGAAACGATCTGCGAAAATGGGGCTTAGTGCAGGGGGTCTTAAGACCCCTTTTCCCAGTACATGTCACAGATGATAATCTCACCTACAGCACGCATTTTTCACGCATTTCTCAGAAATTAAAAAAAAAGGGAGTGGTTATAGGCTTTATCAGGCACACAAAATAAGACACCTCAGTAGTAAAGAAGAGGCTCTGCAGATCTACAAATACTGTATTCTGCCATATTTGGAATATTTTAGCTTTATGTTAGATAGCCCCACTGTTACAAATAGAAACAATCTGCAGATTCTGCAAAACAAAGGCCTTAGGGATTGTCTGCTTATCAGAAACCCCATGGATATCTCAGAAAGCGATCTCCATGCCAGCTGCAACATGCAAACATTGGTAAAATGCTGTGACACACAATTACTCATGCTCATCCATAAAAGGGCACAAAACCCTAAATATCTGGTTATTACTGAAAATATCCGCACTAGAGATGATTTGAAAATAAGGCTGAAATGCACAAGACCTAAATTAACATTAGTAAAAAAAATCACCCCCCCCCACTTTCTCAGTAAAGAAACCCAGCATATCATTGACAAAGATAAATTTAAAACAGCAGTCAGAAAAATAGATTATACCAACATTAAGTTACAGGCTTTATAATTTAAGATCACGCATATCAACTATGGATAGGTCCAGTGCATCCCTCCTGCGCCACCCTTGATTATAATTCCTCCGTGAGCAGGTCCAGTGCCTCAGCACTGCCCCTCATCTTTTGCCACATAGCAACTAGTCTTAATAATACCATGTCTTCTGTCGTCAACATAATAATGTGTAACCAATTGTCACTATAATGATTAATTTGTAGAGTAGGTACAGTGCATGAGCACTGCCCCTCTAAATATATAATGGCATATATAGCACACAGTAGGTACAGTGCATAAGCACTGCCACTTTACTTGTGACAGCCCAGATGAGGACCGACTACTTGGACACCTACAGTTTACTCTATATTACCTCATTATTCTGCAACACATTTCTTTTTTTTTATATTGATTTGACAAATTTGCCTCCAACTGATGATTTCTTTTTATCGTACTGATCAACACCAGAAGTTGAGGTACAGTGCATTAGCACTGCCCAACATCTCTGATCTGATCCAGTAGGTCCAATGCATCAGCACTACCACCATGTTTTCACCCCCATTATTCTCACATCAGTGATGGACACACCTACCTAGTCCCTATATTCCCTTTGGTCATGTCATATACTTTTTATCACACTACAATATTTTTGCTGGATCTTATTTAAGAGTCATATTTAACAACATAGATTGAATGTATATATGGTCAATTCTCACGAAAATGGAGCACAGGCTCAATATACCTTTCCCCATCCATGTACACTTAACAGGGGGTCTAACTGCTATATTGTTTATACATTCACATTGCTGCTAACATTATCATACCATTCTTTAACTAAAAAAATATAAGTAAAACACATTTGGTGATTTATTTGAGGTACAATAAGGTCCATAATAACACTTTTCATATTGACTATTGTAGAATTGAAAAACGCACATTTTGACACCATCAGAGCTCATTTTCAATTATTTTCTTGTTATTTATAAGGAAAAATGTAGTTGTGTAACATTTGCATCACCATACGTAGGTACACTAGAATGAGTATAATGTCAAGGAGAAAATCCTCTTGGGATATATAGATGTCTCAGTTTTTATAGCTCAATTGGGGGCAATATAATATTAATATAAAATATTTCTAACATGCACATGTCAATGACATATAGGACTGACAAGCATGTGGTGTACCCCTTACCATCACCATACGTAGGTACATTGAATCATTGATTAAAGGAGAGTAATCAATATTTAGTAAATTATTTCATAACATGTTAATATATGTAGTCCAGGGAATATCCATGCAAAATATTGTCATAATTGGATGAATACGTTGCAACCTATTGGGAAAAATCATGGAAATATCACTGTACGTAGGTACATCACCATGCATAGGTCCATGATTGAAACCTATGCCATAGAATGATAGAAATAGCTAATGCTATCTATAAACCTGTTGATATACTTCAATTGACTAAGGATGAATACTATGGACCAGTTACAATACCAGAAATCAATAAATTTGTGAAGATAATGACTGCAATGCATAGACATCACCGTACGTAGGTACATCACCATACGTAGGTCCAGCTCCATAAGTGGGTATAATTAATTGCAGCATAATCTATTCTTATCATAGATATAAATGATAAAGACCACTAGCCAACATGTTGTTATGACTGTATGAACAAAATATATCAGTTTTCTTGCAAATAATTCTATTTTATAGCAACCTATGTAATTTGTTCATATGCAAGATTCATCACCGTACGTAGGTCCACCAGTTTTCTTCCTAAAACTGTCATAAAATCTTTAATTTTCATAGTTAGTGTTCCCAATTTTGTGAGTAATTAAGATTATATGCTGCCTTTCAGCCCACAAGAAATAAAAAACATCTGAGCAGTTCAGATTTTTTCTCCTCCTCGGCCATGTGCTCCATTTTCATGAGAATTGACCATATATTTCGTTATTTTTATATATATATATTGTTCAACAAGATGTAATTTTGTGGTGGAAACTGCATAACTTTGTTGCAATAAAAACCCAAACTCAGTTATTTTCATTAGTGCATCAGATATACCTACCGCAATCCTATACAGTGACACATATTCCTAAACCATATCAGATTCTTTAATTTGACATAGAGGCCATCAAAACATGCTATCATAAAAACATGATGGTGCTTTTCGTTAAGCATTGGCCTTGAGTCCTCTATGTATGCTAGCTATCTCACTGGGTGCTTACTTCTTAACTGTCTGAGACCAAGCTGAAAACACTAAAATAGCACATTATATACTTGTCTCTCTTGTATTAACATCTCCACCCAGTGCCTATACGTCTCACTGAATGTTGTGCTGTCAGCTCATCACCAGTAATTTCAAACAAGTATCACCTGCCCCAAAGTACCCTCCTTCAGCTAACTGGCGACAATTCTTTATTACCACAGGAGCTTCTTCTGCCCTGATAGTGTAGCATTGGAGGGTATGCAAAGGCACTCAATAGAGAGCAGAGCCTTCAAGTTCCTGTTACCCCAGGCTGAAACAACCTCAACAAGATTATTTTCCCTCTTAATTCAACAAGGTCTTCCACTCCTGTAAGGTTGGAGTAGATGGTTTTCTATGTGGATCCAAATAGATTTTGCTAAAGGAAAAGCGTTAAAAAGCTAGTGGTGTGGGAATGTGGAGATTCTCAGGAAGGCAGGCCAGCTTTCAAATTTGTAGATAATATATAACTGTTTTGCTGCCAAATATTAAAGTCTCGTTTCCACTATAACATTCCTATACATTGCTCAATGTTGGGTGATATGCAATTCATAGTTTTCACACGCTATCTATTAAGAGTTTTATGCTTTCTGTTTAATTAATATCCTTAGGACTGCCAGTACTTTCTGTCAGGGCACAACCAAAACGTATTGATGTGGGAAGTAAAAATGGGGTCTCAAAATACCAGTACTTTCTGGTGGTTCACTGCCAAAACGTTTTATGTGTAATGGATTTTTCAATTGTTTGGCTACCATACAGTAATAATGTGTATTCAAGGATGGATTTCTCTCTATTTTCAATATAATTTTCGGTTAGTAATACACACTATCCAACACTGGTAGTTGCACTCACAATGGAAAAATGTTTTAAAACGTTTTGGCATCCCTGCTATGAAGAGAGGTGTCATGTAAAGCAAAACGTTTTGATGTGTATTGGGAAGTAGAATCATACAGCTGTCTGTGTGCCAAAACATTTTGGAGTGTTCTGTGGAGAAACATTTTCCAATTTTGTCTGTGTGCCAAAACGTATTAGAGTGTTCTGGGGAGGAATGTTTATCAAATCAAAACATTTTGAAACGTTTTAGCTGCAGGATATGAGGATAAACCTATCCCTGCATGTATGTGATTCTGTATTAGGTGCAGCTACATGATATAAATATGTATTGGCATATATCCATATTACATAATGTCACATGATGATGCATGATACCAGTACATGTCACATATTGATAAATAGTAGCAGTTCATGTCACATGGTGACACATGGCAACAGTACACATCATTTTGGTGATACAGGGTACCAGTACACATCACATGGTGATACATGGCACGAGTACGCATCACATGGTGATACATGGTACCAGTAGATATCACATAGTGACACATGGTACCAGTACACATCACATGGTGATACATGGTACCAGTAGACATCACATTGTGATACATGGCACCAGTACACGTCACATTGTGATACATGGCACCAGTACATGTCACATTGTGATTCCTGGCACCAGTACACATCACATGGTGATTCCGTCAGATGGTGATACATGGTACCAGTGCACGTCTCAAGGTGAGACACGGCAGCAGTACACGTCTCATGGTGGTAACTGGCACCAGTACACGTCTCATGGTGATATATAGCACCAGTACACGTCACATTGTGATACATGGCACCAGTACACGTCACATTGTGATTCCTGGCACCAGTACACATCACATGGTGATTCCGTCAGATGGTGATACATGGTACCAGTACACATCACATGGTGACACATGGTACCAGTACACATCACATGGTGATACATGGCACCAGTACACATCACATGGGGATACTTTCACCAGTACACATCACATGGTGATACATGCACCAGTAGACATCACATGGTGATAAATGGTACCAGTAGACATCACATGGTGATACATGGTACCTGTACACATCACATGGTGATACATGGTACCAGTACACATCACATGATGATTCTTGGCACCAGTACATATCACAGGGTGATACATGGTACCAGTACACATCACAAGGTGACACATGGTACCAGTACACATCACATGGTGATACATGGTACCAGTACACATCACATGGTGATACATGCACCAGTACACATCACATGGTGATACATGGTACTAGTACACATCACATGGTGATACATGGCACCAGTACACATCACATGGTGATACATGGTACCAGTACACATCACATGGTGATCCATGTTACCAGTACACATCACATAGTGATACATGGTACCAGTACACATCACATGGTGATACATGGTACCAGTACACATCACATGGTGATACATGCACCAGTACACATCACATGGTGATACATGGTACCAGTACACATCACATGGTGATACATAGTACCAGTACACATCACATGGTGATACATGCACCAGTACACATCACATGGTGATAAATGGTACCAGTACACATCAAATGGTGATACATGGCACCAGTACACAGCACATGGTGATACATGGTACCAGTACATGTCACATTGTGATACATGGTACCAGTACACATCACATGGTGATACATGGTACCAGTACATGTCACATTGTGATACATGTCACCAGTACATGTCACATTTTGATACATGGCACCAGTACACGTCGCATTGTGATTCCTGGCACCAGTACACATCACATGGTGATTCCTGGCACCAGTATACGTCAGATGGTGATACATGGTACCAGTACACGTCTCAAGGTGAGACACGGCAGCAGTACACGTCTCATGGTGGTAACTGGCACCAGTACTCGTCTCATGGTGATATATAGCACCAGTACACGTCCCATGGCGATAACTGGCACCAGTACACGTCACATGGTGATAACTGGCACCAGTACACGTCACATGGTGACACATGGTACCAGTACACATCACATGGGGATACTTTCACCAGTACACATCACATGGTGATACATGCACCAGTAGACATCACATGGTGATAAATGGTACCAGTAGACATCACATGGTGATACATGGTACCTGTACACATCACATGGTGATACATGGTACCAGTACATGTCACATTGTGATACATGGTACCAGTACACATCACATGGTGATACATGGTACCAGTACACATCACATGGTGATACATGGTACCAGTACACATCACATGGTGATACATGGTACCAGTACACATCACATGGTGATACATGGTACCAGTGCACATCACATAGTGATACATGGTACCAGTACACATCACATGGTGATACATGGTACCAGTACACATCATATGGTGATACATGGTACCAGTACACATCACATGGTGATACATGGTACCTGTACACATCACATGGTGATACATGGTACCAGTACACATCACATGATGATTCTTGGCACCAGTACATATCACATGGTGATACATGGTACCAGGACACATCACATGGTGACACATGGTACCAGTACACATCACATGGGGATACTTTCACCAGTACACATCACATGGTGATACATGCACCAGTAGACATCACATGGTGATAAATGGTACCAGTAGACATCACATGGTGATACATAGTACCTGTACACATCACATGGTGATACATGGCACCAGTACACATCACATGGTGATACATGGTACCAGTACACATCACATGGTGATACATGCACCAGTACACATCACATGGTGATAAATGGTACCAGTACACATCACATGGTGATACATGCACCAGTACACATCACATGGTGATACATGGTACCAGTACACATCACATGGTGATACATGGTACCAGTACACATCACATGGTGACACATGGTACCAGTACACATCACATGGGGATACTTTCACCAGTACACATCACATGGTGATACATGCACCAGTAGACATCACATGGTGATAAATGGTACTAGTACACATCACATGGTGATACATGGTACCTGTACACATCACATGGTGACACATGGTACCAGTACACATCACATGATGATTCTTGGCACCAGTACATATCACATGGTGATACATGGTACCAGTACACATCACATGGTGATACATGGTACCAGTACACATCACATGATGATTCTTGGCACCAGTACATATCACATGGTGATACATGGTACCAGTACACATCACATGGTGATACATGGCACCAGTACACATCACATGGGGATACTTTCACCAGTACACATCACATGGTGATACATGCACCAGTAGACATCACATGGTGATAAATGGTACCAGTAGACATCACATGGTGATTCATGGTACCTGTACACATCACATGGTGATACATGGTACCAGTACACATCACATGATGATTCTTGGCACCAGTACATATCACATGGTGATACATGGTACCAGTACACATCACATGGGGATACTTTCACCAGTACACATCACATGGTGATACATGCACCAGTAGACATCACATGGTGATAAATGGTACCAGTAGACATCACATGGTGATACATGGCACCAGTACACAGCACATGGTGATACATGGTACCAGTACACATCACATGGTGATACATGGTACCTGTACACATCACATGGTGATACATGGTACCAGTACACATCACATGATGATTCTTGGCACCAGTACATATCACATGGTGATACATGGTACCAGTACACATCACATGGTGACACATGGTACCAGTAGACATCACATGGTGATACATGGTACCAGTACACATCACATGGTGATACATGCACCAGTACACATCACATGGTGATACATGGTACCAGTACACATCACATGGTGATACATGGTACCAGTACACATCACATGGTGATACATGGTACCAGTACACATCACATGGTGATACATGGTACCAGTACACATCACATGGTGATACATGGTACCAGTACACATCACATAGTGATACATGGTACCAGTACACATCACATGGTGGTACATGGTATCAGGTCATAAAATTATCCTTCTAAATTTGTACTGAAGGCACAATGGTCTTATATGGAAGGACATGCCTATTTATTACACATCAAAACGTTATGGCCACTGTGGTAATCTTTCTACGAATGTGTTCTAGAACGTTTTGTATTGAACGAAATACCTGTTTATTACACATTAAAACGTCATGGCCACTGGGGTTATCTTTCTACAGATGTGTTCTAAAACGTTTTGTATTGAGGGAAATACCTGTGTATTACACATCAAAACATTATGGCCACTGTGGTAATCTGCCTGCCAAAACATTCTAAAACGTTTTACTTTAAAGGAAATACCTGTCCAGTACACATCAAAATGCTATGGCCTCTGGACTAATCTTCCTATCACTGTGTTCTAAAACGTTTTGTATTGAGGGAAATATATGTGTATTACACATCAAAACGTCATGGCCACTGTGGTAATTTTTCTAACAATGTTTTCTAAAACGTTTTGTATTGAAGGAAATACCTGTTTATTACACATTAAAACGTCATGGCCACTGGGTTAATCTTTCTACCGATGTGTTCTAAAACGTTTTGTATTGAGGGAAATACCTGTGTATTACACATCAAAACATTATGGCCACTGTGGTAATCTGCCTGCCAAAGCGTTCTAAAATGTTTTACTTTAAAGGAAATACCTGTTCAGTACACATCAAAATGCTATGGCCTCTGGACTAATCTTCCTATCAATGTGTTCTAAAATGTTTTGTATTGAGAGAAATACCTGTGTATTACACATCAAAACGTCATGGCCACTGGGGTAATCTTTCTACTAATGTGTTCTAAAACCTTTTGTATTGTAGGAAATACTTGCTTAGTACACTCTGATACGCTATGGCATTCAGCCATCGTAGGCATACTCCTCTTGAATTCAGCTTGATACAGAAAAGCCAAATCCTCCTAATACGTATTGCAATTGATTAGCAATTAGGTAATTAATTAAATACAAATCCTGTCATATTGGATTATTTCAAGCTTGCTTATAATATTTTAAGCATTGTTCCAATAAGTAGTCATGTCATTGGAGACCTTGACAAAATATGTCGTCATATTAATTGGTCCTGAATTCAACATGATTTTTCATTTTTGAAATAATTAGCTAATCATCCATTTTCAAGGTTAATTAATGTATATATGCATGTCACTGATAGATAAAATTCCTTTCTTGGCATAAGTCAAAAGTATGTGAAATCTTAAATAGAAATGTGTTTCATCCCTGAGTTCTTCCTCCAAAGAGATATTCTACATCGAAGTTCATGAAATGTGCAAAAATCACTGGCAGTTTGGGGCTCTCCAACCTCAAGATTACTGGCATTTTGAAGGGCCCTTTTTACTACCCACATCAATACGTTTTGGAGGTCCACTGACAGAAAGTACTGGTATTTTTGAGGGCCGTTTTTACTACCCACATTAATACGTTTTGGTTGTGCTAAGGATATGGTCATTGGGTTGAACATGAGACATGTATTTTAATTCAATCGCACTGTATGCTGCTATCAACCAATGCCAACATTCTTATACATAGCTGCCATCAACTGCCTTACTTATACCTAATTAATTCAGAGCCCATTAAAACACTCATGGGCTAACAGCTGCAGCTCTGGCAGTGGTTTATTTCTCCACAGTTCTTTTGTGTGAGGTGACTATGAGTTTGAAAGCCAGCTTATCTAGGCACACTTTCAAAATCCCTTCCCTACTCTCCAACTTCTCTCTTCACACTGGTAAATTGATAAAACACAGCATTAATCATATTCTGGGAATAGATCTGCTGTATAGCACTATGCAGCTCTATCAATGAATTTGATAACAATACACAGGTAGACAAAAAGAAAATCATAAGTTTGATCCCTAATGAAGGGATGATGCCAAAAATTAAACCCTAATGAAGGATAATCTGCGAAAAATACCCCCCTAGCCCTTGTTCAAATGGAATTCATATAAAAAAAAAACAATGTTAATTTTTCCTAAATGCACCCATTTGGACATAAAGGGTTATCTGGTACATCTATGGTAAAAAAAAGTATGCCCCTTTTCTTCAAAATTGCCTCTAAAGTACCCCTGGAGCTTAATTCAAAACATCGTGGGATCCCAACCCCAGCGATCTTAGTGTAGGCACATATCATAAGACCTGGCTGGTCTACCCTATGTAATGCAGTGGTTGCAGGCCTGTCCAGAATAGCTAGTCCTGGGATCACTTCACTATTCCATTTCCACCACTAAGATCACTGTGATCTTAGTGAAAGAAATGCATAGTGGTTTCACCTGAGTGCAAGAGCACTTACAGGGAACACTCCTGATCGAAAGAGTGAATAGTCTGCTGCATGCATATAGTGGGGAGGGAGGACGTTTGCTGAGTGTCCTTGAGGGCTCTTAGGGCTACTCATGCGTTAAGTGCACTGTAAGGTAATTCTTCCCTCCTCTCTCTTTGTCCTGGGGGGAGGGCACAATGCTTCTAATAGGCAAGCATAAATCATACATTCATGGGAACAACTCTTGAATACGTTACGGGGGTCAACTGCACCCTGTGCTCTTTTTTTAGCCCATATGGGGACGGGGAAGATGGTATAAGCACTCTTGTGAAGAAGAGTGACTCCACAGCTATTCCTTTATTTTGGGACTCTTACCCCTGTGCCTAGTCAGTTCTTCTTGGAATAGTGTAGGAGGGCTGAGGCTAAGATCGATGCGATCTTAGTGCTGGCTAGGATATGTGAACCCAGTCAACTCTTAAGATCGCTTAATAGGATAAGGCTGTTTTATTCCTAAGATTGCTGGGGTTGTGATCCCAGGATGTTTTGAATTAAGCTCCTGATCAAAGGACCTTCAGGGCCGGTTACATGTCTGTTAGCACCTCAGTCATCTGGCCACATGTTACTTAGCTGAATCTTTAAGTATATATTCAATTCAAAGTGGTTCATTCAGTAATTACAAAATATGAAATGCAAATGGGCCAATTGTTGGTTTCCATCTTAAGGGCTGGATCCTCTGCTGTCTGTCAGATGGATTTTTACTGATCTGCAGATCTTTTATTATGATATATATTGTAGGGTTAGCAAGAATTAACCTGATTGAGGGCAGTGAGCCTGAAAGGCAAAGTACAAATGTAAAAAAGAAAATGTATCAGAGAGGAGACTTTAATATAGCACTTCATTTTATAGAGTGAAATTTACAGAGGCAAATGATAATAATACACTTGCTAGATATTGGCATATGCCTTCATGAATTTTGCCTAGAATTAGTACTGGCAATTTTCAGTGCTTTTCCAATTTAGTAAGTGTGCATTCTTGCAAGTCTCACATTGTGCTTCATAACACATTGCATGTAGGCGGGCATCAGTGGCTGTTAGTGTTGGATATGCCTTCATGTAGACTCATTACATCAAGTACATTCTCAGAATACTTAGGAAACAAGAGGATAGCACTTAGTTGTATCCTAGACAGATGGATGTCTATCAGGCCCCTACTTTACTTAATGGATCTGGATATAAAGGTACAAACTGCTGACATCTATAGCAATTTCAGGGGAGCATTGCCACATAAGCCAAAAGCAAGCAGTTTTGCTAAGGGATGGAAACATGTATATTATGCAGGCTAAACTGGTTCACTGCAATACAAAAACAGTAGTTCACTGTTCAGTTTTACGAGGATCCCTGGTAGATTCATCATTTATTTCTTTTTACAGTGTGACCTTTATTTTTGTAAAAAAAAGTTAATCTACTCATTTACATACAATACTTCTTTACAGGAGTTTTATAAAATCTGGTTGAGGGCAGTGAGCATATAATGGTGTTCAAACCTTGCAATGTGAAAACTCAGACTAGCTTAACACAAACGCATACTATATGAGGCTGTCGACCAAGTGCTAGACAGTCATTTTATATCGAATGAATACATATCATTTATGGCAATGTCAAGAAAAGAATTCTCAATCATTAAATCACATAAAAACACATGATTAAATGGGACAGTAGGTTCCATAAGTTTGTTTAAATCAAGTCTCTATCCAGAGCCGCAAATGTTTAACTGTTTGTTCAATACACACAACGTGGTCACGAATCAGCAGATCCACTTGGACAGCTGTTTGCTGTACCACAACCCCTGGTTTGCATCCTTAACCAGATGTGACTGGAACTGTTTCTGGTTTCCTCAAGGGATGTGTACTGCCATGTTGGTTTTCCTAGTGGGACTTGGCTGCCCAGGGGCATTGCCCTGTGCCATGCACTACCCCCTCCCCCATATGCTACCCTCTAAAGGGAAGTATGGTAAACTTCTATGACAATAAATAGAAGGTGGCTGGCGTTATTAAAATGTATCAATGATGATATCTAGGGGCCTATATTGAGGTTATTTCCACATCCTTTGATAATTGTTGGAATTGTCAGTTCCCTTTTCCTGCAGGCCTTTAAGGGCCAAACTGAAAAGGTATAGGGACTTTTATTATGGGCAATTTCTGATTCATGAATTGTTCATGAATAATATAAATCATCTTAAAAAATAGTGCATATAAAAAAAGCAAAGACTATGTGACACTGTGATTAATGTACTGCACTGTAAAAAATAACTGTTGAATCTACCAGGGATCCTTGTAAAACTTTTAAAAGTCAATGCTGGCTATAGTCACACTTCCCTTACAATGGCAAACTGTTACAGGTAAAATATGAAAATCACACAAGCTTTTAAAATTCATAAACAATATCTGAAATTATATGATGCACCTTTCAAAGGTCATGTCTGATGATGGAACAATTAGAATCATGATTCAGCAAGAATTTTCATAAAAATGTAAAGGATAGTTCAAATGCATGGCATGAAGGTCACACACAGCTAAGCAACTAGTGTATATTTTGCTCATTTAAAGATCAGCTACCATGATCACTTTCTCAAAGTTTACTAAGTATTTTGTTTTATTTACAAACTAAGTATTTTGTAAAGGTCAATGTAACCATACACTTTATTTCAGAAGCCAGGGGGTTGTCTTTAATTAGATTCTTTATCATTATCATCACTTTTAGTAAAGTACAGTTTCATGATACAGGCCCATATCGAGGGGGTGCTGGGTTGCTTGACCACCCCAATGGGGGCAAGAAATATGTAGATATCCAGTTCAGAATCATCTCTCTTTCTTTTAGCTTTAACATCACTATTGTCTTTCTCAGTGTGGTCTGGTTATGTGGAACTCTGAACGGTTGTGATCTTTGAGGGCATAACCGCATGGGCATGAATTCTGCAGGCGAGGGTGGGGATGTCCGAGCATGGAATAATTGCTCTCAGTGTTAGCTGAAACAAAGGGTTCTACAAAAAATTATTATTATGATTATGGCAGAAAAGTCATTGTTTCATAAGCAGTAATAGATGAGAGAAGCAGATTGTTTAATCACACACAAGTCCAATATTTGTCACCTACACAGCAATTAGGAGACTCATAATTACATCCAAAGGTCATCAATATTTTAATATCTGGTGAAGTACAATTTAGGTAAGCTTATTAAACTCCATTCAGTCCTGTCAACCTTCCAATCTATCATTAGAACTTAATGGTGATGACCAGTCTTAAGGACAGTGTCGAGAGGTCTGTTGTGTCCTGCCTTCAGAGTTGCTCCTTTAGTAGAGTCATCTACAAATTATGTCTGCATGTTGTGAGGTGCATCACCTCACAACATGTGATGAGGATGCAGCTTTATAAATATGCATATGACCATGAAGAGTTCTTTATAGGTTGGCTATGTGTTTTATGGATTATAGTATCCTCTGTGCGTGAAACCTGATGCTATTGTTTTGGCTCATAAGGTCATCAGACTATATCCAATAGCCAAGTGATGCAGCGTGTTTTGACCTAATGGACCCCAGGTTTTTGGGACTGCAGTGTTAGAAGAAAAGGCGATTCAGGGACCTACAATCTAGTTTGTTTTATACCATCTAAATGATAGTGACATGTTTTATTAACTGTTTTTTTTTCTGCTCGTTTCCAAGTATATGATATAATTTTGAAATTGTTCAGGACTTACCAGTAAGTTGAGGTATAATTAAGATTATACCGAGGGAACCTAGCGGTTCAGGGAATATACTTAGGTTTCCAAGGGATAACTGGATATAATTGAGGTACACATCCCCCATGAATGGCCTAGTTGACTATGTATGGTACAATTGGCAGTATTCTAGAATCGATCATTAATAGAACAAAGGAAGCTAAAAAATATAACCCCTACAATCTTTTAAAACAAATTGTCCTCCCCGGGTAAAATCACCTGATGAGGGCATACTATTCTCATGTCCCTTCCTCTGGTGTTGCCAGCATCCATTTAGGTCCTGATGTAGTACCAGTGGTTCCCACTGCATTGGTTAAAAAATTAAGAGGAATTGTCCATGAATCATTCTGAGGGCATTAATTACTACTATGGGTGTGTAGTCATCAGTAAGATATGCAGCCTAGTACTAGTAGTGCAGTGCTGGGAGACAGCCCTCCACTATCAGAGGAATGTACAGACCTCTTTGACCTGCATTACCATAATTATATGTTTTTCAACATTACTATATATATATATATATATATATATATATATATATATATATATATATATATATATATAAGTTATCTTGCTAAGAGGGAATAAACACCGGTAATACTATGGATGAGAATAGTTGTAATACCAGATGTACCGTAATAAAATGTATTAATATAATAATCATGTAATGAATGATGTATCACAGAACACATGAGTTTGGTGGGTTACTGACCTTGGGGCTATCAGCACCATACATGCCTTTATTAAAACAACTATAATAATTAGTTGACAATAAGCATAGTCAGTAAAAATGCATAATATAATAACAATAATATAGTAATAACAATAGTAATAACAATAGTCATAACAGCAGTAAAAATTCGAAATTCCTGGGAACACCCAGCGTGGTGTTACCTGTCCAGGTGAATCGAGCCAATTGACGGTTACTTTGAACCCACCCCCTTTTATACCAATGGGATGTTGACCATGACGTCACACTATGACATCATTGGTATCCTTACGAGCTGAAAGTAGTCCCTAACCGTCAGCGGCTAATTATATAAATATACACGAGTGTATATAGTTCCATAAGTTATCTTGCTAACAGGGAATAAACACCGGTAATAATATGGATGAGAATAGTTGTAATACCAGATGTACCGTAATAAAATGTATTAATATAATAATCAGGTAATGAATGATGTATCACAGAACACATGAGTTTGGTGGGTTACTGACCTTGGGGCTATCAGCACCATACATGCCAAAAACACACAAAAACATGCCAAACACATGTGAAAAACACATATCAATCAGCATTGCAAATGAGATTGACACACTCTATCCAACTCCAACAATTCATCTTTGTAATTATGTAAGTATCTAAAAACAGAGTTGGATTTCCAATTGACCCTCTTTTTGATAGACTCTATACTGAGTCCAGCATCTTTTAATAATGTAGCACCACCGTGCCTTAAAGAATGGGTAGAAACAAGGCCTTCGATACCAGAATGAATTGATAAAGATTTTAACTTAGAGTTGACATACTGATACTGTAATGGACTACCATTTGATTTAAACAAGTGATCTCTACTACTCCTACCCATGCACAACTTTTTCAAACCTCGATAAGGACATAGTGGAGAATTAACATCCTTTGATAAATAGATATTAAAGGAGTTTTTACCAAGTTGATCAGTTTTAGATGTCCTGATACATATAGACAAATAATCCTGATGAAATTTAACATCACCAACTTTTAAGAAATGTGGAGACTTAACTACATGTCCCACTCATAGTACACCCCTATAGCATATTAAAATTGCCATCCAAAACTTCCAGTCTGCCCTGTTGGTTAGATCCAAATTCGATCTTAACCTCAACATGTCTTTTGGAGTTAAAGAATAAATTTCTTTAGTAGAACAGGTGGAAAGCCTGTCAATGCCCTCTAGGGTCTTTTTAAACATGAAAATACTACTATAATCAGGGTAGCCCTTAAGTTTTTGAAAATACCAAACCGCAGACAAGTAATTCCTTACAGACGATGGCTTCATAAAATCCGATAAATAAACAGCATATATGGAACCTTGAGAGGGAGAACAAGGAAAAGTTTGTAAACAAAATTTTTTACAAAATTTTTTATACCTTCTAAGCTGTTGGTTCCTTGCCTTCCTCGTATTTTCTGACACACCCTGGGCTAAAAGTAACCTTTTTCTGTTTAGTAATCTCTCCCACTCTGGAATTAAAGCAACACATATTATTATCATGGCGAGAGGCTATACATTTACTTGGCATACCCTTATAAGCAAGTCTAGATAGTTGGTCGGCCAGGATATTGTCCTTCGACTTAATATAAGTTGCGTATACCTCCACATTGTTAATGAAACAAAGCCAGAAAATTTCCCTTAACCACTCCATACATAACTTGTTCCTGGATCTACCCATATTTATCACCGCTAGCACTTGCATGTTATCAGTAATACAGTGTATTCTTTTATTTTTACAACTTGAAATCCAACGTTTCAGACCAACCATGACCGGATATAACTCATACACATTTATATTTCTATGATGATTTTTAAATCTATCCAAAATTGGGGAGGAGCAAAATGGCCTGTACCTAGGTTGAACCTATCATATGAAGTCCAGTCACCATATAAATAATCCTTCCCAATACATGCTCCAAAGCCTTTGATAGATAAATCGGAGTACATAGGCGTATCTACCAAGTCGTTTAGAATTAACTTCTTGCAGTTAAACACTCTACAAAATTCTAGCCACCACTGCATATCATGGCGAGTACAGGCCGAAACCTTATTATAACCCCCTGGTCTAGCTCGCGCGCAGAGATAAAAAATTCTTCTGCTAAAGGTTCTACCACCCTTAACCACCTGCGAGCAGAAAGACATCAGGCCACCTATTCTTTCAAGATTCTTCTTAGAAATAAATTTCTTGTTAACATTATCCATTAAAATATCTCTCATTTTTGTCACCTTATCCTCTGGTAGGGATAATTCCAGATTAACAGAGTCTATATTAATACCGAGGAATTTACATTTTTGTGAAGGTTCCGTTACCTTTTCCCTCGATACCACAAACCCCATATGCTGCATGCATTCAATGAGGATATTCCTTTGACGTAGACATTTACCATAAGTATCAGCAATTATGATAAAATCATCTAGATAATTAACCAATTTTTTAACACCATAACTTTTGGCCACCTCTACAATGAAATCAGAAATTCTATTGAATATGTAGGGAGCACACTTAAGACCAAAGGTCAACCTGTTGCTTACATAGAAACCTTCACCTTGACCAAAATCCCACCTAAAACTCTGCATACTAGTGTGAGGGCCAAAAACATTGATGGTTCTATAGGCAGATTTCAAATCTACCACGCTCATAAAATCATTTTTATCTAACTGAGCTGTGACCGTACCAATATTATTGTAAGAGAAGGTAGAACTAGTCTTGTCCATATAGTTATTAATGGAAATTTTTTCCGGCATACTGCAATCCATTATAGGCCTTAGTCTGCCATTAGATTTCTCAAAACCACCTAGAGAATGAATGCACTTTGGTTTGTTTTCAACCTTGGACACCAAACCCACCTCTAACTCCTCTAATAATATTTCACAAAATTCTTTGTAAAAATTTCCTTCAAGGATAGACTTATAATTTTTGCAATCATACGAAGTATTGCACCCAGGATCCACTATCCTGAACCCCTTAACAAAACCTTGCCATAAGAATAATGCTTCTTTATCATCCATATTAATGACACCTCTCTGGGTTAAAAATGGAGCAACTCTGCAAGGTAGCACTTGAGACCTTTTACCATGAACATAATGTACACAATCGCACATACCATTTATACAGCTATCATACACTTCGATGTTAGGTAAATTTTTGATAGCGACAGTAAACAATGGTTTAACCTTGCCCTGTACTGGGCCACTATATGATATATCCAAACCAACAGAGTTGGAATTAATATTAATATCATTCTCAACATTTATTTGTAGGTTTGCCACACTAATATTACTCAGGGGGGCAAACTCTACCCCTCCAGCCTCAACTACACCAACACCCCGAGCTGGAGCAGCGGGTGGAGGCGAACTAGGGTCTACCAAACCTACTATACATGACTTTGACATCGACACACTGTCACACATAGGACCCTGCTCACCTGTAAAATCCTATTCTGATTTGTTTACTTGACCATCCAACTTATTGTGACCTGACTCGGTACATGAACTACACACATGTCTATACTTGCATGGATCCCTAGAGCAACCCTCTGCCCTGTTGTACGCATAGCATGAGTTCATAGAGACCCTAGTTTTACCAGAATTTTTTGGCTTGGTTGAATATGCCCTCTGGGCCTGTACTGTCCCGTCATAGGACAAATGACGGAGGATATCAGAATTTTCAATCATTGCAAAGGCATCCAAACCATCGATATTGGCTCTGTCCCTAACGGATTTGTCATATGCAACCAATGCTTTAACTGTGAATATTTTGGTGTCAGATTTTTCAACCAACATCTGAAGATGTCTAAGCATGCCCTCTACATCGTCTCCGTCCTTGTAATAATCTATAATGAATTTGATATTGACCAATACAAGCTTCTCAATGCTATCGACTCTATCCCGCTTTTTTATGAATTGTCCATGGTCAAACTCACCAATTTTTTGTTTGGCATGATGGCGGGGGATTGACGAATCCATTGACGACCCTCTTGACAAGCTAGAGCTCCGTTGACGAGCGGTATAAGATGATTTAGATCTCGCTTGACGACCCCTCTGGCCTGTTTTGATCCACTCGCCGCCATCTTGGTTGCTATGGACGCTGTCGTTGTCAACGTCCCGCTGCAGACCATGCCCCCGTCGCCTTGGTTTCGCGTCTCTCGAATCTTGTTTGTATACAGATGCACGTGCTTGCGCCGCCCCGCTATCCGCTCCGCTCAAAGGATTCATCTCTTCTTTATGGGCCTCTTGGTTAGCAATGACATCACGTAGCATTTCCTTTATATCCCAAAGGTCTTCCTCCAGTAGGTCCAGTCTCGTCTGGTCAACAATCTCACTCTCTATAGCCTGTGGCGTAGTAGGCTGTAAGGGCTCCAGACCCCTATCCAGAGAAGTAAGACTGCTCGAAGATCCCAAATTGGCCGATTCTCTGTCCGTTTTAGCCGATTTAGCCGATTTTTTCAACGAACTTTTCTTCTTAGCACCTGCAGTAGTTCTTTTCCCCATACTTGGGCCGATATCTAAGCACCAATCCAGAAAAAAACTACTTTAAAATTCGAAATTCCTGGGAACACCCAGCGTGGTGTTACCTCTCCAGGTGAATCAAGCCAATTGACGGTTACTTTGAACCCCCCCCTTTATACCAATGGGATGTTGACCATGACGTCACACTATGACATCATTGGTATCCTTATGAGCTGAAAGTAGTCCCTAACCGTCAGCGGCTAATTATATAAATATACACGAGTGTATATAGTTCCATATATATATATATATATATATATATATATATATATGGAACTATGTACCCCCAGGTATATTTATATAATTAATGAGTGATATGTTGGTACTACTTTACCCTGGGCGCATGATTTCCTATGACGTCACACATAACATTTCCTCCAGTATAAAAGCTCCAGCAGTTGAACTAACGGTCAATTGGCTTCATATACTCGGACAGCTGGGTGGTGCTGGAAATTCTAAACTGTTTCTTCAGTTTTGTCGAGTGAATACGGTATCCACCTTAACACTATAGGTAGGAAAGGAACAGCTGGTGGCGGACCAAGGTCTAAAGCCAAGAAATCTCATAGAAAAACTAGGAATATGGCCAATTCGAGGAATTTGAGCGGTGTGAGATCCAATGGGGGTGGTCAAGGACCATCTTCCCCAACTTCTACAGGGGTTACATTGGACTCAGCTGTTGACCAGACGATCGGGGATCCGGAGGATCGTACTGCTCGTATGGAGAGGCAGTTAGCGATATCAAGTTCCTATTGGAGGGACAGGCGCTGAGTCGTACAACTACTACAGCGAGTGGCGAGACGGGGACAGCTCATGCATGTGGCGATGTTTGTAAACATTCCACTGGCGACGCAGTAACCAAGCAATGGGGGTGTGGCTGGCAGCGGTCACCTGACTACCGTGGGCTCCATAGCGACAGGAAAACACGGCGCCATCTTGGATCCAGGAGCGGGTCGTCGTCTTACCGTAGTATTTCGTCAAGTTCCTCGGAATCTATTGATTCTACCTCCTCTAGGAGTGGTCATCATCATGCACATAAGTCTAGAGGTATGTTTGACCAAAGAAATTTTTTGAAGAAGGGGGAGAAACTCAATAGTATTGAGAAATTACTGTTGGTGAATGTACGTATGATGAAACAATTGATAGAAGAGGGGGAGGATGTCTTCGCTGTAGTGAAGCACATAGAAGTGTTGGTGGAAAAATCCTCTACTAAGATATATACCCTCAAGACTTTGGTGGCATATGATTCTTCTGTTAAAAACAGGGCAAATTCTGACGGTGTAGAGTCCTTCAGTGATGTTAGAAGTGAAGATATTCTTAGGCCCAGAAGGCAGGTGTAGTCAAACCAAAAAGTTTCAAGTCTAAACAATCCAACCGCACCTGCTATGCCTTTAACAGGGCCAAGGTTGCAAAGAAGACCCTTGTAGGTATCAACATGCTTGTGATGTGTGTGGCATGTCTAACCATGGCAAAGATAAATGCCAGAAGAATAAGAAGGACTAGGATTTTGTTCTTAAGCAGGGTCCTATGTTAGAATCTGATATATTGGTGCCTGATTTTAATATAGTGCATGTGGTAGACCTTCCTGAGCCCCCCATTCCTATCATTTCGGGTGAAAATAATAAAAATGATATCAATGAGTCTTGTAGTAATAACAAGAATCTTTTAATGACGTATAGTGGCCCAGTACAGGGCGAGTTCGAACCACTGTTTACTGTGGAGTGTGTTAATAGACCCAGCATCAGGGTCTATGATAGTTGTGTCAATGGTATTTGCGAAAGTGAGCATTTTATTTATGGTAGAAAAGCTCAAATTTTACCTTGTAGACTGGCTAGTTTTTTGAGGCGGTCAGATGTTATTAGTATTAACCAGATAGATTCAGATTTTCTATGGTGTGGTTTTACTGAGGGGTTCAAAATAGTTGACCCAGGCTGTGATACATCCTATGATTGTAAAAATTATAAATCTATTGTAGAAGGTAGATTTTATAGTGAAATGTGTGATATTATTAGGGACGAGCTGTCCCAGGGCTTGGTTATAAAGACAGCCTATAAACCAAAGTGTATTCATTCCTTAGGTGGTGTAGAAAAGTCTAATGGTAAATTGAGACCTATCACTGATTGCAGCATGCCTGCAGAGATATCTATTAATAACTTTATGAACACTACGTCTAAAAGTTTCTCCTATAACTCCATAAACACGGTTACATGTCAACTAGATAAAGATGACTTTATGTGTGTGGTAGATTTGAAATCTGCCTACAGGAGTATCAATGTGTATGTGGGCTATCAAGGTTATAGTTGGAACTTTGGTGGTGGAGAAGAATTTTTCGAGAGTAACCGCTTGACTTTTGGTTTGAAGTTTGCCCCATATATATTTAATAAAATATCTGATTTTTTTTACTGCAGTAGCAAATTTTTATGGTGTTGATAGGATAGTTAGTTACCTAGACGATTTTATTGTCATAGCTCAAACTGAAGAGGAGTGTTTATGTAAGAGGAACATCCTTATTGAATGTATGGAATATATGGGTTTCATTGTGTCGAAGGAAAAAGTGACTGAACCTAGTCAGATATGTGTATTCCTAGGTATAACCATTGATTCCACCAGTATGGAGCTGTCTCTACCCCAAAAGAAATTAGATAAAATGAGTCTGGCACTGAGTGAATGTTTGGGTAAAAAATTTGTATCTAAGAAGACCCTCCAGAAGATTGGTGGTTTAATGTCCTTCTGCTCGCAAGTAGTACGTGGTGGTAGAACCTTTAGCAGGAGACTGTTTGATCTTTGTGCCAGAGCTAAAAATAGGGGTGTGATTAGGCTAGATAAGGAAACTCAGAAGGATTTGTTGTGGTGGAAGGATTTTTGTAGGATTTTCAACTGCAGAAGTATTATTTTAAATGATAATACATGTACCCCTATGTATTCAGATTCCTCTATACAGGGTTTTGGCGCCTGGTTTGGTAAAGATTATTTGTATGGTACTTGGAATGATACTAATCCTATGCTAGAGTGTGTGGATCATTTTACTCCTGCTCCTAAGTTGGATAATCTCAGGATCCACCATAGAAATATTAACGTGTATGAACTTTTTCCTGTTATGGTGGGTCTGAAACGCTGGTTGAAAGATTTTAGTAATACCAGGGTTCACTGTATCACGGACAACATGCAGGTCTTGGCTATGTCAAATACCGGTAGGTCCAAGAATAAGTTGTGCATGGCTTGGTTACGAGAGATCTTTTGGTTATGTTTTATCCATAATATCGATATATATTCTACATATATCAGGTGGGAGGACAATATTTTAGCTGATCATTTGTCTAGGCTAAATTACAAAGGTGTCCTGAATAAATGCATGAATGTTTTGATGGAATATAACATGTGCTGTTGTGATTGCAGGCCTCAGGGAGTTGGAGAGGAGAAGGAAAAAATTCTTATATAGGGGTGTAGCTGAGTCTACTTGTAAAACTCACAGACAGCAATTTAGTAGGTATAAAAAATTTTGTAAGAAATTTAACTTTACCCCTCTTCCTTCTCCCTCTCAAGCTTCCTTATACTGTGTATACCTGTCTGATTTTATTAAACCTATTTCAGTAAGAAATTATTTGTCTGCTGTGTGGTATTACCAGAAATTAAAAGGTTACTTGGATTATAGTAGTAGCTTTATGGTAAAAAAGACCCTTGATGGGATAGATAGGATGTGTAAAGGGTCTGGTAGTACAACCTACCCTCTGAGTCCTAGTGATATGGTTCAGATTAAATCAAAACTTAATATGGGTCTTTTTGAGGATGTAGTATTCTGGTCTGCTGTATTGTTATGTTACAGAGGTGTTTTCAGGGTTGGACATGTAGTCCAGTCCCCTCATAATTTCTTGAAGAAAAGTATTAAAGTTTCTTCCGATTGTATAGTGATCAAGGTTATTTCGTCAAAACTGACCAATTTGGCAAGTCTCTGTATGTTGTGTACCTCAAGAGAGATGATAGTTCTGACCTGTGCCCGGCTAGATATATCAACAGGTGTGTGAAGTTTTGTAAGCATAACAGATTTTTATTTTCTATTCTCTCTAGACCGTTGCAATATAACTATGTGAATACAAGGTTAAAAGCAATTGCTTTTCAGTGTGGTTTGTCCAGTAGGGTTTCGACTCATTCACTTAGGCATTGTGGTGCAACTCTATTAAAAAATGCTGGCTTAAGTGTTCAGGATATTATGAGGCGAGCCAATTGGAAATCTAATGTTATTTTTAAATATCTACATGAGTCTAAAGACAGTCTATTGTCCTTGGATGTAATGATTTAATGTTATACTTGTTATGGAATGTTTACATTGTGTTTGGCGGTTGTTGGCATGTATAGGATTGATATTGACAAAGTCAATTCTCACCAAACCCAATGTCTTGTTAATTATTCCATATTTATTGTTCTAATTATTATAATATCTCATTATTAATTATTACCGGTACACTCGATCAACACATTAACTTATGGAACTATATACCCCCAGGTATATTTATATAATTAATGAGTGATACGTTGGTACTACTTTACCCTGGGTGCATGATTTCCTATGACGTCACACATAACATTTCCTCCAGTATAAAAGCTCCAGCAGTTGAACTAACGGTCAATTGGCTTCATATACTAGGACAGCATACACCACGCTGGGTGGTGCTGGAAATTTTAAACTTTACTGTGATATTGTGATTGTTGTATATATTACTATTTTATTGTATTATATTGTTATTCTGTATATTGCTATGTTATTGTATTGTATTGTAAATTATTGTCTTATTTAATAAAGGCATGTATAGGATTGATATTGACAAAGTCAATTCTCACCAAACGCAATGCCTTGTTAATTATTCCATATTTATTGTTCTAATTATTATAATATCTCATTATTAATTATTACCGGTACACTCGATCAACACATTAAATTATATATAATATATATATATATATATATATATATATATATATATATATGTCTTCACTTACTATGTCATGCCGTTTTATCAATAGGGGTGTAGACACATTCTAGTTTTCTCCTCATCTAATTTACCTGCGTCTGCTATGTAGCTTTGAAGAAGAGCAAATTATGTCTTTGACAGACATCCCTTTGACCTATAGACAAAGTGAAACGGACTCCAGTGCCTGATATTGATGTGACATTCTGATGTAGATGTCAAGACTTAGTGTCACCTTCAAAGAGCAGACCAGTAAGGTACTATAACATCTAAGAGGATTAAGTGACACGGGTATGGTAAGACATTCCCACTGAACTCCCTGAATGGCAAATGGCCTGCCAAGTCTGGCACTTTGGTCTTTGTACAAAGAGAAGCAGCAATTGACTTATGAATGTTCATTGCTTTACCAAGGATACAAAACAGATGCAGGTGTTTCATAGCCACTGCATATGTTTGTATAGCCTGAGAGACTGGAGGACAACATGAGGGGAAAAGGGTAACAGGAGCTTATCAAAGCAAGGAGAGCATCCTATGCCATATTACTATATCCACAACAACTCAAGCTGCCTTGCCATAATACACTTGAGTTACTTTTAAAGGAAGCCCCTTTGATATCCTCTTAACAAATTAATGGGCTTGCCTCACTTCTACAACCTAAATCTGGCTTTTCTAGCAGAACAATAATTGAAGCTGGAGATTTTGGTAACAAAAAAGCTGCTCTAATACTTTGCCTGGACAGATTGGGAAGGACCAAATCAGCTTAAGTGGTGGTTCTAATGTATAGACATAGCAACAACCAGCTGGCAGCACACAGAAAGATAGCATAATCTGGTACTCACACTACACCTCCTGAAAGTTGCTACTTAGAGTCCTTCCCCTTCTTCTTTAGAAATTCAATACACATTTTATAATGGCTCAAAAAATCCATTTGTTGTTTTTATTGGTTCACGGAACAGCTGTCATGGCTATCATGACAAATATCATATATGATATTTGTCATGATAGCCATATATGATGAGGTGAATCCTCTTTACTAGTACCCGCACCTGCTCTACACATCCAAGAATGGAGCTGTTCATCTGCTAATGAAGAACACAGTAAACTGAGGCCCATGTCTAAAGCATGAATACACTCTATACAGCTGCTATAGGATGCCTTCCCCATCACAGCTGGCCTCAGGAAGCATAGGCATAAAGTGATGGGATGTCAAAAGTTATGCTGCCTTGCCATAATGCGGTTGAGTTACTTTTAAAGGAAGCCATATATTTCTTTGAACATGAGACTGAGTGCTGGCTTACAGATGAGCTATTCATGCACTCTCTAGTAAGGCTTTGATAATTCACCTAATAATTATCTACAGCTATATCATTACCTTACTGCACCTTCAGTCGTACATTAATTACAATGTGTCAGTTAATTGACACATGTTAGAATACTGTGTGAAATGAAGACATAGCCTTGCTGTCAAACAGCTAAAGGTAGTACACTGTGTTTCAGTGTCCTGACCATATATTGTGGGGACCTTTTAATAACAAAGATTCAATATATCATCTGTGTGCATTAGCACATACACCAGCATAATTGCATGTACAGGAGTAATTATAAACTCTATGTATTGGTGGGGTATGAGTGGGCTATGTCTCTGGAAATGTTGCTTTGGGTAATACTTTATGCATTCATGGATGAGATCAAGTATAGAGTGAACAAGAAAGGATACTAGGAACAAAATAAAGGAGCAGACAGCTAGACATTGAACTATATAGGATAGACTATAGTTATATCTTCGAAATGATAATGAAGGTAAGTTAGAGAGAAGGCAATTCTTTTACTCAATCCCATACAATATGCATTTTAATACAATAACGTCACACTCATTGGGCTACCTCTGTACATTCAATAGATCTAAGCTACAGTAGTATTGGAACTGATATTTCAGCTTCATTACAAATAGCTTGTAGGACAAACTGCTGGCATTTGTAGTATAATGGGCTTGGTGGTCTGGTGGTTATAGGCAATTTTATTCTTGGAACAAGCATATCATGCCCCTGTTTGCTCTATGACATCAATAGACGAACACAGGTATGTAAGTATCTAAAAACTAAACAAAAAGTCTGAGATGATCAAGAGTAATTATTTGGACAAGCGAAGTGTGTAGATTTTTAGTTTTGTCATGATTAATGTTCTAACATTGTCAGTACTTACAGATATCCAGTCATCTTGAGAAGTTTCCAGTGTATTGCCCTTATAGTTTATGGTCTCTATTTTTAAAGAGATTAGTAGTATAGTATGTATTGGAACGGGACTATAGCTAACTACAGGATATTACTCACTGGGGATGCAGCCAATCAGAGGCTTCCATTTGGTCACGTGACTTGGACCCCCGTGGTGCACCTCATTTGCATAAAAGGCCATGCCCCCTTAGCCAATCAGAGTCCTCAATTTGGTCACGTGACCCCTCATTTACATAATAGGCCACGCCCCTTTTTTGCTAATGAGACCTCATTTGCATAATAGGCCATGCCCCCTTAGCCAATTAGAGCCCTCCATTCGGTCACATGACCCCTAATTTACATAATAGACCATGCCCCTTTATGGTAATGAGACCTCATTTGCATAATAGACCACGTTCCCTTGATCACGTGACTTAGACCCCCTGTGCAGTGATTTCCAAAAGGAGGTCTCTGATTGGCTAATGGTCTAGGTCATGTGCCCGATTATGTAAATGGTGGCTGCCCAACCACATGACCTCCCTTGTTTGTTAACAACACGTGATAACATTTTACTTTGTTCACAGCTATATTATAGAATTTCTACTAGATAGGTCTTGCTTTTGTCAACCAATACATGTTTATGGTCCATATTGAAAAGATACGTTATCAGTTTTTTCACATTCAGGGAATTGACAATGTCAAATATGACACACACCCTTGTAAATTCATCCAAAATATCACCAACAGACATCCTGGAAAATACCCACTCTCCATACATAGAAATAAGTTCCTCCTTTTTGGAGTAGTATCCATGATATTTAACCTCCGACTTATGGTTTTTACATCTAAAACATCTATCTTTTACTGTCCTATTGAACTTCCTGTGTAGTAAATAATGATACATACATTGTTGGTGGGAAAAAAATTGTTTTCTTTAGTCTATATAGTCCTAAAGTCATATATACCCTTCATAATTTACATTCTCACCTTACACTCAGAGTTTGACACGCTTTTCACAGGTAACACTTGAAAGAAAAGACGCGTTTTATTTCATCTCCCCTTAGCATGTTGCACACACAATGTGTGAATGCTTGTTGCTATCATAATATTTGAATGAATAAGTACAAACAAAAGTAAAGAAAAAAAGGAAAGGTGGCGCCACCCACTCATTATGTCACTCTAACGTAATGAGTAGAAATAGGAAGTATTTTTAACATCTACCTAACCTGAGTTAGAGCATTGTAAGCTTGATGGTGATTTATTAGTGATCAACATATTATATGAACTATGGATATATCAGATTTATAATATTGAAAATTTGGACTAGGTGGCGCCACCCACCCTTACATTGCACTGTCGTTTTACTCGTGTCACTCTTACACACCTTTTATGTGTCTTCTCCCTCACACATCACTATATAAAGACTCATTATGTTACTCCATTGTTTTACTCGCGTCACTCCACGTTTTTGCCTTACACACCTTTTATGTAGCTTCTCCCTTGCATATCACTATATAAAGAGACTAGCATAAAGGTAGTAGTGGGGTGTTCGTGGTAGTAGTGCCTCCCTCCTGTTGTCAAATGATATGTCACAGTCTTCACAAAGGTAAACTACTGACACCTTCTCCTCCTTCATCCTCTTTCATGTGGCATCACCTCCATAATCATTCTTTAAATATATTTTTTAGAAGAAGTTTTGATATCACACAAAACCATACACTGGAACTTAGTTTTCAACATTTATTATTATTTGGAGAATTTTTCATTTTGGTGACAAGTTGTTGGTACATTGTTGTTTTTGGAGTGATCTTTGTTGCAACGTTTCGACTAACTTAAGTAGTCTTCTTCAGGCAAGATGTTAAATACAGATATAAGTGGCCCTGAGGTACTAGAAATGATCAGATTTTAGACCGTTGCCATGGTTACTGGTATATTGATAAATTAGCATGAAGATAACAATTTTTACATTGGTTCCAGGTAGTGTATACTTATAGGTCCGAGTTCTGGTGATAGTTACAACAATAACAGTGACAATAAATATTCATAGACATTACTAATAAATATTGGTAAATAGTAACTAACATTTTAATAACCCTGGGCGGCGCTTGGGTAGCCAAATATGCCCTTAAAAATTTCTAACATGCAAGCATGAATATTAATATCCATATTAATAACCCTTGTCTCTCATTCCTTGTGCCATCGATTTGACTACATGGTGGTCCAGAGTGAAAACTACTTCATACAATTGATGGAGGAGGCGCCATGTGTTGGTAGTTCTTAGTTGAGGGTTTTGTTGATGGTTGGGTACTACTGGGTAGGGTCTTGCCTGGTCTTGATGTGGTCTTTCTCTGATGTTGTTGATGTGGTATCTGTCGTAGCCTTTGTAGTTCCCAATCGGTTTAGGGTCTGATAGTCTCTCGAAAACTCTTTTGTGTTTTGGGGCAACGACACGTCTTGGTGGTGTAGTAGTTTTGGCTGGTCTTGATTTTTTCTCAACGTCTTTTAACATCTCCTGCTCCAATTCCTCTAAAGGGTTCTTCTTGGTTTTGGTTTTGGATGTTTTGGTGTTGTTGTTTTCTGTTTTGTTGAACCTCTTCTTTTTTGGTGCTGGGGGTTCACTGTCAGAACTTGAGTTGGTAGTGGAGCACTCACCCTCGCAGTCAGACTCTGATGAAGATGAAGAGGAGTCTGATCCAAATAGTTGTTGTTTTGTCGTTTTTGGTTGATGCGTTTTGGCAGGTTTTGGTGTTGTGGGCGACATGGTAATATCCAAGATGGGTTTGGTGTTGTCTGGGCGTTTCTTACTTGTGATTATGGTTGGGTTTGTCTTCTTTCATTCCCATGGGTCCTTCAGCGGAGTGCTAGTGGGTTTTGTAGTTTCTTCACATTGGTTTTGTGGCTCTTCATAGTTCAGTAACTCATTAGTGGTTGGCATGGAGATTGGTGTTATTGTTGTTGCCGGATTGTTGTTGGACAAGGTGCCCTTAGCAGCCGTGGGGCCTGGAAAAGAGGGTTTGTCCAGATATACAATCCTAAATTTAACTTTGGTGTATTCTCTTATGACAGGTGGGGTTTTCGTTTTGGTTGTAATTTTTTCAAGAGTTGGTTTTGTCAGAACTGGAGGTGTCATTTGATGAAACGACTTCTGGTGTCTTACTAAGTTACTCAGTGTGCTGAAATTTTTGGAACAAGGGAATAGAGGACAAAAGTACTTACAGGTAGTTTTTGTAGTTTTGCCCTTAGTTTTGGTAATTCCTGAATGTTCCTCCTTCAAGTGTTTGGAGATGGAGGCGTCGGTTTGTTTAATTACCTTTGTACACCATCTGCATTGTTCATAATTCGACATACTGACTCTTTTGGTGCTCTTCTTGTCCTTCTCCGGGTTTTCAGACATTGTTTTGTCGTAGTGATTTCGTTTTGGTGAGTCTCAGATGTTGTGTACACGTTCATTTGGTGTGGTCTGATGTTGTGTGAACGTTTTGTGCCCTTTTATAGCGAGGCGTCACAATTGGACGTTTCCAAGGCGATTGTGACGTCACAATGGGGGAGACCCGATTGTGACGTCACAGGTGGAGGGGGAAGCCCTTTTAAAGATGGAGGCGACGATGGAGGCCGTCGCTCATCATCGGAGTCAGTTATAGGAGATTGGGGCATTGTTAATTTGTAGGTGAGTGGAACAACTCAAGTTATGTTTTGGGTGTTGTAAAATTTGTTGAGTGACGGTCGTTGCTGGCTCTTGGTGATTGTTTTGTCGTAGTAAATGTCCTAGCCAGGGTAGGTCAGGGGCGCTGAGGTACTGTCAATGATCAGATTTTCAAAGTTGTTTGCAAGGATGGCTGCTTTGGTGTTGTCCAAAACCTCGTGGTTGTTATTTTGGTTGGTGCCATTGTTGTTTGTTGTTTTCCTTTTGGGTCCAGTTGTTTTGTTTTTGCTGGTGGGGTTGGACAGTTCTTGTTGTAGGTTAGATAGTGATTTTTCTGCAAAGTCAAATTCAGTTTGGGTGCATTTGGTTTTGGTCGCTGTCATTGTTTTGTCATAATGGGTTTGTAGTTTTTTTTACCCTATCTTGGTAATAGTCTTTGAGTAATATTCTTAATTTTTTGCCACAGTCCACTTTTGTTTCATTCCACCTTAGGAGAAAATCCCAATCCTGCTCGGGTATTTGTGCAGGAATATTACCTTGTAATCCCTTTGGTATTATGTTTTGTAATATGCAATTGTTGAGGTATTCTGTTTGTTTGTTGGCTTTGTGGAGATTGATCTTTAGTTTTCTTGCTAGGTTGTAGTATGGTAGGGCATCTCCCGGTATTGTGGTGGTGTTGTTGTCCAAATTGTTGGTGTTGCCATCTATGTAGTCAAATGTGTTGGTGTCCATGATAAATGTTATTTGTTGTTGCGTGTAGGTGGGACAATTGATGTACCTGAAGATTGAGGATCCTATTATGGATGCTTGTAGTGTTCTTGTTGGGTTAGGACGGTTATTAATTATTACTAAAACCCAATCTTATTACGCTCTTCCAATGGTGATGATCCTATTAAGGATGCAAGTGTGTTGAGGTAGAAATTTAGAAGAAGTTTTGATATCACACAAAACCAGACACTGGAACTTAGTTTTCAACATTTATTATCATTTGGAGAATTTTTCATTTTGGTGACAAGTTGTTGGTACATTGTTGTTTTTGGAGTGATTTTTGTTGCAACGTTTCGTTGCAACGTCTTCTTCAGGCAAGATGTTAAATACAGATATAAGTGGCCCTGAGGTACTAGAAATGATCAGATTTTAGACCGTTGCCATGGTTACTGGTATATTGATAAATTAGCATGAAGATAACAATTTATACATTGGTTCCAGGTAGTGTAGACTTATAGGTCCGAGTTCTGGTGATAGTTACAACAATAACAGTGACAATAAATATTCATAGACATTACTAATAAATATTGGTAAATAGTAACTAACATTTTAATAACCCTGGGCGGCGCTTGGGTAGCCAAATATGCCCTTAAAAAATATTTTATTAACAAAATTTTTTATTAAAAAATTTTATACCCTGTAAAAACCCAGCTACACAACTAGCTCAAGTTGTAGCTTTAAGAAATTCTTTCCTGGAGCCTTTATGCAGCCAAAGTTGAGTCTTTATAAGATTTGAAGTAAGCTCTTCCTCTTTCCTACATCCAACCACCATTAAAGCTACAGGATATTTCATATCACATTCTTTATAAATTCACCCTTTAATTTTGTGGCCCACTGTGACTTGAACTACCTTATATTCTGTACAATCTATGACAGTTTTCTCAGGCTTATATATATACACAAGATGAATACTATTTGTGCACTGATATTACAGATGTCAAGTACCATCTTTCCCTAGTGGCTTCTTGGGCTTTGTATAGACAGAATTAGTGCTGTATTCATTTTGGTTCATCTACCAACCAGATGCTTTCATTATTTCCTCTGCTCTATGCTACACGCTATCACCATGTGCAAAGATAGTGTAATGGTTCGTCTCGTTAAGTTAGATTAAATCATAACGAAGAGAGAGAAAAGTTTCCGGGTAGGCAACCGAGCTTTTATTTCATAGCTTGCGTTACATACGATCACAGCCTCAGAGGACTACATGCTACTAGGGCATTCGGTTACCCTTTCGGGTAACAACCTGGTTGAGCAGTGGGTAAACCACTACTGAGGAACCTGGGCTAGGACCAGCCTTATATAGGGGAAAAGCCCGCGAAACTCAGACCGGTCACGTGACGTGTGGCGGACGAGTGGTAGGCCCCCTGGTGTAATGGATACGAACCCAGAGGCAGGTGCTGCCACCTGCCATCCGGATTCCCCCACCACACCCAAAGGACCTAGGTCTGAGTCTCACGGGTACATGAACGTTAAAGTGTAAAATACCATACCCCTACAATAGCATGAGGTCTGTCGTATTTTGCAATTTCCCAGATAAACTTCAAAGCTCTTTTCATGCCTATGTTACATATCTTCCTCATATTCCTCTTTTACTGTTTCTCCCAAACAGGTATGTAGTCACTAAATAAAATGTATGTACTGACACCATAAAACCCCCAAATTATTTGCTCATGCTAAAGTATCAGGTCAGCAATGCATACACCAATGCATGCACCAAGGACCAAAACTTAATTTTAATGTGCCTTTTTCAATTGTCACTGTGCTCTTCTACAATTATCCTCAGCTGTTCACAAAGTGCTTTGATTGGGGTTTTCACCACAGTTAATGTCAGTTCCATAGACAACAGGTGTAGTCAGGTGGTCATGCGTGGTGATTTATTCAATGAAAAAATGCACTGACAGAAGGATGATTTGCAGGGGATAGACAGAGGTTTAGACTCATGATGTAGAAGATCTAGATAGTTGGGGTAGCTATGTTGAATATGGCTTATAGATGATTTCAGGACACCCTAGTTTATGTTTCTCACTTTTAGTCAAGCTTTCGAAAAGTGAGACTAAGATTAACTGGAGGTATTTCCAGACAACTGTATGTGGCCTTCTGGTAGACTAAGAGACAGAGACATTGTATTGGACATTATGTAGAGGTCCAATGGCCTGTCATAGCAGGGTAATTACCTCATGCAGTTTAGTACTCTCAATACAGCATAACCCCTGGCTAAACTCATGAGTTTGCAACAAATGAAAGTTGAAAATTCGTAAAATGTAAATCTGTCTTTTCTTAACATTTCTCGATTCCAATGAAAACTATAAGTCTTCAGGACTATGCTCATAAAATTTCATCATATAGTTATAAGTATTTCTTGGAAAACCATTATTATGAAAATACCTTGTAAAATCATGGCTTTTCCTCATTGCCAATACATTGGTATATTTTCAAATAAAAGGGCCCGTTGCTCAGCAACCATTTGGAATGCAACAAAATGAATAGCACCATTAGATTCCTTGGCATTGATTTAGGGGGGTAGGTCACCTTAGAATATTCATAGGGTGATTATCATTGAAGCTAGGGCCTACTCTCTATCAAATCTTCCTGTGTTCCATATGGCCTCACAAATTGTGACGGGATCTGCAAAAAAGGCCCTTAGTGCAGGGTGTGTTAAGGCCCCTATTCCCTGTACATGTCATATATGACCCCATGTGACCCCATATGGCGTAACGGACATATAACAGAGGTTCTTAACATGGTCCTTTTGTGACATTTAGGGGGGTAGGTCACCTTAGAATATTCATAGGGTGATTATCATGGAAGCTAGGGCCTGCTCTCTATCAAATTTTCCTGTGTTCCATATGGCCTCACAATTTACCCCATGTGATCCCATATGGCGTAAAGGACATGTAACGGAAGTTCTTAACATGGTACTTTTGTAAATATGCCAAAAATGCATATTTTTAAGTTCTGGAAATGTCAATCAATATCTACATAAAAAAAATTTCCAATCGTTCCTTATCAGTCACAAGTAGGTGACTATCTGTATTATATCTTTAGATGATTTTATTAGGAAAAAATGACAGTAATATTATGGGCACATTATTAGAATGCTAAAATCATCAACAATATTCATGAATCAAATCTAAATTGTAACCACAGAAATTCTAATACAATTCTCAAAATGAACTCATGCTACTGCTTTTGTGACATCTTCAATCATAGAACCTGTGGTATTCTCATGAGCTTCACCCTCCTACCACCTAAAACTGTCTTTTCCTAGGTACAAAAAGCTGATATCGTCGCCTTGGTGCAAGAAGGTTGTAACTAACATTTTGGCCTCACTGAGTTTTGTCTCTCCTGCAAGACTTGACAAATCTTGACAACTTTCTTGCACTAAGGCAACTACAAAATGACTATTCACTTTTAGAACGGCTGTTCTCAAGGTTAGGAAACATCTGATATATTTCGTTATGTTGGCCCTAAGTAGGTTATTAATTTTTTTAACACACTAAGACTGGAACCTTCAAGTTACACTAAAACCCCATAGGATTAGCAAAGGAATTTGCAGTCTTAGTACTTGGTGTAAGAGTATACCTATGCACTTCATCACATTCTAGTGTGGCGCTGTCCACCTGCTACTGAAGTGCAGAGTGAACAGGGGCCTGTATATCAGATTTAAATCCACTCTGTAGGGTACCAATCCTTGTGGTGGTACCACCCTAAATATGCGGTGCACGTAGAAAAAATTCCACTATCGCTGATGCTTGACAAACTATTTCAAATACTTAAAATTTCCACAGAACTAAGCCAAATATACCAGAGTGTAGCTTTTGAAATGGCAAAAATCATACACTAGGTCTGCCATAAAGAAGTGTAATCAGATCTTTCGCAAATTGCCATGGAAACCGCTGATGTGATTTTGTGGTCTGCCACCTGAATCACTACACATCTATCATAGGTCCCTTTGGTCAGCAGTAAATGATCTAAATTAATTTCATTCTTTTCCTATCTATTTTTAAAAATATTCTCCAAGCCTCCAGGATAATTTTAGTGCCAATATATACACAGACAGCCTGTTTAGAACCCATTTTTTAGCCCTAGAAACGAGAAATTTACTGTATTTAGTGCAGGACTTTCACCATTCTACCCGGAAGTGACCTGATTTATGGTAGGACTTCATCAGTCATGTGTATAAAGAGATCGGATGTCAAGAATAGACATTACCTTGCCACAATATGGAAGAATTATTTCATAAAGTAGCTGTATTTCTTTCAATATGGGGTGGGGTGTTGCAGGTGAGCTGCTTTGTGCACTAGAATATTTGAGGGTGCACAACTCTTGTTTCAGATGATCTATAGGCTTGTTTTTTTTTTTTTTCCTTTTCTACGTCCTATAGAATAGGCACTTATTGTAACTGTTCATTGTAATTTTATACCTCTGCAGCAAGCAACTACTACAAAGAGCCTTTTTTTTCTAAAAGTCTTCTACAGATATGAATGAGCTCTTTGCCTGGACTTTAGAAGAGAATTGTAATGATCTCTATTACTATGGGGAAGATGTTCTTTTCTGAAAAACTCTGAAAATTACTTAAATTTACCATTCCACAAAAGATAACTTAAAGAAAAAAAGTTGTTACAAAGCGATTGCCTATCATATCTGCGCTGACATCCATTATTCAACAACTGGACATACCTGGACAGTAAATGATAAATGGATTCACTTGATTAACCTCTACAATCGTAATGCACAGTGCTTTAGTTTAGTGCATTGGTGCTTTAAAATTCTAGATTCATAATACAGTCATTTCTCTCCTTTGCCAGTTCTGTTTCATGTTCCATTTTTCTCATTTCATGTTTGCACCTTCCACTATTTAATAGTTGACTGCAGCAACAGCTTATGATTCATGTATGCACCCTTTTGGAAATAGACACCAATTATTTATAATTATCATTATGGGCACAGATCCAGCAAAGAATGTAAATTATGGAAGGATTAATTTGGCTGCACAATTCAGTATTGATATATCAACATGCTATAAGAAAATCCCTGAAACTAGAAAAGCTTGGACATATGAGGCATCCTGATGTGAATACCTGAAGTATGTGTCTGCAACTCACTAGCGGTGTCTGGGCGATAAAGAAGGTCACAGTAGCCCCACTTACCTGTACATACTTGCAGTACTTGCACCACAGCTTGCAGGACCATAACAATGGGGAAGCCTACAAAGGCCCAGAAAATCCTAGATTGTGAGTCACCCCTTGATGCCAAAAGAATTGCACAGTTTGACTGTGATGGTTTGAAGAGTATTGATGAAAGAGAACTGCAAGCACTGAATATGCTAAAATATGAACAAAATAAACACCTTCTCAGGATACAACGGGCCATAGGATGCTACTTGAATGTGTAGGCACCCCTTATTAGGGTACTGAAACATCTATAAATTCAAAACTATTAAAGGCACCTACACAGGAAAAAAAAAACAGAAGAGGGATAATCCTTATGGAGGTGAGGAGACTACTGCATGAAAAGTATCCTGAATTGGCCAAGGAGGTCATGAATTATACAAACCCCACCCCTACTGATGGTCAATCTAATATCTCATCTGCCACAACCACAACACCTATGTCTGCCCTACCAATAACAGTGTCCACACCAGTAGCAGTGACAGCTGCAATGAACATTGCCCAGACAACAACAACAATTGCCCAAGTCACTACTGCCCTAGTGACCACTGCTCAAGTGATTACAATACAAGCTCCCACTACACAAGAGACAGCAGCACAAGCCAAACCTGAATACAAGTTACAGTCGTCACCCTAGAAGCTGCATCGCACACATCTACTGCTACTACACCAATTGCACAAGCTGAACCTACTAGAACCATGAACACTCCCATCACTACCAAGCAACAAATTACCATTAAGGAATTACAAGCAGACCATGGATCCTCTCCATTGAAGTCAAACATGACTACTTCTACCACCATGAGTGCCCAGAATCCTATTATGACAACTGAACGTAGAGATGGCGCCAGGCAACAAGACAAGGCGAAAAAACATAGTAAACCTGAGAAAGCTGAAAAGAGCCAGGGGTCAAATAAGCTTCAGAGAATGTTCAGTTCAGCATTCAGTCCTAGTAGAAAATAGTAATAGTCAAATGCAGTCAGTTATGACATACCAGGTTCCCTTAAGGTATATTGTAAAATTTCTTTATATTTATAAAGTAAAATGATACATATAGTGCTAGAATTATGACTAACATATATACTGACATGGGACAAGATGTATGGACTTCTGATTGTGAACTTACTTTCTCTTTGTATATATATATTGTAGTTTAGTATATCACTAAAAGAGCTTCATTACTCCCTGCGCTGAAAATGGTTGTCGCTATATATAAGCTATATGATCCATTCCACCTATTGCATCCGAATTTAGGTGGACGCTATATATAACCTACAGCAACTTCAGGTAGATGGATGCGCCTGACTCAACATACAATCGCAACATTCTTTATAGGTCAGTAGTTGACCCAGTAAATACATATTATGGAAGGAACAGCCGCCTATATATCACACTTTACCACCTTTTATACCGTTATTATTATCATTTCATAACCAGTAAAGTGATGCACTTAAATATTGTATATATTATATCACCACCTGGAGTGCGCTCCAGACACCCCCTCCATGATAGCCTTACGTATCAGCCATACGGGTATATTTCAACTACGATCATTGTCATACTAGGTATCACTGCATATCACCTCATATCTTACATTTTGACATATAATGTAGCATCAAATGGTCCTGTTACATAATATTGTTTTAAATAAGGGTCTGAAGTTCTTTTGTACAAACACTCGCTTTATATATGGTAAAAGAACTGATGTTTTTAAGTTAATTTCGCACTCAGACATAACGGGTATTGTAGAATCCTGGTTAAAACCATCCATCCTAGACACAGACATGTTCATTCCAGGATACCAATATGTGCAACTGGATAGATATCCATGCAGGGACAAAAATGCTGGTAGCCTTATGTTATATGTAAAAGACCACTATATTGCCACTCCAGACTTAACATGCTCCTTTATTGAGAATGATCATGAAATTCTTTGTGTAGATGTCATAATCTGTGTGATAAAGTGTAAAATTTTTGTGTGTTACCGACCCCTTGATAGCAAAGATAAAAGTGCTATATATGATAAACTTACCTTACTATTGAAAAATGAATCGAAAAATAGAAAATTAATAATTATGGGTGATTTCAATGTCAACTTATTAAATAAAAAAGATGTAGAGGATTCCACTATTAATGATTTTTGTACCGGTAACAAATTGTTTCAAATCATAAATGAGATCACAAGGCCTGTGTCGGGCACCATTATAGATCACATATATACTAATGTTCATAACATCTCTTGCTCAGGTTTAGCAGACATACATATTTCCGATCACACACCGATTTATATGGTATTAAAATGTGCAAAGGCAAAAATAAAAAAGAAAATTGTTTATGCTCGTTTATATAGAAAATATGATTATTTAGATTTTAAAAACATGCTAACACAATATAACTGGGCAGATATTGTCTCTTTACATGACCCTAATGAAATGTGGGACAGAACAATTGATATTATTTTATTAAAATTAGATAAGATTTGTCCTGTAAAAAGACTAACTATACCAGAATACACACCGCCATGGCTTACACAACCAACCCTTGAGCTGATGAGAGTGCAAGACAAGATTTATAAGAAAGCTAGAACCACAAACACAGAAGATGACTGGGCAGCTGCAAAATACTATAACAACATAGTAAAAAGGGAGTTTTTCATAGTCAAAAAAATGAAATTGGCACTCTTTTAGAATTAAGGAAAAGTGATCCAGCCAAATTTTGGGAAGCAATACATAAACTTCTACCTCATAAGACTAGTAGCACTCTCATCAAGTTGAGGAATAGAACCATTAATCTTATTGTACCACCAGAGAAATGTGCAGAATATATCAATAGTTACTTTGTAAACATTGGCGAGGACCTGGCAAAGGCACTCCCACCTGCTGAGGGAGAGATCACCACTGTCACACCTTATGGGTTAATCAGTGTTAACATGAATCTCTTAACATTGCAAAACATTTATCATCAAGGATGCTTTCTTCGCTATTACAGACGTGATACTTGTATTGTTTAATACATGCCTACGTACTTCTACTTTTCCTACTACATGGAAGGCTGGGACAGTGGTCCCCCTCCATAAAAAAGCAAACTCCTTAGATGTGAATGACCTTAGGCCTATAAGTCTTCTACAGATACCAGGAAAAATTTTAGAAAAATTGTATGTAAAAGGCTTCAAACATATATGAGAGAATATAGTCTTCTATGCCCAGTCCTACATGGGTACAGAACAGGTCACTCGACTGAGACAGCTATCACTCAACACCTCCAAACTGTAATAAAGAACACCATTCTTAATAAGCCTTCCTTCTGTCTCTATCCAGGTTATAATGAGTGTTTGATACTGTTTCACACTTAAAATCATTGAAAAAATTATCGCTTTTAGGACTTCACTCGACTTGTAAAATTTTTGAAAATTATTTAACAAGTAGAACTCAAAAAAATATAGCTAATGATGTCCTTTCAACACCCAAACCAGTAATATATGGAGTACCACAGGGGTCTGTCTTAGGTCCTGTCTTGTTCTCTGTTTATATAAATTCTTTACCAAAAGTTGGAAATTTTGATATTACCTTGTATGCTGATGATGCTGTGATAACTGTCAATTCCTCTCAAGAGATGCGAAATGTAATAACAGCTGTTCACAAATGGTGTATAAATAACTCGCTAACTGTCAATAAGAAAAAAAAACTAAATGGATGCTGTTTAATGATCTCCAAAATGATGAAAGTGTATTTGCTTTAAACAACACAGTGTTGGAAAGAGTGTATGTATACAACTACCTAGGTCTTAACCTAGATCCTGAGTTAAAATTCGTTGAAAATAGACCCATATGTACACACAATATAAAGCACAAAATATTTCAATTAGCCAGAATCAGAAAGTACATTGATAATTGTACAGCTCTCGATATTATTAAATCAATGATTTTACCTACATTTGACTATTGTGATTATGTATGGGATAGGGATTACAGAGGTGAACCAAAGGAATTGCAATTATTGCAAAATTGGGCTTTAAGAGTAGTGTATAAGGTGAAGAAAACCCCACTATGACCACCCTACAAATTAGAAATGCGAGCAAATGTTCGGAACTCTCTGATAGGAGAGATCAACACCTTCTTTTTTATGCTTATCAGCTATCAAAGTGTGATATGTTAGTTGATAAAAGAAATATTCCCACCAGACTCCATCAGGGTAAACGTCTTATTGTTCCACATTATTTAAACCCAATTGTATTACGAAGTGCATATTATAGAGCTTGTATTAGATGGAATCAGCTTAAGGCTTCTTATACTATCATTGAGACCCTAGCTAAGTTCAAAGATACTATAAAGAAAGACTACCCGGATTGTTTTATGTAATAATTTTTGTGTAATTTTTTTTAAGAATGTTGCTCATCACCATCTCATCTCATCACTTGATTGCTTATGTTGTAACATTGTAAATTTGATATGGTATTACTGATATACCTATACCTACCCCGTTTAATATTCTATTATGGAACATCACTGGCTGCAAAAATATGATTGATCTTATATGATGCAATATGGAGGGGGCTTGGTATAACTACCACAATGCGTGGGCACCAGGTATAAATTGCACTTACTCTGTAACTGTAATTTTCCCAATAAACGACTTCAAAGAAATGTCTACAGTGCAAGGCTGCGTAATAACATTCCATTTGTTCTCACAATAGCCACAATGGGCCATGAGATTTAACCACCCTAAATAACAAAAAATATATATATAATGGCAATTTACATCTACCTCTTGCACCTCTACATGCTGACATGCACCATATTAGAAACCACTATTTTTTTATCTCCCTAAGCTATCTGTTGCATTGATTGCCTTGTCCCATATTCATTTTAGGTGGTGATTTTCTATATTATAGAAATCACTGTGATATTTTTCAGGTTACAACCTTATTTTATATGAAGGTCATATTCCTACAACTAATCACTTATATCTGATTCCTAACATTTGAATTTGAGAAGTGCATCAAAGCTATGTATTTACTGGCAATAGGTCCAATAGTTCATTAACCAGAAATAACATCACCATTCAAAATCCCTGCATTATCATTCAAGCATCTTATATATATGGAAGCTGCAATGGCTATCTTCAAATTGAAAAGTACTAGAAAATTAAAGGGACCGGGCAGAGGGAACTATCATATTGAAATTAATGTGTAGTAAAAATGCTAGAACTGTCAATGGTTTTGTATTAATTAAGATCTGTTTTTAATACAGCTCATGCAAAGCACATGAAATTGGGCCTAAATTTCCTACAATGGAGGCAGAACTCCTTACAAACCTCTTCAGGGCTGAGTGGTAGGCACTGGAGCTGCTGCCTTAGGCTGAAAGGTCTCAGTCTGTATCCAGTGTTTGACATCAGGTGCGGGCAGGAGGAGCTCACAGTGCAAGCAGAAGGTTCATGCCATGTTAGTGCTCACCTTGCAGAGTGACTCACATCCTCTTTGATATCCTATTGCAAGCTAATGGCATTCTATTGATATGTAGGCCTACATCTTAAATATGGCTTCCTCAAGGTAAATACCAATTGAATTTATATATCTTGGCAGCACCCAAGAGCAGGAGGGATCAGCTTTGGGTAGGTCTAATTTAAAGTCACTGAATTGACAGCAATAAAAGTATAATTCGACCAAGGTCACTTCACACTTGCTACAGGGTGTTGCTTGGAGGCACAATTGCAATGATTTCCAATGATAACTGGAAACCAATCACTCCATTTCTCCATGCAACAGTACTTGAGGGTATTGTGTGAGATTCAGCTTTCTCTCCCACTAATCTCTTTGTAACGTTGGACCAACTGAGTTGATCCTAACTGGTGAAAAGGCTAAAAGTGACCATTCCTATTCACAGCTGACCCATGGGCAGCTAATCTTGCCACACCTGCTGAACTGCACATATTTTAATAATACTGTCTATGATTCTGAAGGTCACTGCCATTCGGTAGACACAACCTATAGAATGAGCAGCCCACTCCTATTTATCCCACTCCTTTACCTTGTGATCTCCCCCATGTGTTCTCAGTGTATAAGTGGTTATGCATAAGGTTCTAAATCAGACTTTCCATCCCATTTATCCTTCTCCTTTCACTGTATAGCTTGACTCAGAAACCCCCTTCATGCCATTATTGTTTGGTGTAGGGAAAACTTATCTTAGTAGTATTCATTGGAAAAATGTCTGCACATAATAAATGTGAGAATAGTAGTTTACCTATCCCAGTATTTCATATTTACTGTTCACTAGAGCAGTGGTATATATTCATCGCAATATATATAAATATCATATGGGATGCATTGAAGCTGGCTGTGGGTACGGCTATGACTGAACCAAGTCCTATAACATATAGATGAGTATAGTTAGAGAGCAATTTCAGAGAGAAGTTTATGATAATGGCATGCTTCCCTTATAAGATAACCAAATCGTTATTGAGTTTTCAGATCGTCAGCTTTCTTGAAATACGCCCCTGTCAAAGCCATTGTTGAACCAGACACTGAATAAAAATGCATAATCAAGCACTGCTAAAAGTTTATGGCTCAAAACTGGCAGATGGCCATTGTAACCATTGATGAAAGGGGATCTTTATTGTTGCAAATAAAGGTTGACATTATTTTCTGTTTGGCATATTGGCTCATCATAGTTTTCATTTTTCCTAAAAGATAACTTTATCATTGTTTATGGTTGAAAATCAAGGGCCATCAAAGCAAAATATGTTTGTATTGAATGCAACATAAAATCCCTTTTATGCTGCTGCACAGTGGGGACCTGTAAAATATAGTTTCCGAGTAGACTACTCTCATCCTATTAAAAAGCCTCTTAGTATGCAACCATCATTGTGAAATGTAAAGTCTATGTTAAATCGAGGAAGGACTACAGCATGACTATATTGCAGGTAAATATATTTTTTAGATCTCCGCTGGGTTCAATAGTTTGATAATTTAGCCAAAATAGTCAGGACAAAAATGAACATTAATGTGGTATTTAAGTATAAGAGATTTAAGTATAGAAAATAATTGAAAGCATCTCTCATGAATACTGGATAAAAAGTATGATAATCCATGCTGTGGAATGTACTTTCTCTCTAGGACACTTGAATCTATAGTGCATAATTATAGTCTCTTATGCCTTCAGTAAAATAAGGCATTTTTTTAGAGCAAAACATACCTTATGCAACAATGCAATACACACACTATATCATCACCTTGTTTTTTTCCCCATTCTGTTAGAAGGCCTTATGTGCTAATGCTGTGAGGAATGTTCTGTCTGTTTGGATAGCATGGTCCAAGAAGTTGCTTATTGCATGAGCAGGGGAGGGCAGGGAGGAGGGGTCAGTGATAAGGACATGACCTCTATGTAGCCCTATATCCCAGTAGGAGCTCACAGATGGCAGGAATTGCCCCTGGGGAAACCAGAAATAGTTGTACTAGTCATGTCTAGTTCAGGATGGTTTAGGTTGTACAAAAAACAACAGTACTATCCAGAACGAACTGCTGACTAACACTAACAATGATTACACGGGTGCATATATAATGATATGGGAATTGTAGTAAAGGAGTGTTCATTTTTTAACAACAGGGGGGGTTGGTAAGTTTGAGGGGGGGCGTAAAATACTTTGACTCCTCCTGAGGGGGGCGTAAAATTTTTAGACCCGTCGCGATGAGACTTGAATTGCTGCAACTTGCCACGAATACCCACACTTGACACGAAGACAATTACTTCTCAATATCTTACTTGTGGAAGGACAAAGTCTATACTGATAATTCTAAAATGCATCAGAATGCATCATTTCTTTTCTAAAATATTAAAAACTTTTCAGGGGTATCATACTTCCAAAAAGATTGTATGTGTGATCCCTGTCACAGTGGCTTATGCATTCATGCAAACTCCTCAGATTTTTTTTCAGTTTTTCTTAGATCTGTCAGGGTCAGTCTTTGTCCAGATCCCATGGGATACCCTTTCACCATTTATATGGGGAGGGGGGGTCTTTGAAAGATTTAGATACAATGGTATCAGCCATCCTCAAAAAGCACCAAAATGCACCATTTGACTTCGCACAAAATTTTCCCGGGGGAGATACCCCAGACCCCCCAATTTTAATTTATCAATGGCAAGTGCAAGACAAACTTCTCCACTTTTAAGGCCTCCATTTCTTTTGCATCTGGAATTTGCATATATGTCATGGTCTGTTCTCTCCCTAGCCTTTCCCCCCATCTCCGCTTCCCCTAACATTTTCCCCAAATTTCTCCTTTATACCTGACCTGACCCGGATAGCCCAACCCGGATGGCCTGACCTGATCTCACCCATCTGGACTGCTACTGGACAGATCCACCAGGACACACTTACCCAGACCAGACAGACCTAGCTGGATGGACCCTAGAATGACCCAACCTGACAGACCAGGAACAAACCGACCTGAACCGGACAGACCAAGACCAAATGAACTAGGACCAAATGCACCCAGACTGAACCTACCACAACAGACCAGGGCTTGACAAATCCCTCTGTTCAGTGTCCAGGACACTAAACTATTTCTCTGGATACATTTTTCATTGTGCCCAGTGGGCATAATGATTCAGAACTGATTTGATGAGCCCTGACAGGCAAGACTGCAATTGGACCCAGACCAGACTGGACAGGCTCAGATGGATCCATACTGAACAGAACCAGACCATACAGACCCATACCAGATGGACTCTACCTGGATAAACCCAGACTGGCCAGACCTGAATCGGACCTGGAGCAGATGGACCCATCCTGGATGTACCTACCCTTACAAGACGAACCCAGACCTGATCTGACCCTGACCAGAACAGACACCCACCTCTGACCCCGACCCCCACCCCTCTCTTGGGTCAGCTGAGGTGTGTGCCCCCTGCACCATCCAGTCATACCTCAGTTTTTCCAACACTTCCCATTATCAATTTTGTGATTTTGTCCAAATCCAATGAGACTTTTTTCATTTCATGGTTATATGGGGAAGTGTGTCTATCTCAAATGTTCATCTTAGGGTACAAGCTATCCTTAGAATGCACCAGGAGGCACCAGTTTGCTTCTGGATATTCAACATTTTCCTGGGGGACAAAAACAACAATTTTTAGGCTTTAGGGGGGTGTGCTTATTAGAATAAATTTTGTATTGATGTTTTGAGCATCTCACAATTAAATTTCCGCACATGTCCGCTTACTAGAATGATTAGGGTATGCACACATGAAGTTGGCTTGGCCATTTGCTCACAAATTTACCTAGAAATGCATTATATTATGTCTAAATTTTCCAAATTTCCCTGGGGAACAAATTTGCAGATAGCACTTTACAGCAGAATCAAGTACTGAAAGGACAGGGGCACATCAATTCATCTCTCAGCAATATTCTGGTGATCAGGGTTCAAATTTGCTATTAGGATTATAAGGATAAAGTGTGAAAAATTGAGCAATACACACAAAACCAGACAAGTGGAAATTTCAATTGACATAGGTGTAGTTTTTATTTTTGGGATTTTTTATACACCGAGATAGGGGGCTTTCTTATTTAGGGCAACGTTCACAACCCAAATGATATTACTGGTGTTATTGTGACAAGAGGTTGTATACACGTATATATACTGAGACACTGATATAACTTGAACTTGCTTTATTGTAAGAGGAGTATAGAGTTCACATATAATAAGTTACGATCGGAATGAATACATATTGTTATATATATTTCATTTTTATAATGGAGAGTTGTACTGGTTGCGAGGATCCTCATCAAGCTGAATAAGCTTTATCTTTGTAACCAGGATAATATAAAAAAAAACGGGCTGATGCTTGGCATCATTACCCATACTCAAAAAAAAAAAAAAACGTTTCAAATAATTTAATTATTCTTCATCAGGCTAGAATGCTAGGATAGCATGATATCCACCATACATGAAGGGGTCAGATGCTATCAGAAACCCAAACCCCCAACCCATGTAAATGGTATAGTTTTTGATTTAAAGGTTTGAAGTACTTTGGTCACCCATCCCCCCCACCCAAACAAAATTTCCAAAGGCTGTGCTAGAACAGCCCATCTCCCATTCCCTATAGAAGTAAGAGTCAGTGCAGCCCATCTGAGGCAAGTTGCTTCAGACTTGAAAGTTCCTTCAAACTTTAATAAAGTTTGCTTCAACCTATAAAATCTACCAAGGTCAATCTTGTTATTCATCCGTATCCCATGAGATCCCATTCTAACAGTTTGTATGGGAATAGGGGGGTCCCTATAGTAGAATTTTAAACAGTAGGTATCAGAAAACCTGCATAAATTTAGGCTCTGGATTTGCAAAATTGTTTGGCCAGGGTAGGGACACCCCCCAACACTCTATAATAAGCTTCTCCTGGCTCCTTTTCAAACAAAAGAGGTGAGGTTAAGTAGTGTGTGACTCACACTTCAGCTACTGATGGAATTGGTTTGGAGTAGTGAAACCCCCTTTACGATTTTTTGCATTCCAAAAGATGATTAAAACTGAAGTGAACTCTTTACCTCATACTTCGGTAAAACAATACAATTGAGTGTGATGCGATGCTACAGGTATGAAGGTTAAGTCTAGGACTTAGGGCTATGTGTTATTGACTCCTATGCGGATAGGGACTAAAGTGGGTATCACATATTATGTAAAAGCCTGTTTGCACAGATTGCCACTGCCTTATTACTTGGAATATACACAGGTAAATTATTATAGGTTCAAGCATAGATAGCTAAGTCATAACCGATCTGCAGTAGCAATCGTTCAGAGATACCCTATAGACCAAATTTCTCTCTATGTTCCTGTATCAGTCAGAGTCCCTCTTTAATCAATGTGATTCTGTGCAGCAGTTTTCCCATATATAAAATGGTAATGGTAAACGATGATTAGTTTGAGCTGACCATTTCTTCAAGAGCGTGTCCTGCCAGACATGCAAGTGAAGAAACAGGAAGCTCAAACTAATCAGAGTTCATCTTTACATTTATGTCAAGGTGTTGAAGTGGAGAATCAATCGATATTTCATCAATAGATTGAAAATAAACTTTTATTTACCCATCGTCATCGCGAAATGCTGACTGCCGCCATCTTGAATGTTTACATTTCAAAAAGGCTGCACATGCGCGATAGACCTATGACGTCATCATGCAGATTTGGCGCTGGTTATTTAACGCAGGGGTGCAATGAGAGGTCTCAGTGCTTTCTCTATGGAGCTTCGATATTCACCTTGACATAACTTATGTTATTGACATTTAGTCAATAACATAACAATGTGGTGCAACACGACTCGATGTTGGTGGGGGGAGAGGAGGGCAAAATGTTTTGGCCCCTTCTAGGGGTCTAAAACTCTTTACTTCATACTTCAGTAAAACAAAAACAATTGAGTGTGATATGATATTGTACAATGTGATACACACAACTCGATGTTAGGGGGTGGGCACAAAATTTGTTGACCCCTCCTGACGAGGGGCCAAAATTATTTTGGAACCTCTAAAGGGGGGGGGCGGAAAATATTTTCAGGGGTCAGATCGAAAACTCACTGACCCCCCCCCCCCGTCATTAAAATATGAACACTCCCTAAGTTTGTAAATACATTTTCGCCTCATACACTAAAATGGACCTTTTTTGTGGGAACTACATATCTACAGTGCAATCATTTGCATTGGGAAACTTTTCCATTACTGTAATGGCCCGTATAAGCCCCTGGGCGCTTATTAGATTCATTCTCACTGTACCCAAGATCAGCGTTAATTTGAGACCCCGATGCTTAAAGGGGCCATTACAGTATACATGGTTGGAGGCTCCTATAACTTACTTACTATTCTGCACAATAATGTAATACAGACCATTGTTTTAATATTTGTACACTACATTCAAAGTATGTTTACATTCATTGCACATTTGTGACCAGTCAAGCCAAAACACCCCTTTGCAGGGAAATTCATTATCAAAGACATCATTAGGTTAAATATTCTTAGTAGTTATGTCAGAAACCCTCCTTGAACATAGTTCGTTATTCATATGTGAAATCGATGATTAGGTCTAAATATATTAAAAACCATAATAATGTCTAAAAACACAATAAATCAGCCTTTTTTCATAAACAAACCATTGAATACTGCATAAAAAAATACCTTAATGTATATTTTTAATGATTTTAGTGTAATTTTGCCCTCCAATGGCCCCTGGTGGACAAATGGGGAATTTAAAATCCCCCGCGGAGGGGTGTTCTCCCTTGATGTGTCACATTTCCTTATGTACAGTACATTAGGAATTATATGCGCATAGCAAAGTGCAGTACTGGGACACAACTCTTCACTATTAGAGGAATGAACATGTCAGCAGCAATGACAGGTTATGCCCTCAGATTTTATTGTTTACCCCCCATTACCATGTATGTAGTTCAACATTAACATTATATGTAATGTAACAGCCAAACCTTACAACTTCAGCTTCCTGATGAATCATTATCATAATGACTTAATTGAAATGTCCAAATGTAAATGTAGAAAGACTTAACATAACTGAACAAATATGCTCATAATAACTTACCTTACTATTCCATCATGTTTTATCAATCAGGGTGTTTGTAGATATTCTAATTATATCTCCCCACCTAATTTACCTGTGTCTGCTCTGTAGCTTTGAAAAAGAGGAAATTGTTTAACTGCATGATCTTTGATAGACATTTTGTATGTATTGTAAACTAATGATATGGGTAATAAGCTATTAATGTATTGATATCGTAGGACGAGGTGAGGTTTGCTGGAAATAATCGCCCGACCGCGCAGCGGGAGGGCGATTATTTCCAGCTAACCTCACCGAGTCCTACGATATTAATACATTAATGCGTTTATCGCACTTATTCATACATTATGTATTAATTTCTTACCTTATAACCAAAGAATTAATCCATGAGAAGACATTTTGTAAGTGCATCCTATCCGCACGGTTTGCCAAGCCAGCGTAGCCATTGTTTTTAGTCCACCCGTCAAACCCTCGTATTTCCAACGAATTTTCGGGTATAATCCAAGGATGTCAAGCCCTGTTATTCTAGCACCTCTAAATATACGATCTCTAGTTGGTGTTCGCCTACAATTTGTCTCCATTTTCTTCGAAATAAATAAGAATCCATTGATTTTCCATAGCGATACGTTTCGCCACCCGCCTCCACCATGCTCGGCTTCGTGTTGACAGTGTGGGAAGGTCCCGTATGTAGGTCAGCCGGTCGGACGACGGGGCGGGTCCCGACTCGTATCGCTATGGAAAATCAATGGATTCTTATTTATTTCGAAGAAAATGGAGGAATTTGGCATGGCATGTTCATCTAGGATATCTAAGGATGTTTTCCTGTTAATAACTCCACCCGGCACCATTGGATTCTATGCTAACGAGGTCTGCAAACTTCAGGTATGTCGGACAAATTTTTCAAATCCTTGATGTAGATTGCTTTGTATCAGCGGTCGGCTTGGTATAGTGGACAGCGAGCTCGCCCCCTGCCCCAGCGGCCGGGGATCGATTCCCCGTTGAACCTTAACGGTTTTAACTGGAAAACTATGGCGAGGGTGGCTTCATATCCTTCTCCAATTTATTAACCTGCTCAGGTTCTAACCAAGATCGTCTTAGAAAAAAAAATGGACTCTGAGAGTGCGGTTATACCCCGATAACGGCACGGGGTTATGACCAAAAAAGCACTGTAGAGGCCAGAATCGTGAGATAATCAGATATAACATGACATGGTTTCTTTTCAATACAGTACAGAGCAGGTGACTTATGAGTGCCCTTTGCTTTACCAAGAATACGAAACAAATGGAGGGCTCCACTGCATGTGTTCCTGTATAGACTGAATGACTTGATGTAGGAGAACAGGGGAACAGGAGCATATTCCAAGCATCCCAAGCTGTGTTAGTATATACACAACAACTCATTGCCCCTCTTTGATATCCTCTTAACAAATTAATGGGCTTTCCCCACTCCTACAACCTAAAACTGGCTTCCCCAGTAGAACAATAATTGAATCTGGAGATTTTAGTAAATCAAAGCTGCTCTTATACTTTGCCTGGACAGATTAGGAAGGACTAAATCAGCTTAAGATGTGTGTCAAATTATAGACATACCAACAGCCAGCTGGCAACACACAGAAGGGGTAGAATAATCTGGTATTTCACTACACCTCCTGAAAGTTGTTACTTAGAGTCCCTCCCCTTCTTCTTTAGAAGCTCAGTACATACATTTCATAATGCCACTAAAGTCATCCAATCATTTTCTTTGGTACCAAGAACAGCTGTTGTGGTGATAGGTGATATGTTTTGTAGTGGCGTTCGCCAGGTAGGCCTTTATAGAAATCTAATCTAGAGGAGTATAATGTGCCAATAATACTGTCCCAGCTAAAGGACCACCATGGTTATCATGGAAAATATTGATTGTAAGGAGAATCCTCTGTATGAGTACCGGCACACTCTCACAACATCCCAGAATGGAGCTGTTCATTTGCTAATGAAGTACAGAGTAAGTTGAGGGTCATGTTTCAGGTATAAATAAATATACACTCTATAGGATATCATTCCAATCACTGCTAGCTTCAGCAAACATGGGTGTAAGGAGATAGGATGTCAAGAGTAAGAGGTGCCTTGCCATAATGTGCTTGAGTTGCTTCATAAAGGAAGCTGTATATTTATTTGAACATGAGACTGTGATATGGCCTAGATATGAGCTACTACCATTATTAGAATGCCTATGGGTGAGTAGCTCTTGTTTCAGATGATCTATTGGTTTATTCTACTTTCCTATCCATGCAAAGTTATTATGGCTTTTATAATTCAACACATAATTATCTGCAGCATCCATGTTTGGCAATTTCATGGCCTTATCGTAAATAGTTTTCTATTATGTTTACTCTTTCCTGAATTCTGCAGGAAGCTAGTCAATAATAGTATAATTCACGTCATATTCATAAATAGAATAATATCTAGCCAAGGGCTAAAGGGCTGCATCTACTGCGACGGATGGACCATCTGTCTCCCTTCATCCGTTTTTTGCATCATAGAAATCAATGATAAATAAGACAGATTAAACCTATGGATGGTCCATCCGTTGGCAGTGGATGCACCCCTTAAGAGGGGCTGGATGTTATGATAATGTTTTAAGAACTAGAAACCGTAACATGTTGATTGCACCATAACAATTACTGGAATCCACACAGGCTATTCTGTGAACATTCAAATATTTTTGCAAATTAGGTGAGTTTTTATTTCTTATGCCATTTAGCATAGATCTGATAATAAACAGGTTCTGTAAAACCCCAAAAATGATCCTGGGTGAAAAATGACCCAGGGTGAAAAATGACCCTGCTCTGTCTGCTATGGAAAAAGCAATTTTAATTTGCTTTTTGGGGCCACTTTTCTTTATCTATCCATCATAAAACCATCATATATGAAAAGAGGAGGATTGATATTGGTACTCTAGAATACCAAACTACTTTTTAGCCATCTTATTTTGCATTCTGTTTTAATTATTGCAGTCGGTATGAGGGAAAATAGCTCTCTTGGCTCACAATAATGCAAATGATAAGTTTGTATCACATTTGAGATTGATCAATCATGCATTGCTGGAAAGACCAATATGTATCCTAGTTAAATCTAAAATAACTTTTGGATATGAACTATAGCAGTTGAGAAAACACAATTTGAAACTTAATCTGCTGCCCATTCATAACTAAAAGTCAGTATAGGGGAGAGGCCACTTATCTAGCTCAACTGATAAGGCAGAGGGTGGGGGAAGGGGAGGGGTGGGGGACAGGGTCATAAATGATTCTGGGTCAAAAATGACCCAGGGTCAAAAATGATTCTCGGGGGGGAAAATTCTTCAAGTAGGGTAAGTGGGGGCATGGTGGGGGGCAGGGTCAAAAATGACTCTGGGTCAAAAATCACCCAGGGTCATTTCTATACTTTAGCTTAGACCTGATAAAAGGATAAACCTGCAACATCCAATTCATAATTTGATTGGAACCTGTGAGCACCCCTCACAGGGTACAGGCAGAAGCAGGTCATGAGAAGAGTGGATGTGTAATTGGAGAAATAAGAGCTGCTCCTGGGATTTACAATCATTCTTTTATTGTTGTTACCAAAGCAGCCATACCACAAAAACTGTAGTATTGTTTAAGTAGATATACCATCCTTGTGAGGCCCCCTAGAATCATGTCTTTCACATCACTCCTACTTAGCCTAGACCTAAACATGTCAGTGAAATGTCTAAATACTGAGTGGCTCTGGCACTCAATCTAGTTTCAGACTTTCATAGCAATGCTTTCCTCAATTGAGATTTGGCAACATGAAGCCCATAGAGAGCAGTATCCCTTACCCAAGGGAGCCACTCCTGCACTTGATATAGGGTCAGCTCAATAACCAGTGCTCCTTATGCGCTGGTCCCTGGAGTTTTGTGAGTTTTGTGTTTATGGGCTACAGAAGGGGGAGAATGGAAGTGTCATAAAGTATTTAGCAGCACTGTGTAATCAGGTACTGTCAAAGGATAGGATAGTTAAGCATGAGTCACATAATCAAAAATGAACATCAGAGGGATGTATTACAGGAGGAGGAAGATATATGCAATTATTTCATTTGTTGATTGTGTTTGATGAAAATAATTAGGAGGGTTCTTTGCATGAGGGTGTCTACTATTGCATTCCTATGCAGGGGGAGCCTCTATGAGAGAGGCAATTTGTCACTTCTTAATTAGTCACTTGGATCTTGAATATGCTGTACTAGTGAACAGAATTGCAGTGTTCTCTGTTAATATGAAGAGTTATCAATATATAAGGCTTTGTGCTCAATACAGAATGTGATGAATTCAATGGGGTTTTATATTGATTCATGTATCAAGCTTCTTCCAGTCTAAAGTGTCAGAAATCCTGCAGATGGAGTAAAGTAGTCTGGACCATATGTTTTGTTTTGATGATCGGTACCAAGATAATTGTGGCATTATTTTCTCTGTGTACAGCAATCAAATAACATCAGATAACTACTACAAGCAGTCACTACCAAAGTCTCCTTCACAGTAGTAAAAGTGCAGGTACAATGAAGATGTCATTGTTCATAATAGATAATTACTCTGACTAACCATTTTTTCCTAGGCCATCGCTGGTTGATTTGGCAAACCCTGAGCAATGACTCTCAATGCAAAAGAGTATCAAAGCATAGGCCTATTAGCATTGATGGCACATCAGGACATTTATTTCTTCATGTGGGTAGCCACCCATTAGCTTTAAATAATTGCCAATATATTGGTAATTGTGCAGGTAGCCACTAATTATTAGCCTCAAGTAATTACCAATATGAATCTCATTAGTTAGCCCATGATCTTCAATTTGAAACTGTTTTCTCAACAGCAGGATCAACACGTTAGTGTTAGTTGGTTAGATGGGTTGATGGTGAGGAACATCAAGAGGATAACTAACACACTTCTATGCATCAAACTTGTGTGGTGGGAGTCATTACCTTTGTTCACAAATGATGTGTAATGGTTTAATTACATACAAAAAGAGTTTAAATGAATAGAGTAGGGGACGTAATAGATTAATATTATGAACAGCAACCAGTAGATAAACAGAGTGTTAAGAAATGGGATCTGTAAATGGCTTATTATAATACAGGTTTTGATGTGATGGAGCAGACATGGGAGATGGCATGGAGAGAATTTTATGGGTATAGATAACATAGGTAGTAATTGGGGACCATTAAGAGCAACATAATCCTAATATGGCTTGGTTATATTGTACTTGGTTCTCAGATTTGCAAGAAGGGTTCATCACTGCATGGGCTGCAGAAAGATAGTGTTTATACTTCCCTCCTTAGTTCTAGCAGCGTATATGTCTTGACACAAAATTGCTTCCATTTCAATTCCCCACCCAGAGGGGTGTTAGCCTTGTAATGTACCATTTGTCCATATTACTGTACCCTGTGCCGAATGCAAGGTGAAGCAGGGTGCGAGGAAGTGGACTATCAAGCAGACAGCTTGGTACTGTGAGAGGAAATTTAGTGTCACTAGCAAGGATGATTTATGGCTCAAAATTGGATCTTCCTCACTTTATCGCCATGTGGTGTGCACAGAATATTGGTGCAGTAGCAGCTCTGAGATCTAGTGGTCTGCTGACAATACCGCTAGTATCAAGGAGTAAGTATATGAAGTTAGATCCAATTATTTTGAGCCTGCTACTCTCCTCTGAAATAAAGGTATAAACAACACAAAGTAAACTTCAAACTACAACTAGATTCAATGTATTTATTCCATCACAGTCTCATACAACACAAGCAGCTCAAGTAGCTTTAAGAAATTCCTTTTTGGAGCCAAAACACAGCTAAAGTTTAGTCATTATAAGATTTGTAATAAAAACTCTTCCTCTTTCCTTCTTCCACCCACCATCATAGCTACAGGATATTTAGGCCATACCCATGTTGAGGTCGCTAAAGAATAGATACAAGATAAAAGTAGTCACTGAAAAGTGGTCGCTGAAAACTGGTCACTGAAAACTGGTCGCCCACAGCAACCTAAAATATCCTCAGAGACTTCAGTAGCGACCTAAAATATCCTCAAAGACTTAAATAGCGACCTAAACTAATATTTTATATATAGGGGCCTTCAAACATTCATACTTTCCCAAACCCAATAGAATTTTAAATACCATAGGTTATTCATATAAGAAAAATAAATCATACTTTTTCCCGAACTCTCTCCCAATGCCATTTAACCACAGGGGTTAAGAACTTGGCAGTCACAGACTATTCATATCTCTAGAAGGTCGCTACCCAACTTTTTTTTATTATTACCAACATTTATTTTATTATTTTTTTTCTTGAGAACAAGTATACGGCTTATTCCACAACAGACACCCCTGTACATATTGATAAAGGAGTATGTAACAGGGAAGGGGATCTGTTATGGAATAAGTTGTATTCTTGTGCTTAAAAAAAAGAAAAAAAAGCTTGGTAGGATCACGTTTTGCTTCAAAGTTTTATTAATAATATTCTAATTTTCATTCTGTAAAAACTGACATGTAGCCCACAATGTCCCCCGTATTCTCACTAAGGTCATTAAAACTGGTCGCTAAAACTGGTCGCTGATACTTCACAATTGTTTTAGCGACCTAAGCGTTTTTATGGTGACCATTTAGTGACCTAAACTAGGAGAATGCCGATATTTAAAAGTCACATTCTTTATGATAATGTTTAAAGTCATATTCTTTATAAACCTTTGAACTACCTTATCCTCTTGTACACTCTATGACAATTTTGTCAGGCTCATATAGATAAATGCTACCTGTGCTTGTGGAGGATGCGCTGATTTTGTAGATGTCAAGTTTCATCTTCAAATAATGGGCTACAAGGATACATGAGGGATTTCTGCCGAAGTCCCTGGTATACATAGGCTCTCCTGCTTGGCTTAATTCCTTGGGCTTTGTTCTGACAGAACCAGTGCTGGACCTTTGGTCCATAAACCCACCAGATGTTTTTATTATTTCCTCTGTTCTATGCCAGTATTCTGCCATTCCCCCAGATGAATTTCACAGCTCTATTTATGCTTATGTTACATATCTTCCTCTTGTTCCTCATTTACTGTTTCTCCCAAGCAGATATTTAGTAATCAAATCAAATTTATGTGTGGAGCTGTCAATCTGCTACTGAAGTACACAGTAAATGGAGGCCCGTGTATAAGATATGAATCCACTCCATAGGGTACCAACCCTTGTTAGCTTCAGCAATCATGGATGTAAAGAGATAGGATGTCAGGAATGGACATTGCCTTGCACAATGTGATAGAGCTGTATTATTAAGAAGCTGTATATTATGTCTTTGGACACATGACTGGATGTTGGTATGCAGATGAGCTGCTTTGTGTTTTTAGGTAGCATATATACAAAATCAGATATAATACTATAACCTAAGACTCTCTTGTTGTCCTCCATTTAATGCTATCCGAAATCTACTTTTTGTAAATTAACATTGCTCTCACAGGGTTTCTTCTATCCATCTCAAGAAATCTAGCCCTCATAATTCAGCTCTACTAATGGGACTGACATTGATGTGTGTACACTTCTGTAAGTGACTTCCCATTTTGCCAAATACCTTTGTCATACAATTTGATGCATCTTCGTCATATGAATACCAACATGAGCTTCAATACACATGGATTGTAGAAATGCATCGGTAGTTAACAGACTGGTTAATACTGCCATCTATATCTGCATCTGTAAAATTCCCAGGAATTATCACTGAGTTTGGTTTATATACAAAATAAAATGTCGCTTCCATTAAACGCATTACTTAAAGTACATACCCAGACTAGTTTGGAACTTTGAGCATGCTACTTAGGTGTATCATCAACTGATAGAGGTGCACCCACTCTGCCTAATGACTCTGGATATAAAAGGATGACATGCTGACATCTATGGTCTAATGGGATTTGTGTGCATGTTGTGTACGCATGGGGGAGCACTGCCACACTAAAGAATTATAGGCAGTTCTGTGAAGGCTTGGAACAAGCATATGTGACATGGACTGGGAATAGGGACCTTAATGCACCCTGCGCTAAGGGCAGATCCTGTCACATATCATGTTCTTGTTTGTTATCTAAGACGTATAAAATGTATAGTACCCAAGGTTTATAGCCAACAAAGCAATTGAAACACTTAGGGAAACGCATCTGCCTAATCCCATTGTGGCTAAAATCAAGGGTTTTATGCTAAATCTAAAAAAAAGAGTAACCTTGGAAATATTGAAATGCTGAGGGACATTCCATGCTGAGTGGCTTTGCCATTCGATCTGGTTTCTTCATTACTATCTCCTGGGCAATTGACACATGGCATCGAAAATGACATGGCTAAGTCCATGGTGAGCAGTGCCCTTTGCCCAAGGGAGCCACTTCTGCCCCTGTTATACGGCCGCCTCCATAGACAATGCCTGTGTTGTTGGTCCCTTGAGAGTCATAAGGTGTCTGCAGGAGGAGAGGATAGGAGAGTCATTACGTATTTAGTGGTTTCTGCAGCAGTATAGTGGTAGTGTTCACTGATATGCCAGTCCGGCATTACAAAGCCTCAAAATGACCACTGGAGGGATGGAGTGGTACAAAATAATTTCATCCTGCAAATTGCTATTGCATTATCAATTATTGAACCGTTTCTATGCAAGCAGGTATCTTGTCAGCAAGGTACCCACTTATGAGGAAACTGGGAGTTCAGACACCTTAAAGTGAAACTCAGTATTCATTTCATGGTTTCACATGTAAAAAGGAAAAAAAAACTCACATTTGAATGGACTACGTTCTTAGAGCATGGAGAATGACATCAGCATGCAGAATGGTTTAGTGTTTCGCACCTCCAGAATGGAATCCCTGTACTTATCTATCGTAAGCAGTCTTCTTATAACACTACTTATTAAGTACACTGCTGTCTATTGTAGCTATTTCCAAAAGATAATTAAACCTTTGCTAATCAGAAATCGCCAGTAGGACTCTGACGACCCTAGTGAAGTCTTGTTAGAGGCTAACCAGCCAATACTTATCCATTCAAAGATCATAAAGATAATAGGACAGGTTTGAAGAACCTGATATTTCTGGGTAGCTGAGCCATTATAAATGTGACCCATCTAGAGAAAACGTGCACCTTTGGGGGCGTGGGCCTTTTAGTTCTGCATTTGGCCCCCAGGGGCAGCGTATGAGTAAAGCACTGAAAAAAATATACCAAAAAAATGGCTTACATCAATTTTTGATGGGAAATTCAGTGTATGCTCAGAATTATTCCATTTCTACGGAAAACGCTGGAATGCAAAAGAGACATCTGGTGCGATGGAAACATAGATAATTGGTATATATGGTATTTTCCGGTTGCCATGGAAACCACTCCATTATTCTAAATGGGAAGTTTTGCCACAAAAGTGTTGGATATTTACATAAGGAACTGAGAATCGAAAACAGACCAAGAGAATTCCCTCTAGAACCGATTTTATGATAAATTTATCACTTTTCTTTGTTTATTTTTCCACAAAACTTTTGCATTATCACTATTTAAGCTAGGTTATAATGTATTTAGAGCTTATGTGCATTTTCCAATTGCTCACACTGACCTAGCTTTGACAAGCAATTACAGAAGAACTACCTGAAATATTTTAGTTCAAGATATCTCATTTTAAAGAACATGACTTCAACTTTAGAAAGCCATCTCCCCCCTGGATGCAGGTTTTCCCCATCTGGTCACAAATGAGTTGAATATAACAATGTCCAATAGAAGATCCTTACACATTAGGTAACTACTGCAGGCAGATATTGCTATGTACTCTCCTTCAATATAACTTTCAGCAACGACTACCTAATAGAGTTCTTATGCATATTAGCATTGATGGCACACCTCAACATCTATTTCCTTTCGTGGGTGGCCACAAACTAATTATTTTTGGTTACGAATAAGAATGTCATTAGTTAGCCCATGACCATTAACCTTGAACTGTTTTCTCGGTGCAATCATCATTACAGAGAAAACAAGTGTGTTATTTAGATTTGCTGATGGTTGTATTCAATTGCATATACAAAGAGTACAAATGGATAGAGGAGGGGACCTAATAGAAAGCATAAACCAACTAGCAAAGACCAGTAGATAAGATGTTCAGAATAGGGTTTGAAACTGTGAATACCTTGTATTATCTAACTATCTGGGCCTCAACTGTGCTTTTTTGCTCATAACCCCAGTTCCTTATCCAGCCATAACGTACTCTGAGACCTTTTCTTCGTCTTCAAGAGGCTGCTAGTTTCAATCTGGACATGTTAATAAATTGGAGAAGTATACAATGTCAACTCCTCCATACGTTTCCTGTTAAAACCGTTTAGGCTCAACGGGGAATCGATCCCCGGCCGCTGGGGCAGGAGGCGAGCTCGCTGTCCACTATACCAAGCCGACCGGTGGTAGAAATGAATCTACATCAAGAATTTGAAAAAGTTGTCCGACATACCTGATGTTTACACACCTCATTAGCCTAGAATATATGGAGCCTGGTGGAGTTATTAACAGAGAACCATCCTTAGATATCCTAGATGAACATGTCATGCCAAATTCCTCCATTTTCTTCGAAATAAATAAGAATCCATTGATTTTCCACATCGATACGTGTCGGGACCACCCCGTCCGGCCATTCCTTGCTCGACGCGTGGCTGACCTAGTTTTTACATCCGGGCATCTCCCCGCTATGTCAACAAGACGAAATGGCCGTGTACCGGGCCGTGTGCATTGGATCGTTATGGAAAATCAATGGATTCTTATTTATTTCGAAGAAAATGGAGACAAAATGTATGCGAACACCAACTAGAGATCGTATATTTGGCACTGTTAGAGTAACAGGGCTTGACATCCTTTGATTATACCCGAAAATTGAAGTAAAGGTGGAGGTATGTCGGACAGAGTGACAACATGGCCACGGCGGGTTGGCAAAGCGAGCGGATCACATGTACTTACAAAATGTCTTCTCCTGGATTAAATCTTGGGTTATAAGGTAAGAAATTAATACAAAATGGAGAAATATGTTAGATAAACGCCTTAATCAAGTTATGATAGAGCACTTGTGGGTCTATGGTTCAATATTCCACTCCCGCTACGCGGTCGTGGAATATTGAACCATAGACCCACGCGTGCTCTATCATAACGTTGATTAAACGCTAAATAAGGTTTGATATGATTAAGCAGACATGGATAGTTAGGGACCATAAACAGCAGTGGTATTTTTATATACCATTGCTAATTTTGTACTAGGTTCTAATTTTTCAGGCTAGGTGACAGCAAGATAGCTTTTATGATTCTGCACTGTAGCAATATTTGTCCTTACACATGAACTAATAATATCACTTCATAGCATGACAAGTGGCTGATGATATTAAGAGGAATGGACTATTGATCAACCTGAAAACATTAATAACATACTCTGGCTGTTTCACAATCCACTATGACCTAGAGGGGTGTGAGCCTTATGTGCCATATCATTGTACTCTGTGCTGAATACATGGTTTAGCAGAGCACGATGTAGTCAAGTGCCAACCAGACAACTGAGTACTGAGAAAGGAATATTAGTGTCAGTACCAAGGATGATGTATTGTTCAAATTGGATCTTCTGTGCCAATTCTCCATGTAGTTTGCATAGAATATTGGTGTAGGGGCATTGCTGAGATGTAGCCTACTAGCATTAACAGGTATTGAGCAGTGGGTGGGAGACAACTATTATTCTGCTCTCCTCTGCTAGCCAAACAATGAAAGTACAAAAAGAGTCGATATAAAGTGTCAGCCCATCTCTTTTATTTTTTTATGATAACTGGACATTGGTTATAATTTCCCATTGGGTAATCATATTGTGGACGTTAAGATACTAATGCTTGACATTGGCAGTATAAAAAATGTTGAATATACAGTATTTTAGTGTACTATCAGTAAATTTTTATATACGTGGTGCCCACACCATTCTGAATGGACTAAAAGCTGAGTTTTGATACAATCATAAACACCAAAATTATGCGAAAATCTTTAATGTTGCATATCTCCACTTCTATTCATCTTAGAGACACAAATAAAATGTCAAAAAGTATGTTTCTGGGGTCAGGGAATGCAATCAGACCATTTAGAACAATGTGTGTGGCAGCCATTTTGAATTGTTAATAAAGGACAAAACCTTTTGCATACCGAAAAGGAGGGTTAGAAATCCCAAATTTCAGGTTCCCATCAGAAAGTCACTATGGGCTCATAGCATGGCCAGACACATTATTATGGGTCCTGAAGACATCTTTAAAATCCATATTATTCCATATAAGCTACTCTGGGGAGGAGGTTGGCTGTGCTAAAGTACAGATAAATCAGCTATTTCACAAACAATTTCTCCTATACAATTTAGAACATGCACTGCTATTAGAACGTGATCATGGGTTCATAAAAGCCATCAAAACCAATTAAATTGGACACAAAGAGGCAATCTTATCATTATTATAGGGGTGTAATGTACCTTGGGGAGGGAGTTGGCTTGGCTTAAATACCGGTACCGATAAATCACCTACTTTGCATGTATTACCTCCATTATCATGTTGTGCTTATACTACAATAATACATGAATGAAACCAGATTCGGTAGTGAGTGTAGATCCTGAGGGCTGGATCCAGAAGCAGTAAACTACTAATTTTTATTTTATTTTATCACAACAAAGTTATGCAGTTTGCACCACGAAATTTCATCATGTTGAATACAATTGTAATAGTTTGTTTTACCAGTTAAGTGGTTCGAGTCTCACATGGGCCAGCTAGCCCGGAAGCCTGAGGTACTAGTAAATTTGGATCCTAGTGTAGTAAAATGTGGCACTCCAAAATGTATATCCAAGATCATAATTTAAACAGTTCAGTAGTAGTGGCAAACTGAATAAAACATATCCATTCGGTGTAGTTTAGTTTACAGCAGTAGTAGATCAGGAACAAAACAGCACATCAGGATACATACTCCACCTCAGGCAGCATTGATTCGTCTCATACATGACTATTTGGATTCATTAATTTCCACTTCCGAAGTGTCCTCCTTTGCACCAAGTTGATCAGTTGAACCATCAACCTGCTTAGTAGTCGCAGATCCAGTACTATCCAAATGGTCACTACTTGGCTGTCCTACAGTTGTTTTTCTCGCTGGTTGGCTTCTTGGTTGTTCCCTGAGGCGAACACAATAAGGGAAACAGCTGGTTCTGGTTCATCCAAGCTGAATGCGGCCAGATGATTCTCGAATGACTGATCCTTGGCATTTTCTTTCACCTCCATCAGTTCATCCTCCTCCTTCCTAACAGAAGACAACTCCTCGGTAGTAGGGAGCTCTATTTTTCCGGGTGTCAGCTTATCCGGATCACCGGAGAGCTTCGTCACCGTTACGGATTCTTCAGCTATGGCTAAAAAAATTGATTTCAGGAGTCTTTAAGCCTCTTTTTCTGAATTAACGGCATCAGGGGCCGACACTGTATGGAGTCGTCTCCCGAAGGACTTGGCTCTTGAGTTGGAAACGCCTTTTAGCAACAAATCAGAGAGCAGACGAAAACCTGTCCGCCCCGATCAGCTACTAAAAAACAATATGGCAACACGCCAAGACCAGTGACATTATTTCCACGCCCGAAAGTGAGGTTACGAGAGGTCAACTGAGACTGTACCCGATGATGTCACGCGGCAGACCACGTGCATAGTGCGAAATGTAAACAAACTGAATATTTCAGGGTAATTATCGCTCATGCTGTCGACTCGTCTGGGGAATTGTGTGGAGTTTATGGAGAGCATAAGCTAATCCACCAGATTATCCGTCCACTACCCACTGGTACATCATATAGCGACAACAAATACACCTTCCGGGTCAGTTGTTAACCTTTCAGATGTTATAAACTCGTTGTGTTGTTCAGGTTAGGTCTCTGCAGTTCTCTGGGCCAGTCGAGGACTACCCCCATCTTGGATAGTTCCTTTCCAGTGGGGTGTTTCAGAAGCCGGACATGATAATGAACATTAAATATCTGTTTCTAAAACTGTTAGATTCTAAACCTACAGCTGCAACCATTATCATCTCTCGCCAGTCATATAGTTATAGACACAGTAAGATAATGGTAACGCTTTAGAAACACATGCAGTTATAAGCCTACAATCACTGTTAAAACTGCTATCATATTTCCTTATGACCGGTTGTAAACATTACCTGCTTCTGAAACACCCCACAGACTTGATAGTTTGAAGAGCCTTCTCTATGGATTCTGTAGACTTCAGGACCCCTTCCTCTTCTTTTTGTCTACACCTGCCGAGACTATTAATTTTTTACACTACCATGTTTACTCTGCCCCCCCTTTTGGGTTTCGGGTGGTTTTCCTGGTCATGGATTCGATTCAGATTCAGAATCTCATCAAATCCTTTTTGAGGGGCAATCATTTTACAAGGTATTTTCATGATAATGATTTCCCAAGAAATAATCATAGCTATGTCATGAAATTTTTTTGTGCATGTTCCTGAAGACCTATATATCCCATTGCAAATAAAAAATTATTAGAAAAGAAAGATTTATTTTTTTAGGATATTTTCACTTTTTTTTGTTGCAAACTCATGAACTTGAGCCTACAGTGATGCAAAATCCAATCCTAGTATCCCGTCATCCGAAATATCTGCAATGGTTGCACTCATGACAAAGTCATGTATACCATCCATTTGCAACTTCACACAAGCTCTACCATACGTCTGCATTCCACTGCCAATCAGCCGTTGAGCACTTCCTCCCGATAAGAGAGCCTCATGCTCATCCAGAAAAAGATCATACAATTACTTGGGAATACAGGAGTAGCTAGCACCCATATCAACTAGAAACCCAGTAGGCCTTCCGTTAACAGTAAGACAAACATACCACTTCCTTCCATTTAGAAGGGAAGGTGTATCCATGACAACGGGAATCTCATTGTTCACACCAGGGGTCAATCCACATCCTTTCAGGAATTCCAGACAAGGATGACCCGGGGGTAGGTGGGCACAACCAACCCTTGCTAACCCGTAGCATCCTACCTCTTCTCCGATACTGGGTTTCCCCTGTATTGCCTGGGCACCTGATATCTCGGATGAATATGGGGTACCCCAGGGTAGTAGCTTGGGTCCTCTTATGTTTCTTATATTTGTTAACGATTTTCCCAGATGTATAAAGGAGTCTAGGATTTTTATGTACACAGACAATATAGTGGGGGTCCTTATGTCCCTTCCCATGGTGTGAAATGTGGGTTTTTCTAAGTTTTTTTCCCAGCTCCACATACATTCGACACTAAACGGTACAAAATTGGTTTTAGTGAGGCTTCTACTGTTTTAGTTTCCAAGCATTAGACATAATGAGGATTTATTAAAGCAATTTTGGAGCTGACCAGGGCCTTATTGACAGAACTACAGTCAAGTTGGTGGTTTGAAGAAAAATAATTTCAAATTTTCATCAGTATTTCGATAATTTTGTCTGGGCACTCACAAAAAAAAAAATAAAGATACGTTTTTAAAATCTTACATGCTTAATCAAACGTTATGAGAATATTTAGGCAACATATTAGAGTTAACCGCATTCCTTTAAACTGCGCACTTCCAGAAATAGCACATGAGTAACACTGAGTGGGACTCCCTTTATAAACAGGCAGAACCCACTGAGGGTATCTTATTCTTCTCCAAACCTAGACCCTATGACACTCAGGTGCCTTGGCCCCAGGATATAGCTTGGTAAGACTGGCGAGTACCATGCTGTTAGGGTAGATTAACCTAAAGACGACCACATACCTAGAGTCGACCACCTATCAGCTAGCTTTTCTCACTCTCATATGTACTGCATTGGGCTTGAACCCTAATATTATTTAAATAGAGGTGTTATAGTACCCCATAGAATGATGTATTGGGATATACAAAGTAATTGTCATTGCATGATAATACACTGAAGTTCCCATGTTTGAATGGTTTTACCATGACTAACTGGCCATTTCATCAGAATTCTCCAACTTTGGTTCGATAATTTGAAGATGACAAGTGCTCACATATACAACATTTTGACTCTAGTAATTGATAAATATAATATTTGCTAAATGATAGCATAAGGAAAAGTGCAGAAATGTTAAATACTTTCTGTATAGGACTTATTTCCTAGAACATACCGATTTCACCTTGAGAGGACCACCATTTCACCTTTAGTTGACCACTCCTTATACACCTATTTGTACATTTAACTGAATAGAAACCAATGATTATGTAGGATTACATCACAAGATTCATGGCCAGAATAGTCTGGGATAGAAGTCTTCACTGAATTATGCTCTGATGGATACATTTCAATCTTTATTGTAATGCTATGGTTATTACTGTGTAGAGGAAGTATTCGATACTGAGATTGTGATGATAAAGCTAAGGAATGGATTATTATAGTCCATATTGAAGGTCTATAAAAGAACATTTAAAACAAAGCCTCTATAATGCAGGGTTGGAAATACCAATTCTATGTTGATGAGATTTACAATATCCATGGCCATAAAATTGTCTCCAATTTCCATTCTAATTGAGTCACAATAAAAACATACATTTTCTTATGATGCAATAATTTTAATTACACCATTTTACTGCATATCTTTAGAAAACTCTTATTCTTTTTTCAAATAATAGTTTAATGATCATAGCACCATTAACCCATTGAGGGCTAGCATCGACTATAGTCAACACCATGGCAGGCCAGGCCTAGCGTCGACTATAGTTGACACCATGGCAGGCCTAGCGTCAACTTTAGTCGAACGCCATTATATAGGATTAGTATAGGAATTGAAAATAGGCTCGTCCTCTAGGAACTATACTTTTTTCAGAGGCCGTCCCCATGGCCAGGGCAACAATTTTTGCTCTACCCTTAAAGGGTTAAAAGGTTAGTTATCAAGTGGTCCACTCAAGGTGCAAAGTGGTCATCTCAAGGTGAAAATAGACTAACTAAGATGGTCTTAGAAATGATGAAAAACAGAAGATAAACGTTACATATGGATTTGAGAAAGATAATTGGTCAAAAAGCCCAAATAATTGTCTTTCACTTAGTACCCTGGGGAACCCTAAGGACCTATTAGACTCAAAGATATTAGCTACTGCATTTCCCTTATTAAGAACCTGCACAGGAACGGTCATCTTTAGGTTAATCTACCCTATGCCATATTGATTACTCTCATGCCAATCTTACAATAAAGCTGGATCATCAACTGAATTGTCTGGACTCCTGTTACCTCTCTTCATGACATGTAACGACCTGTTGACAGTATGGTATTATTAATATTATTAGTGTAATTTTGGGAATGTATTGTGTTATAATACTCGGGTTGGTAAGGTAGCATAAATTGATAAGCAGGCATGCAAGGTATATGGTATTCTGTGTATTATGTATATGATTGACAGCTACTCAGGCGAGGAAACTGTGTACAACCTTTAATTGGCAGAAATACGCGCCCTACCTATGACTAGTAGTCGCAATTAGTAATATATAAAGCAGAGGCATAGGAAGCAAATCTTCATTGGGGGGGGCCCAGTGGGCACTCACCTCCAACACCTTGGATTGTCGGCTCAAGCGCAATAGTGTGTATACATACCTATACAAAACGTTCATAGAAAATAAGTTTTTGATGAAATTTAGATCTTATTTTAGGCCCAGGCCCTCATTTTCCCTATCCCATTACTATATTAACCTAATTTGAGATGCAAAGTTTTAGCTTCTTGTTCATTTTATTTAGAATCCTTGGCAAATTTGGGGGGGGGCAGACATACTCAGGCTCCACCTCCTTTATGATTGGGGGGCCCAAGCCCCCCTGCCCCCCCCCCCTTTTCCTACGCCCCTGTAAAGCGCTGATGATGAGGTGCTTCTTATTATAGTTTATTTCTTTCAATGAAATCATGATACGATTTACAGTACATATAATATTATGTCAAAATTAAAATATGATTGTAAGCCAGCAGGTACAAGGGTTGGCCAGCCCTGTATTGCTCCGGTAAGACCAAGTGATTGAATGGCTGCAATAAAATAATTTGAACTTGAACTTGAACTTAAGATGGCTGCTCCCAATATCACCAATGCATGCACTGATGTAATCATTATATATCATATTGATTTGATAGTGCTTGACATTGGTTTTTACCTTCAAATGATGAAACCTATGAAAATTGAGGGCAAATTTTGGCATCAGCATCATTAAAATTAATATTTGAAATAGCCGCTCCAACCTTTTTGGAAATAGCTTAAATAGATTCCTTGGCCTCATGTTTGTTGATTTTGATTCTAGGATTGTGTTTCTAAGTTGATTAGAAGCAGAGATATGCAGATTTGCAGATTTCTTCAACTACCTATAATTTCCATTTCCTGCAAAGTCAATATGGCTGCCATATATGCTGTGTGGATTTCCTGCGAGATTGGCCAAGTAGAATCAACTTGCCATGATAAAAAAAAACACCAACCTTTCACAGCAGACCCAACACCCTAGACCCCCATTTTGGCTCCCTGGGTATTTGCATCAGGTCAGCAACCATGTGTTGATCCCAGTACATTCAAGAGGACATGTCAACACTTGGTGCAAAAATGCTTTCACAATGAGGACGTTTGTGTAAATTACTACTGTGCAATAAAAGCAAAGACTGACCTTTGAGGTTCTCTGCCATTTTCAATTATTGCCATGTTCTTCCACAATTGTCCTCAGCTGCTTTGAACACCTGAAATGTCAGGTCAGTTGAGGGTTCACCTCTGTAAATGTCAGCATGCATATGTTGTCAGGTGGTCATTCTTGGTGAAGAAAGATCGGCTTTAAAGGTAAGTTTTTTTGTTTTTTTAATAACAAAGAAGGTAGCAGCTAAGTGGCTTGAGTGAAAATATAGATTTTCTACTAGTTGAAGCGATCACCTTAACTTTGTGTAGTATGCACTGTGGGCAGGTTAAGAAACCCCATATGACATTATTCCAAGAAATTGTCATTTAAAGAGCACACACTGATAATGGGTATTCATTGATCCACATTGTCCTCATTATTGCTAACATAATTTAGCCATGCTAGATCTTTATTGTTTATTGTACTATGAGATCTTAGTGTGATATGAAAAAAAGTAAAATGATAGATGGATTCACTAGGTTAATCTTTACAGTCATAGAGCACATTGCTGTAGTTCTGCACTGGTGCTTTTGAATTCTAGATTCATAATGCAGTCATTTCTCTCCTTTTCTAGTTTACTTCCGTGTTTTACCTTTTCTCATGCCATGTTTACACCTCCCACTATTTAACAGTTAACTGCAGCAACAGTTTCTGATTCTGGTTTGCACCAATTGTGATATAGATTTTTCATATTCATGAGCACCAGTAATTTATACTATTTTGGGCACAGATCCAGCTAATATGGATGAAATACAAATACAAAGGAATAAACATTTAACCTAGCTTCTGCAAATTGCAGTGCTACCACTAGGACCCCTTGACACTTATGGTAGATTAACCTAAAGGCAGCCACATACCTAGAGAAGGCCACCCCCCCATAGTTGGCCATCACATTGACTTTGATACTGAATCAATATAGCTGACTGTTAGATTCAATGCTAATCAACAATTCCACAGTGTTGATGCAGAGCTAGGCTATTTCTCATGGCAAATTTGTGGGGTGGCCGTCTCAAGGTATGTGGCCGTCTTTAGGTTAATCTACCCTACATGAACAATATTGAACCAATAAAAGGTTTGGCAAATCAACATTATGTTTCAGACTTGTTAGACATATGATGGATTTACACTGGTGATTGTTACATCTTATTACAACACTTGGTCTTCTTGGCCCCATATTCATTTTAGGTTCTGTACGGAGGTCTATTTTATACCCAGGATACACGAGCGGGAATAACATGCACATTGCTTAGTCTAATCATTTGATGTTTGTTATAAAAACATTCCTATAATTAGTTTGATATTCCCGAAACATTTGAAATTGAGCAGTACTTCATAATTAGAAGTATACTGGCTCTCTGCCAATAGTTTATTAAAAAGAAACAACATATGAGATAGATCTGATGATGGGATAGATAGAAGATTAATAACTTCTCCATACTATTAGTATTAGTGTTTTTGGGCTCATCCAATATGCACAGGAAGCTGTCGTGAATAATCTTTAAATCTAAAAATACTAAGGACAACAAAGGACAGACGAAACTATACAGCATTTAAATGTTTGTGTAGTAAAGACTGAATATTGCTTTCACTTGAACTCTCAATATTTTTTATTAATAACATTTTTCTTATCACACTACAAAGCACATGAAATTGGACGCAAATCTTCTAAAAGGGAGGTAGAATTCCTTTTAAAGCTCCTTAGAGTTGGGTGGTGGGGACTGGAGCTACTCCCCCTGGATCAAAGGCCTCAGGATGTATCCAGTGTTTGATATCAGGTGGTGGCAGGAGGAACTCTCAGTGCAAAGGCAGCTCATGCCAGGTTGTTGGTCACCCTACATCCATTTGATATTATCTTGTCAGTTAACGGCCCTCTATTAATATCTACACCTTAAATATTGCATGGGTTCCACAAAGTAAATACCAATTGAATAGATCGAGATTATGGGAGGACTTATAGCATTGCACCCAGAAACAGGGGGTAATCTTACTATAGGTCTAATATAAAGACACAAAACAAAAAGCACTAAATGGGCAATTAAAAGACTGCGGGTAACTTCGCACTTACTATGTGCTACTTGGAGACACAATTGAAATGATTATTAGATAATACTGCCTTTATTTCTCAACACAGCAGTACCTCAGGCTATCATTTGACATTCAGTCTAAGTTCTCAATGTTCTCAGTGTAACCTGCACCATTTGAGTTTCTCCTTACTGGAGGCGAAAAGTGACTATTTCTATTCACAGCAGACCCATGAGCAGCTAATCTTAGCCCACCTGCTGGACTGCACATATTTGAGTTATGCTGTCTGAAGGTCACAGCCATAAGTAGACATGAGGTAATGAGCAATTCCCTTCATTCCACTCCTTTACCTTGTGATTTCTGCCATGTGTTGTCAATGTACTTTAATGCACTGACATGGGGACAAATCCATTTTCATCATGGGAAGGGGGTAAATGTGACTAAAATTTGAATGTTTTGGATATTTTTAATTTTCATTAGGTGAATAAGGCCAGGGTCTTGCTTGGAAACTATGGTTTTGCCCATGTATCATTATCATTTAAAGCAGCAGACTATGAAATATAAGCTTTTATGGGGTATTTTTTCATAGTGCTCCCACTGGTATTGGGCAAAGTAAAGAGAAAATGCATTGGCAATGTATATTTTTTATATATTTCAACTAGCACCCAATATTTAGCATTATATATAATCAATTTAAGAACTATTCCCCTTATCGGCCTGGAGTTATTGCTAAAAACCTTGTGGTGTAGGTAAAGTGGAACCATACGTGCCTCATGCTTTAATACATGATAGTGGGGAGAAATAAATCATATTTATCAAATGCAAAAATATAATTAGAAAGCCTTAGGTGTCAACTATTAGTCATTAGGTAAAGAATTTTAGATTCATTAACATTATACCTCAGTATTGCCATATTTGAAATTGCAATCTGATTTGGTGTAGTTTTAGAGGAACCATACATGCCACATAAAGTGATTCCTCCAGTGCATAGTTATGGGATTTCCTAGAGATGCATTGTCATAAAGATTAACCACTTATGCACCTATCTACATGTAAATATTACAGTCCCATTATACAACTCGATGGAAATTTATGGCAGTTTTTCCATGTCAGGAACCATACATGCCACATGTAACCATACGTGCCACAATGTGTATTATGCCCGAAATATCATGAATTAAGAAGTTTTGTTGTTATGACAGATTACTATTATAAAAGGACAATGCCCAGCATCATGAAAAAATGGTATCATATGAATCTGTTCACTTGAGGGGGGGGGGGAAATTGATTCCCCAAAAATAAGCCTATTTAGACCAGAATCCCATAGGAACTAATGCTAAATAATGGAATTGACTCTAAAATTGGCAATTTTTGAAATTAGTGTTCCCAACTTTCAGGGTAGGTGCCTCAGTGCACCAGTACTTTGGACACACAATTTCAAAACAATCCAAGCAGTTTAATTTTTACCCCTTAGTGAGCCATGTGTAACCCCAACTCAGTTCAATTGACCATCATGGTTATAAGTGGTCTGAATAAGTTTGTAATCCGGCCTTTCTATCACATTTACCATTCTCCTTCCCCAGCTCCTTCCACTGCATAGCTTGACTCGGAAACCCCCTTCATGCAATCATTGTCTGAAGCCTGTATCTTAGTAGTATGTATTGGAATAAAGTCTGCACATAATGGCCTTAGGATAGCCATTTACCTATCCCCGTATTTCATATTTACTGTTCACTAGAGCAGTGGTATATATTCATGGCAATGTCTATATTTTATGGGGTGCATGAAGCTGGCTGAGGGTACCAGGATATAAATCTGTTTCACAGAAACTCAGCTTTACATGAGCTATATGATTAGGGTCCAGATAATGTGTGTGCTCTGTGCATACAAGCCTTAGTATGGGGAAGGAAGATCCACATCAGTGTTATTTTCATGATAAAGTTCTAAATTCATGTCCATGGGAACCACAGAGATCTCAAAATTATTCAATATAATTTATTAGGTCTTTTTTATGAGGGACTAGATTTCAGATATGTAATGGGGCTGCTTCTGTGGCTTATGATAATCCACCAATTAACTTCCTCTTTCTGTGACATGTCACAATCACTCCACTCTTTATTAGTCCCGTAGAGTCGCAAAATTATGAGAAGCAGGATGGGCTATTTACGTGAGTCCTTTACACATTGAGAGTGTCTTAATTTACAATGGGGGACACTAGATGTATTCAAAAAAAGAAAATTGTCATAACATTACTAGAAAGTATTTTGTGGGTAGTTAAATGGTGACAATGCACATCCACACTGGTCCAGAGGAAATTGGTCATTGAAAAGACATATTACCTCTCCCTAATACCCAAATACCACAAGGCCCCACTCTAGAGATTTTGTAGGGTCAACTCTGGCTCATTCAGACGAGGCAAAGTGGACTATGGTTTTAAGAAGCAAAAGTCCTTCAGTTGATGTCAGACGAGCTTGGAACATGGTATGAGGATGTAATTGAGGATAAGTAACATAATGCACCAGTGAGAGTAGAGTTAACTTCAGAGGAGTCAGACTGTCCCTGACAATGCTATTAGCAGAGTACAGTCAACTTGACAGTGTAAAGGTGTCGATAATTTGCATCATTTATCATTATGGTCCAAGAGCCCAGACACTTTTACTTTTGTTTTTGTGACCAAAAGGTTTGAAGGTTGATTCCTATGTAGCATTTTCTGCTGATTTCAGAAATGCAAGTCTTACAAAAATCTGTTGGGGCGTTCTCCGGCAAAATTAGGTCAAAGTCGGTAACCTCATGTTCTTTCAGGAACTGATTTCATTTCTTTTGTGAGTTGGAATCGTGTGTATATTCATATAATAGAGGCCTCTATACCCATCTATTCTAGGGTCAGACATTTGATTTTGCTACTCATTTATTCAGTGCGCACATTTTCTCGAAATTTTCAAGATGTCCACCATAAAGCCATTGAATTTGTACTAATTTAGCTGGAAAAATGATAAAAGTGTTTTTACCTGTACATCTACTTTGATCAAACTGTTATGAAATAATCCTTGAAGGTTCCAGGTTTGTTCTATGATTGGGGGAAATCAATTCAAGATGTTTTGATATGAATAGGAAGCCATGCATTCCACACAAACTGCTCCCTCCTTGACAGGGATTCTCACCAAAAGAGATGGCCTAATATGCTGACTTCAGCAGTACACTCACTGCCCACACCCAAACCTGCACATTTTCTCACCCATAAATGTTTGTGACCTATTTCTGTCTGGATGAGCTGATGTCAGCATAAGTAGGCTGAAGTCAGCATGGTTATTTTTAGAGCTTTCTCTATATAAACATGACACTGCAAGCATTTTGAACCAGTTCTCAAGTAGCAGCTGGACAGATCACTTGTGATATAGCAGTGCCCTCAACTTGCTATCTTACATCAACCATAGGCTTCAACAACCCAAGGTAGGACACATCATATGGATGCTTTGGAACCATCATATGGCTTAGCCTGATCTATAGTAAACCTCTAACTGTAGGTCTAGTCCTCTTATCCTCTGATCTAGATTTACAGTTCTGTCCCTAGATATATAGTCTGAGCACATGCATCATTATTGTGTAAACTGTGATCCTAGACCATTACCATTATGCAAGGAGTGCCCACTTTGTCTCTGATAGGAGACAAAGAATAGAAATTTACATAATCATTCATAAATTCTGGCAACAAAAGATGCCAAATTTGATTCATTAACACCATTGTAATGCTTGAGATGATGTTATGGGTGATGGTTTGGTGGTGGGTACTAACATTACTCACTCTTTCAGGTTTCCCTGCTCAACATAGCTGCAGAGACATGACTAGTAGAGTCTGCATAATACACCTTTCCTCAAAGAAAGGTGACAATGAAAAGGAAATATACACAAATTTGATCAATCTTGAAAGCTCAAACCTCCTACAGACATTACAAAGATCAAATACTTGGATCATCTCTGGGTACTTTCAACATTGGTTACAAAAGTTCCAATGTGGGTAGGGTGGAACTCTAGGCTGACCATAGACCAGCTACCAGTACAGACCATTGCATATCTGGAGAGCATAACCCTGCCACCTACAAGGCTAGATGTGGTAGCAGAGACAATGCTAATTTCCCAACAAGTTGCCCAGGAATGTGGTGATGACTGGGCAATAGTTCACTATGACCTAGCAATTGCTTAACCAGCTCTCCAGATTTAGGCAGAGGAGTCCCCAAAGTTTGACAACTTGTTCATATGCTTTGGTCCATTTCACATTCTTCTTGCATATTTTGGGGCACTTGGCCACTATCTTGACGGCTCAGGGGGTGAAGACATTCTTGTTGATGCAGAAGTGTTGGCTAGTGGATCTCTACATGGCTTTTTCAAAGGGAAGCATTACAACAGGTAACACATTGCATGATTTCTCGTAGCTGAGACTGGTGCATGGGAAATGTTGAAAAATGGAGCCCTCTCAATACGCCGGACTCAAAAGTCTTTCTCCCGGACAGCTGTGGACATGACCCTGGAGAAGACTGTTAATAAAGATGCTGCTTCCCGCCTCACAGGAATAGCTGCATTTTCTCATTCACCTTTAGCATGATAAAAGTGGACTGTAACAAAGACAGCACGGAGTGCAATAGTCGGATGCCTGCTATCCGGAGCTGCCCCAGATAATATCAGGACTGAACTTCTTCAGTGGAATATCAAAGGGAAGCAGTGGCTGGAGGAGTTTAAAGAAGCCTGCTTTGCCAAAGCTGATAGATTTGAGAAACCAATAAAGTGTCAAAAGATCAAGAATTTTTCAAGTGCATCCATGAAGGTAAGACTCTAATTGAAAGATGCAAAAATCACAGAACTGGAAGGTACCAGGGATCTCTTCGGAAACCTCTTGTTCCTTAGCACTAAGAAGGACCTTGATCTCCAAAAGATCTTTGAATATCCATTAACACCTGTACCATTGTTGCTAGGTTCATTAGATGGCTGTATGAAATCGACCAATACAGCCATTCTACAACACAAACTTAAGGAAATGGCCAAAACTGAGATCGAACCAGGCAGCAATGACATTACCCTTGTTGATGCATCATTTCTTCTGTACCAAATTATTGATCCAGGTGTCACGTATGGTGAAGTAGCTAAGGACATACTTATCAGGTTGTGTCATATGTCTGCTACTGTGCATTTGATTTCAGATCAGTATGACACACCAACAATTAAAGACCATACATGGTCAAAGAGGAGAGAGACAGAAAGGCAAGGTAAAGTGACTGTGCAAATAACTGGTCCCAAACAACACCGATTCAAAGACTGGAAATCTGCTATCAAGTCTGGCTCTTTCAAAACTTCTCTTATCACAAGAATAGGTGAGAGATGAATACCAAGGAATCCTTAACGATCATGTGCTGTATCTCAACACCCAGGATGAATGTTTCAAATTCAGTGTGAAAGAGGGGAAAATGACCAGAGAGAGAATTGATGAACTTGAATGCTGCCATCAAGAGGCTGATACTAGGATAGTATTCCATTTGACACATTCACTTGCTGACACTCCTTTTGCCACAGTTACAGTGAGAGCCAATGATGCAGACATTTTCCTCCTGTTATTGTATCATGTGAATCAGTACTACATGACTCAAGATGTCATTCCAACAGTCTGGTTAGATGCTGGCTTGTCCAGTAACAATACCAGGAGAATGATAAGCATCTCCACCATGGTTAGAGATCATGAATGTAGCATGGTGAATGCCATACTAGGACTACATGCAATCACAGGCAGTGATTATACACCTGTGTTTAATCACAAGGGCAAGGTCAGGCCACTTTCTCTCATGCTCAAAAGCAAAGATTACACTGCATCCTTAGCAAAGCTTGGTGAGGATGTTGTGAACATTGACAGTCTCACAAAAGAAATAAAACCCTGGGTGTGTGCTCTGTATGGAAAGCCAAAGTTAAAATCTGTTAATAAAGCCAGGTTTGCAGTATTTGAGGAAAAATACATGCCAAAAGATAAGGGTGAATTGCTACAGCTAGTGAACAGGGCAAATCCCAGTAATTTTCCAGCAAGCCAAGCTGTTTTGGCAAAACAGGTACAAAGAGCACATCTAGTAACATCCATGTGGAAATGGGCATGGAGTCCGAAGCCCATGAGATTAGACCCTGTGGACTATGGGTGGAAGATGGTCAATGGACACTATGAAATACATTGGTATGACTGTACTTAGATTCCCAGGTCAGTGCAGGACATCCTGGTAGAAGGTTCACTTGAGGTTAATGATGTCGATGAAGAGGAGATGTCATTTGGAGAAAACCGCTAGGGAAGAGATGAATCTGAGGGAGAAGAAAGTGATGAAGACTAGTAATTTATTCATCTATTAACATTTCTCTCATATGAAACACCTGTTATGAAACCTCTTGCCATAATGACCTAAACTAGAGGTAGAAGAGCTCTGTTTATATGAAGTACAAAGCCATTTGCATATATATGGTAGTAAACAAAAGTGCACAATGGTTGATATTCATAAGCATTCGGACAAAGGAATTATGAACATCTACATATTGACAAACAGTACTGGTGGACTAACTTTATTTTTACACCAGACCATCTGATATTGATTATCCTCAATCCTGACACATCTCTAAAGCTTTTATAGATGATTTGACAACAGTTTGATCCAAGAAAACAGACAGATTTTTATAATATCTTAGGTTGAAATAGTACAAATTCAATGGTTTTATGGTGACCATCTTGGAAATTTTGAGAAAATATGCGCACTGAATATATGAGTAGCAAAAACAGATGCCTGACCCTAGAATAGATGGGTAAAGAGACCTCTATTATATGAAAATACACATGATTCCAACTCACAAAAGAAATGAAATCAGTTCCTGAAAGAACATGAGGTTACCGACTTTGACCTAATTTTCCGGAAAACGCCCCAATGGATTTTTGTAAGACTTACATTTCTGAAATCAGCAGAAAATTCTACATAGGAATCAACCTTCAAACCTTTTGGTCACAAAAACAAAAGTAAAAGTGTCTGGGCTCTTGGACTATTAGGTTCCGGTGGCCTGAGTCAAATGACGCTATAAAAGATTATGATATGGTGCAGATACACTGAGATACGAATGCTATTACACACTCTTTGTTTCACATGAAACTTTGACCTAAAGCATCAAGACATGGGGTATATCATACAGATGTCACCCTTTGAGAGGTTCATATCACTAATATTTTACTCACCATGGAATATGAGATCCTACTCTCTGGTGATATCAGAAAATGATAAGGACATACCATAATTGCCCGTTTGAGTATCATGCAGAGTCTCTATTCAGGCTGATGATGACAAAGGTTATATTACACTAACATGATATATCTCGTGTATTAAGTGGGGTTAGGACCGCCATGAACCTCAACACCTCTCTTTTAAAGACATCAAATTAGCGAAGCCATATACCAAAGTGCAGTGGCCAATTAATTCATTAGTGCAAGTGTACTTAGAAGGGTAATAATGGTGTTTGCTGGGTATAATCTGCCATACTTCAGGATTTATGTCACGTACCAGAAAAAATTTTAAGATAGGTCTAAAAATAAAGAACTGTGACATAGTGACCTGTGTGAAGCTTTGGGCTTATTTCAATATAGCTGATGAAAATATAGTCCTAAAATCGAAATTCATTATTTGCCGTTCCATACAGAGCTACTACATTAGTGCTTAAACTGGTAAGGCTGGTTTACAAAATCTGAGTTACATGATTACATAGAGCAACTTTAGGATGATAGCATACTTCCTCGGTATGAAAACCAAATCGTCGACGAGTTTCAGATCGTCAGCGGCATTGAAATAGTCCTGCCATACTCATCATTGAACCAGACACTGAATGAAAGTGCTTAAATAAATCAAAGCACTATCAAACTTTGATAGCTCAAAAGCGCCAGACTGCCACTGATAAAAAAGGGAATCTTTATTGTTGCAAATAAAGGTCGACATTATTTCCTGTTTGAAATATCGGCTCATCATGGCTTTCATTGTTCCCAAAAGATTGCTTTATTATTGTTTATTGTTAAAAGCCAAGAGCTATCAAAGCACAATGTGTTTGTATTGGATGCCACATAAAATCACTTAAATGATGCTGCTCTGGGGATCTGTAAAATACAGTTCCCGGGCAGACTACTGTCATCCTTTTAAAGGTCCTGTAATAAAAATGTGCTCCCATTGTGAAACTTGCTGTCTAAATTGAATAAGATGGATCCACCATTTTGAATTATGTTGGTTAAGGTACACCCCACTGAAAAGACATACCATGATGAGTACTTTGTCCCTGGTTTACACCCACTTTCAGGGACACATTGGCCCCATCTTATCGATTCTTATTATCGCCAGAACCAGCTCCAGACCCACTTGTAGTCAATATGAGAGGGTTCACATGCAGAGTCTTATGACATGTGTGTGTGGTTAATGGTTATTTCAACAAGACAATGAAGAATGCATCTGATTCTATAGAAACGATACTGCTATTTACAAAAGGTTTATAGCAGATGAAATTGCCCCATAATACATTAGCTCACATCTGGGGTATTTAGGATGGCAAAGGTCTAAGAAAAGATAGCTTAGAGTAACCCCTTTGTAGCTTGTGGAGTGGTCAAGTGCAATAACAGACCCATGTGAAGCCAAATACGATGTGGCTATTAGGTTAGATGCACACCCATTGAAATATTTTACAGACACTACTGGTGAACTGTATTTGATAGATTGAACAGCTTGGCACCTAATAAGAACCCCTAGCATCAGGGAGGCAGGTATTGTTGTAAATTCGTAGTATCGGCGTAGTTCAAGCCTTTTAAAAAGCTTTTTTAAATAGTTATCATTGTTGATTAAAGAAGATTTAGATATTATGCGTATGTTGAGTGAATCGAAACTACCTTTTCCACTTCATTGTAGATAAAAGGGGTTTAATGGTCCCAGAGATAAGGAACAGTCCAAAGGACTATCATAATTTCTACCCATGGTTGTAGTGACCATTCCCTGCACACTATATCAAGCTAATAGATGATGGATATTGGGGCCCTAGGGCTGTACAGAATGTACAGCCCGTGGGCCCAGATATCCATCTTCTATTAGGTTTATACCACCATTATCTCCATTTTGTATTAATTTCTTACCTGAGATTCAAAGAATATAGCCACGAGAAGACATTTTGTAAAAGCAAGCGATACGGCCCGGGTCCGCTCTGCGTAAATCCATTGATTTTGTTCCTTGCCGGGAGAGGTACACTTTTCGTATGGAATCCAACCATGACAAGTCCAGATATTAAAACATACATATACTTAGACATTCTAGATGATCCCTCCATACGTATTATGTACAATATATTCAAAATAAAGAAGAATCGATTGATTTTCCAAAACGGTCCAAAATTTTCGGCGTCTTCCTCGTACGACGAGAAGTTGACCTATATCCACATCCAGGCCATTGACACACTTTCGTCGGACAAGGAGGCGGGTGGGAATGGCGACTCGCTTACGATGGAAAAATCAATGGATTCTTATTCATATCGAAGAAAATGGAGAAAATTAGCACGCATTCCTCATCTATGGATCGAATACTTCTTGTGATTTTAATATTATAACATGAAAAGCTTGGAATCAAGATGAAAACTGAGTGGAAACATAGGACTAGGACCTCAGGTTAGAACTTATTTACTTTCGCATTGGATTTCATCACCGTACAGTGTGGCGCTATGGCTAAGGCCTTCGCCTACCTCCACTGCGGCCCGGGTTCAATTCTCTTACGAGTTGGGATGATTTTTCACATTGAAACAATGGCTAGACTGACTTTGTATGTCCGCCAGCATTTCCCAAAATATTAACCTCAAGTCCAACTTGACCCGGAAAAAGTATATACCAAAAATTTCGAAAATGCACATGGGTGGTATATGCAGAATAATGCACGGCTAAACTGCATATAAAACCACCGGAAGTGCCAGAATCGTGGTATAAGGCCCTATATTGGTAGATTTAAAGTAGGAACATAGTATAGGGGAAGCATCAGAGAGGTCTCCTCATGTTAATAGTGTTAAAGATTCTTATCATGTTATGTAGGGAGTTAAAAACATAAATCATAAAAACTTCTGTGAATCCGGTGTAAATATTCTCCTAATGATATAGTGAACCTGCCTTTAAAAATCTGCCTCTAGTCTACCCTATCTAATGCAGTGGTTGCAGGCCTGTCAGGAATAGTAAGTCCTGGGATCACTTCATTATTCCTTTTCCAGCACTAAGATCACTGCGATCTTAGTGAAAGAATTGCATAGTGGTTTCACTTGAGTACAAGAGCACTAACAGGGAACACTCCTGATTGAAAGAGTGAATAGCCTGCTGCATATACATAAACAGGGGAGGGAGGACGTTTACTGAGAGTCCTTGAGGGCCCTTAGGCCTACTCATGCGTTAAGGGCACTCTAAGGTAATTCTTCCCTCTCAAATTTTGAAGTGAAGTCCTACCCCACTCCCTTTAGTATCCTCTTGCTGCAAGCCAGACTCTGTCTTCGGGGAATTTCATCTGTCTCTCTCTATTCCTTTATTTTGGGAATCTTACCCCTGTGCCTAGTCAGTATTTCTTGGATTAGTGTAGGAGGGCTGAGGCTAAGATCGATGCGATCTTAGTGCTGGCTAGGAAATGTGAATGCAGTCTGATCTTAAGATTGCTTAATAGGATAAGGTAGAATAATTCCTAAGATCGCTGGGGTTGCGATCCCAGGATGTTTTGAATTAACCTCCAGGAGTGGGTGGAAGGTAGAAAAAGTTGTATGGGGAAATAGCTCAGCAGTAGAGCAATCGTCTGAAGGCTGAGAGGTCCCGGGTTCAACTCCCAGTTTCGCTTAACATTTTCGCCGACCCCTACACTTCTTTGCATTTCCATGCCATGTAACCACACTCATCACTAACACATTCTTTCAGTCTAGTTATCATATCCATCACATAGTCTTGTTATCAGATACATGAACAGTACTTGTGTTAGGTGTCAAGTCCTAGCTGTCAGAGAGCTGAATTTGAAGTATCACATTGCAGTTACTTTGTAACTGTACACTTTCGACTCATGCACTAAAAAGGACTACCAGATTAAAACTATCCTTTGCATTAGAGAGCTTTCCCATTATACATTGTTGGAAGCTGCCATTCCTTACTTACTATTTTGTGCATTATTATAAAACAGCTGACAGTGCTCTGCTGCATGATAGAAGTGATCTTGAGTGCATTATAGTAGTGTAGTGCACGCCTCAGCAAGGTCACCATAGGTCTAAACAAGTCAAGGGCCATTAATATTGGTCTAGACATACATTAATTGGGTACTTAAGTGGTTTGATTGAAATGTACATTGTTTTATGAAGACAATAGACAACTCCTTCTTCACATCGTGACTGCCTGTTGTCCTATAATGCACTCAGATGCATTTGTGCATTATAGGACAACAGACAGTCTTGATGTGAAGAAGATCGTTGTCTATTCTCTAAATATAACACAGACCTCCCAGCAAATTGTCGTTATCTGTCACCATGATTGGTCATCAATGGTGACTCCTTTTTGAGTGATAACTCACTACGTCATCTTTCGCCACTGTGTGTCACTCACTGCGTGAGTATGTGCCACCCCTTGTCATTCCCCACAAAGCATGGTGACTTATCACCACCATTGCCAACATGGATCTAACTCACCGCGTGCGTATGTGCCACTGCATGTCAACTCTCACTCAGAATGGTGACTTATCACCAACAATGCTAATATGGATCTCACTCCCTGAGTGAGTATGCGCCACTCCCAGTCAACTCTCACTCAGAATGGCGGCTTATCTCCACCATCGCCAACATGGATCTCACTCACTCCGTCAATATGTGCCACTGTCTGTCAACTCTCACTCAGAATGGCGACTTTTCACCTGCATTGCCACATGGCTCTCACTCACTGCGTGAGTTTGTGCCACTCCTAGTTAATCTTCTCTCAAAATGGCGACTTATCACCACCATCGCTGACATGGATGTCACTCGCTGTGTGAGTGTGTGCCACTGTCATCAACTCTCACACAAAATGGCGACTTATCACCACCATTGCCAACATTGGTCTCACTCAATGCATGGATTTGTATCACTCCGAGTCAATGCTCTCTGAGTGATCACCATCCTCGCCATCTGAGGTGAGGCCATTGTGATCACCACCATTGCTATTCCTGGTGATCTTGTGCTATAGCGACGTCGTGTTCCATCTAGCGACATGTGTTCACGAGCCACTTCACACAGGTTGACGAGGAGTCACGGGCTGGGCTGTGTTTTAATATTCATATCCTATATGCAAAGTATGTATACACTCATTGCACATTTCCATATGTACAGTACATTAGGGAGTTGCATGGGCATAGCAAAAGCCTTCTGTTCCCACCTGTTTGAAGCCATGTTTTCAATGCATGCTTGTGCAGTGACATCAGGAAGTCATTTCTCAGATGCTAAGATTAGGTTCTAGACAATCGTACCAACCTGGAGGCTGTTTCAACTAGGATAAAGAGAGCATTTAGTAGGCCCCCTTTCATATAAAAAAGCCATACTCTACTACACCATTTAATTTATATTCGCTGCACTGAAAATCCACTTCCATTGTTTATTGCACAAGTATGTACCTTACTCTGTGCCTCTCCTTTTGATACTCTTATTTTGAGTAGCTATCATCTTCATTGAAAGGTACTTGTACCTGACTATGCAACAAGAAAAAGTCATGATTGAAGAGAAAGTGACTTCTGCAGGTGAGGCACTTCTAAAGACAAAAGTACCTTTCCTCCCATGTGCAATACCTTCCTGGTTAGATCAGAGGGGAATTTTCGAGTACACAGGTTCCCCTCACAACGAGCAGTGCAGGTATAGAGGGAAAAGGCATGCCTGTATAGGCAGTTGTAGGTAAATTGGGTTACCTCGCTATGAATAGGACTGGAACATATGAGATATGAAATTTCCTATGGAGAGACTAGCTTATAGTGCTTGATAAATACCTAGCTGCACAAGAATCCTTTGTGTACTGGTAATCTGTGGTGATTGAGACAGTTGACAGAACCAACATGATCGCACTGTTAAGTGTCTCATTATGGAGGAATTTATGCGAGACCACAGGATGAATACATAACTGACAGCTCAGCTAACATTTTGAGACCTTAGAAATATATTAAATGAATAATGGTGTACGGTGTCCGAATCACAAAACAATCAACTGAATCAGTGATCCTGCTGATTCATCCCCCCACAGGAAAAGATGGATTGGAGTGACAACACAGTCAGACAAATGCCATTTCTCTGTGTCATGTACCTATAGGGCAAAGACAACTATATGCTAAAAGAATAAATGAGAGGATTTGGTGTATATACGGACATTTAGGACGATATATATTTCATGTCACAATAACCATCAACTAGTAGTATATTTGCCGCTGATCCTTTGAATATGAAGTAAAATAGAACTGCTATAGCTGCATATGCCATTTGTCTTCCTTGATACTTGTCCTTGATCAGTCCATTTAGTTCTATTATCTAAGCCATTATCAAAACATTTAACCGATATGAAGGCTACCATACTTAGTCTTAGAACTTGGTGAGGTAGCAATAGATAATGATACGAGGACTGGTCAAGTTAGTATATCTAATAAAAAAAAGGCAACCATACTTCTGATGACTGGTTTTGATAATTCAGAGGTAACTAGATTATGTAGTTCTGTTATACCATAATGACTTATAAAAGCATTATGTATTAACTGGGAGTAATCATTTGGGACGTGGATTATGATGTGCCAATCCCTCAGGGATACCATATGATAAAAGCATTCCTTAGTGCATGGCATGTAACATAGTAGTTTGATACAAAGGCCCCATGCCAGAGCATTGAAGCCCAAAGCCATAACCATTTGATGGTCGTAACCCTCGACGTTCCACCCCAGCAAATTGTCGTGAGTCCTCGTCAACCTGTGTGAAGTGGCTCACACATGTCGCTAGATGGAACACGACATCGTTATAGCACAAGATCACCAGGAATAGCAATTGCTATGCCACGTGAGTCTAACACATAGTGGCGAAAGATGACGGAATGAGTTATCACTCAAAGAGAGGTCACCATTGATGACCAATCATGGCGACAGATGACGACAATTTGCTGGGGTACATAGTTCATTGGTCCTTCCTCATGGTACATGTTGTGGATGAATGCAGCCCTGTCAGGTAACAGCCACATTGTTTTATTCTGGTAAGCCTGCAGTGGTTGAAACATTCAAGTGCTGGCATGATGTATTGATTGACTGGGAGTGCTATTGCTTACTACCAGTATATCTTACTACCAGTACAGACGTAATACATCATACAATTCATAATGGATATGGATAGCCTTAAATTCTCTGAAAGAGGGGAACAGGTGGATAACAGAAATAATCTATATGATCAGGATCAGGGATCATGAATCTATGTGCAACAACTGCATTTTTACTGAATATTCAGCACTCAAATGCTACAATAATGTAAAAGATCTGTGCTGCGCTTTTGCATGTTGCACCAATATGGTCATAGAAAACATAAATAACCCCAGACCGAGCTGTAGCCTTAACTAATCCATGCAGTCCATGCAGTCAATTGGTCATTATAATGGCCCAACAGGGTATTATTTCATTTTAATTGCTAATGAACTAGTCCAAAATGAGCAGCACACCCAGTCAGTTGGCAATTTAGTTTTGGATTGTTATAATTAATGCTGGAGCTATGGATTGTCTGGTGCAAAATCAATGTTTTCATCAGGAGTAGATTAGAGGGGCAGAGTAATGACATAGTTCGTTTCCTTTTTCTGAATCAATATGAATCAATTTTTCTAACTGAGCCAAAATTCGATTTGGCTGCAACCATAATAATCATAGGTACTGAGCGTGCATATTATATATATATATATATATATATATATATATATATATATATATATCTGTTAGCTGTATGCTAATACTCAATAGGATTATCTACTTCTCTTAATCTTCTTGTGACTGGCCTCCCCACCATTCTGAATGTTATAATCTGTGAAGTCAACCATGGGTAGTGATAAGGCCCCTCTTACAGAAGTTGTTTCAACTTCTATAAGGTGAAAACTCCACCTGTGCTGTATCACTGTACTACCAGCATTATTCAATAGTGTAGATCCTAATTCCTCCCAAAGGAACAGGTCATCAAAGCACTGTACAGTCTCACAGGATTGAAAACCAAGGGTATATATAACAAGTTCCCACAGACTTTTCTACAACCACAGCGATTGACAGGGACCTTGAGGTTTTTATATAGAGAGGAAAGATATTGTACTGCACACATGTATCAGTCCCTCTGTGCAGCTATGGCACAAAGGGGATTTTCATCATTTAGCCCTAGTCTCTGTTAAAAGAAAATGGCATTGAGAAGTCAACCCTTAAGGCCACACCAGTGAAATTTGCGCGTTGCATATATAGGGACAAAATTAGATATTAGCAATTTGAATATGAGCCGCTTGAGTAGGGTAATCACACACACTAAGTAGTGGTGGCGAGCAGTCTTGCCAGCACTTCATTGGTGCATCATGGCGAACTTGCAACACTCCTGCATCAGCGGCCCATAAAGGGCTGGTATTAAATACCCGCCTATAAGCCATACCCCTTCTTTGGTTCATGGTTTAGTGCCAAACATGCTTCTAAACACACGAAAACATCTACAGGCTGCAAAATACCAATACTAGAATAAGTACTAATAATGAAGCCCCAGCAATGGTGTCATTAAAATAATCATGTGATGCAGGCCCCTAAAATGCAGAAGATGCAGCCCCTAACATCCAGTGAATACAAGCCCTAAACCACTAAGAATTAACCCCAAAGAATAAAGTGGCGTCTTTCTTTATCAGTGCATCATCTGTTCATGCGGGCAGTATCCCAGTAGCAGAGGCCGCCGCGTCATCTGACGATAGCGTCATTCCCTACTGCAACAGCGCCCATCTGGAGGGTGTTGCTCCTATAGTAAAAGGAAGAGCTGGCTAAAAATGCCCTTGTTTCCAGTCCTTTCTTTTCATGTAGCTTTAACTTGTCCCTTTTGTTGCTCACAAGTGGTCATTCAAGTATGGTGCTAAAAAAGGGGGATTTGAGTAGGTACCTAGTTGGGAGAAGTCAGTCAGTATAATAAACTATAGAGCGTGTGACATGAGTAGGTACCTGGTAGTGCAGCTCTCTCTATTTTAAACAAGGCAGGTGACTTTTCAGACGAATGTGGTGAGTGCAAGTACTTAGGTGAAGCAGCGCACGACTTGTTTAGAAAAGAGGGCACATACTCACAGCTCTTTTTACCATAGGAGCAACACCCTCCAGCAAAACTGAAAACATAATACACAGCCTGGCAACTTCTAAAAAAAACAAGGCCATTCACAGCAGACTCACCTGCTGCTATCTGAGCAAAAAACACATGATCCTGGAGGCTGCCACCATCAGATATGTCCAAGGAATGAGCAGCCAAACCTTCATAAGAGAAGAGAAAATGTAACTCTTAGTTACATTAATGAACAAGCAGCCATGTTTCATGCACATAGTCATGTTCCAGATACAGCAATTAACTGTATTTAGTTTGAGAAATATATCTGCAAGCTCTTCAGTCTACATCTCAGACTTTCGGCATTGAATAAACCCAAGTATTTGAGTAGGATCCTTTACTTTATTCACATACTACCTATGACCCTACTTTCTAGGTTTAGTTTGCTAAAGATCAATAATAACATGATAATAATTTGAAAATGCCCTACAAAGATTCTGATATTAATATTCTATTTTAAAATGTAAAAGAGGGATGCCAATAGGCAGTGTAGGTAGTCACTGGAGCAGCTCTTCAAGCTTGATAGATTTGAGGCTGCATCTAGAATTGGACCCTACTTTCTAGGTTTAGTTTGCTAAAGATCAATAACAACATGATAATAATTTGAAAATGCCCTACAAAGATTCTGATATTAATATTCTATTTTAAAATGTAAAAGAGGGATGCCAATAGGCAGTGTAGGTAGTCACTGGAGCAGCTCTTCAAGCTTGATAGATTTGAGGCTGCATCTAGAATTGGACATCTGACATGGGCAGGAGGAGCTCTCAGTGCAGAGGGCAGCTTGTGCCATGTCAGTGCTCACCTTAAACAGTGACTCACATCCTCTTTGATATCCTCTTACCAGCTAATGGCCTGGCTCCACATCTACAACATTAAAACTTCTTCCACTAGGAAGCAATGATCTGGAGATTTCAGTAGCACCATGCCCCAATTCCACACATTGAGAGGGGGAAATCAGCTCCAAGTGGATCTGATATAAAGACAATATAATGGACAGGTAACTGCAGACTGAATTCTCCTTTCCACTTGACACGCAGACTGAAAGGACCCAGATGGATATAGATTACACCGTCCCCTTATCGCTAACCCTTTAAAAGCTGTAACCATTCAGGGGCAGCATGCTGAAATGTGTCACATTTAAAGCTATTTTTGGCAGTTTTTACCAATTGATTTTTCCATCCACCTTGCATATAAGGTGCACTCCAACTCAGCATATAATCCATATAATCCACATACAGACCTAATTTACACTACTACAAGGTCGATGCATGATCATAATGATTTTGTTGTATGATGAATCGCCCTAACATAACAAGAAATTACACAGGCCTTACACTCTATTAAATGAGAGATGAAGTATTGTATTAATGATAATAGTAATAGCAATAACAAGGGTGAATTCAACTATGGAATGTGTGTAATTAAATATTTGAGGCATTGCCTAGTAAAAACAATGGGATGGGCACCCATCACACAACTCAATCCAGGTCTAAAGCTTTTTGGTCTATCATGGAGAGGAGATGGGAGTGCACCTTATATGCAAGGTACAATGAACATTCAATTGGAAAATACTGCTGGATATAGCTTTAAATGGGACACATTTCAGCATGCTTCCCCTGAATGGTTAGATGTCTTAAAGGGTTAGTGAAAACTGACAGGGACAGCTTGACAGCTTGAAATATACACCGCTACTTGTAACCCTATAAGGACCTTAACTCTTTCAGGGTAAAAATACCATTATGCTGGTCTCAACCCCCCCACCACCACCACCCCCACCCCCCCAAAAAAAATAGAAATTCCGTATGTGTACCAAACCTACCAATATAATTCCTGCATGTGTAACATCATTCTAGGGAATCCCTAGGAGGTTTCCTGGTATGTAAACTATTTTCATAATTATGCCTTGAGTCCACTAAAAAAAATCCATATGTATCAATTAATTTCCGTATGTTAAGCTCTTATATTCGGACCCTACATGGAGGCCTTTTAAAAACAACTTTTTTCATTTCAAATATTTTTGCCACATAGGTCCCGCATTTGACACTCCGCATGTGCATATATAACACCTATGTGGAAAAACAGCTGGAGAATCATGACAACTTCAATGAAGGTCAGTGTTGGTCACCTATCACATTTAATGTTTATTAAAGTAGGTGCATTTATATTCATGAACTGATCTATACTTTATGGGATGGGCCAATATGGAGTTTACTGAGGTATTTATTATAAGCTAGCCTGGCATTTTTGAAGGTGGCACCTCTGTGTACAAAAACAAATTGAAGCACCATTAAACTTTGATGGTTAAAATTAGTAGACAACAATTTTATCCACAGGAGGAAAGAGGAATTTTGAAGTTGCAGATAAATGGTTGGCAGCATTTCATCTCTGAAAATATTGGCTGATTACGACTGTCATTGTTCTACCAAAGATTGTCTTCATTGATGTTTATGGTTGAAAGTTAAGAAGCTATCAAAGCACATCACATTAGTGTCCAATATCAAAGAAATCCATTTTTAGCACAGACCATACAGAACTGGGAATTTACACTCAAAAGCAGACTACACTAGCAGTTTGATGTCTGTATAGGGCAGTTACTCATTACCATATTGAGGAAGCTCAACTGCCATTAGGCTATACCCTGCATATTAAAAGAAAAGACCACCCTATTTTCAAGGGTATTTCATTTTGTAGGTTTTATTTTGAATAAAACTACTGTGCCATACTCAGTGTACCATCTGCTATGATAAGGACAGGAAGCAGGTCTTTCTGATGCATAGTATGACGTCACAATTGCTCCAAATGCACCAATTGGTGCATTGTTTAAGCTGGGAAGCTGTTGCAACCATGTCCTTAATTGTAATACTAAAGTATTGAATAGCATTATATCATATGATATTAATCAGATAGGTTATATAAGACTATTTTTCATAATGAATATACGAGAAGTGCAAAAAGACACCTATGGGTAGCATGTATTTGTAGATGAGCAGTGCTGTGCAGTCAATATAGAGATTGGACCAATTGTGACGTCATACCATGCATCAAAAAGGCCTGCTTCCTGTGGTTTATCATAGAAGATGGGACACTGAGTATGGCACAGTGTTTTTATTCAATATAAAACCTACAAAATGAAATATCCATGAAAATAGGGTGGTTTTTCTTTTCTTTTAAGCACGCCTTATACATGACAAGGGACCTCTGTTGCACCTTCTAGGATCATCCAAAGTTAAGGGTGCATCTTCTATGCAATGAATTGTAGCTATAGAACTACAGTGGCCTGATTATGGTAAGAATGCACCTGATAGATTGATAGAATGAGATTAGTGTCCTATAGGTATAGTCAGTGTAGAGTTGATATTTGTGGCTGTACCCTATGGGATGCCACAGCTCCAAAATAAGATAGTGAAGACCAATAAGCAGGCTGGTCATGCAGCAGCCAAGCTGTGAGGCCAAATATAGATGTGTTTCAGGTAAGGTGGGGCTGACCATGTGTGGCATTTAGGCGTTTTCTTTTGTACATTACATTTCCTATAGTCACATTTAATAGAGAATACAATAGTTGAGCCTAGCTTGTGATCTGCCTGCAAAAAGGCTGTGTGAGCACTGACGAAGATCAATAGCAGACTATACTCAGTGGGAGGGGTTTCACAGAATGGACATGTGACTTGAACCTGACTTTTCTTACAGGCCACTTTCCGCAAAGTGCAGGGGGGGGGGGATTGAGGTCCCCAAGGCTAAAAGGCAGTCAATAGTTTAAGTGACCATTTCTTGTGTACTGCATGACCTAATGGTGATGGATTAGGTGACGGGACATAGTTAGGTGGCTTCTAAAATGCCCATTAACTTCTATTCTCTTGTAATTCTTTTGGAAATTTCATTAACTGTTTCCATCACCCCTCGACTTTGCATGTCCACTGTGTGCTGTGGAGCAGTGCAAAAAAAATTAAACCAGAGTTTATAGCCTAGTGGGCACATAACATTGAAAAACGTCGATTTTTAAACCACGAGAAAATATATACCAGCTGCAGATTTATGCTCCTGCCTTTGATAACAGGTACAAAAGATACAGAAGATTTAGAATTAAGTATGGCCTTGTTTAAGAACAACGCATACTGATTTCCATGAAGGTGTTGTATTTATTCTCAAATTTGATAAGACAATTGCATTACAAGCAAATTCCCTTGAAATTAGGGTTCTAAAATACCCAAACTTCCAGAAGACTTAGTATCTTTGTCCTGTGATATAATGAATGGCAACTAACTGGTATTAATTACTACCACTTTGCTGATGAACACCGGCTCTTATGGAAATGACATATTCAGATAAAATCTCCTACACAGGAATCAATTGCTAGGATTACACAAATATACCACATATGCGTTCTTCAGGCAAAGCATTTCTTCTCTAAGGATATGTAATAGCTATATAGATTAGTTCCGGGAATGGTCCTTGTCATTGACAGACAAAATTCAGCAGTGATGTGTGCAATTCCCCGTGTTACTAGAACTTACCATTCCCAATATCAGTCATGTGATATCATTGAAAGGCTACTAATATAATCACATGTGTAAGGTACATAAAAGTTTGATAACTATGAAAATAGATAATTCACTTGGAAGAACCCTATGTTATATATTTATAGAACAGGGATCCGGTCATATCACAGACCCAAGCATTTACACTGTATGAGATTAAGCAGTGTACTCCTGATTCATCTGTAGAATGCAAAGGCATGCATATATATATATATATTGTAATGAATAGGTTGGACACAAGACCCGAGGCGTTTGTAGTAGAGTAAGGGAAAGTGACACCCGTATATTCTCTGTGTAATAAAAGGCGAGTACAAACAGCAGTTGTAATGTGTTATCAATCATCAAACATTCATCAACGTCGTTCCTAGAGCCAACTTCGCTAGGGAGACTGGATCGGTCCACACCCAGCGACAAGTCGAGGTTGACTAAAGGAGGCGGCCACCCCGCGGCTCCTTATATAGTCGCCACGGGCGGGGCGCCACCTTGCGGTGCGGGACCGAACCAGTCTGCCCCGCGAAGTCCCGCAGAAGTCGTTGACTCGAAGCGACTTCGCTACACTCTTCCCCCTTTAATTCAAACTCTATACATCGAGAAAAGAGGGGGGAGCATGAACTATTATAATTAATGAACTCGCAATAAGGCGCCCCTATACGCCAACTACTGAATAGGGCTATGCTATATGAACCTCCTAAATTAAATAGCCCTGCGACATCGAGCGCACTCAGGCTAAAGCTGGTGATTCCCACGGCGGTCCCCTCGAGGACAATATCAGCCAGAGTCGAATCGGTTCCCATAGTAACTTGCATAACTAGCCCAAACATCCTAAAGCCGAATAAGCAACAGGCGACAATAGGTTGAACCTGACTATGTAGTAGACTAAGTCCCCGGTCGTACAATAGTAGACGAAGAGTCGTTAACATTTCCCCAAGTCGAATTTCCATAGTAACAGGCAACGAGAACGCATTCCCCGTCCTGGTGGCACCCTCGGTTATCCCCGCATCCCAGGCCGCACAGGCCATGTCACACACAGCCGGTCTAGGTCTACAGGATAAATGAGTCGCGGTAGGCCCCTCAACAGATATCAGTAGTATGATCACCCCGAATAACGCTGTTGCCATGGCAACCTCAGCTATATAGACGAATACATTTTGAAGAGTCGTACATGTCATACATCGTAACACAAATAACAATGCAGCAATTGGGACTGCCCAAGTCGTAACCACACCGGCAAGTACAGTTGCCCTAGTAACTTCAGTCGTATAGGCGAACACAGTACAAAGGATCATACATGCCATATACAGCAACGCGAACATCAATGCAACAATAGGAACTGCACAAGTCGTAACCATACCGGCAGGTGCAGTTGCCATATACAGGAGTCCAAATATTAATATCAGAACAGGAACTTCACACGTTGCAAACTGTCTCTCCTGGGGGGCAACAGCCCCAGCGAGTGTCGGCCGAACCTGGGGGGCAACAGCCCCAGCGTCCTCCAAAAGGGCCTCCTGGGGGGCAACAGCCCCAGCGAGGGTGAGCATGACCTGGGGGGCGACAGCCCCAGCGTCATCTCGTCCGAGCCGCACGCCTCGGCTCGGAGGGTCCCGCACCGGCCTCACTGCTCCTCTGTTGCTGGTGAGTGCTGCAATCAACCACAAAAGAACATTGATTAACTGGTTAGTCGCAGCCCGGTGCGCATCCCCTGTGCTCCCCCATCCCACATGAGGGAAGCTGGTGTCGGGTCCTTCCTGAGCCTTCACAGTACTGATGACCCTAATTACGATAAGGCGAATCACATAAGAGGTTACTACAGACGACTCAGCCTGATATACTGCAGGCTGGCTCAATTCACAAGACGATACAAGTCGATAATACTTCCACCCCCTCCCCACCTCAATTACTGGTGAGGGGGGGCCTCCCCGAAAGGGTGTGTGGTTCTCAGGTCTGTCAACAGGCGAATTTCACTTACCGAAGCCGGGGAACCCTCCTGCGGATGAGACGTACGGCTCACCTCCTCCTCGTCGACAGTGGGGGGTTCACGGTCACCCGAGGCGTCTGAAGGTCGGGCGGCCGTAGGTTCCGGTGGCTCTGGGGCTCCCCGAGCCGCGGATGGTGCAGGATGACGTCGAGCTGGCTGGTCTGGTCCGCCTCGCGCTGTTGAGGTGGAGGGGCGTGGGGGTACCACGCGTCGGTATGTAGTGGATGTGGTGTTCGACAGAGTGTAGGTGTTTGCATCATGGACCTTGAGATGACTGTCGAGATCACCCGTTATGGCACCATAACCAGGACCTAGGTCCCTGGGAGGGATCATATAGGCCGCCCACCGTTCCAGCGGGTCGGGGTCTCTCCCTTTGACATGCCACCATGGCATGAACATGAATGGTGACCACGCTGGTGGCATATTAGATGGTGGGGGACGTCGGCGCCTACGGGCGCTAGGTGGGGTATGGCGGAACGATGACCAGGTGGGTGGCATCGGGTGAGGTCTAACCCCAGGGGCCGGTGGAGACTCCTCCCTGGCCGCGGTGTGTTGGTGCTCTGGAGCAGCATCCCTCGGGCGACGCCGGGGCGAGGCAGGGGGCGAATCCCACTCCGGGGGAAGGGGGTTCCCACACTCCTCATCCGATGGACAGAGGCGCGTTTTGGGGGTCGCAAGAGGTAAGGCGTCCAGGTCTGCTCTCTCGTCCGGGAGTATTTCCCCGCCCGGCCAGCGTGATGATGGGGTTTTGGCGTCGGGCTGGGTGGCTGGCTCGCCCCCCTCCGTTTGAGTCGACATGGAGACGACCGGTGTTAGCCTGACCAACTCCACCGGGCTGGTGCGGTCCCATACTCGTCCCAGCTCACCGACCTCCTCAGGTGTGAGAGTGATTACCGTGGGGATTAGTTCTACAGGCGTCTGTGCGGCTAACAGATGGTGTACGGCCACAGCGGCCTCATCCTCCCCGACATGCTGCAGTGCCACACCTCCCATGGTGGCGGCCGAAGTGCCCACTCGAGAGGGGTCACTGAGGGCGGGGACGTTAGAAGTCGATGGGAGGGCCAATGCGTTGTCCTGACCGATGGGTTTGGCCGGGGAGCTTGCCGACTGAGGGACGGCAGAAGTGTCCCCGGGAGGGATATGCTTCCCCCCTTGGGCTACCCCAGGCGCTGAAGGTACTGTCGACGAGGAGGTGGTGTCGGGAGGCGCTGACCCCGTACGGGTCCCCTCGTACCCCGAGCTTGGTACCTGCGCCTCTGACAGCGATGTGGTGCCGGCATCCGATGTTGCCTCGGGACATATAGGCGAGGGAAGGTCGGCGGCCGATGACTCTTGAGGCGCTGACCCCGTATGGGCCCCCTCGTCATCTTCGGACACAGGCGACTCTGCAGACGCTGTCGGTGGGCTACCTGGGAGTGCCTCCAGGAGAGGACTGAGATCCACTCCCGTGGGAGCACCCTCCGGTTCCTCCTCCGAAGACAGAGATACGCTCTGGTATTGTACCGGATCCTCAGTGGCCGTTGCGGTGGCCGTAACCGCGGGAGTATCCGCCACACTGGGTGCCGCTGACGCCTGCGGCGTAGCCTGAGTCGGGGCAGTAACGCTGGGAGCAGAGGTGACTGCTGTAGTAGGCACACCCCACATTGTCAGAAGGTCAGTCAGCCTCCTCGCCATGTCCTCCTTACTGGTTCCCTCGGCGACATACGCCGAGCTCAGGGACATCAGTAGTTCCTTGCTGACGGGCGTGCCGGCCGTGCTAGTTGCCGGACCCCAGCTGACTAGGGTGGGCGCGGGCAGCGTAGCAGGAGTCGGTGGTGCCACTCGGGTAGGCCCAGCAGGGGGAGGAGTCGTAGTAGGCTGTGACGCGGGTTCCAACACCGTCTCCCCCTGGGGGGCCTGGGGGGGGGCTACAGGGGGAGGAGTCGTAGTAGGCTGTAAAGCGGGTTCCAACACCGTCTCCCCCTGGGGGGCTCCCGTCTTCTTGGGCGCGGCAGCAGCAGGTGTAGCCAGCTTTTGCAGGGGGAACGACCCAGGGGGAGGAGTCGTAGTGAGCTGTGAAGCGGGTTCCAACACCGTCTCCCCCTGGGTGGCCGTCTCAGATGGAGGAGCTGGGGTGCCGATCGTCCTCTCTCTCTTCCGGCCCCGTGGCGAGCCGGAGTCAAGTCGGCGGCGTGTCCTCTCTAGGGTCGAGCTGCTAGAGCTCCTCGGGGAGGAGCGGGTAGGCCGGGCAGAGCTCGCCGAGGTGCTTCTAGGGGAACGATCCTGGCTCCTCTTCCGCTTCGACCCCTTCTTAGCGTCGGGGAGTAGTTTGGCGGGCGTCAAGACGGGTGATACGGCGGACCCCAAACTAATGGAAGGGCTGGCGCCGAAATCGCCACTTCTCCCGGGGCGGGGGGGAGCTGGTCTCTCCTGAGGTGGGAGGGCCTTCTTAGGCGGCACCGGAGACGGAGTTCGTTCCCCCTCGGACGGTTGGCTGGACTCCGGAGAGGAGGGGGCGGAGCCACCGGACTCGTCTTCGGGTTCCACGTCGTCGCTTTCGGACGATTCCGAGGGCACTGGTATGGCCACCTTTTTCCGAGGGGAGGGGGAGGACTGGGCGAGTCCGGGCACCACCCGAGGTTTGGGCATCCGCTTGCTGTCTCTCACCCAAGGATGATCTGCCCCCCCTTGCTTACGGTGTTTATTGCGGATGTGCCTGATCATATCCTCTTGGCGGTCGGTGGCGTAAGTGCACCCCGTCTTCCTATATGGACAGAACCATCCCTCTAGCTCTCCCTCGGGGTGCTGCCGGCTTCGGTGCCTGGTCATAGCCTGCCTCCGGGAGAAATCGGCTCCGCAGATATCACAGGGAATGCGGGACCCCTTCATGATGCCGTGTGGACACTTGCGGGACCGTGCGGGACTGCGGGACCTTGCGGGACTGCGGGGACTGCGGGACCTGGCTCTTCCAGGGGCCCCCCTCCGGTCGTCGGCCGACGACCTGCGGTTCCTATACGATTTTTCAGGCGACTCTCGCCTCCCTCTCCCTTGTAGACGGGAGCCACCTCTCCCTGAACTCCCCCGAGGTTTAGGAGATGCAGAACTGGAGGATAACGACGAAACTCGGGGACTTTTGCGGGTCAGCTGTTCCTTCTTCCTCCCCTCCGCGGTTCCAGACAGTGCGGGACTCCCCTGTTTACCGTTTCTGCGGCCCTGCAGCGGTCCCGCGGCGGGACCCGGTGACAGCCATCGCTTCTCTGAGGAGTTAGCCACTCGAGGAATCACGTAGGACGCTAATTTCTCAGATTTTCCTGGCATTTTTGGCTCCCTCCCTAGTCTGTTCCACACTGACATTTCCGGCTGAGCTTCCTCCCGTTCTTTTGTGACGTCAGAGGCGGCGTCCCGCTGCGGGACGCTACGTGATCTGCGGGACCCCCTTGTAGTCCAGTTTTCCCGCCTCCCGCTCCCGGGAGTGCTGCGGGACCGTTGGTCGCTCTGACAACCAAGGGGGTACCAGCCGCGGGCCCGGGGGGCACCTCCCCGTGACCAGTCGTTAACCTTTCCCGACGGCATTGTCCGTACCAGGGAAGACAAGGCGAGCCCCTCTACGGCCCCTTTTTCCAGAACCCGGAAGCCGTCCGGCCTTCTTGCTTTCACCTTCCAGGGGCCGTCCCAATTTATTTTAGACGGTGGTCGTCGACCCCCTTTGGCGGTTGGATGGTAAAAGACGGTGTCCCCTCCTTCCCACGGCCCCCCTCCAGGGGGGCCTCCTACCGTTCGAACGAACCCCTCTCCTTCTCTTTCCGGCGAGGGAGTGGCGGTGGCTTCCTCCGGTGGGGTCCGGGCGGGCAGCGGGTGAACCCCTTCCGGGGGGGGCGGTACCTCCTTCAACGAGTCGCAATGCACTATTTTCGTTTTTCGTCCCATGCGAATCTCATAGACGGAGCCGGCCAGGTGACGAGTAACTTCCCAGGGACCCGTCCAGAACCGTTGGAGCTTAGGGCTGACCCCTTTCTTCTTTATCGGGTGTAGATAATAGACGGTAGACCCAACTGCAATTGTTCGCTCCCTGGCGTGAAGATTGTAATTCCTCTCTTGCCGTGCCACTGAGGTACCCAGGTGCCCCAAGGCCACCTCGTGCGCAGATGCCATAGACCGCCGAAGACGGGCCACATAGCCTTCCGACCCCTCCCCGAGCTCTTCCTCCCCCTCTGGATACAGAACTGTCAGCGGAACCATAGTCTCCCTTCCCAACATCATCATGTTAGGAGAGACGCCCGTCGAGGAGTGAGAAGAGGCGCGGTAGGCCGCCATCACGAACGGAAGCTGTAAATCCCAATCGGATTGGTCCCGGGCCACCACGGCGGACAACAGGGCTTCGATGGTACGGTTGCTCCTCTCGACGAGACCATCCGACTTGGGGTTGAAGGCGCACGTGCGAGTTTGGAGGATGCCTAACAGTCGAATCGTCTCCCGGAACAGTCGGCTTTGAAAGTTCCTTCCCTGATCGGAGTGGAGCGTCGCTGGGGGACCAAGACGACAGACGATCGTTTCAACGAAGGCTCGGCCTACTGTGGAGGCTTCTTGGTCTGGGAGAGGGACCGCTTCGGCCCATTTCGTCAAATAGTCGATCATGACCAGAACGTACTTGTTAGCACGCGGCTCAGGCGTAGTCGGAAAAGGGCCCATAAGATCGACCGCCATACGTTCCATTGGAAGACCAACGGGGACATGCCCCATCCGGGTACGGTGTGGTGCATGAGGAGGTTTTCTCTCCAAGCACTCCGGGCAGGTGGCCACCCAGTAGGTCAAGTCACGCCTGAATTCCGGCCAATACCATCGCTCCGCACACTTCCGAATCGTTCGGGTGCAACCGAAGTGCCCCACGATGCCTGCCCCATGGCAAGACTCCCAGACCTCCCTCCTTCGCTTCTCAGGGACCACCAGCTGAAAGTGGCGCGTGGTGCCCGGAGCGAACCACCACCGACCTAGGAGACCCTGTCGGATCTCGAGACGTTGAAATTGTGCCGCCATAGACCGAAGCGGGTATGATTTTCCTCGTAGTTCTTCTACCGTAGGTGGGGTGCCACTCTCCACCCAAGGTATTACCTGAGAAAGTAGGGGATCCTCCCTCTGATCGGTTCGCCACTCGCCCCGTACCTCTTCCCCCCGGTCAGGGTCAGAAGCACCTTGGCGGGTTATGGCAAAGACGTGACTGGTCGAGACGGTAGCGTCATCTCCCTCTTCTTCGGAGCGACCGCACTGGCGACAAGGAATGCGCGAGAGGCCGTCAGCGTTGCCGTGGCGACTTCCTGGGCGATGTTCCACCGAAAAGTCGAACATGTCCATTACCTGTAGCCACCGTGCTATCTGCCCCTCGGGCTCCTTGAATGACATTACCCATTTCAAGGCCGCGTGATCTGTCCGAATCAATACGCGACGGCCCAATAAGTAGTGGCGGAATTTTTTTAAGCCGAAGACAACCGCTAGTAATTCCCGCCGGGTCACGCAATAATTGCGTTCAGCCTTGGTGAGGGTACGACTGCCATAAGACAGGACCACTTCGCGTTTGCTCTGTTCCTGCGACAGTACAGCCCCTAGACCCATGTCGGAGGCATCGGTGTCAAGGACTACCTGTCCTTCCTCTTGGGGGTATCCCAGAATAGGCGACTCAGTCAACAACTGCTTTATCCGGTTGAAGGCGGCCTCACAGTTGTGATCCCAGCGAAAGACTCTGCCCTTGTCCGCCAGGGTGGTTAGTGGTTTTGAGAGAGTAGCAAAGCCAGGGACGAAAGCCCTGTAATAGCCTGCTAAACCGAGGAAGCTGCGTACTTCCGTGAGTGAAGCAGGGGTAGGCCAGTCGCGCACCGCTTCTATCTTCTTTGGATCCGTGGAGATGCCCTCCCGACTCACAACATGGCCTAAGAAGGAAACCTCCCGCCTCGCCATCCGGCATTTAGTCGGTTTAACTTTCAGCCCTGCCTTCTGGAGTCGAGTTAGTACTTCCCCCAACCTCGCCAAGTGTTCGGAAAAGGTCTGGGAGAAGACCACAATGTCATCAAGATACACCAAACAAGAACTCCATTGGAGCCCTCGCATGGCAACCTCCATCAGGCGCTCGAAGGTGCCGGGGGCATTACAAAGCCCGAAGGGCATAACCGTAAACTGATACAATCCCCGATGGGTGGCAAAAGCCGTCTTTTCCCGGTCCTCTGGAGCCATAGCCACTTGCCAGTATCCGCTGACCAGATCCATGGTCGAAAACCATTCAGATCCGGCCAGTGTGTCCAGGCTGTCATCGATCCGTGGCAAGGGGTATGCGTCCTTTACTGTCGCCTTGTTAAGTCGTCTATAGTCGACACAGAAACGCATCGATCCATCTTTTTTTCGCACAAGGACCACGGGTGACGCCCAGGGGCCCTCGGCAGGCTCAATAGTCCCCGCTTCGAGCATCTTGTCAACTTCCTCGTCTACCAGGCCTCTACGATGGGGGGCCAGGCGGCGTGGTGGCTGCTTTATTGGCGGATGACTATCGGTCCTAATGTGGTGCTCCACGAGGTTAGCCCGGCCGATATCCCCTGGTTCCAGTTGAAAGGCGCCAGCGTGGGAGCGTAGCAACTCCTCTAGTTGCTCCCGCTCCTTGCCTTCTACCCCACTCACCAGGGACTGCACCATAGGCTCCACCCGAGGATCTTCAGTCGTAACTATCCGACAGTGAGAAGGGCTGTCTTCTTGCCCCTCTGCGGGGACCTCGCCTACTTCTTCCACCGTGGCCAACTCCATGTCACGATAGACTGTGACAGGGTCTTGACCTGGATTAAATAGTCGCAATGGAGCCACCTTCTCCCGGGGGTCTATCAGGCCTCTCCCCACCAAGAGTCCTCTTTTGTCCTCTTTCTCTCGTAGGCCCTCCACGAGACCTAGATTGGCACTGTTCCACGGTCCCACCACATAACCGTCAATGACGGTTTCGGAACCCGGGGCCAGAACTGTAGTCTTCTGGCTGACTATCCGGCAAACTAGAGTCGCGCTAGGAATGGCCCGCGGGGCAGCCGGGAGAACTAGCCGTTCGCCTGCCATGTCCACCATCATGCGGGCCTCCCTCAGAAAGTTAGACCCTAAAATCACTTCAGTCGGCATATCAGCTATGTGCAAGACGATGGGCCAGGCTCCCCTGGCCAAAGACAGTGCAGTTTCCCAACGTCCCCGTAGCTGCATAAGTCGGCCCTCTACAGAATAGACTCGCTCTTGGGAGGGGGGAAGCTCCCTGTCACCCCCATTTTTCTGCCACCAGGCTAGGGACACCAAATTTACTGTAGCACCCGTGTCCACCAAACACTGGACTGGTCTACCCTCAATGGTTCCCTCAACCAGGAGGCCCGCTCCTCCCATCTCAAGTCGTCCCTTAACCTCTGTAGTTGCCTCTTCTATCTGCCTATCTTCGGTCCTGACTTGGGAGTCAGTCAGGACCGAGTCTAGTTTTCCGCCGGCTTCACCTCGGTGGCCTTACGGCCCTGTCCTTCGGCCTCCTGGATTCTAGCCTTCCATTCAGGGCAATCGCGCCGGAAGTGCCCCTCTTTGGTGCAATGGAAACAACGGACAGGCGACCTGCTTCGAGTCGACTCCCTTCTCTTGCCTTCCTGAGGACGTCCCCATTTCTTGAGAGCCGCGTCAGTGCGAGCCAGCGAGGCCTCGGAGCGGGCCTGCCCGTCTTTCATCTCCTTCCGCAAGGCGGCAAGCTCCTCAGCCATAGTAGTCGATGACGCGCGGGCTGCGGCTGCTCCCCTCTCGGCCCCTCCCGACCGAAGGCACGCTTCCGCGTGTAGGGCGACCTGGATGGCGCCGGATAAGTCGTCTGGCATAGCCTGATAGATCCATTGACGCAGTCGTTCGTCGGGGAGGCTCTCTATAAAGCGATCACGGCACATGATATCCACCGTGGAATCGTCGGCACATGGGTATGCTAAGCGCATATATCTCTGTATCTCCTCAGCGTGTGACTGCAGACAGGTACCCTTGGCTCGCTCCAACGAACGTAGTTTAGACTTGTACACGGTGCTCTGATTTGGGGGCTGGAACCGGTTTACCAAGGCCTGCCTCAATCTCAGGTACCCGGCCTCCGTCCCCGTCTCGATCCCTGATATCAGACGTCGGGCCACTCCCGTCAGGCTAAGGCCTAGGAAAACGCCCGCGTCGGAGTTATTCCACCCATTGGCCCTTCTGCATAAGTCGAAGTGTGACAGGTATTCTGGTAAATGCCCTGTGCCGTCGAATTTACCAGGCATAAAGATCGGTTTGGACAACCTATCGCGGGGGCCCCACTCCTTCAAAGCGTCAGTGGACAGGCACCGAGGCGACGACGGGGGAAGGCGAGGTTCACCCACCATTCCTCCTATGTTGCTAGTCGAGCGACTTCCCATCAAGTTAGCATCCGCTGCCGGGCCAGATCGTGATGGTGGCCACAACCCATGTTCGGTTGCTGATCTTTTCCATTCTGCCAGAGCAGGCCCCCCTTCCGGTACCAGTTCTCGGGCAGTCGAGTCAATCAGCGGAGCGGGGTTAGAGGATGAAGGGGGATCCAGTTCACCAGGTGACATTGAGGACATTTGCTCCGTCAAAGACGCTAGCTCCCTTGCTTTCTCTTCGGCAAGGCGACGACTTCTCGCCTCCTCCTCGGACCGCTCCCGCTCCTTTTCTTCCGCTCGCAGAAGCTGCTGGGCCTGAGCCAGTCGTTCCCCCTCCCGGATGGCCAACCGGGACTCCTCCCGCCGCCTTTCCTCACTCAGTCGCCATTGTTGCACCCACAAGGCTTGTCGTCTCTCCTCATCCGGATCCACCCGTACCCCTCCCCAGACGGTGGGGATCGCGATATGTGCCCTCGGGTCAGGTGATGAGGAGACGTGGGGTGCTGGTATTGACCACGGAGAATTATTCCCGTGGTCCTCCGGCCAAGCACCCTGACTCACGGTCGATGGTCGGCCGTAGAACCCCGGGGGTGACCCTGTAGGGCGACCCTTGGGCCCCGCTGAGGGTAGTTGTTTTTTTTCTTCCGTCTCAGGATGGGGTGGGGAGGGACCACCCACCTTCTCCGGCCACCTCCCCATGGGGGGTTGTAGACCAGAATGGGGTGCCGGTCCCTTCCTCTCCCAAAGTCGACCAACTCCGAGTCCACCCATCGGGGCAAAGTCCCCGACTTTTCCCCGAGGTACCGGACTCCGACCGTTAGACTGGGGGCCACCCTCCGTCCCGGTCAGAACTTCCCCCGCGGGAGGCTGCTCGGTGCGGGGTTCCAACCCTCGCCCCCCTTGTTCCTTTAGGTTCCACCCGGGGGAACCCCCCAAGGTATGAGCCACCGCAACACTGGGGGCGAACAAAGTCGACTTGCCCAACGGTTCCTTTTTTTCTGCTCGCTCAGAAGACGGTGGGAGGATGTTATTCCCGGTGGTTGGCAGTTCCGATGGTTGAGGTGCCGGTGAACTGCGGGACCGCAGGTCTGCGGGACCTTGCGGGACTGCGGGACCTTGCGGGACTGCGGGACCTTGCGGGACTGCGGGACCTTGCGGGACTGTGGGACCTTGCGGGACTGCGGGACCCGGAGGTAACCGCAACATAACTTCTTCGTCGATCTGTACGACCGTCCCCCTCACCCCCGCCATCATCTCCTCCCTCTCTTCTCTTGTAAGGCCATCACTAGACGCACTAGTACTTGCCATTTTCCCGATTTCGTGACCAACTATCCGAATCAGTGGGTTCCCTTAGGAGAAAGTAATAAAAATTTCTACCAAGTTACCCGCTGTCACCACTGTAATGAATAGGTTGGACACAAGACCCGAGGCGTTTGTAGTAGAGTAAGGGAAAGTGACACCCGTATATTCTCTGTGTAATAAAAGGCGAGTACAAACAGCAGTTGTAATGTGTTATCAATCATCAAACATTCATCAACGTCGTTCCTAGAGCCAACTTCGCTAGGGAGACTGGATCGGTCCACACCCAGCGACAAGTCGAGGTTGACTAAAGGAGGCGGCCACCCCGCGGCTCCTTATATAGTCGCCACGGGCGGGGCGCCACCTTGCGGTGCGGGACCGAACCAGTCTGCCCCGCGAAGTCCCGCAGAAGTCGTTGACTCGAAGCGACTTCGCTACAATATATATATATATATATATATATATATATATATATATATATATATATATAATATATATATTTTTTAGGGGTCTCAACTTTTGGCAGTTATGTCACACTGCTGTGGGAAATTCATCAGGCCAGATTTGCTTAAGTAGACATGACCAGCGTATAGCAGGCACTTAGATCTAAAAGTGCTCTTTTAATTAACAGATTTAGGTAATTTTTAGTGGTCTCACCCCTAGATGTCATGAAAATTTGAGCTTTTTCAAATGTCACAAACGTCTTTTTCATGCATTTGCTAGCATAATTTGATCCAGACTCCACTTCGGAGGTCAATATCAATTTAAAAATGCATTTAATGCTGGCAAATGAGAGAGACAAAATATATTGGATATTGCTGAAGGCAATATTTGTGATTTTTAAGGATTATTATGTATATCTCTGAATTTATGGCAATGTAAGATCCGGCAACACGGCCATAACTCCTTTGGTTTTTGTGCAAAATGCTTGCAATTTCACTGGTAGTTTGTTTGCTATAAACACTTTACACATTCTAAATATCAAAGAGATCCCCCAATTACTTTGATCTTTATGCTACATAATGTGGCTAAAATTTTGATGTGGACAATCCACTTGCCGGATCTTACACACAGAAGGCCTTCAGTAAATGCTACAGAGGAAAATAGTGGGGTAAATTGGGGATTAAATTGTGAAGTAAATTGCATATTAAGGTCATAATTTGTCATTATGGAAAGACTGTTTGACATAGCTAAAATACCTTAGCCAGGAAAAAGAGTTGTTTTATCACTCTTTTTATATTGCTACTTTGCTTGAAAGTCGAGACCCTAAAAATAAAAATTGCCCATATATGGTCCTGCTGATTCACCTCCCCAGGGGAGATACAAATGCCATAAGCACAATAACACTGACAAAGAACATCTATCTAACCCTGTACCTCCAAGGGAAGGCATCTTTAAAAAGTAAACGTAATAAAGAGGGGGGAGGGGAAGGTTGTATTCACAAATGGAATATTATAATTATTTTATGACATACCCATAAACTGGCGGTCTGCATTCTGTTATTTGAAAACTAAGCGAATTCATTTGCATTTGATATTCGACCATTTGACTTGAATTTGTATACTCTGTAATTAGTCTTCTTGTCATCATTACTGCAAAAACAACAGAAAATCAAGGGGTCATTCAAGAATTGTGTTAGTTACCACTTAGTAAATGTGCATTCTCACCTGGACAACTCTTGCCTCATTATAACACCCAGCATCTAACGCATATATGTCGATTCACTGTGCAAATCTGCATTGTGTATCCCATAACAAAGTGAACTAATATGATCATGCATTATAAATAACTCACTCAGACGGAGTTCTGGGTAAGGATCGACATAATTCATTGATCCAAGTTAATTCCCAGTGCAATGGCTCAAGGGGTATTCTTTGCTCGGTTTAATTGCTCATCTCATAAAATTCAACCGACCCAACCACTCATCAATCTGATAAATTTTAGATTGTTAAAATCAAAGCTGGAGAAGGTAAGGCTTGTCTGATGCATGACCAATGTTTTAGTTCAGATTAGACTGATTAGTCCGGCCTGATTAAATCAAATCCAGATATTAGAAATCAAATAACGTATACTTTAAAAGAAGTATCACCATTAATCATTCTCCTTTTCATCCTCTCTTTGAGAATATATCAGTAGAGAGTATGTTGAAATCAATAGATGCAAAGTATTGATTATTATTTTTTTTCTACTGATGGTTGACAGCCATCTGATCCCTAAGTTTCTTGCCTATTTTACTGTTCCTATAACATTCACAGTAACAGAGAAGCTCCTAAATAATCTCCCTGTGAATTTACCTCTCCCTTTCCATCATCCTCCAAAACATTGACATAGGAAGCCTGTCCCATAGACAGGGGTAAAATCTCTTTGAGAGAGATCAGCCCAGCCAGCACCTGTAATGGGGGACTACACTGACAGCATGAGCCGATAATGTGGATGCTGAGTGTCATCTCAAAGGAGCAGATCACCAAAGCACTATACAGTCTCGCAGGATTGGGTGGCAGGTGTGTATGTAAGAACTTCCCACTGAGCCTTCTAACCACATCCATTGACAGGTAACTTTGGCTTTGTACAGAGATTTATCAGTCCCTCTGCGTAAACATGGCATCATGGGTGTTTCCTCATTCGGTCAGAACTATTCCTCATTTTTCTCATTTGGTCCTATTCGCTGTAACTTTAGTATTTCAGTACATCAGTATTTCTCCATATTTAGCTGCAATTTGCTATTGGAAAAACAGGTCATAACAACATAATATTCAATGGAAAATAGCATTGCAAAATTAGTTCCATTCTCTTTTTTACAAGCATTGACCACCGGTGTCACTAATTGGCTACTGCAAGAAGAAACCACAACCATTCACAGGATATCCCTCATCTATTGCTGACACACCTGCTACACTGCAGCTATTTTGGCAATGACCACATGATTATCCGGGTGATCAAAGTATGATAAAGAATTAAATTATGATGTCACCCATTTTACCATGAACCTTCATTCATTTGCAGACATTACATACCTGCTGTCATAAGACTATATTATAAAAGGTATAATATAGATACATGTCCGTTGGCAGCATGTCAGTTGCAGCACATGAATAGGACATTCTAAGACTATAGCTGAGCACCAGGACGGTACTTTGGTACTTAGCACTACCCCACAAATGGTGTACCGCACCCACTAACGCACATCTCTTAACATGAACCGCCTCCTCTCCTTAATAAGTAAAGCTATGTATATTTGTGAGATGCACCAAATGTGATAGCCAAAAATTCTAGTTTCCTTTCTAGAGAGACTAACCGATTTCTAGATGGGGTGGGCGTCTAAAGGTATGTGGATGTCTCAGGGTGAACCTACCCTAAATTCGTAATCAATTTGGTTTAGAAGTACATTGCAGGTTACTTTCATAGCTATTGGGATTTGATTGTCAATAATATTTGACTGAAAATGAGACAGTGTCCAACAGTGTGTCCTGGAGGAATAGCTCAGGTGATCTGTGCTGATAACTTGTAGCTGCTGCTTAAAGTAAGTCATTTGGAATTCATTGTACATATGCACAACTCAGTTGTAGAAGAAATTGTGCCTGAAAATCCAATGCTATTGGTAACAGCAGATAACTTGCAACCTTTTAGATAACATCAATTTCCCCTAACAGGAGTCGACATCAGAATATGAAAGATGGGATGGGAATATTTTCAGGGAAAGGTCACTCCTGAAGGGCAGAAAAAGCTACAGCAATAACCAAAATATAGATGGGTTTCAACCTCAGGAAAACTGAGTAACCTTTCAAAAGACTGTCTGAACAAGTCAAAACCGAATGTCTTATGAATGTTGCAGAGACACAATACAGGCTGATATGTGTAACTTTTATATATATTTATAACTCTCAGAAGACATCCAGAATAATATTAGTCACTAACCAGCTCTGTCGAAGTCTGTCTCACAGTAGTGTGTAGTTCGCTTCTCATCAGTTAAAAATCGTACAATCATGCACATAAACAGTGAAATATCCCCTTACCTTGAACATTTTTCTCAGTTCAATTTCATTTCTTTCTAAGTGAAGTAAACAAAACACTGTGTGTTTGATGATCTGTTCCCAAGCCAGCAAATGACCTGCCAACACTGATCACGTGCGTGATGCCAAGCTTTCAGAAGTGTACATCACCAGATGATTTCATTTACAGACATTTAGAGGGTGGTTACATCTATTATGTCCAAAACATACAATGTCTGGGATTTGTTATGATACATTTTCATTGAACCAAGCCTATAATGACTTGTGTTGCCCTATTTAATGTTACATTTGTAAGCAAGAAATTAAGAGGACCTCTTTGGAAATGTGTATAATAATATTTGAAAACTTTCCACATCACCAAATCCCATATGATAAAGAACCTAATACCAATCTTCAATGATACCACTCTCATAAACACTCCTCACTTTATTGCACATAAATGACCTCTGCTATGGCCTTTTGGGTTCCCTAACTTCCACTCAGGCTCCTATAGGCAGAGATTACCAGGCTGGACTGTGTGGCACAAGCCACTAGATACTTTATGATACTCCCATCCAAACAAGCTTACAATACCGCTATACATTTACATCACGCCTGCCCTCCCCCAGCCTGCCAGTCCTCTGGGGACCAACCCCTGCAGCCTTTTATATGGTGCTAGTCCCATTTTAGGGGGGCGAGACTGAGTCCCCTGGGTTGAGGGCTATTGCTCCCCCATGGACTCAGCCATGCTATAGTATGCTATACATAGCATCGGGTATATTGACCAGGACTTAGTAAAGAAGCAGTTAGATTGGGTGCTGTAGGCATCCCTTTCTTTTCCATCTATTTGATGGGGTGTTTTGGCAGAGCTGTGGTAGACTATTGTAGGGCAATTAGGAAGGTACAGTACCCTTGAGTCACTTAATTCTAAACTAATAACTTTCTCCTGTTCTCTGCAGTTGATTTAATCTAAATATACATGCAATCTGGGGCCATTCTATATTCAGTCTTCCCTTATTTGCTTTTACCTTTTCTATGGACTGTATTGAGTTAGTTCCAAAGTGATTTGAGTACCTCAGAAGCCAGGCACCCTTTGATGTATAAATCTGTAATGCCACTAGACCATAGGGAGCAGGGACACATTGTTAAGCACCTGTGACTGTAACTCTTAGATTACCATGAGCTTGGGGAGTGTTACTCCCCTACACAAAAATACAAACTTAACAGCTTAAATGGGGGATGTCCTATATCCTTTGCACACTTGAACCTCCATGCTAATACGTCAGTGGTCTGCTGTGAAAGCGACGAAATATTCCCTTTGTACGGATGTGACACGATCTGCAAAAAGGGGGCTTAGTGCAAGGGATACTAAGACCCCTTCTCCCAGTCCATGTCACAGATGTTTACTGGATGCCAAGTCAGCATGGCAAGTCTTTGTATTATACTTAACCTACACCTTTATTTAAAAAAAAAAGAATCATCAATGATATTTTCTGTCAGTTTGTAGATAGGGAGAGGGGAGGAGGAATCTTTAACAGGTGATTGGATGCCCTGGCCTTCAGAAAAAATTGCGCACAAATGATAGCAAATAGAAATGGTGTAGGATGTATTATCCTCTACCACAACCACAAAAGTGACCTCCAACCCAGGGTAGAAATGACGATGAAGTGTTCCATTGTTGGTGAAGCTGAATAGCCTGCAGCTGCATTCACATGTTTTGAAATAACTATAAATCAGCAGGGATAATGTGGTTCCCACCTCCATCATCTGCATTATGAGTGATATGTATCCAAATAATAGACAACTCTTTTACACTAAGACAGTAATTAATGCCTTCTGATAACTTCTTAGTTTAAAATGGTAATATGAAACTAACAGGTCTACTGTAATACCCCACACATAAGATGCACCTCTTGGATCTCTTAGAAAAATTTAAATGAAATAACTTTTGTTCTACTAAATAGATTTTCGAAATTCAAAGCCTATGGGTAGCTAAGACACCCCCTTATGGCCTTAAATAGTTTTGGAATATATGGGGGGCATTTGCAAGAAATTTGGTCTGAACTTTTCCTCATCCTATAAGGCACACCTGGGGCTTATCCTCGCATATAAGACGCACCTTATATGCGAGGTATTATGGTACCTTGCATAATAATGTTTTAAAATTTCACTAGAAATGACCGGTTAAAACGTGAATGTTTACTATGGAGAGTCAAAAAAGTAATTGGCACATGTATGCATGGCCAACTAAATTACTAGTGCTTATTATATTGATTGTACTGGATGTAAAATAAAAATCTATGTCCAATATGGTCATAGAAAACATTATAAACTACCCACGACTGAGCTCTAACTCTAATTCGTAAATTAGGCATGCAATCTCCATGAAGGGTATTATTTTCTTTTAGGTGCTCATGAATTAGTCCAAAATGAGGACCCAGTGTGTTGGCATTGTAGATGCTGCTTGTTGCTGAAGCTATGGATTCTCTGATGCAAAATCAATGTATAAAATAGAGTGGATAAGAGAGGTAATGAACCATGCAACACTTTTTAGGATGAGCATCTCAAATATCCTTTTTCTGAATCTGAATGCTTTTAGAAGGAGGAGGCAGCTTTAAATCAATTTTCTACCAAATTATATCAGTATATCAAACTAAAGTACAAGTAACCAAAATAGGAATTTTGTAGGATCAAATGTTACAGAAGTCAATTTGTGTCATGAATGACCCCCTTCCTTCCTTCCATTATCCTGGATATCATCACCTGTGGAGTCAACTATGGGTAGAGATAAGGCCCCTCTTACAGATGTGTGAATGTACTGACAGCATTACTTAATAATATAAATCTTTAGTCATCTCAAAGGAACAGATCACCGAAGCACTGTACAGTCTCACAGGAATGGCAAGCAAGGGCATAGGTAAGAAGTTCCTACTGAATCTCCTACAACCTAACCGATTGACAGGGACCCTGAGCTTTGTATAGAGGGAAGGTGTGTAGTCTGCAGCTATGGTACAAATGGGGGTTTTCATTATTTATCCTTAGTCTCTGTAAGAAATGGCATGAGAAGTCACCCTCTAAGGCCACACTAGTGAAATATTGAGGCTTACATATCTAGGGAGAAAATAAGTGATTTGAATATGAGGCAATGAGTAGGCTGATCGCATATATCTCTGTGCCAGAGTGAATATAACAGAAAATCAAAACTATTCCCCGTTGAATCACATAACTTAGCCAATACTCCTTGAATCGTTTTTATGGGCCATCCATGCCCATAGGAAGGCATGTCTTTAGAAAACTGTGGGCCCAAACCCAGAATAAGAGACAATTGACCCCTTGGCCAGAATTAGTGTTTAACCCGGTATTTTATATCACAATGAATAGTGTTTGGTGATGATTAATGTTCAATGGATTCCTGGATTCCCACTGAATTCTCAGTAGACTGAATTGCCTGACATCCTAGGCTTTTCAGAGGGAAGCAGCACTGTATTGATTCAGCCCCCCTGCATGTTAAGCTGTCATATTCTGCACTTTCTAAGAAACCTGAATACATTTATGGTACACCCTCATCATATCCTGTCAGGCATTTAAATAATTGAGTAAACCTGAGTAATTGAGTCGGATCTTTTACTTTATCCACGTAGTACCTATAGCTATACTATCTATGTTTAGTTGGTTAAAATAATAATGTGTGAAAATGCCCTACAAAGAGGGTTCTTAATTACAGGGTTCTAAAGCTATAACATTCCTGGAGGTAAACTGAGTTGCATTACATTCTATTTCAAAATGTAAACAGAGGGATGTCAATAGGCAGAGTGGGTAGTCACTGCAGCAGCTCTTCTATCCTGATAGATCTGAGGCTCTGTCTAGAATTGAACATCTGACATGGGCAGGAGGAGCTCTCAGTGCAAAGAGCAGCTCATGCCATGTTAGTGCTCACCTTACAGAGTGACTCACATCCTCTTTGATATCCTCTTACCAGCTAATGGCCCCGTCTCAACATCTACAACATGAAAATGACTTCCACCAGGAAGCAGCGATCTGGATATTTCAGTGGCACCATGCCACAATTCCATACAGGGAGAGGGGGAAATCAGCTCTATGTGGATCTAATATAAAGACAAACCAAAGAGCCAGTTTGGGACAGGTAACTGTAGACTGAGTTCTCCTTCTCACCTTCAGAAAGTACTGTTTCTTGGTAAAACACTGTATTGCAATGGTCATTGATAACCAACGTCTCCTGTTCTGACACACAGAAATATTCCAGGCTATCATATGACAACTTTCTATCCTAATCTTACAACATGTACCACTTGAGTTACCCCTCAGCTATGGCTGAAAGCAGGCATTGCATTTCACAGAAGATATGGCAACGGCTAAACTAGGCATATACGCCTCTGAAGTTTACTGACAACAGCCAGACATGATCTATGGAAAAAGCAGTTATGTGTCCTTTTGCTTCTCCAATGTTTTTCCCCCATATAAAATCAATGTGAATGGTCACAAATCATAAAAAGTGTGCATATGGGGCCTTACATGTCATTCGCCCAGACATGTGCCCAGAAAAAGAATTCTTATAAGTATGCTTCTTTTACAATAGCAAGGACACATCTGATTTAGATGATAATGTGATTTTCCTAATCTACAGGTCAAAATAGTCTGGACCTGAGATTTTCATGGAGGTATGAAGATTGTTTCTGTAGAAAATTAAGCCCTCAACATGGCTTGTAACTCAAAATGTCATTCTCCCAGACACAATTTCACCCAGACAATTTTGGTCATTTTGGGCACATTTTACCCCCCTGGAGCCCAAAATATGCATATGGGACCATCAAAACCCATATGTAACATGAAGATCTCATCGAGCCTGACACTTTGAGCCAAAGAAATAGAGGGGGAAACTAAAATTCAAAGAGTAGGGGCTGGAATACCTCCAAATTCGTCATATGCAAACCTTCTATGATTTCCGACCGAATGGTCATAACTTGGGCTTTCTAACCTGGATCTAATTATATGAAAGTCCTTATCCACATTCTATTATATTGTATTTTATTCACATGATCTTCTTTGAGGAGCAATATTGCAGTGAGGTATTATTGGTTATTCCCTTGCAACTAATCACTTGATCCATGTTGCATACTCCATTTTCTCCCATCTCCCATTTAGTGTATTAAACTCATACACATAACTATACAACCATGCCATACATTCTCATCGATCCACCCTGAGGGGGAGATTTTATATTGCTTGAATTCATGAAAGGGAGTGATCATTTGTTAACCTATAGTAACGCGCGGGCCTTTTCACTGAAAACAGATGAAATTATTTTGACCCCCCCCCCGTTGTTAAAAAAATGATCACTTCCTGATTTAGCATCTAAATGTGACATGTGACCAACAGTGTAGATTGAGACGCCTCTGGGGGTGTGGTGTATTGTCCGTCAACGTTATATCTAACAGCCATCGTTGTTCACATGAAATAATATGTTATGGCAGGCTATGATAACCATAAGATAGCCCCTGGAGCCGTATTTCCCTTTGACCTTTTGTAAATGTCAGGGGTCTCTAGTGTGACAGACCCATATGTGATATACTATAGTAAGATCAATGTCCTGGAGAATCATGTAACCTGGGCATATACCGACTTGGATGAAGGTCAATGTTGGTCACCTATCACATTTACTGTTCACTTAAGTAGGGGTATTTATATTCATGACACCCGGCATTGCTGTGGGTGGTACAACTGTTTGAGGTCTTTCATAGACAACACTAAATCAGACACAAAGTGAAGGTGCTTAAAGATATTGAAGTGCCATTAAACTTGTATAGTTCAAAAGCAGTAGACAAAAATTTTATCCACTGAAGGAAAGAGGAACTTTGAAGTTGTAAATAATAGTTGGCATCATTTCATCTCTAAAAGATTTAATATCAGCTGACTATGACTGTATTGTTCTCCCAGAGATTGCCTTCATTGATGTTTATAAATGGTTGAAAAAATAAGAAGTTATCAAAGTACAGCTCATTAGTGTTGAATATCAAAGAAATCCATTTTTACCACAGAATTGGGAATTTACATTCAAAAGCAGACTTCACTGATCACTTTAAAGGCTGAACAGAAGAGTGATGCTATTGTGCAACTACATTAATTTTGTATAAGGACACAACCTAATCCTACTTCAGCCAATTCTGTGTAGTATTTAATTCTTACCTCTAGCACCTTGAGCTCTGTACAAGACAGTTACTCATTACCATAATGAAGAAGCTAAATTAACATAGGCTATATATACATACCACACATATGAAGCACGGCCCATACATGACAATGGACCTCCGTGCCCCTGCTGGACCATCTAGGATCAGCCAAAGTTAGGGTGCATCTTCTGTATCTGCTTCTTTTGTATGTAAGAGTTTGTAACTATTGTACTAAATTGACCAAAATGATTATTGTCAGAATGCACCTAAGCTCCTGAACTCAGGGTGCATTTTATATAAGATGCAGGATGCACCTTATACAAGAGGTACTTACTACAATGCAATGATAAGACTAATCGCTATTAACAAAGACATTCAACATGTGAATGCAAAGCAGAACTGAAGATTTTGACCTGCAGAGCTCTAATACAAACCACTTACTTAGGGCTTGTATGGAAGTGAGCTACACCAAACCAAAAAGCCTAGAGTGTCTTATATGTCAAGAATTATCATTTTGGATAAATAAGTAAATGACATACATAACGGATGCGTATCACTGAAAACAGAGTAGACAGATCTGTCACACATATCATATTGCAGGGGCGTAGGAAAAGGGGGGGCCAGGGGGGCCTGGGCCCCCCCAATCATGAAGCAGGTGGGGCCTGAGTATGTCTGGGCCCCCCAAAGAACTCATAAACACAATGGAAAAGAAGCTAAAACTTTACATCTCAAATAAGATTATTATGGTGATGTCATAGGGAAAATGGGGGTCTGAGCCTAAAGTCAGATCCAAAATTTACCAAAAGTTACTTTTCTATATGAATTCTAAATACGCATTATATGGACGCCATCACGCATCAGCCGACAATTCAAGGTGGTCGCGACGGTGCCCTCGCCGGGCCCCCCCAATGAAGATTTGCTTCCTACGCCTCTGTATTGATGAAAGTGAAATGACAGAATAATAGCTATTTTAAAGCGGTCTGTCCTTTACAGTGTGTTTTTATGGATATTCAGTTGTAATAAGTTGTCTGCTTTGAAGCGCTATATAAACAAAATTATCTATTTAGAATGGGGCTATTTAAACTGGAGGTCAGTGTCCTATGCTGTCAGCTTAGAGTTTTATGTTTGTGGCTGTTTCCTATGGGATAATTATATCCTATAGGGTACTTAGGATGTCACAGCTCTAAGAGAAGATGAAGAAGACCAATCACCCACTTGGTAGCAGACAGAATGGTCAAGCAGCAACCAAACTGTGAGGCCAAATATAGATTTGCTTCAGGTGAGATGGGGTGAACCATGGACCATACATGCCATTTAGACATTTTCTTTTCTACATATTTTTTCTATAGTCATAATTGATAGACGATACCATAGTTGATTTGCCCGGCTTGCGATCTTTCTGCAGGGAGGCTGAGTGTTGATGCAGATCAGTAGCAGAATTCTCCATAGAAGGAGTTTCATTGATGTTACATGTATGTGACCTGAACCTGACTTTTCTTGCAGGCCACTTTCTCTAAAGTGCAGGGGAGAGAATAGAGGTTCCCAAGGCTAGAAGATGGTCGATAGTTCAAGTGACCATTTCCTGTGCACTAAATGACCTAACGGTGATGGATCAGGTGATGGTACGTAGTTAGGTGTCTTTTAAAATGCCCTTTAACTTGTATTTTCCATTAATTCTTTTTGAAATTTCACCAACTGTTCCCTATGACTCCTTGAGGTAATGTAATCTAGAGGCACTCCATCCATGGGAGATTAGCATATGTATATTATCTTTGAGAATGGTATACAAGCAAATTGTATTTTACTATTGCCATTTATAAATGTATATTGGCTCATCCCTGATTTTGGATTACACTTATTAAAATTGGCATAATATTATCTGCTAAAAAGACAGATTTTAAAATTTGTGGGAACTTGTCTAAATAGTTTGTAAATGCTCATCTCTTGTGCTATGCATATATGTGAGCCAGCAAGCAGAAATGGGGGTTCCTGTGGGATTTAGTACCTGTTTTAGCCACCCTGGGGGCATCACTATGGACTGGAATAGGAAAAATATGCCTAAAACTGTTTTAGGGTACATTTTCATGGAGAATTCAATGATTTTTGATAAAACGTTCTATTTTGGGTGAAAAGGTTCCAAACAAGGCATATAAAAAGAACGTTTTGGGGCCTAAATAGGCATTTTTGTTGATTTCTGTTGCCATAGAAACATGATTTTCATTCTAAATAGGAAAATCAATGATCTCATTTGAAGGTATGTTTCACCAGGTTTACTATGGTGAAAACAGAACGTCAATACCATTTCTAGGTCAAAAGTTATGGGCAAAAGACTTTAAAAAGTATGCTAATTTAGCTAATTAGCATATATTATGCTAATTTTAGATGTATCTCATGACCAATTAGATGTAGAGCTTATTGCCAGTCAGGAAATGGTTATAACTACCCATATTTAGCAAGCCGTTCCTCTGAGACTAACATGAGTATCTTCTCTTGCAATATATCACTAAAAAGCTAGTGATCTGAATTTTAAAGTTGACTTTTAGCACGGAGCACCCTTTCTCCTTGCCTCTACACATATTGTTCCAATCACTGCATGCCCAAAGTTCCTCAAAATGATGTGTCTAATCACAACACAATACACTTAACTAGAGGGCCCTTGTGATATTGAGACAGTACAACGGCAGTTTGATTTGTTGTTGTTGGGTGTTATGTACAAGAAATTCAAATATATGGGTCAAGTCGCCAGAAAGCAGTAGATTTTGTGTTTTTTGGGCCATTTTGGACCTTTATGAGTCTGGAGAAGGAAGTTTTGAACCAATTTTGTCTTACATAGACTCATTTGATACAGGAAACCTAGGGCTCTCAGAAAGATGTAAATTTCTGGTCATCCATCAAAAACTCTCAGACTTATAGCCTGCCGAAGTGGAAAAAAAGGCCAAATTTGTTCTTTTTTTACTTTTTGTATTTTTTACAAGTGTCCTGTATTGAATAAAGAACATCTGGAGTATCCAAAAGTTATTTTTTGTATTGTATATGATCATAGGTATCATTTCCATGAGGTTTGGACACGTTACTGAGTGAGAATTTTTCATAATGTGTCTTTGAAAATGGAAATCTGTAATTTGTAACGTCCGTTACCTAAATCTAAATCAGTTATAAAACATGGAAAAAATTGAGCTTCAAAATCTTTGTTATTACCCATATGAAGATTTCTTTTGTCCCCTACTTTGGTGAAAAAATTGTGTGTCTATCTGCATTTGTTGCCATGTGAGAGCAGCTTATGTGAAATAATTCTGATAAAAGTACCGGACGTTACATAACGTCCGGTACTTTTATCAACATTTAAGGGGCAGTCTACTTTGCATGCATAACTCAATTTTTTGTCCCATTTTATAATTAATTGAAGTCAATTATAGACATATTGGCCTTGTTATTTCATGTGTTTGTTATTCATCTGTGTGTTTCTTGTTATGTTTTTTATTCACATAATATTTCATCTTCTCATGTTTTGGGAATAAAAATTTACCTTATCAATCACCCTATCACATGAATTCATTCAACAATATAACAAGGAATCTAATTTTTTTGAACACCACTCAGTCTTTCCCTCATATTTAATTTATTTCCCACTGTAATTTTAACAAAGCAGACTAATAACATGGGGAACATTTCTCTGTTCCTTTTGATTGTAGATATAACAACAAACCCAGAAATTCTAACCACAGGGCTACCTTTTTTTGGCAGAGAACTACCGTGTCAGACTTTCACACATCGTGTCAGACTTTCACCTACTGTGTCAGACTTTCGCCATACCTATGTATACTTGTGAACATGGACCTTAGCAGGTGAAAATTTGTCTATATACAATGAAAATGCAAGTTATATTAGCTTACAACAATGTTGGCTACACTATGACACATAGAAGAGGCAGAAGTCTCTTTAATCTACCTTGCAGTTGAACTACAAAGTCAAAATTCTCATGAAAATCGCAATAAGTTTCTCCTCCCCCTCCCCCCTAATCACTTTATAATCCAGCATTCACCCTTAATATAATACCTGAAAATGTTTTTTTAAAATTAAAGCTGCCTTTGTGTGGATATGACACACAAATTTTGAACCACACTTGTTCTTACAAGACCATACCATTGTGTCAGACTTTCGCCCACCGTGTCAGACTTTCACATTACTATAAGAGTAACCTTATCATGAAAACGTTATAATATTATTGAATTTCAAATGACCATTTTTTTAAAGTCTATCAATAGTAATGTCTGTTATAAGAACATGTTTACTAAGTTATGTACAGAGGACAGCAGTCAGAGGAGACGGAGACAATCCACGACAGCTATCAGCAATCGTCGCTGGACGTCTCCCCCTCTGATGATATATTATCAGGATCTGGTCGATTAGACTCATCTATTGGAGAAGTAGCCCCCTCGTCTTCATCCTCCAGGAGACTAGTTACATTTTTACTGGCGGTCTTTTCCTTTCTTGCCTTAGCCTTTGCCTTCCATCTTTGTCTCCTCTGTTTCTGCCTTATGTTCTCGAGGTGGCTCTCCTCCTTGTGTGAGGAGAAAACTTTTTCCATTATACCTGGCTCATTTTTGTGAGCCAGATCATCTAACTCCTCTTCGTCCTCTCCTTGAGCTTCCTGTCCACCACTGCTAGGGGGGTTTGTTTGAGGTACAAGTTGAGGCCGAACTGTCCTCGGTTTCAGGGGGTTTGGACATTTGGACTTGGTTGGCCGTGTCCACCCCTCGCAAGATGGTTCGAGGTCACCATCCATGCAACAGGGCTTGTGGCATGAGGTTTCCCGCAGTTACAACTGTCCCTGGTGAACAGTTGCATGGTGGACGGATGTATTCCCATTAACCACCAAAGACTGCTAGTCAACAAGGGTGTCATAACATGCATCGACCGGGTCCTGTTTTACCCGGAGGAGCGTAGTTGGTCTCTGGAGTCACCTGCTCGATGAACTCTTCTGCGCTCTTGATTCCACTGGTAGATTTAACCACCCTGTTGCTCAGCCCCTTCAAGGCACCACCCATCCCGTCACAAGGCCCCTTGCCGTGTCCAGCTTCCAGCTAGTTCCAAGTAATCTGGAGGGAGAACAAGGAAAAGGCCTTCTCTAGCATGTGACAGCCGATGCTGTTCCTGTACTGAGACGAGGGTGAGTCAGCCACCAGGTGTAGGTGCTTTAGGTCTGACACACTTTCCTTCACGTGGGTGAGAAGCATCATTAGGAAAGCCAGAGTAGTAGGGAAGGAGTGGCTAGTGACATTGCTGACACCTATGAAGAACTGATGTTTCGCTTCTCCTCCTTCCCATGTGTAGACGACTATCGGATGTAGCGTCAGTAGATCCTTGGCAAAAAATGCCTTTTGGATCTCGTGCATGTAGGAGGTGGCTCAATTTTTCTAAATAATCCATCTGGCAAATGGCGTGGCTGCCAGGGAAAACCTCCTTCAGCTGACGAACAGCTTCATACTGACACTCAACATATCTACAGTGCTCCCAGAATGGTTTAAGGTCTCTCTTGAACCATACAATAAACATTTCCCAGGAAACAGACTCATTGAGGAGAGCATTGTGGGAGACCTCACTGCCCTTATAAACCCACTGCTCCTTCCCCCAAGTCTTGTATGACACCATAGCACGAGGGATGGCCTTAAGTGCAACATCAACCTCAGCATCTGTGAACTAAATCAGTTTATAGTTGGAATTCTCTAAACCAGGGACTGCATTGAGCATCAGCTTCATGTTCTGATGTAACGTGCACAAGCACATGCAGGCTCCTTTTCAGTAATGTGCACACCTTCACAGTTTTCTGGTCCCTTGCCTTGCTGAACGTGGAGAACGCAAGTGGTTGGTTGATTGTCAACTGGCTGCTCAGCCTGAAGGAGAGCTTCTACAGCTGCCGGAACGACCGGTAAATCAGACTGAGCGTGGGTCAGTGATTACTTGGACGGAAAGTATTAAAAATTTATTAAATTACATGTAACGAAGAACTTTAAGACGCAAAATTTTAAACACTTTAAGGCTTTATTTCTCCCCACTCCCTTTAAAATACTATGACAGGTGTTAGATTGCATTCCCTGTACTGTAGTTGGAAATGGATTTTAGGTTATCCATGCTTAGATCACTGTTCTACATGATACATTTCATGTTTTCATATCAATAGGTCATCATGATGTGGTTGATTTGTCAAAAATGTGTCAGAAGATAGTATACAATTGAAATTTACCTCAAACTGTACCTTGATCATGATCATTTATAAACATATATTCAATAGGAATGGTTCCTAGAAGTGTCACCAGATGCAGCCAGTATACCATTTATACACTTGCTATTTGTTTGACTTAAGAACAGATGTTCCAGCTATGTTTAGATAATGTTTTGAATTAAATTCATTCCCTAACATGCTACAACATTAATTGAATGCATGAATGTAGGAAAGGAAATCAAAATAACTGATGATACAATGTTAGAGATAAGCTCTACTTCTGGTCACACCTCATTTGTGGCATTAAAAAAAATATATGATCAGCATCATACTCAACCTGATCTCAATTGAGATATCAGACAAACCTGTGTATAAGGCACACCCCAAACTCAAGGCAGACTGCCTCCAGCGTACAAGACCCAGCTACAGTCTGATTCGCGCGGGAGATTACGATATTTTAACTTATGTCATGAATATATATATATATAATTATATATATATATATATATATATATATATATATATTATATGGACTATAGACAAGGATAGTATAGGATTCTAGACCCATACCCAGTGGATCGACCATTTTAGATTTTGCTGGTTCTTCTTAAAGTGGCAATACACACTGATAAGACATGGTCTGACGGGTAACTTGTCCCTCGGTAACAGCCACTTCCAGGGGCAAGCTGGTCCCATCTTATCAGCTGTTATCAGTGCATGTTGCCAGAAACCAGCCCCGGTCCCGCTTAGGCCCAATAGGTTCCCTATGATGTGTTACTTCATAGAGTCCTATAGTACAGACCACCCCCCTCTACCCCCCTCAAAAGTAGGCTCCCTTTTATGTTCAGTATTGAGTAAGATAAGGGGGTTCATGGAGATGCAAGAAATCTTTATCAGACTGATATTAAATGCAAACAAGGTACCACCTACACCAACAAATCCTGCAGAATCCAAGATTTGTAATCTTGATTCTCAGAAATTGACTGAAAGTACCTAAAAAAGAGCTTTGATCAAATTGATGATGAGAATATTTTAAAAATGTACAAAAGTAATGTCGAAAATTATTGGGACTTTTTATAAATCCAACATGCTAATCAAAGTCAGAACCCCAATCTATATATCTCTCAACCTGACAACTACTGCCTGTACAAGGTTCTGCCTATCCCACATACTGCCTATCCCTTAGTCTACCTATCACTCATAATACCTCTCTCTTGAAAACTAGAGCTTAATCAGGTTTTCCCTCAAAAGGCTTAAAGGATCAAAGTTTACCTCTTACCTTTGTACCTAACTTTCGCAAGGGGACACATACAGTCCAGTGTAGTGTTCGGTGGAAAGGGTCTAGTCTCGCGAGGAATCGAACCCCGGTCGCTAACTTTCAAGTGCAGAATGATAACCACTACACCATGAGACTGCTCCTACCCAGTCGACCTACTAGCTATGTGTCAGTCACTCTGGTGAGCTCTGGTGAACACTACACTGGTAGTCTCGCGGCACGGATCGTCGCAAGGAGACACATAAAGGTGTCAGTGGTGTGTAAGTCCCTTGGATGCTTCAGGGAGGAGTTTTTCAGCGTTTCAGACTTTCACCTGTCGTGTCAGACTTTGGCCATTCGTGTCAGTATTTCACCACATGGATTTTCCAAGAAGGAGAAAAAGAATACATGGAGGGAAAAAAAGAAGTTTCTGTGAGGTTGGTCAGTCATGTATGGGAAAGGGACATATAGGAGGGGCTAGTTAACTATGTAGCCTTCCTTGTTTTGTTTTTCTTTCTCCTGAAAACTTGCTTTCATGTCAGACTTTCACCTTTGTGTCAGACTTTCGCCATTTGCAGAAAGAGACTAATAATTTAAATGTCCAAGGGGGGAATAAAGTACACCAAAAGTTGGAGATAGTTGAGGGAAAGGGGCCTCATCAAATAGGAAAAAAAACATTTTCCCTGTTGGTTTTGAAGGATGAGACGATGAACAGCTGATTGTCAGACTTTCGCCACAATATTGTATCAGACTTTCACCAGATTCAAATGCATCAGTTTGGGGAGACGAGGTGAAGATCAAATTTTAATTATGTAGGAATATCAAAAGAACATACAAGAGATCACCGTATTACCGTGGTGTTGTCCTCTGGGATCTGCTACCTGTGGGTGTCCAGAGGGCAACCACTAAGGCTAAGTTCAAAGAAGAAATTGCCAAGATAAAAGACCTAAGGGCCAACCTTAAGAAGGGATATAATTAATGTATAGTACAGGTTTGGGTTTCTGAGTTCTACAAGGTATCATAAAATATCACAATGTATTACAACAATATTAAGGATGGTTATGTACAATGCTGCATCTAGTTCACATATTGGCCAAGGTCTTTCTTGTCTTCATTATGAAGGTTATTCATGTAGAATCCTCATTCTGGATTCTATTGTGATTATGAGTATTATTAATGATGTTTTATATACAGTCACAGGTTTGGTTTCTGAGCCATGACTTTCATGTATATTGTAAGGTCAAGGTTTTGGTTTAAAAGCCTTGAAGATTTGTTTTTTTATTCTTTTTTTTTTCTTTCATGCAACATATGTCCAAGTAGTGCTGACTATTCTTAAATGGCTAAGCTCCTAATTTATGAATGATGACTCAAATCCACCACACAAAACACATCAGACATTGGTTGTACATATGGCTTCACCTGTACGATTATTGCATGATTGTTCTGTTCAAATCGAAAAATTTAAAAGGGTATGTTTCTGACAACATTTAAATGCATCTCATCATGCATTGCTGAAATTAACACGTCCAAAAAAAAGTTCAGTTTGAAGACTTCCACCTTGCAACTTCAACTATTTCCTTTTACTATGGCTCATTGCATTAAAGATTTAGGAGAATGTGAGCCCAAACTGTTAGGATCTGGCTGATAAGCAGTCCTTGACAAACCTTGATATATTCTGTCACAGAAGGAAAGGGTGGCTTGTGGCTTAGTTGTTGCCTAAATTTGGGGACATCCACTTCTAACAAGCCCTGGTCAACTCCTTTGGAGAGGTAGTGCTAGAGCTGTGGGCAGTGTGACATTTAATGCCCACAGTGCACTCAGGGTGGAGAGCATCCTAAGTTAGGGCAGGGCACAGAACATTGAAATAACATTGATAAACTATGGGAAAATATAGACCAGCTGCAAATTTATCCCCCTATCTTTGATAACACACACAAAGGTCAATGCAAAGATTCACTATGACATTGTTTAAGGACAGAGCACGGCAATTTCCATAGACCTATTGCATCAATTCCCTGGGAAATGAGAAATATCAATGTTTAATTTTTTGAAGTACTAACAATCCCTCCTGTACAGTGTAAATTATGTAGAACTGCCTTGGTTTATCATATTACCAGATGCTTGTTCTATTTTGTTTATCGAGTTGATTTATCAATTTGGAACTATTGTATTTAAACTTTGTTGTTCCTTATATACCTAATTGCACCATTCACCTTTCATTGATATCACTTGACTGATATTGAATGAGTAGTAAGTTCTAGTAACACCGGGTGGGTTAAATTTCATGCAGGAGTGCTAAATTTGATCTATCCCTCTGGCTAAAGAGCTATACGATATTCCCCTCCCCTCATATCCACCCAGCAATGACCACTCCCTGAATTTGTTTCATGTAGTTAGTACATATCCCAAGAAAATAACTGTTTTACCTGAAGAACACATGTTTGGTAGCCCTATTTTGTAATCCTATAGCGATTGATTCTTGTGTAGGAAATTTATCTGAATACGTAATTTCGATAAGAGCCTGTGTTCAGCAGCAGGGGGAAAGTCATTGGGAATTCATTAAATATATGCACAACTCATATTTATAGAAGGCATTGTGTCTAAAAGTAAAATGTTGTTTGTAATAACAATAGGCAAATGGTAGGTTCTAGATAACATCAATAAGGACACCCGTGTCCAGGGAAATGAGAAGGTGTATGTGCCTTGTGCAACTCAAATTCAATGTGGGCAGTTTGGATGCGATCTCATGATGACAAATTATGCCCTCAGGTCAACACTGATAGGAGGCATTCCAGGATCTTAACAAGAGTCGACATCAGAATGTGAAGGATGGGCTGGGGAGTTATTTTTGGGAAAAGTCATTCCTGGAGAGCAGAAAAAGCTAAAGCAATAACCACAATATGTATGGGTATCATTTACACAGAAAAAAATCCATGTTAGTCAGTCTAACTTAACTTAGTCAAAACACCCAAATAATCTTAGTTAGTACATATGACTAATGTGTGACTAACAATGTCTAGTTTATTTTAGTCACATTGACTACCCATATCAGTTTCTCTCTCCAACCACAATCTTGAATAAGGTATCTGCTGGGAGTTTCAGGCAAGCTAACTTATCTTAGTCACTGTCACTTAGTCACTTTGACTAAGATCTCTTAGTGAATTTGACTAAGCTATATTGGCATAGAATTGCCTTTACACACCAGGTGGCAGCGTGGTTTGAAACAGGATTTTTCTGTTGGCTGTGTACCATAAACTATTCGATGGATGTCAAAATGATGGGGATTTTCAGGCGCTGTATAATTTTGAGGCTTTCACAATTCAATATAACATCAAGCTTGGCAAAATATGTCAAATAGTTTAATGATTTGTTAAATAAACTAAGTAGACAGATAATTACACCTTTTCTGTGGGAATCTAGATAAGTAAAATATCCACAGATGTATCTGCTTCTTTGTGGGAAACCCAGAGTAATTGACTCCGGGGCTCTAATAAAAAATGTTGTGAGGCATTTCACATGTATGCTTCCTAAATGATGAGATTATTATTTGTGGGATGTGGATCCTATACAGAGCTTACACTCATCATTATTAGATTGCATACTTAGTCAAAACCACTGAGGAATCTTAGTCAAAATCAGGCAAGCCAAGGCAAGTTGGGCACTTTGACTAATGGTTAGTCGTATTTGACTAAGAAAAACTTGGACACTTAGGCACGTGCTTTTGACTAGGTATTGTTAGAAAGTTAGCCTTTTTGACTAACTTCTGACTAAGATTTTGAACATTATTTTTTTCTGTGTATGTAATGATGGACCACTCTCTGAAAGTGTTAATCCGAATTATGAAATATGCGAAGACACACTGCAGTTATATAGGTGTAACTTTAATATGTCCAATCTTGATCTATTCAAATGATATAGATTCACACAGCATTATCTTAATAGCCTTGGTTTTTAAGGACATGATAATGAACACAGGTTATCGAAGTATGTCTGACAGTTAGAAAGGTCCAGGTGTTTCACTACTCCTTAGTTAAAACCCATAGAATCATAAATAAAATACCCCTTGCCTAGAAATTTCTCTCTACTTAAATGGCATCTCTTAGGACTACTTAAAGGGGGGGGGAGCAATGTGTGTTTTAGTGATGGGTTCCTAATATACTTCTATGCAGTGCCATCAAATGGCCCACCAGTACTGTTTCAATGCATCATGCCAAGCCTTCATTCTATCACAGACAAACAAAGGCCTAACACACAAGAAATAGATAAATTGGTAAAATATCAACAAGAGTTAAAAGGTAACCAGTATAGGAATGTACAATTCTATGACTTTTGTTAATTTTCTTTTACTTTTGAATTATTATTAGGTCCACATTAATCAGTTACATTAAGTTTAGTGCCACAGTTCATACCATATAGGTTCAAAGCCACGCCAAGCTGACTTGGAAATGAACATGGTGTTATGTAACAGTCGTGACTTAATTGCCTTGACCCAGTGCCACATTCAGTGGCTATTATAGCATAGGATATACTAATAGTAAGAGGAGGCAGAGTGTTTTCTCATAAAATTATAAGTCATATAAAGTGCTTCACCACAGGGAAGAGATACATAGATTTGACTGAAAACTTCCTCCAAGACCTGGTATGGTGGAATGACTTTAGTATGTGGTTTAATGGGCATGCCAGAATGATCAAGCAAGATCCTAGAGATATAAAATACTCAGAATATGACTAAAAGTACCCTAAATTGATGTTTGATGAAGAAAATATTTTAAAGATGTACAAAAATATTCATAATGATGAGAAGTCTTTATAGACACAACATTTAAACCAGAGTTAGTACCTCAATGCACATATCCAAATGTCTGCCAATCTCCCAATCTGACAAGTATTCTAACTGCACATTACTCTGCCTATCTCACATACTGCCTATCCCTTGTCTACCTATCACTTATACTGCCTATCTCTTGAATCCAAAGCATCTTGAGTTAAGTGAGGCTCCCAAAAGGCCTAGATACTAAAGCTTACTCCTTAATTTAGCTAATCTTCTCTGGTCCTATAGTTTCCCATAGTTTACCTACCCTCAATCTGCCTATCATTCATTTTACCTATCCCTCATGGTGACTATCCCTCAGACCACCATGTTTAAACTGTATTGTTCATCTGTTTATTTAGGCCCAAATTGTTAACAGTACATTGCTTATCATGCCTGCCATTTTGATCCTACCTATCCTTAATGATGCCTATCTTAAAGCCTACCTATCCTTCACATACCTATCCCCCAACTCTGCATATCCCTCATATTTGACTTGCACATCTGTCGCTAGCACCCATGTCTTCTTATTTTACATTTGCTGATCTTACAAGGTACTCTCTGTGCCTATCCCTCAAACTGGATATTGCTCATGCTACCTATCCTCCTTGCTACCAATCCTTATAAATGCCTATCCCTCATGCTCTCCATATTGCTTTCTAACCATCTCAGCTCAGTCAGTCTGACCCGCTCTCTCTATACATATCTCAGCTTGTGTGCAATTTCTTCCACCTGTCTCCAGGTATATGCCTTGTGAAATATACCTATCCCCCATTATGCCTATCCTCCATTCATATCATTATATAGGTAAAGATATGCAGCATGAATGATAGGTAGATGTATGAATAAGGTGGACTGTAACCAGTATGTTAGGTGATGGGCTGACTAAGAAATGGTCATCATAATGAAGGTTGGTTGTGACAGGTAGGTTAAAAGAGTTGAGATGGGTAAGAGAGCTATATGGAGCACATGGGGGATAGGTAAGGATGGGTAGCAAGGGGGATAGGTAGTATGAGCAATTAGCAATTTGAGGAATAGGCACAGAGTACCTTGAAAGATGAGCAAACATAAAAAGAACATACTCCTAGGGTCAGATGTGCAAGTCAAATATGAGGGATTTGCAGAGGTACAATAGGCACAATGTGGGATAGGTAGGCTTCATGATAGGCAATATCAGGGATAGATAAAATTGAAGTAGTAGACATGGTAAGAAAATTGTACTGTTAACCAATAAAGGCTTATATAGCAGAGAAACAGCACAGATTAAATATGAGGGTCTGAGGGATAGTCACATGAGGGATAGGTAAAGTGAATGATAGGGAGATTGAGGATAGGTAGACTAAAGGAAAGAAGGAACAAATAAGATAAGGTAAGGTGAGGGGTAAGCATTATAAGTTAAGCCTTTTAAGGGATAACCAGATTTACCAGTAGATGTTTTGGATTGAAGAGATTGGCAGGATGAGTGATAGGTACACAATTGATATGCTGTATGTGGGATAGGCAGAGCAATGCACAGGCCCAGAATTTGCCTGACTGAGAGATAGGCAGACATTTGGGTATGTGGGTTAAGGTATTAACTCTGATTTACATGTTCTATAATTGAAGATTTCCAATCATTTTCAATATCATTTTTGTACATTTTCAAAATATTTCCCTTTTTGGATTTAGCAGGATTTTTTTGCTTAGATGGTCTCTTCATTTCATCTGGTATCCCTTTCATGAAGATACATGATAGCTCAGGAACCCCCCTTATCCTACATGAGGCCCAATACTGAACACACAAGGTCACCTAGTTTCATGGGGGGGGTAGAGGGGGGTTGGCCTTCACTTTAGGACTGTATGGACTGAACTATCCTACTGTAATATCCTTGGTGCGAGGGCGTGCGATGGTTATCTATTGTTCCCTATTTCCTATATTGATTTAATTAGATCCCAGAAGTTTTCCAATGTCTATATAATAGATGCTTAGATGATAGAATTTTTCCTGATGCTTGAAAAATAGCAACTGTGACACGTTACTGTTAAACCTTTGCATAAGAAACCGAATTCCACAGATATAAATTATCTCCGCCCCATTAGTCTTCTACCTCTACCAGGAAAGATTTTAGAGAAGATTGTATGTACCAGACTTAATAGCTTTCTTGAAAGTAATTATGTACTTATTAAAAATCAACATGGGTATAGAGCAGGACACTCAACATAGACAGCCATAGATGAACACCTAAAGGACATTATAAATAACATGATTGATGATAAACAGAGTTTTTGCCTATATTTAGAAACCTGACCAATAGGAAACAAAGAGTTTTGGCTAATGATAAATGTGTATAGCCAAGATAAATAGACATACGACAACTCCAATCTAGTTTGGGCGAATATTTTATTGGACCTGGCCAATAAACATACATAACCAGGCCTAAGTAACACAAGAAGAAAGAAAAAAAAATCTCCAATGTGCAACCGGTGGTCCTTCCTGGGGCTAGGCAATATGGCTGACTACAAGGGCCACCAGTAAAGGAACCTGTTACATAACACCTGAATGGAAGTGGTGACATCTAGTAATACATTGGGAACTGCTACTGCCCATTTATCACCACTTATATGCGCGCACATAAGAAGCTTCAAAAAGGGTCCCCCAGGAGAAAAGTCAATTTATAATTTCAGGCCATGAACTTTCCAATTATATATTACATTAGAAAATATGTCTGCTAGTTTTAGAGTTACGGCTCTATTAACTTAGATGGTTACCAACCTATTCAAATCCCAAATGAGGTCTACCTTGTATATTTCACAAGCTATATCAGATGATATGTAATTATAATTAGGCATAATTCTGCAAATTACAGAAATTGACATATTCTTCACATTCTTTTTCTCATAAAATTTGATCTGATTATCAGATTTTTACCATCTTTTCAACACACCAATCCTTGTGGGTGTGGCTACAAATAGGCTTTTACGATTCCTCAATTTTGAGTGAAAATAATTTTTCCATGGCAACCAATATCAACAAAAGCACTGATTTCTGCCCCCAAATGCACAAAATCGTTCTATTTACATTCCAAATGTATGGCAAGGGATGGTCATTTTAATTGATTATTTAAATCATTATGCTAATTAGATGCCCGATTCAATCAAATCAATGAATGATATAGCTTATTGGCTGTATTGATACAGTTATATTATTTTATTTTCATGAAGCAATATCTCCAAGACTAGAAAGGCCATCTGCAAAGGGTATACCTCATTTTAGAGCTGGTAACATCACCTTTAAATTTCACATTTTACCTCGGAGGATCCTTTCCCCTCATCTGTCCACATATGTATTTTTAGACCCAATAAAAACTCTAAAACTCTAAACAGAAGATGGTTACAACATAAATATGAATGTACAAATATAGCATGTGTGAATTCAGCCTATTGATCTGTATTGCCATATTTGCTGTTACATTTGTAAGCAAGATTTATAAAGGGAGCCCCTTTGGAAATGTACATTATAATATTAGAACGATTTCCATGTCACCAAATCCTATATGACAAAGAACCTAATACCAAACTTTGATGATACAGCTCACATAAACACTCCATCCCCTCACTTTATTGCACATAACCTTTGGGTTCCCTAACTTCCATTTAGTGTCCTATAAGCAGAGATTACCACCTGGACTATGTGGCACAAGCCACTAAATACTTTATGATACTCCCATCCAAACAAGCTTACAGTACCACTATACATTTTCATCACGCCTGCCGATGTGCAACTGCTAAGTGTAACAAAACTCCTAACTGTTATAATAACATTTAGCAGTAAACCATCCAGCTGCTAACTGTAACAAAAAATTGCTAAGTGTAACAAATTAAGTTTAATAAAAGGCAGTTATCTGTAACAAATCAACTTACACTACAATCACAGCTAAGTGTAATGAAACCTACATTTCATATTTAACTGAGGGACAAATGTGGCCTTATTGGCATATTGTATTAGCATAATGTATAGTAAATTGACACAAGCTTCATACATCTAGTGCCTGTATGCTAAGTGTAATTGTTACACTTATCACTGTTGTTACACTTCTTAACAGTTACATAGTTGAACTGCTAAGTGTTACAACACTGCTAACTGTTATAATACGACTTAACAGTTAACCATCCAACTGCTAACTGTAACAAAACATTGTCATGTGTATTTCGGGGGCTGTCATCTCCAGACTGCCCTGCTGATCCTGTGATCGAAGCTCTTGTTGCCAGTCTAAGGCTGCCGTGGCCATGACCGCTACGGTATTGATATAGCCTACCTTATGATATTGTGTGGCCCTTATATATGTGGAAGTGATATAACGAGTTTTATGTGATGTTACAGATAGCATTTATTGTAACAGATAAGAGTTCCATGTCCCTTTAGAGGATGATCCTAGTTTTGTTACAGTTAGCTGGAAGTGTTACCCATAGCAGTTGGATGCTTATAACACTTAGCGATTTTTTGTTACAGTTAGCAGTTGGATGGTCAACTGCTATGTGTTATTATAAGAGTTTTATAGCAGTTTTGTTACACTTGGCAGTTCTACAGCTCTTCCCCAGGCTGCCAGTCCTCCAGGGACCAACCCTGCATCCTTTTATATGGCACTGGTGCAATTGCAGGGGGGCAAGAGTAACTCCCCTGGGCTTAGGGCTACTGCTCCCCCATGGACTCATCCTTGCTATAGTATGCTATGCATAGCATTGGGAATATTGACCAGGACTTAGTAAGGCAGCAGTCAGATTGGGTGCTATAGATATCCCTTAGATTTCAAACTATGCAATGGGGTGTTTTGGCAGAGCTATAGCAGAATATTGACATATTGTAGGGCAATTGGGAAGGTACAGTACCCTTGAGTCACTTAATTCTAAACTAATAACCTTCTCCTGTTCTCTGAACTTAATTTGATTTAAATATACGTCTAGGGCCACTCTTTATTCAGTCTTCCCTTATTTGCTTTTACCCCCTTTGTTGTATAAATATGTAATGCCAATAGACTATAGGGAGCAGGGACACATTGTTAAGCACCTGTCAATAGAAGGGATCTAAAATAACTATTAGATTACCATGAGCTCGGGGAGTTTTACTCCCTTACACAAAAATACAAACTTAACAGCTTAAATGGGGGATGTCCTATACTCGTTGGATGTATGTGTTTTACGTTGTTTCTATCCACACCTGAACCTGTGCACTAATACATCAGTGGACTGCTGTGATAGGGACAAAATATTCCCCTCGTACAGATGTTTACTGGATGCAAAGTCAGCATGGCAAGTCTTTGTATTATAGTTAACCTACACCTTTATCCAAAGGATAATTTGTAGATAAGGAGAGGGGGAGTCTTCAATGGGTGATTGGATGCCCTGGCTTTCAGAAAAAAATAATTGCTCGCTAATAGCAGTGATTTCCAGTTTAGTGAAGGATCTATTACCCTCTACCACAACCACAAAAGTGACCTCCAACCCCGGGTAGAAAAAAAAATGATGTGTGCCATCATTGATGACGCTGAATAGTCTGCAGCTGCATTTTATTTGTTTTGAAACAACTATAAATCAGCAGGGACAATGTGATTTCGTCCACACCCACCTCTATCATCTGTATTATGAGTGATATCTATCCAAATAATAAACAAATTTTTACACTAAGACAGTAATTGATTTCTTCTGATAACCCCTTAATTTGAAATGGTAATATGATGCTAACCTACTTTGCATAATAATGGTTTATAATATCACTAGAAATCTAGTCATAACCTTACTCTAATAGAGGGGTATGAACAGTAGGAATGAGCGATGGGCATCATATTTCTATATTAAGGTAGGGGTTCTCAGCAATTCAGCTGAAACGATTTTAGTGCATTATTTGACTCAGGTATGATGGAATTACATGTGATATACACCAATATGACATCAGTTGATGTCTCATTCAAATGAGTTTCATAGGGAGTTGCTAGGCTTGGAATAGAAATGGAACAAAAACGTTCTTCTTCAGCTTCTTATTCTTTGAAGGGCATTATGGAATGGAAATTCAGCATCAGTTCTGGTGATTGGGGAATTATCCTGAAGTTATTTCCAAGGGACTTTTTTCATTTTGTTGATATTCCAAATATCAAGGTCAGGAGAGCTCTTCAATGTTGCCTAGTTACTAAAAAAGTGAGATTTTCACCCATTTTCCTAGGAAATTTACCATTTTTTAGTAATTAGGCAATTTTGAAGAGCTCTTTTGACCTTGATAATTGGAATATCGACAAAATAAAATAAAGGTCCCAAGGATAATTCACAAATTATCAGAACTGATAATTATGTTATAATTCCATCCCATAATGCTATTCAAAGAAATACAAGGAAAATAAGAACTTTTTTGTTCCATTTTCATTCCATGCCTAGCAACGCCTTATAAAATGGAACTCATTTGAATGAGACATCAACTATGATTATATTAGTATATATCACATGTAATTCCATCATACCTGTGACAATTATTGCACTGAAAATGTGTTCAGCTGAATTACCCGGAACCCTACCTTAATGGTATGTCACAAATTATCAGGATGAGGGGAGTTTATTATACATAAGAAAACAATCTATCCTGAAAAACATTGCATTGCCAATTTCACCATATCACAATGTGGAGTTGCCCTTCTGCAGATCAAGAAGACAGTAATGTGAGTCCAATATATAGACTCAGACCTGAATATACAATAACAGGGGCATCCTGTCCAACTAATCATGGTGGCAAAATGATACGCTGAGAGGTGGGGATAATATTCTTCAACCAATTGATTGTTTTATAGAGCATTGTTGCACATAGCATATGAATGGTTCTCACAAAAGTTAATCCATACACAATTTAATATGACAGTATACCTTACTATGAATGCAGAGGCTCTTCTGAATCAGATTCTGATAACTGAAAAGTGTCAAGTGAGTACTAAGGAAGTGACTTTTCAGTAGTGTAGTAAAATAGGCTATTTCCGCGGAAACGCTATTTTCGCTCGCCACTTCGGCGCCTGAAAATACCCCTTTGAATAGGAGTTCCCCCTCTAAACTTCAGCAATCATTAGTATACATATATATCTAGCTACCCTGTAAATATGAACCCTTAGCGCTGTCTAGTCATAGAGAAATTAGCACTTTTGTCAGAAAGTCTTAGCTATTTCTTGGGATTTGATGCATGACATCCACCATCTTGGATTATGACATTGTCAGTGATGTCATAACTAGCAGTGCACTATGGGATTGAACAATAGATAGTTCAGCCAATCAGATTGCTCATTCATATCTCATAAATAATTGTTCGAACCTTTTAGGGGTCTTGCTTGAAACTACTGAACAAACTCCACATCTGAAAAAAGGTTAGTACCAAACTGTACTCCAATCTTTTTGGTGGTACTATCTTTAGTGAGGCCTTAGCTAGACCAGATATATTTTTGACAGAATTATATATTGACTGTATCTGTGATATCTCCCAGAATACAAATATTTATCTTTGTTAACTGAAATTCCAGTGACTTTGTTTTCCTTGCCGTTCCTGACATTTTGAAATCTTAGATAATTATCTAGACAAATCCCAAGGGATTTCGTTACAGTAGGATGTCACCTATTTATCAAGAGAACACAAAACAACGATGGTTTATTCTGAATTTAAAGTGGATATGCAGTATCCCAATTAAATAATTATGACATTATGGTTTTCCAAGCTATTCAGCAATCAACAAGCTACAGGAAGTCTTTATACAAGTGACTAGTCTACAAACGGGTTGTCAATCACTCCCCCTCTGAAACATAAATTGATTGGAGCTCCCAGGATTTGCTTTTATAATGGCTTATGGCTAAAAACCAAGAAGCAATCAAAGTAAAATGTGTTCACTCTAATTTTCACAGAAAATGGGTTTTCTGCTGCTTCGCTGGGGACCAATAGAACCATAGAATTCACAAACAGAACGCTGATAATTACAGAATTAATGAAATATGGAATAGGAGGATGGTTGTGCCACAGGCTGTTCATTGTGAAAGCTTAGTGGTCCCCAAAGCAAGGTGTGCAGCAAGTCTATCATATCTGCCCCATATTGATACTGAAGGCAATGTATGATTTTGATTTCCAGATCCTACCTGTACCATGCGATTTTTTATCTGTACTTTGTGTATTTGGAAGGAACAAAGGTGACACTGATGAAGGACATGGGATAACATTATAAAAACAAGCCCGACAACATAGTTTCTAAACCTGTCCAATGCTACAATGGAACAGTCTATGTCATTGAATGAATATATCGGAATAAGTAGAAATTATGGGTTGGGCACAATTATGAACCGGAGGGAGAGCTTAAATGTTAACACAATTTGTACAGGCACCTTTATTTGCCTATACATTTATGTATAAATGGGAATACGCTATCATCTTTGCAGTCATGGTTATGCCTTTTAATATGATGATTCACCAGATGATTCAGCCTCCTGCCACCTCACACAGGAAATGGATCTTCACCCATGCAATATGCACACAAATACACTAGGTGCTTGAGGTCTATAGTATGGTGCTATATGAGAGTCTATAATGACCTAGGCTGTCATCTCACAGATTATGTCCATAGCTTACTCCCTATGAGATACTTAGGACATCAAAACTCTAACATGAAATAGTAAAGAGAAGGTTTATGGAGTTCTCAGGCAATGTTCCAGTGAAATAACAGACATGCAATACAAAAAGAAGATTTGTTGCAGGTTGCATGCAGGTATCATGCATGAAGATACTGGGCCTTCTCAAGTTGTACTGCAGTGTCCCATGTACAACGGAAGATAAGGCTAAACTAATCTGTGTTCACCTACATCTGTAGCATCTACGTTAGGTGACAAACCAGTTGTAGACATATTCCATTATGACTCAGAGCTCCTAAAGACACACAGAAATATTCCTACCACTGCTATGTCACCTAACATAGATCCTGCAGATGTAGGCATATCCCTGCATATTCCTGAGCTCTGAATCTTAATGGAACTGTGTAGTCATAGCAACTTGAGAAATGCCATCAAGATCAAATGCACTAGAAGTTGATCTGCTTAACCTTTTTGTGCCCATGATTATTTAGCTATTTCTAGCTATTTCCTATATGACTGCTTTAAATCTGACAGTAATATGTTTGCATATTGCTTTTCATAAGGAAAGTTCGGGATTACTTATCTGAATATTCTCTGGGTGGACACTTCTTATAATTATATATCAAAATACTTTTTGGGGGAACTATGACAGCAAACACATTCTATATGATGACGTTAGTAGATTTCTCAGGTGTTCATAGGGCTGAGTCATCTATTATTGAGCAAAGTCTTGTAATTTGGGAATGAAATGGTTTCTTTTGATATTAATATGGGGGATTTTTATACTAGATAGTGGGGGCAATTATCTTAGATCCAGGTAAATTTTCGTTAATTTGATGCTCCCACCACCTCCCCCCGCTGTACAAACAGGGCGGCAAAATCTGTGGCGCCACCTGACAATCTGTGGTCGCATCTGTGGCGTCCTTACGGCCTTGACCTTTGACCTGTGACCTAGATACGGCCACAAACATCCAAGAGTCGCCGATTTGAAAGTTTTGGTTCAGATATTTGATTCATTTGAGATAGTTATGATACAATACTTAAGGGTTTATTTAAAACAAATGTGAACTTTATATTTCCATCATATTTTATCGTGATTCTTGAATGGGGATAGTCTTACAAAGCCTAACAGGAAAGGAAAATAATGGCGGATTTTCAAAGTTTTCTGTCACCTGTTGCTAAGGACTCTATCAGAGTATGTGTGTTTCATTTTTACCCTATTATATATATATATATATATATATATATATATATATATATATATATATATATATATGCAGATTAATTTTTAAAAGTAGTTTCTCTGAGAGAAAGAGCATTATTTACACATTCATGAAAATGATTTTGTTTTAATGTGTAAGTTACAGGTCGAGTTAGCTGGCACTTTTCTTCACAGCCTAAATATTTTACTTCATCTGGTACCCCAAGGGTACTGTAGGCTGAAGCAGTCACAAATCGAACATTTCTAACCAGTGATCTACTAACCCATTTTTATATATAGTATGAATAGAATGATATTGAAAACATATTCAAGATCTCCTGCAAAAGTTGCTCTTGACAGGCTCCCCCTCCCCCCCCCCTTTCACCCTAAAATGGTATTTATGATGCTGACGATACACCCCTAAGTGCATGATCTGTGTTTTGCAGGTTTTCTCCTACATAAGGGCAGTCATTCGCCCCAGTTCTTCAGTAGTGGCACGAGGATTAGAAATTCTTTTATTTATCTGTTTACTGTTGATTTACTGTTTTGCTAACCAAATTTCTAACTCAGCATGTAGCCTGTCATGGTCATGTAAGTTAACCAGAAATAAACCTCGGTTGTTTATCCGAATTCTTTTCTCTCATCGCTATGCTTTAGCTTAACTAATGAGGCGAACCACTACACTAGTATCCATGATCATAAATCTATGTGCAACAATTGAATTTTTACTTGATATCCTGCAATCAAAATGCAGCCCACCCAGCTTTCCCAAAGCATCTACATCTTACATAATTCTTTCCCTTCTTATTTTGAGATCTCATAACAACCTATCATAGCATGGCAAACTAAATTACTAGTGTTTATTATATTGATTGTACTGGTTGTAAAATAAAAATCTGTGTCCAATATGGTCACAGAAAACATTATAAATAACCCATGACTGAGCTCCAGCTCTTATTCGTGAATTATGCATACAATGTCCCAGAAGGGTATTATTTTCTTTTAGGTGCTCATGAATTAATCCAAAATGAGAAACCCAGTCAGTTGGCATTGTAGTTTCTGCTTGTTATAATTGATGCAAAAGCTATGGATTTTCTGGTGCAAAATCAATGTTTTAAATTAGAGTGGATAATAGAGGTAATGAATCACGCAGCACTTTTTGGGATAAGGTTCTCGAATAGTTACAGACCCGGTTTCACTAATATGATGCATTTGGGAATAAGGGATCTTTGACCCTTTTAGGGCCACTATCCCCTTCCTAAAGATTATTCTTGTGTGTTTTTTATGTCCTACGGTGTTGGCACAGGTGGGATCTCTGAGAGAATTATATTTTCCCCACCTAGATCTCATATTTTAGTCACAATAAACCCATGAATGTTCCAAAATTGACTTTTTTTCATTTTGAACCATACAGGACTCCCTATGCTTAAAAAATGTAAAACTGAAATGCGGTTATTATTGTGCTCAAGTATTAGGGACTACCCATGGGCATAAAACTTAGCCATTTATTTGGCTATCCCCCATTTTAAAACAGCACAACAGGTCAAAAACTCACAAAAATGAAAATAAAGCTCAATATGTCAACATTTGCTCAGCAGTGTACCCATGAATCTATACTTGCAGCACTCATACAGTACTGTTACCTAACTATCTATTGTGTGCATATTTTTTGCACCCATGTGTGGCCAGATGAGGGAAAACGTGCCTCCAGGGGAGAATCGTTTTTTAAGGTTTAAGTCACAGGCTTTAAAATGAGCTCTAAATGTCACAAAAATAAGCTCTAAATGTGTTACATCCTATCATGAATACTTATAATGCAAGAAAATACAGTTTTGTGGGAAAATAACCAAAGAAATAAATTCTGATGTTTATATTGTAAAATTGGTTCCAGAGGGAGTTTTTGAGCTCTCTCTTCAGTTCTAAGTTCCTGAAGGGATTTTCAAAAATAATTGTGGCAAAAATTCCCATTTGGAATAACAGGATGGTTTACATGGCAACTAGAAATTGCCATATGTGTAAATATTCTATGTTGCCATGGCAACAAACATTCCTTTTGCAGTTCAAAAAATAGAAAGTTTTCAGTCGAGATCGAATAATTCTAAGCATTCCCCTTCAAAAATTGGTAAAAACCATTTTTTGGCTTATTTTTCAGTGTTGGACCTATATATTGCCCTCTGGTGGTCAAGTCCAGTACTAAAAATCCCCCTGGAGATGCGTTCTTGCCCATTGGCCCACATGTATGTCCATGTTCACCCCTAATTACACATCCGTCACATGTATAGGGACCAAGCTACAGAGGGAAACATCATGTGTCAACATTTGCTCAGCCGTTGTACCTACTTGCAGCACAGGACCTATTTAACGATCTATTGTAGGTGCACTTTATGCACCCGTATACCCCCCTTTACATCCCTAATTTCATAGTTTTCCCATATATACTGACAGAGCTACCGGGAGGGGGGCATGTCAAATTTTGCCCAAGCAAATGTTGACAGTCAAGATTTTGCTTGGCTGTCGTACCTACTTGCAGCACAGGTACAATTCTGTAATTTAACTATCTACTGTATGTACATTTTATGCACCCATATACCCCCATGTACACCCTTAATTTCACAGGTGTTCCATGTAAAGTGACAGAGCTACAGAGGGAAACATCTTTTGCCCGAGAAAAATGTTGACTGTCAACATTTGCTCGGCTGTCGTACCTACTTGCAGCACAGGTACAATTCTGTGATTTAACTATCTATTGTATGTACATTTTATGCAACCATATATCCCCCATTTACACCCCTGAGTTCACAGGTGTTCAAGTAAAGTGACAGAGCTACAGAGGGAAACATCATCTTTTGTCAAAACACATTATTGTCCAGTTCAATCAGTTATGCTATAAATCCACTCAAAACTGTATTGTATAATGGGTAATGTGTTTCAACTATTTTATTACAAATACTGCCTCTACCCCTAAAAGAATTTGTCAGAACAGCCTCTTTAGTCATGTCCACATTTGCCCGGGCAAATGTTAACATGATGATTCCTTTGTAGCTCTGTACCTATAAATGGCACAACTGTGAAATTAGAGGTGAACATAAGTGGTATATTTGTGCACAGAATGCACATATATAGATAGTAAGATAACAGAATTGTATCTGTGCTGCAAGTAGGTACGTCAACCAAGCAAATGTTGACACAATACCAAATTGTAGTGGAAACCATGGCAACAGTTTACATATTTAAGAAAAATTATCAGTGTAGTAGTAACCACCTACACCCATGGTATACCCATAAAAAGAGAAATCACCCTATTCCAAAATTTCTCTGAGACCACCCCACCCCTCAAATGCATCAAATTCGTGAAACCAGGTCTACATCCTTTCTCTGAATCAGAGTGCTTTTGGAAAGAAGAGACCGCTTTAAATCAATTTTCTACCCAATTATATCAGTGTATCAAACTAAAGTACCAGTAACCAAAAAAAATAATTTTGTAGAAATCAAATGTGACAGAAGTTGATTTGTCTCATGAATGACCCCCTTCCTTCCTTCTATTCTCCTGGATGTATCATTTGTGGAGTCAACAATGGGTAGAGATAAGGCCCCTCTTACAAAAGTGATTTCAACCTCTATGAGGTGAAAGCTCCACCTATGCTGTGTCACTGTACCCAGCAAATTGTCGTGACTCCTCGTCAACCTGTGTGAAGTGGCTCACACATGTCGCTAGATGGAACACGACGTCGCTATAGCACAAGATCACCAGGAATAGCAATGGTGGTGATCACATGGCCTCACCTCAGATGACTAGGATGGTGATCACTCATCCTCACCAGGGATGGCGACATGAGTGATCACTCATCCTCACCAGGGATGGCGCCATGAGTGATCAATCACTTCGCTAGATGACGCACACCACGTCACAACACACATTCACCACAATCACCTCGTGATAGCACAGGTTTACCATAGATGGTGAGGATCTTGATCACCCACACTCACCAGGGATGGCGACACAAGTGATCACTCACCTCGCCAGATGAAACGCACACCATGCCATAGTGCATGTTCACCACGGTTGGCGAGGATCGTGATGACTCACACTCACCAGGGATGGCAAGGCGGTTGATCACTCGCCTCGCTAGATGAAACGCACACCACGTCATAGCGCAGGTTCAGCATGGATGGCAAAAGTGGTGATCACTCAGACTCACCAGTGATGGCGACGCTGGTGATCACTCACCTTGTTAGATGAAAAGCTCATGATCACCGACATTGGTAATCATGCAGCCTCACATCTGCCAGATCAAAGTATGTTTTGCCAGAGAAGGTATTGCCATATGTATCTTCCCTCTAACCACAGACAAGGTGTTCATGTAGATATTTCCCTATGTATTTTTCCTGTAACCAGAGAAAAGGTGTTTATGGATAGTTGCTTTCATTTTAGAGATACCTCTATCTAAATTCAATTGATATTCTCTCTATATAATCTTGTTTGATTCAACTCTGAAGTATTATATGGAAATCAGTGTGAAACAAAGCACATTTGATATGTATGGGACTTATACTTCATGCCCACACTTCCTAGATAGGCTACATGTTGAACAGTGGTGCTGTCTCAACAACTTTGGCAATGGTGGTGATAAGTTACCACTGTGAGTGAGAGTGAGTGACAGATGATGCAATCCTCAGAGAGCATTGACTTGGAGTGACACAAATTCATGCATTGAGTGAGACCAATGTTGGCAATGGTGGTGATAAGTTACCATGCTTTGTGAGGGATGACAAGGGGTGGCACATACTCACGCAGTGAGTGAGATCATGTTGGCGACTGTTGTGATAAATCGCCATGCCATGTGAGACTGACACACAGTGGCGATAGATGACACAGTGAGTTATCACTCAGAAAGGAGTCACCATTGATGACCAATCATGGCGACAGATAACGACAATTTGCTGGGTACTGACAGCATGAGTCAATAATGTAGATCCTAAGTCATCTCAAAGGAACAGATCACCAAAGCACTGTACAGTTTCACCGGATTGGCCAACAAGGGTATAGGTGTCCAAGTCCAGTAAAAGTGGTGCAGGTCTGAAGTGAGCAGATGCGGGCCAAGCAGACATGGGACGAGCAGACACAGGACAGCTATTTTTCCATTATTTACCTATGATGGCCATATATTTTGAACATATAGGACAAATATGGTTCTGTGAAATTCCTTGAGACCATGTATAAGCCATAGATAAAGAAACTGTGGTTGTAGTAGGCTAAAACTCATGAGCTGCTACATAAATGAGCAGATGCAGGACAAGCAAATGAGCACATGTGGGACATAAGAGTAAATTCATTTAAAACTATGTTTTTTCTGGACATTACACAGCTAAAACTAATGATTTGATAAGTTCAGAGGCAGCACCTATTTCACAGTACCATATTTGTCCCATATGGTCAAAATATGTGGCCATCATAGGCAAATAATGGAAAAATATCTGTCTCGTGTCTGCTCGTCCAGCATCTGCTCGTCGCGCATCTGCTCACTTCAGACCTGCATCATTTTCTCTGGACTTGGTCAGGTAAGAAGTTCCCACTGAATCTCTAACAACAACACTGATTGAGAGGGACCCTGAGCTTTGTATAGAGGGAAGGTATGTACTCTGCAGCTATGGTACAAATGGGGGTTTTCATTATTTATCCCTAGTCTTTGTAAAAAATGGCATGAGAAGTCCCCCTCTAAGGCCACACCATATTGAGGCTCACATATCTAGGTGGGAAGGGCCAAGCAGATAGGTCCATTTTGTCCCTCCGTGACACTTCCATTTTAGACTCTGGAATCCACATCTAAAAGAATGGAATTATTTCTTTTGGTGGGAATTCATCTTTATGTCTGGCACCAAATTCCCCCCAAAAGAAATGATTTTATTCTTTTAGATGTGGATTCCAGAGTCTAAAATAGGAAATGTCATGGAGGGACATCTACTTGGACCTGCCCATGGACATACTTGAAATCTAGTGATTCGAATATGAGCTGGTGAGTAGGTTGTAGTGGTTTACAGATTGTTTAGCTACTGCCATGATGAATGCGGATCTTTTTGACATCCTAAGACGTTACAGTGAGTGGTGTTGGTCATTGCTTTTATAGCTTCAAACCCACCAATTAGTGGTAACTGCAAGAAAACCCCTTGGTCATTAAAAGCAGACTCTCAGCAATGACCTACACACAATGGCAATACCTGAACAATGTACACATGATTCTGAAGGCGACCACCATCAGATAAGTTCATAGAATGGGCAGCCAACCCTTCATAAAAGAAAATAGGAAAGATGAAAATAATGTGTTCTTATTTCATTCTACACTTCCATGTTTCATGCACATATCTTATGGTTCAGGCTCACCTGGCATTGCTGAGGGCGTTCCATAGACATAAGTAAACCAGACACAAAGTGAATGTGCTTAAACAAATCAAAGCGTCATTAAACTTGTATAGTTCGGAGGCAGACAACAATTTTATCCACTGAAGGAAAGAGGAACTTTGAAGTTGTGAATGAATGGTTGGCATCATTTCATCTCTAAAAATATTGACTGGTTACATCTGTATTGTTCTCCCAGAGATTGCCTTCATTGATGTTATCATAAATAATTATGGTTGGAAATTGAGAAAATTGAGGAATTGAGAAAATCAGACTACACTGATCACTTTAAAGGCTGAAGAGAAGTGTCATGCATTATGCAACTACATTTGTATAAGGACACAACCTAATCCTATTTCAGCCAATTCTGTGTAGTATGTAATTCTTAGCTCTAGCAGCTTGAGCTCTGTACAAGGCAATTACTCATTACCATAATGAGGAAGCTAAACTACCATTAGGCTATATACCCCACATATGAAGCATGGCTTATGGCATGGCATGACAACGGACCTCCGTGCCCCTGCTGGACCATCTAGGAGCAGCCAAAGTTGGGAGTGCATCTTATGTATGTGCATCTTTTGTATGTAAGAGTTTGTAACTATAGAACTAAATTGACCAGAATGATTATTGTCAGTAACATCTGATAGATTGTTCCTGAACTCAGGGTGCATTTTATATAAGATGCAGGATGCACCTTATACAAGAGGTACTTATTACAATGCAATGATAAGACCAACCACTATCGCCAAAGAAAATTCAACATGTGAATGTAAAGCAGAACTGAAGATTTTGACCTGCAGAGCTCTAATACAAACCACTGACTTAGTGCCTGTATGGAAGTGAGCTACACCAAACCAATAAGCCTAGAGTGTCTTATATCTCAAGAATTATCATTTTGAGTAAATGATATACATACCAGATGTGTATCACTGAAAACAGAGTAGACAAATCTGTCATGCATATCATATTCATGAAAGTGAAATGACAGAATAATCGTTATTATACAGTGTGTTTTTGTGGATATTCAGTTGTAATAAGTTGTCTGCTTTGAAGCATGTACAAACAAATGCTATATAAACAAAATTATCTATTCAAAATCGGGCTATTTAAACTGGAGTTCAGTGTCCTAAGCTGTCAGCTTAGAGTTTATGTTTATGGCTGTTTCCTATGGGATAATTATATCCAATAGGATACTTAGGATGTCACAGCTCTAAGATAAAATTAAGAAGACCAATGACCCCCTTGGTAGCAGACAGACTGGTCATGCAGCAACCAAACTGTGAGGCCAAATTTAGATGTGCTTCAGAGGAGATGGCATTTAGGCATTTTCCTTTTTTACATATTTTTCCTATAGTCATAATTGATAGACGATACCATAGTTGAGTTGCCCAGCTTGTGATCTTTCTGCAGGGAGGCTAGGTATTGATGCAGATCAGTAGTAGAATTCTCCATAGAAGGAGTTTCATTGATGTGACATGTAGCCTGAACCTAACTTTTTTTGCAGGCCACTTTCCACAAAGTGCAGGGGAGGGAATTGAGGTCCCCACGGTTAGAAGATGGTCAATAGTTTAAGTGACCATTTCCTGTGCACTAGATTACCTAATGGTGATGGATCAGGTGATGGTATGTAGTTAGATGTCTTCTAAAATGCCCTTTAACTGCACTTGTATTCTCCATTATTTCTTTTGAAAATTTCACCAACTGTTCCCTATGACTTCTTGAGGTAATGTAATCTAGATGCACTCCATCCATGGGAGATTACCAAATGTATATCTTAGAGAATGGTGTACAGGCATTTTTTTTTGGATTACACTTATTAAAGTTGGCATATCCACTAAAAAGACAGATTTTACAATTTGTGGGAACTTGTCTAAATAGTTTTAAATCTCTTGGGCTATGCATATATTGTTACAATCACTGCATGCCCAAAGTGCCTCAAAATGATGTGTCTAACCACAACACAATACACTTAACTAGAGGGTCCTTGATATTCTTTCTCACCACAGTACCCCTTGTAGGCTAGTCTGACAGGCTTTGAGTTCTGTTTAATACACCTTGAGAATTAGCACTGGCTATTCATCCACAGCACACAGGCTACCTCTATAGGAGATCAGACACACCTGATTTATTACTAGGATAGGAATAGATATAGGACATGGGTCTTCTTTGCTTTGCAGCAGAAATATTTCATATAGCCATTAGATATTTAAGCACATGGTTTAGAATGTTGTCAAGATGGCGTTTGAAGATAACCGCCAAATTTCATACTGTGATATCAGACATGCCAACTGTACTAGATCAATGGGCATGTGGGGGGAGGGATCTTACAACACAAAGGAGGATTTGGATCAGTTGCAATTGTCTATGAAACAAAAATTTAATGCTTGTTGACCAATAAACATTTAGATTCTTCCTTACGAAGTTTTACCCATAGGAGTTGCATTTGCTTTTAGCATAATGGTCAATTTCATGCATCATACATTAAAAAAATTTAAGCAGTTCAGCTTGAAGACTTCCACCTTAGAACACTTTTTTTCCTTTTACTATGGGCTAATTGCATTAGTTGGAATGTCTGACATCCTAGATCCAATATCTGAACTAAGGATCGAATACCCAGTCGATGAATAGACTTTCCTGCTAAAAATTTGGGAAATGTGTGTCCTATTACTTAAGAAACTGTTAGGATCTGGCCGATTAGCAGTCCTTGACAAACCTTGAGATATTCTGTCAGCCACAGAAGGAAAGGGTGGCTTGTGGCTTAGTTGTTGCCTAAATTTGGGGCCTTCCGCTTCTAAAGAGCCCTGGGCAACTCCTTTGGAGAGGTAGTGCTAGAGCTGTGGGCAGTGTGACATTTAATGCCTCCAGTGCACTCAGGGTGGAGAGCATGCACCTGTTAGGGCAGGCGAGTCAATTTTAGGTGAAAGCTGTTTGGTTGCTGCTGTTCAGCTGAATCCTTAAGCCTGAGATCAGTCTCTGCTCAAATTCAATACAGACAGACACAGATATGATTCAATCTATTAAATATTGAAGCTGCCTCTGTTTATGGTGCATCTGTCTAATGTAGAAAATGAAAAATTGAAACAAACGATTGAAACCTTCTCATATCCATATCTATTTAAGCATATTTCCTAGTTATGTATACAATAAAACATTTGTTGTCACATGAGAGGGCATACTAGAAATGCGCAAATGTAATTGGAAGATTATTCCAACCCTGTGATCAGATTGTTTCCATCACCCCATGACTTTGTATATCTATTGTGTGCTTTTAAGCAGTGATAAGAAATGGGTGCAGACTTTATACAGCCCAGTGGGCATAGAACATTGAAATAACATTGATAAACTATGGAAAAATATAGACCAGCTGCAAATTTATGCCCCCGTCATTGATAACGGACACAAAAGATCAGTGCAAAGATTCACTATGACATTGTTTAAGGACAGAGCATACCAATTTCCATGGAGCTGTTGCATCAATTCCCTGGAAAATGAGAAATATCAATGTTTAATGCTTTGAACTACCAACGATCCCCTTTGTATGTTGTTATAAAAGTGCCCTATGCAACCAAACAGGATGGCTGAAACAATTGCATTACAATTATATTCCCTTGAAATTAGGGTATAAAATAACCTAACATCCAGAAGTATCTTTGTCCTGTGATATAATGAAAGGCAACTGACTGTAATTGATTACAACCCCTTTGCTGATGAGCACAGGCTCTTATGGAAATTACAAATTACCTACGCAACAATCAATTGCTATAGGATTACAAAATAGAGCTACCAAACATGTGTTCTTCAGGTAAAACAGTTTTTTTATCAGGATATGTACTAGCTACATATATTCTTTTAGTAGATATTTCATGATATTTTCTCATTTTCCAAAAAAATGTTACGTTCATCGGATTCAGGCTAAGCACTTATCGAAGATAAAATCCTTTATAACGCATAAGCAGATTAAGCAAATATCTATTGTCATTTGGCAGAACATTGTACAATATTATATTCATTTTGTTGTTTACAAGGATTTTTGATAAGTAGTCAGGGCAAATCCACCCTTTACTCAATTTACCTGATATTTTAATCATGACACAAGAGATATGGAAACTGAGGGAAAATACAGATATGATATTTTGTGCATGGAAGAGACAGATTTCTACCAGTATCCGGTGAATATATTTTATGGTATATAGTTTAAAAAACATTTTTTCACAATTTTGTCTAATTTTTCAGATTTGATTTATCATTAAAATATATGCATTTTGATCTCAAAACATTTTGTCCAACCAAGGCAAAAGGGTCCCCCAAGGGGAAAGGTCAATTTCTAAATTCAAGTCATGAGCTTTTACATAAGAAAATATCTCTGCTAGTTTTTGAGTTATGGCTCTATAAATTTAGGTGGTCATTGACCTATTGATATCTCAAACGAGCTCTAACTTGCATATTTCCCGAGATATCTCAAGATAAGTATCAGTATGCATAATTATGCAAATGAGAAAAATTATCATATTCTTTAAATTCATTTTCTCATAGAATTTGACCTAAAAATAGGATTTTTACCATTTTTTGAGTATATTCATCCATGTGAGCAGGACCATCAATGGGCTTTTTGATTCCTCTATTTTGAGTGGAAATCTTGTTTCCATGGCAACACATATCAACAAATACACTGATTTATGCTCTGAAATGCCCTAAAAACATTCAATTTGCATTCCAAATTTGGAAGGTTTGGACCAAAAATTTCCCTCTACGACTATTGAAATCCTCATGAAAGATTTGTAAAATACAATTTTCAGTCTAGTTTCCCCTTTTTAAGCCTTAGTGGTGTCCCCCTGGTGGCCAGAATTGGTACTAATCCCCCATGGACGGTCCTTTTAGCTTGCTGGCTCACAAATAGAAAATTATGGAAAAATCCTAACTTCACAATATGCTCATGGTTTATCACTTCCTCCACAGACATGCAAAACTATAAAAGTCTAAGTGAGGTTCAAAAATTTGATAAGTTTTTCTCAAAATTGGACATTTTCTTGAGCCCCACCCATTATATATGTGTGTACAAATTAGACCACATTCTGCAGTACACTATCATTTTTGCAGTCATGACTATGCCTTTTAATGGGATGGTTCACTGGGTGATTCAGCCTCCTCCCACCTCATAGAGGAACTGTATCTTCATTCATGCAATGGCACACAAATAAACTGTACACTAAGTGCTTGGGGACTTAACTTTGGCGCTATAGGAGAGCCTATGGTGTCCTAAGCTGTCATCTCGCAGTTTATCTCCACAGCTTACTGCCTATGAGATACTTAGTTTTCTGTTTATGGAGTTCTCAGGCAATGATCAAGTGAAATTATAGATATGCAATAGAAAAAACGAAATGGGTTTCTGGTTGCAAGCATGAAGTTTCTTGGCAGATAACCATTTCAAACTTCCAAGGTTGCTCCCTTTTTGATGAAAGAAATACTATGCCAGTGAGACCCATCTGCCTTAAAATATGACATGCAATTATCTAAATAAGCATAGGATCTCCATGGCAAGTTGGAACTTCTTTCAGTTTGCCCTTGGGCCTTCTCAAGTCGTATGCTGAAGCTAAGGCTAAACTAATCTGTGTTTACCTGCAGCATCTACGTTAGGTGGCTAAGTCATAGCAACTCGAGAAATGGGATCCAAATCAAGTATACTCAAGGTTGATCTGCTTAACCAGAATCAATTTCGAGAATTAAGAAGGTCATTGCTAGGCAAATATATGTAAGATAAGCTCATTATAACAAACTGATGGGGCAGATTCTCGAAATAATGATTGATGTTCATGAAATAACCCCCTTGGATGTTGTACAGCAGATTGTTCTTCAAGCAGGCCTGTGGAGTGGCAGAAAATGAATTCAGAACAGCAGCTGTCACATTTGGTTTGTTTGTGTAATTATTTACGTTCAATGGTTTCATGCATGTAATCCTACCTATCTGGTTATCATGTGATGCCCGATGATGACTTTGATACTGTTCTAAACATAACAAAATCAAAGAGTTTTCATTTAAAAAAAAACAAAAAACATGTGTGGTTGTAATTAGTTGTGCAATCTCTAAAAAAGGTTGCATTGTACTGGTTTTTTTTTCGGTATTGCCTTTCTAAAATTGAAGAAGTATTGTATTTTAATGATAAATCATTTGTGAGAATTGTCACATTACAGAAGGATAATCTGAAGATCTTCATTCAATATGGCTTCACTTAATTTAGCTTTCCATGGTAGTCACAGTGTTACATCTCTTACATGTCTTTCTTAAGGCGAATACATTCTACCTCAGAATCAAAGCTTCTACATAATCAGTGACAGCATACCACCTATACAAATAGTCAGTATGACTTGTGCCGATAATGTTGATTAACATGCTTACACCATAGCCACCATAGGTGATGGTTGTAAGCATCTGCTCACATACTTTTGAGTGAGTGAGTGAGTGAGTGAGTAAAAGATGTTTAAAGCCATTTCGTCATATTCATGGCAAGAACTTTATTACACAATTTCACAGAGGAATATGTCAGTGCCCACGCATATGTGCACCATACACATCCGAGGGGATAGGAAAGATGAGATATAGACCCCTTTAAGTGGGCTAGGGAAGCCAGCACATACTTTTGAACCATAATGTAGAAATCGGACACAATTTTGTAGCTTCTTGATCATAGATTATATGGCAAATATTCAGGAAACTGACTAGTGGAAACTTTCTCAATTGTAATCAGCACAGAATATGTGCCTTTGGAACTTTTTACTTAAGGGTGTAACTCAAAATGAGGCTGACCATAAATCAAAAGGAAGCATTTGTTACTTTCTTCCCGGGGAAGGTCTTTGTTACTTTCTTCCCAGAGAAAGTCTTTTTGACTGAAATTAATATTTTTGGCAGAAGCAAGCAATATTTCCCCCTTTTTTTGTGACTTAATTTTTTTTATAACTTCCTGAGTTGGGATTCATCAAAAGGGATGTTTTTTTCTTCATACCCATCATTTTCCATGTCAATTCATTAAGGATGTGATTCCCATATATCTACCAGGCAAGACGAGAAGTATTACCGTTAATTTGGTATCAGAAATCGGGATTTCTCCTGCTTTCCTGTGTCCATTCAGGTACAATCTATAGATGAGGAATGAATGCTTCTTATGGTACCCTTGATGATCCACACCCATGGCTGTAGCACTGTTTAGCAAGACTGAGCCAAACCTCTATTAGTTAAGACCCAAAGGAACCATTTTCTTTGTAACCCATCTGATCCCGATGACAGTCTTGTCCCGCTAACAGCCGTTGACAGTAATACATAATATACTAGTTAAAGACTAGAGGTTAACGATTAACTAGATATGAATTATAACTAGGTTCTAGTTGGATTATATGGTGAAAAGATGCAGCAATTGAGGGTTTTCTATGATATAAACATGGACATAAGTCTCCATCTTCATATACACCACAAAGGCATTGGCTTCCTAGAGTGATTGAATGGTCCTTGATTTGCATGATGCTGTTTGATGGAGGATGATTAATCTAATCAATGTCAGCCAGCGATCCACCCACTCACATTTTACTTTCAGCCTTTACATAAAAGAATCAATGTGGATGGATCAATATAAACAAAGATTACTACTATTTTTTTGGTAATAAATACTTCTGCAGCATAATGGGCCAGACGGGTATTATTTACCAGTCTGATTGCCAATTATCCAGGAATTAAAGCTTTTATTGATGAGTTAATGTGACCTGCTCTTATGTTCTTATATCACAGACTTCATTTTATAATTGATGTAGCTACAAATACAGCTATACTGCTCAGTAGGAGATTAGGATTCGGAAACAGTTACTTAACTTAGCACTTCTGGAAAAGCAAACACTAGTTTCCTCACACCTAACAATACATTGATGATACTATGGCCCCTATTTGTATGAATTAGTATGATAAAGCTCCCTCATTCTATTCAGATTCATTGTATAAGGTTAGAATTTTCCAGGCATGTTTAGTAAATTCGACAGATCTTTATTTAAAGCTTCAATTCTTCAAGTATTCTCTGCCTTCATTATATTAGCTTTTTTAATTAACAGGTCCATCTCTTATATAATGATGGTTTTGGTTGTTATAACCACTACTGAAATGTAATGTAGTCACGGCTCCTTGACAGAAATACGGACAGCCACATAGTTGAAATGCCATTACTACTGGGGGACTTAACTGAAAGTGTGAGCTGATGCCACAGCTCATCTTCAAAGGAAGGGATCCACATAGCACTCAACAGTATGCCTAGCATTGAGTGGCTTGGGTATAGAAAACATTCCCTCTCAATTCTAAAACTCTTTATTGGCAGCCAATTATATGCTTTGGAGAGAGGTATCACTGCATAGTTAAGAGACAGATATCACTGTGCATGAGTTGTTTTATTATTTTGATTCCCTAGGGTATTACCATAGCATGATGGACATCACTCTATACCCGAGTGCAGGTTTGGTCTTATTCAGTAGAGGCTTTGATCATCACAATACAGAAATGAGGCTAACCTTCCGACTCTTCTAAATTGCTTAACTCACAATCTAATAAGGGCTACCTTTAAAACTGTGGGTGCAACAAGCACCCTCCTGAAAATTACTTATAGAGAGCTTGTAAGCTTTCATTATTAGAGATTTAATGTACTCGCTAGGAACAATTCCACTCTGTGAAAAGTACCAGGAGGGGTCGGTAATAACATGCTGAGTTCTAGGGAATCTTTGGGATTACTGCAGCTGTTTCACATACCAGAAGTTCATTTCCTAACATGCTACTACTGCCTCCCTTTATATCACAGTGTGAGCCCTCACTATGGTGCAATACTATCCAGGCCTGCGAATAGCAGTAGCTCCACTACTAGCTTGCTAGACCTAATGCCACCTCTGCTCGTTGTGTACCCTCTTTTCGTTTAAGTGACTCTCAGTACAATGTTTGATATCCTGAACCAATGTTCATATTTGAGTGTATTTGGGGCTTAGATATTTGGATAAAATCCAACCCTAAGCTTCCTGTTTGCTGACACCTGGTGTTGGATTTATAACGAGAATTTCGATCCTGGACAAAAACAATTTTGTCATTAGAACATGATTGTTTAGGTATACGTTAAAATGAAGTTATTAAACATTTGTATGAAAGGAAGTCTGGAGAATATTACAAAACAGTGGTAAATTAGCAATATTTTGAAATAACCTCCTGGTATCTAGCGAAACATAGGGGTTCTTTTGTACCTTGATATAATGCTCAGTATTCACATGTATAGAAAACATATCCTAGTAACTTTCAATCTAATATAAATCTAGACTTAACACTTTAATTCTGTCCACAAGAAACCAATTAATACACTTTTTGTCAATTCCACTATCACTGCACACCGGCGGCTGACTGGCAGCCGCCATCACTGCATGTGACATTATGACCTCATGACCTAATTGCCCCATCACTCACCATGGAAGAAAAGTGTCAGATTCAGATAGTTCAGATTGTTTGCATATTGTTGATCCACCATGACACCTTTTCATGTATTAGAAACTGGTTTGGAAGCATTGAAATATCTAACACATGGCATGGTAAATGTTGCGTAGGTAGGCCTCCAGATAAATACAAATGTAGCACCAGAACACTTTGATTGGGCAACATGGCACCCATATGGGATAATGGGATTCACAGTTTTGGTTTTGATTTAGAGCCTAAGACGCAAGCACACAATGATAGGTGTAAACGGGCAGAATTACATACATATCTGTGGTAGCCTTATCAGACCAGTTTTAACAAAAAGGACATACATCATTATCTTCCCCGAGTGTGAATCATCACCCTAATGACACCAGAGATCTCACCATCACCATAACTCATAATATCCGGATGCAATTTGCTCTTGAAGGAATCCTGTTCTAATTATGGTAAGCTTAGACATGAAGCAGCCATGGTGCTTTATATCACTGATGAGGATCTTCAATGGCCTAAGCACCTCTTCATCTTTCTCCCTCTTCATTAGATGTATCCTGTGCTAAGATATCTGTAGCTGCCAATGGCTGAACATTGTCAGCTGTGGATCCATTACATTAATGACATTCTATGGCCACTTTGAGATGGGGATGGGATATCAGGCAGTACTCTATTATGAGCATGAATACATTGGTGTCACTGTCAATAGAGCCACAAATATTTTCTTATTTACCTCAGTGTATGTAATATGAGATAGCTAAGTAAGGGATTTGTAGTTTAGAAATGGCTTTGAAAAATCAATTATAGATGAGTCAATCAGAGGCTACGCTAGCCCATCTTCAAGAGTCTTTATTTTGCCTTTCTTATCTGCTCTGTGTGTCTGGTGTATACATGCCCAGGTACTGACAGATTTATCCATCAAGTGATGCCCTTTAGGTTTCTCACCATGAATATTAGCTTAGCTGTTGAAATGACGTTCAATGACTATCACTCACTCACTCACTCACTCAAATCAACCAATAAGAACTTCACCACATTTGGGTGAAAACCCTTTTGTGGGATGCATTCTGTACAAAGTCACATAGCACAAAGCACATAATTATATCAGGAGCTGTAATATAGTTCAGCTTCGTTCAACATGTGAGACCTATTCACTCTAGATGACAGTAGAAGGTGGAATCTGGTGACTCCAGGGACCCAATATGGAAGCACAGGGGAATAATTCTCAACAGAAATAAATGCTATGAGAGATTACAAGGAAGTCATTCTAATTGCTACTGGGGTTTTGGCAACAAGTGATCGTTGACTAATACTGTCACAGCTACAGCACTCTACTTCATAGGATGCAAACCTCGTGGCACTAAACAACAAGGATTTATGGAGTGTGTAGTGCATATTTAGTATCCCTATAAAATGCGAAATAATGGTTTCCAAGCTATTTTGCAACCGACAGGCTACATGAAGGTTTCTATACAAGCAATTATAAAAGGATTTGCAATTACTCCCCCTCTGAAACATAGATTGATTGGAACTCCCAGAATTTGATTTTATACTGGCTTTTATGGCTGACAACAAAGAAACAATCAAAGCTAAATGTGTTCACATTGATTGTCACAGAAGATTGCTTTTCTGCTGTTTTACTGGGGACCCACAGAACCATAGAATTCAGGGGCGTAGGAAGCAAATTTTTATTGGGGGGGCCAGGGGTCTCGGTTGGGGGGGCCTGCTATATTTTTATATAGACTTATATAGCGTACCTTCTCATGCCCCCCCTTTCCTATGCCCCTGGAATTCCCAAGCAGCACACTGTTATACATGATGAAATATGGAATAGGAGGGTGCCTGTGCCACAGATGGTTCATTGTGAAAGCTTAGTCGTCCCTAAAGCAAAGTGTGCAACATCTCTTTCATATCAGCCCCATGTTGTTAATAAAAGCAATATATGACAGATACTACCTGGAGAATGAGAGTATGTTATCTGTACCTTTTCCATTTAGCAAAGATCTCCTGCCATTGATAAAGGATGCAGCAGAACATTGTGAACAAAAGGAAAGACAAATAACAAGCACCATCCAAACCTTTCCAGTGCCAGAATGAAACAGACTATGCCATTGAGATAATGAATATTTTGTATGATTAGAGTACAATGTTTTGGACACAACACTAAAACCCTGAGGAAAAGCCTAAATGTTAAAACAATTTGTGCAGGTAGCTCCTATTGCATATCTAACGGGATGGTTCACTGGGTTGGTCAGCTTCCTCCAGCCTCACAAGCAGGGACTGTATCTTCATTCATGTAATTGGCACGCAGATAAACTGTAAACCAGGTATGTTAGAACTTTAGAATGGTGAGCATTTAGTGACATAAGCTGTCATCTTATAGTTTATGTTCCCAACATATTCCATGTGACATCGAAACTCCAACATGAGATAGTAAAGAGGAGGTTATGGAGTTGTCAGGCATGCTCCAGTGAAATAATAGACAAGCAATACAATAAAGTAGAATGTGTTTCAGGTTGTGTGCATGAAGATTCTGTGCTAAATAAACTTTCAATCTTCCACAAATGTCCTCTTTTTGACAGAAAATAAGATACCAGTCAGAACCATCTGTCTTAAAATATGGCATGCAATTATCACAAAAAACCATTGGATATTTATGACACACTGAAAAATCATTCTGTTACAATATTAGTTACTAGTTGATCACCGTTGTCACATTTATGCACAGGGCTTGAATGTTGCAGGGAATCAAAGGCTGCGATTGTAAACACTTGAGATTGATCGGCTTAACCAGAATCAAGTTTTTGATAATCAACAAGGCCATCGGAAGAAAAACACATGTTAGATAGCTCACAATAACGAACTGATGGTGCAGCTTCTGAAAGTAATAATGCTGTCATATTTGATTTGTTTGTGTCATTGTTTATGTTAAATGGCTTCCTGTACGTTCCTACTTTTCTGGTTATTATGTGACACAAGGGGAAGGTTCTGACACAGTTGACAAAGTAAAATGAATAGGTATTCATTCGAAAAGAGACATGTGGTTGTAATAAGGTTGCATTATTGGTTTTAACTTCCATTTCTTGTATTGGCTTTCTAAAATTGAAAAGGTATTGTATTACAACTAATTGTGAGAAGGGTTACTTTACGAAATGAATATCTGAGGATCTTCATTTAATCTGTGAGCTTTTCATGGTAGTAAAAGTGTTACAGTCAAGAGTGTAGCATCTTGAAATCGAACTGAACAATACTATAGAAGATGAAAGCTAATGATACCAAATTCCGCATGTATCAGTGAAAATTTCATGGAAGTCATATAGTATAGAATTACCAGAACGGTCCCCATTGCAAATTAGAGGTTTATCTTAAACTGTAGGAAGCCAGGGTGGACCCATTCCCCTATTTAAATCCCCTCAAGATTCCTGCCTCCAGTTGTAGCTCTTAGTCAGCAATTTCGATGTGTCTTGAATTCCATTTGGGATGACTGGGTTTCCCTGCTTTCCCGTGACCATTTGGGTTACAATAAAGAATGACTGCTACTCATGGTACCCTTGATGTTCCACGCTAATGGCTTTGTCACTGTTTAGCATGATCCATCTGCAACTGCATGAGTGGACAGGAGACTCTTAATAACTGTGAACAGATAGGGGAAAACATGACATTGTCTCCAGGGGGAAAAGGTCTTTAGAAGGTTTAGTCACAGGCTTTTAAAGGAGGTATTCCAGGTTGTTCTTCTGTAATTGGTTGTCAAACCTAGATTGGTGTGTGCGACTGAAAAAGGCAAATAAACACCAAATGTACTATATCCTACACTGTAAAGAGTTGGGGTTATATAACAGGGCTGTTCTATGTAAATTAACAGGGAAAAAAAAGAGCAGTATTCTCAAATACACTGACTGTCACTGTTTAGTGACAAGCTTCTACCTGTAGACACATATGTACTATGAGTTGTCATGTATAATTACTCTTGCATACCCTAGGCCAGCCAGTCATTTTGCACCAAAGTGACCCATAAAGGCTTTACCAAAATAGCCTTACCTCTAAGTCCTGCTACTGGGGGGCAGCAGTATCCACCATTTGTTAAGAATGTATATGCTTATAGTGCCATCTCAATCCAAAAATGTTCCCAGAGTTTATCAATTAATTGTAATACAATAATAACCTCAATGGGTTCAATCTAACATTGTGCATAATAGATTAATGTATAGAGTTATCTGAGAACAAACTAGGAACAACAAGTAATATACACCAAAGACACCACACCTGTGTCTTAATTGTATATACAAGTGTCTGGACTCTGAACTTGGAGCTAACATAGGCCTACCTGCCTTTTGGTTAGTCCAGTGTTAAAACTAACTGACCATGAAATGGTTTGGGAGAGATGGTTGTCTACTTCTCTCGCTCTCAGTGATGGCACTTCGCTGGGATTGGAGACTTTCTTGTCTTCATTAGCCATGCATGGTTTATAGTATCAATGCCTGCACAGAGTGCACACATAAAAAATATTATGGGGACTATGTCATGGACTCACCTCACTGGTAGAATATATATAGCAGTGCCTATACGTACTATACAATACAGTTCTTGTAGATTAACAGCACCTCTAGCTGTAATTCCACACTCATAGTTTCTGTAAATTTACAGCAATAATTGCTGGAACCTCAGTTGCCAGCAAAAGTTTCTGTAAATTTACAGTATTTTCTGCTGTTAATTTACAGCAAAACTTGCTGTTCATCTAGAGAAAATATCAGTGTTATTTTACAAGACATATTTGTGTAATTCTACAACATATTTTCCTGTTAATTTACAACATATGTTTCTGTAAATCTGAATAATCTTGCTGTATGGTTACAGGGGTTGTTACTGTATGATTACTGTGGATTGTATTGTAGAATTACAGCAACTCACCTCCTGTAGATTTACAGCAAAAATGTATTGGAACCAAAGTTGCCAAGGTTTTTTGCTGTAAAATAACCCTGGCTACTAATAACAGTGTAGGGTTTGTTCAAATATTACGTAACCCAAATTTGGCCCCTTTTTATCCACCCTCCCCCCTTGTAACACTTTGTAACAATATGACGAATCCCCCTCCTTAATTATATAACACCGGTCCGACCCCACGTAAATTGTCGAATTTTCCCATGTGATGTATTTTCATTTTTGTTATGTAACACTTAGGTAGACCCCCCTCCCCCTGTAACAAAGTGTAACAAACGTTATGAACCTCCTCCCCCTTATGGTATTACATAATATTTTAATGGTCCCGTAACCTTAAATACTGATAATGCAGTTTTATGGAAAGATTACCAGAAATGTGATGTTTTTATAATAAAATTGGTTCTGGGAATCTCTTAAGTCTGTTTTTGGTTTTGAGTTCCTTAAGTTACTATTCAACACATTTGTGACAAGAATTCACATTTAGAATAATGGAGTGGTTTCCATGGCAAACAGAAATTGCCATATATGCCAATTATCTATGTTTCCATGGCAACGGATGTCTGTTTTGCATTCCATAAATGGAATGTTTTCAGTAGAAATGGAATAATTCAGATCATACCACTTGATTCCCCATCAAAAAATTGATGTAAAGCATTTTTTAGTATATTTTTCAGTGTTTTACTCATAAAACCTGGTGGCCAAAAGTAGAACTAAAAATCCCCCTCGGATGCACGTTTTCCCCAGACAGGTCACAATCATTTTCCTTCTAATTACCATTGGACCTTAATATAACCATAGACGGTCCTGTCTATTTACTTGGTTTTACCGGTATCCAGGCACATGGCCTATAAGACAAATGGCCTTAAGTCTTATAGCCCCACGTCATATGGCCGAAAAAAAAGTGGCCGAAAAGACAGATGGTCGAAAAGACAGATGGCCGAAATTTCTTTTTTGTCTTGTATCTGTACCATAAGACACCCATACCACACCATACAACCCCCATACAACACCATACCACACCATACGACCCCCATACTACACCATATGACTCCCATACCACACCATACGACCCCATACCACACCATACGACCCCATACCACACCATACGACCCCATACCACACCATACGACCCCATACCACCCCTAGAAACAATTTCTTGTGAATTCACGTGAAATTCACGTGTTTTCACAAGAAAATTTGGTGTAATTCACGTTATTGATCACGTGAATTCACATGAATTTGTGAGCAGCAATTCATGTGAAATTCAGCAGTCACATGAAATTCATGCGATTTCATGTGAATTTCACATGACTTTCACATGTAGGCCTGCATCTGACAATAAAATGTAAAGAACTCGTGAAATTCACAAGATTTCACAAGAATTTCTGCTGAACCAAATTTTCACCAAATTTACTTGTGTCAAAGTGGTGAAAAGTCGTTCCTTGTTTCCAGGGACACCATACAACCCCCATACCACACCATACAACCCCATACCACACCATACGACCCCCATACCACACCATACAACCCCCATACCACACCATACGACCCCCATACCACACCATACGACCCCATACCACACCATATGACCCCATACCACACCATACGACCCCATATCACACCATACAACCCCCATACCACACCATACGACCCCCATACCACACCATACAACCCCCATACCACACCATACAACCCCCATACAACACCATACGACACCATACGACACCATACGACCCCCATACCACACCATACAACCCCATACCACACCATACGACCCCATACCACACCATACAACCCCCATACCACACCATACGACCCCATACCACACCATACAACCCCCATACCACACCATACGACCCCCATATCACACCATACGACCCCATACCACACCATACGACCCCCATACCACACCATACGACCCCATACCACACCATACGACCCCATACCACACCATACAACCCCCATACCACACCATACGACCCCATACGACCCCAATACCACACCATACGACCCCATACCACACCATATGACCCCATACCACACCATACGACCCCATATCACACCATACAACCCCCATACCACACCATACGACCCCCATATCACACCATATGACCCCATACCACACCATACGACCCCCATACCACACCATACGACCCCATACCACACCATACGACCCCATACCACACCATACGACCCCCATACCACACCATACGACCCCATACGACCCCAATACCACCCCATACGACCCTAATATGACCCCATACTACACCATATGACCCCATACCACACCATACGACCCCATATCACACCATACAACCCCATACCACACCATACAACCACCATACCACACCATACGACCCCATACCACACCATATGACCCCATACCACACCATACGACCCCCATATCACACCATACGACCCCATACCACACCATACGACCCCCATACCACACCATACGACCCCAATACGACCCCATACTACACCATATGACCCCATACCACACCATACGACCCCATATCACACCATACAACCCTCATACCACACCATACGACCCCATACCACACCATACGACCCCATACCACACCATACAACCCCCATACCACACCATACGACCCCATACCACACCATATGACCCCATACCACACCATACGACCCCCATATCACACCATACGACCCCCATACCACACCATACGACCCCCATACCACACCATACGACCCCTTACCACACCATACGACCCCATACCACACCATACGACCCCCATACCACACCATACGACCCCATACGACCCCAATACCACCCCATACGACCCCAATACCACCCCATACTACACCATATGACCCCATACCACACCATACGACCCCATATCACACCATACAACCCCCATACCACACCATACGACCCCATACCACACCATACGACCCCATACCACACCATATGACCCCATACCACACCATACGACCCCCATATCACACCATACGACCCCATACCACACCATACGACCCCCATACCACACCATACGACCCCTTACCACACCATACGACCCCATACCACACCATACGACCCCCATACCACACCATACGACCCCATACGACCCCAATACGACCCCATACGACCCCAATACGACCCCATACTACACCATATGACCCCATACCACACCATACGACCCCATATCACACCATACAACCCCCATACCACACCATACGACCCCATACCACACCATACGACCACATACCACACCATACAACCCCCATACCACACCATACGACCCCATACCACACCATATGACCCCATACCACACCATACGACCCCATATCACACCATACAACCCCCATACCACACCATACGACCCCATACCACACCATACGACCCCATACCACACCATACAACCCCCATACCACACCATACGACCCCATACCACACCATACGACCCCATACCACACCATACGACCCCCATACCACACCATACGACCCCCATACCACACCATACGACCCCATACCACACCATACGACCCCCATACCACACCATACGACCCCATACGACCCCAATACCACCCCACACGACCCCAATACCACCCCATACCACACCATACGACCCCATACCACACCATACGACCCCCATACCACACCATACGACCCCCTTATCTCAAGTTGAATACGAGAGCCCCATAGGCTTAACCAAGAAACTCTGTATCACACCCCACAGTGTGATAACCCTTCCCCGTATCACACTCCCTGGGAAAACATCCAAAACGGTCAAATAACTGATGATAAAATCATTTCTAATGCCAAATAAATCGAATTTTGAACATATCTGACTAAATTAACTTGAGATAAATACAAAGGAGCACTTGAATTGGTCAGCACTGAGGGTTATCACACTCGGCTTCGCCCCGTGTGATAACCCTCAGTGCTGACCAATTCTCGTGCACCTTTGTCTATATACCACACCATACGACCCCATACCACACCATACGACCCCATACCACACCATACGACCCCATACCACACCATACGACCCCATATCACACCATACAACCCCCATACCACACCATACGACCCCATACCACACCATACAACCCCCATACCACACCATACAACCCCCATACAACACCATACGACACCATACCACACCATACGACCCCATACCACACCATACGACCCCTATACCACACCATACGACCCCATACCACACCATACGACCCCTATACCAGTTCAGCTGCCGCATCGCACTCCAACCTACGGGCGTCGTGCGATACGGCAGCTGAACTGCACGTGAGAAATTCTCCCCCTCGTGAACATTTGTCTATGTATTGTGTGGTATGGTGTGGTATGGTGTCGTATTGTGTGGTATGGTGTGGTATTGTGTGGTATGGTGTGGTATTGGTGTGGTATGGTGTGGTATTCGTGAGGTATGGTGTGTGGTATGGTGTGGTATTTGTGTGGTATGGTGTGGTATTCATGTGGTATGGTGTGGTATTGGTGTGGTATGGTGTGGTATGGTGTGGTATGGTGTGTGGTATAGGTGTGGTATGTGGTATGGTGTGGTATTGGTGTGGTAAGGTGTGGTATAGGTGTCATACAGGTGTGGTATTGTGTGGTATTGGTGTGGTATGGTGTGGTATTGGTGTGTGGTATAGGTGTGGTATTGGTGTGGTATAGGTGTGGTATGGTGTGGTATGGTATGGTATGGCATGGTATTGGTGTGGTATAGGTGTGGTATGGTGTGGTATTGGTGTGGTATGGTGTCAAATTGGTGTGGTATGGTGTGGTATTCATGAGGTATGGTGTGGTATGGTGTGTGGTATGGTGTGGTATTTGTGTGGTATGGTGTGGTATTGGTGTGGTATGGTGTGGTATTGGTGTGGTATGGTGTGGTATTGGTGTGGTATGGTGTGGTATTGGTGTGGTATGGTGTGGTATTGGTGTGGTATGGTGTGGTATTGGTGTGGTATGGTGTGGTATTCGTGAGGTATGGTGTGGTATGGTGTGTGGTATGGTGTGGTATGGTGTGGTATTGGTGTGGTATGGTGTGGTATTGGTGTGGTATTGGTGTGGTATGGTGTGGTATTGGTGTGGTATGTGGTATGGTGTGGTATTGGTGTGGTATGGTGTGGTATAGGTGTGGTATGGTGTGGTATGGTGTGGTATTGGTGTGGTATGGTGTGGTATTCATGAGGTATGGTGTGGTATGGTGTGTGGTATGGTGTGGTATTTGTGTGGTATGGTGTGGTATTGGTGTGGTATGGTGTGGTATGGTGTGGTATGGTGTGTGGTATAGGTGTGGTATTTGTGTGGTATGGTGTGGTATTGGTGTGGTATGGTGTGGTATAGGTGTCGTACAGGTGTGGTATGGTGTGGTATTGGTGTGGTATGGTGTGGTGTTGGTGTGTGGTATAGGTGTGGTATTGGTGTTGTATAGGTGTGGTATGGTGTGGTATGGTATGGTATGGTGTGGTATTGGTGTGGTATGGTGTGGTATTTGTGTGGTATAGTGTGGTATTGGTGTGGTATGGTGTGGTATTGGTGTGGTATGGTGTGGTATTGGTGTGGTATGGTGTGGTATTGGTGTGGTATGGTGTGGTATGGTGTGTGGTATGGTGTGGTATTTGTGTGGTATGGTGTGGTATTGGTGTGGTATGGTGTGGTATTGATGTGGTATGGTGTGGTATTGGTGTGGTATGGTGTGGTATTGGTGGGGTATGGTGTGGTATTGGTGTGGTATTGGTGTGGTATTGGTGTGGTATTGGTGTGGTATGGTGTGGTATGGTGTGTGGTATAGGTGTGGTATGTGGTATGGTGTGGTATTGGAGTGGTTTGGTGTGGTATAGGTGTGGTATGTTGTGTGGTATGGTATGGTATGGTGTGGTATTGGTGTGGTATAGGTGTGGTATAGTGTGGTATTGGTGTGGTATTGGTGTGGTATGGTGTGGTATGGGGTATGGTGTAGGTGTGGTATGGTGTGGTATGGGGTGTGGTATAGGTGTGGTATGGTGTGTGGTACAGGTGTGGTATGGTGTGGTATGGTGTGGTATAGGTGTGGTATGTTGTGTGGTATTGTATGGTATGGTGTGGTATTGGTGTGGTATAGTGTGGTATTGGTGTGGTATTGGTGTGGTATGGTGTGGTATGGGGTATGGTGTAGGTGTGGTATGGTGTGGTATGGGGTGTGGTATAGGTGTGGTATGGTGTGTGGTACAGGTGTGGTATGGTGTGGTATGGTGTGTGGTATAGGTGTGGTATGGGGTGTGGTATAGGTGTGGTATGGTGTGTGGTACAGGTGTGGTATGGTGTGTGGTATAGGTGTGGTATGGTGTGGTATGGTGTGGTATATTTCGGCATGGTGTGGTACGGTGTGGTATGGTCTGGTTCATTAGAATTTCGGCCATTTGTCTTTTAGGCCATATGTCTTTTGGGCTATGTGACTTTTCGGCCACATGTCGTTTAGGCCACATGGATTTCGGCCATATGACCACAGGCTATTTGACTATAGGCCATTTGTCTTAAGGGCCATGCGCCATGGAACCGGTTTTACCCAAGTCTGTATACACTGGTAAAATAAATTAGAGGAAAGTAATTATGGTGATTAGGTATCACTTATAACTAGGTTCTAGTTAAATCATTTTGGAGATAAGGCAGTAGAATTATTATGCAATTGAGGGTTGGAAAAGCTAGGATATGAAACCTCCAAGGCCTCAGCCCATCATAGGACCGAGTATTGGATTATGATTAAATCATAAATTCATTTAATGAGCTCATCTCCACCAGTAGTCTTCCCTGTGACATAAACATGGCCATAAATCTATCTCAATTATCATTATACTCCATAACAGGTTTGGAAATTGCTGGTAATTAGACAGCACTGGTAAAAATGCTACCACCAGCATTTATGTCAGTGATTGCAAGGGGCTATTAGCCTGCACTGGCAAATACCCCAGTGGTAACATTACAACACTAATGCCATATAAAAACTTGTTTGCAATTTGTGTATTAAGAAACATATATTTTGTGCAGATTCCCACTTTTCATAATTTCAAGATCATTGTCTTCCCTAGGTTCCTACAAAGTATCAAAAATGTCTATCCAGTGGATGCTGAGACATTAGCATTACTCAGTTTAGAATATGACAGGGCAAGAGCTATCATTATAGTTAGCACTCAGTGGACTGTGACTGCTACTCAAGGCTGAGCTTCATTGGGGGTGGGGAAGGGGGCAGGGGCCTAACCTCCTGGTTGCCATAGTTATCACTGATAAGAGAATACTACAGGTGTGGGAGTACCGGCATTTTGTCAGTGCTGGCTTATTTCCAATGGCAGGGTATAATTGCAGCACTTGCAGGGCTCAGATTATACCCGGTACTCGGGAATTAACAGGATTTCCCAAACCTGATAAAAGTATTCATGTCATAGAGCGAATCAATGGCCCTTGCTTTGCCTGATGCTGTTCATTAGAGGAGGATTTATTTGTGAGTCTGATTTCCAGTGAGTCCAGGAATTATTTAAGCTTTTATTGATAGGTTAATGTGGCCTTCTGTCATGTTCTTATAGTGCAGACCTACCTTGTAATTGATAAAGCTACAAATGCTGGTGTACACACTGTTCAGTTGGAGATCAGGAGTGGTGGATAGTAACTCTGTCTGAAGAGCAAATATTAGTGCCTGGGTAGTGGTATGACCCATATTTGTAGGTCCTATCGTTATGGGTTAGTATGACTAGGACTCATTGTTCTATTCAGATGCATTGTATAAAGTTACAATTGTCCAAACTGAACGTTCAGTAGATTCTATAAATAGTAATGTCTTCAATTCATTGGTAGGTATACTATTTCTGAAGGGGCATTGCTGTTGTACTGCAAAGCATTCTTGTAACAACATTTCAATAACAGATCAATTTCGTATTTGAATTCAAAGAATGCTTTTTGTCATTGTAGCCAGTACCAAAACATAATGTGCATAATGTGAGTAAATGTTCTTTGACAGAAATCAGATCAAGGCACAAAGTTGAAATGCCATTAGTGCCGGGGGACTTACCTGACAGTGTGAGCCGATGCCACAGCTCATCTTCAAAGGAAGGGATCCACATAGCACTACACAGTGTGCCTGGCATTGAGTGGCTTGGGAATAGAAGACTTTCCCTTTGAACTCTCTGAAACTCTTTATTGACAGCCAATTATGGGCTGTGGAGAGAGGTATTTCTGCACAGAGTGGGATATTACAATGCACGAGTTGTTTCATTATATTGATTCCCTACACTGTAAGAAGCTTATGTTTTAAACCAGAGGTGTCTCTTGTAAGCTCACAGGGGTAAGTGCTGTACATAGCCAGTATTGAAAGAGCATGACGAGTATTTGGCATATTTATTACACGATCAGAAGACATTATTTTACCTATTCCACTCTATTTTGATGTTGTAATGGTCATTTTGATCGTAAATTAGCAATATTGTTTGTTTACACCGCCATTGCCCTGTTACGTCATTAGGAACATGCTGCGTTCTGATTGGTCAATGCAAATGGAGTGGGCATGGCGTATTCAAATTGCTGGTTTCTGATTGGTTTAGAGCTCAGAAAAGCATACCAGACGAGCGTTTGGTATGCTCTGGCATACCAGACGATCATACAAATAACCTAGGGTCTATTCATTCTTATATAAAACACAGAAAAGTTGGATTTGAAGTGTTTGTGAGTGTAATATTCTCAAATACTGTGACTCTTACTGTAACATCAAGGCTTTGCAGGTGTAGATATATGTGTACAGTGAGTGATCCTGTATAATTACTCTGTATGCAATATGCCCTAGGCCAGCCAGTCACCCTAGTGGCCCTTCAAAGGGTTTACCAAAATAGCCTTACTTCCCCCCCCCCTGGAAGCCAGTAGTATACCATATGTTTAGTATGTATAGTCTTATATTGCACACCTCAATCCAATATTGTCCCCAATGCTTAATAATGAATTGCAATATGATAATAACGTCAGCAGGTTCAATCTAGCATTGTGCATTAATGATATTGTACAAGGTTACCTGTGAGGAAACTAGGAACCACCAATAATATGCATACATGACACCATAACTGTGTCTAAATCTGAAATACAAGTCCCTGGACTCTGGGGTTGAAGTTAACATAGGCCTACCTGCCTTTAAGTTATTTCAGTGTTAAAACTGAATTATCATGAAATGGTTTTGGTTAGATGGTTCTCTACCTCTATAGTGCCTCACATCATTGGGATTGGAGACAGTTTTGTCTTCATTAGGCATGTATGGTTTACAGTATCAATGCATGCATGGAGCGCACACATAAATGATATTATGGGGATGATTACCATGAACTGACCACAATAGCATAGTGTATAGCAGTGGCTCTTATAACATACCTGTATATACAATACATTAAAGTGACATGTACTGGGAATAGGGACCTTAATGTACCCTGCACTAAGGGCCCTTTTCGCAGATCCTGTCAATTTTGTTGTTGATTAACAGAACCCCTTGCTGTAATTCTACAATTCGAGTTTCTGTAATCTTACAGCAATAGTTGCTGGAACTTCAGTTGCCAGCTAAGGTTTAGAGTATTTTATTGTTCGTTTACAGAAAAATTTGCTGTCCATTCACAGAAAATATTGCTGTTTATTTACAAGACATTTCTCTGTAATCTGTAACACATTTTGCTGTTAATTTACAGCATATGTTTCTGTAGTATTGATTGATCTTCCTGTATGATCACAGTGACTGTTACTGTATGATTACTCTGTATTGTTCTGTAAAATGACAGTGATTACCTCCTGTAGATTTATAACAGCAAAATGTACTGGAACCAACGTTCCAAAGGGATTTTGCTGTAAAATAACCCTGCCTACTTCTTACAATGTAGGTATTATCATAGCATGATGGAGACAAATCTATACCCAAGTACAGGTTTGGTCTTGTTGAATATAGGCTTTGATCAGGATGATACAGAAATGAGGCTAACCTTCAGACCCTTTAAAATTGCTTAATTCACAATATAATAAAGGCTACCTTTGAGACCGTGAGTGCAACAAGCCCCCTCCTGAAATTTACTTACAGAGAGCTTGTAAGTTTTCATTATAGAGGATTGAATGTACTAGCTGAGGTCTGGGGAGTATTTTGGGTACTGCAATTGTTTCACATACCAGGAGGTGAACTTTTAACATGCTACAGTCTGTCTCCCATTAAAAGCAGCGAGAGCCCTCACTATGGTGCAATATCTTTCCAGCCCTAAACTAGTGGCCATTATTTATGCTTGCACTGATATGACTCTAGACCATCCCTTTGTGAATACCACATATGTGTATATAACCATAAGGAACAGTCATCACCTATGACAGTCTACTATGTTTCTAAGCCTTTAAAAGTGTAGTCACTGTGAGCAGTTGTAGTACCTTATAAATTAAAGAATGTGCCTCCAGTAGAATAATTATAAGCCTGGTCGATGGATTACTACCATGTCATGTGCACATTATTCTGATTTAAGCGGTATAATATTCACACCACAGTCCACCTTGAAAGTCTCTCATACTGTAATGAGGTAACTTATACAACTGCATAGAGTATTGCCTGTTCTAAGCCTACACAAACTGATGTGCATGTCTATGAAAGAAAGTCTGGAGGATATTGCAAAATAGTGGTGAATTAGCAATATTTTAAAATAACCTCCTGATATCTATTGAAACACAAGGGTTCTTTGGTAGCTTGATATAATTTTCAGGATTCGCCTGTATAGAAAAAATATCCTAAACACTTTCATGGCAGTGAAGCTGTTCCCTGTGTGTCAGCAAACATGATGGGACAAATCAACTCTCTTCTCGTTCATCTCCAAATATTTTGTGGGTGGCACATCAGGCAGCTGGATAAAAGTAAGGGGGGTCTTTTCAAATAATCAATTTATACATGATGAGAGTATATAAGTCTAGACTGTACACTCAAATTCTGTCTACAGGAAATCTATCAATATATGTTTTATCAGTTCGCCAAAGGAGGGGTGAAGGGGTGCTCAAAGTAGCTGGCCCTTGGCCCGGGATAATGGTGAATGATTAGCTAGGAAAAAGGGCGTGAATCAAATGGGTCAGTGTAGGTGCCTTTTTAACCGGCTTTGAATTGATCAAGGTTGGTATATTACAAACTAACAGGGGGTGTTGAAGGTATAACACACTATGAGTGAGAATTTGGACATTCTAGGGAGCTCACCATTGTAAACGTACAATAATTCTGCCTATTTCGACCTCGCCTTACGATGGTAGATATGATATATCATATCTCAGGCATAGGGTACAGGTGTTCGTTAATAATTCAGGGAGATGGAAAAAAGATTCATGTAGCTGTTTGAAGACCAACGTACAACTAAAGAATCACCACTGCCCACAGGGCGTTTCAATCATTAATGGGGAAGGGGCCTTCCTAGTTGACACATGTCACATGCCATTATTAATTTATGCATGCCATGGGTAGGACAATACCTGACGTAGATAAGTAGCCTAAGGCAGCTACCACACCCATCTTTGTCACGTATCAAATAAGTGTCCATTTCAAGGATGCCCTGAGGGTCTTGAAATTTGTTGTATGTGGCAAAATATATGTAGGGGGTATAGGTAGGCCATTCCACTCCATTTGAATAAGCACCACAACACTAAGATTTAAAGACATTGCATCAATGTGAAGAAATTGCATACATAGCTTGCTGTTTAGTATAGACATTTAACCTATTACAACAGCTTTTTCATTGCATTCTTCATCCCAAATTTGCCAGAGATCCGTCTTTATTTGCACCGAGATTCCTTGTATGTTTGTGTACCACCGTATTGCCATCTGGGGCCTTTTGTAGAACCTACACTGGTTCAGTGCTTCTCAATTAGAGAATGATCAATTTTACGAGAATTATGGAAGATTCAACAGTCATTTTTTACAGAGTAGGGTAAGGAGTATTATAAATACCACACTGTGGACCAAACACTACCCCAATAAAATGACTGAATCTGACTTATACCTCATCTTCTCTCGCAATGATATATATAGTAGGTCAATTTTGGGGTGAAGATTCTGAAAAATCATTTCCCCAAGATGAAAAATGAAGTATTATACCCCAAAACGGCAAAAACCAAAATGGCCTCCAAAATTATTTGAGCAAATTCTTAAATATCATCTTAAGACTCTTATTCCCAACATACATTGGCATGCTATGGCTCAAATTAAAGGTCTGAATAAGATGGATTATCTTAACAGAAGATGTACCAAAATTCTTGAAATTTCTTAAATTTTATCTGAAATTCTCATTGCATCACATATATAGTCATGTTGTATCTCAAATTAAAGGCATCACATCATTCTGTCATGGTTTCACAGTTATCCTGAGTACTAGGTTACGATAAGAATTGAAAACAGCCAAATATAGTGTGCAGAGTCCCAATAGAAATGCCCCCCCCCCCAATGGGACCACATACTGGGTGTTAGCAACCTGAACATCTACCACTCTGACATCCACTCCCTTGGACATAACGTTGACACTGATCCCTTTTACCCCCTTGTCCAGCCTCTCCAAGTGGTTTTCAAAGGTAGCTGAAAAGGCTAAAATATCATCTACTAAGACCAAGCTTGTGGTCCACTGCTGTCTTCATAATTCATCTCAACCGCATGTTTGAATGTCACTCACTGCAGTCTTGCATCTTCTCTGTGTCTATGGGGTAGGAGGGAATGCTCAAAACAGAACCTCTCCTCAGTGCCGATTGCATGTTCTATGAGATCTCTTTTCCTGTGTAAATGATCTTTATCCTTCCTTCTCCACTTCAACACATTGATGGTTGTTCTGTCTTTCTCCTTTTTTGTCATCATCAAACAAAGAGCATATTTTGAGTCTCTAGCCTACTGGTCAGACCCCTATGAGATTTTGTCCCTTAATACAGAATTTGTTTGTCTTCAAGTTAGTTTTCTTAACTGTGCCGGATATTCTTTTTGGCTAGCCTGTTAAACATCACCAGAATGCCTTTCCTAACACACAACTGGAGTAAAGTACATGAATAGTTGACCTTGTTACAACCGAAGATTTTAGTAACTATAGCTCCACAGCCTTCCAATTCTATTCCCAAAACCCAGGAGCTAACACCAGGTAAATCTCCTTGTCTTATCCCTCTGATAGAGTGATGTCTACTGCCCAGGCAGTGAACAAGGTGCAGCATAGCAAGCCCTGAGTGCAGCTAAAAAAGCAGAAAGGTGCCAAGATGGTGGAGCAGACCTGTCAGATGACAGGGTCAGTGCTTGTGGTTGTGGTTGTGGCTGTGGCTTATATTTATATATTTTACAATCCCGATTGTCCTTATTGGACAGCAAGAAGATCACCTCCTTTAATGAGTATGCCACTGTATAGATCTCCTTAAATCAAGGCTTCCACTGAGATGTCCATTTGCGTATCGCATAACTCTTCTAAGAACTGGTTTCTCAATGTTTTTCCTTTATTGCAACACCTACCAGTCTTGTGAACCACTGTATGTCAAACAGAAAAGACTGCAGGGGCTTCTCCCTTACTTGGAATATTGTCATCATATAAAGATAGACCTTATTCCTGAGCTGGAAACACTTCTTCAGGGCCACCATCATCCTCTAGGACCTTGCTTCACTTGCTCATTCAATCCCTGACGAGGCAGACAAAGAAGGTTAAAACTTAGGAACCCTGTAGTCTACTTGGTCCATATGCACATTGACTTTTTTTTCTCCTGAGAGGATTACATGTTTTAACATCCCTCTTTTTACAGCCAGACCCTAACTCCCTTTCCTAAGTTATCTGACTGATGCATTGTACACAATCTGTACTAATTTTAGGGGGTTCTGTCTTTGCAATTTCTGCTGACATTTAAGATATTCCTGCCATATTAGCTCCAATGGGGAGAGGGGCCACTCCATAGAAAACACATATAGGCTCACATCATTCACCTCCAGCTCTTAATCCATTGTAGATGTTGGGGCTCTCCCCTTTTTGATGGAGCAAGAAGTTCTGTTCCTCCACATTTAAGACATAGGTGAGGGGACCTAGGATTGTCATCCCTCCTAACAATACTCAGTCATTGGGGTGCTTTTAGACCCAGAGGATGATCCAATTGTCACCTGATAGAAATTCTAAATGAAGAAGCCAGGCTCAGAGTGTTCCAATGTTGAGTAGGGTCCACCCCATAGAGATCCAGCTGAGAGCTGTTTCCTCTCTGTCTCCCCACAGGCTACAGCCTCTGAGTGGTGAGTTGTCCCTCATCTTCCATCCATCTTCAAATATCGAATGGGCAATTGTCAAATTGCTTTGCACTTAACATAGGTCCAGGTTAATTTCCTCTCAAGAACAGTGGTGGTGATCAAGTCTTTACATGAATGAAGGCAGATAACATGCCAACCTATTTACCAAGGCAATGGTTCTTTTACATGTTGTCCTATATAAAGTACTAGAAGGACATAAAGTTTGCTGTCTGCCACAGTCATGGTAGATTGAAATTCAGCCAATCATAGAGCTAGGTAGAGCCTAGAACCATCAGTCTTCCAGATGTACAATAAATTCACTTCCTACAGAGCTAACCCCTACCCTAATGCTCTAAGCCTCTCTCAAATATAATGAAAACATAAAGGAACTCTATCAAGGGTAGCACAGATGGCAGCCATGAGGTTAAAGGTTAGGAAGAGATGAAAATCACTTCAGAGCAGCAGACTCAAAACTGATCTCCCTCAACCCAGAGCTTGCTAAACTAACCTGACCAGAGAGTTACTCTAAACTGCATGGAGGTAATCTTGAGTCATTCCTCCTCTGAGATAATCTGGAGTCTTGCCTTACTCCCTTCTCTAGAGGAGAATACAGAGAGGAGCATCTCCCTCTATGCTGACCCCTTTTCACTGAAGGCTATCATGACTATGGTTTCAGTTGACATAGTAACACAGCACTGATTACTCTTGAGCAATGCCATACTAAACAGCTATATTTGGTTGATTTTCAGTTGCTATAATAACCCAGTACTCATGAGAAGTGTACAAACATGATGGAATGGTGTACCTCAGTGATACCTTTCATTTGAACAATTACGTGACTATATATCATGAGTAACAAGAATTTTGAACAAAATTTAAAAATATCCAAGAATTTCAATAAATTTTTAGCTAATACAGTAACCTAGTACTAGTGATAACTGTTTAATCATATTGAGATAATATATCTCATTCAGACCTTTAATTTGAGCCATTGCAAGCCAATGTATGTTGAACATTAGGGTTCTTAGATAAGATTTAAGAATTGGATTGGGAGTATTGCAGTATATTCATAGGCAATACTGGGCAAGGTGCCTATTCTAAATACCTTATCCAGTATAACTTTTTTGTTAGTGAAATGTTGGTTGCAAAATGTAAAATTTAATGTGGTTGCTTAATGTGGATTTAAGTATTGGGTTTCAGAGATGCAGCAGTCTAAACGTCCTAGGTCTTCTGGAGATTTGATGTACCTTTTAAATACTAGAGAATATAAATATGTTGGTTATAAAAGTGCAAGTACCAACAGTAACACGATATAAAATGTACACCCCTTGATGATAGAGCACAGTAAATTTAGTATAGGTGCCCTATATCTGTGTTCATGCCATCTCCATCACCCTGTAATAATGTGTGAAATTGTGTTCCTGTAGATTCATTACATTATAATACCACATACTGTAGGGATGCTATATATATATATATATATATATATATATATATATATATATATATATATATATATACTGATATACTATCAGCCATCTACCCTTCTTAATGAGCGTGGCTATGTAGGAAAGAATATAGCAAACAAGGTACTTAACGCGAGTCTCCAAAGCTTGTAGTTATGGCTCTGGGATTGATGAGAAAGAGAGAGAGAGAGAGAGAGAGAGAGAGAGAGAGAGAGAGAGAGAGAGAGACAGACAGACAGACAGACAGACAGACAGACAGACAGACAGACAGACAGACAGACAGACAGACAGACAGATGTAAGTGATAGTGATTGCCAGATATTGTCAGAGAACATGGCACAACTTGTCAGATAAATTCCGACATACTATAGGACTAGGGAGTGAAATCTAATGACTTCAGATACCAAATTTGGAGGAGTGGTTGAATGGTGTAGAGTAGAAACACATTACTTTGGAAGAAAACAGAGATGTCATTTTAATTGCAAGTGGGATTTAGAGGAACAAGTGATTTTTGACTAATTCATATTCATTGTCCAGCAGCTAAAAAGTGGCTCTGTGTAAGAGAGCAGCACAGGTAATTGCCTTTTGGCTACTAATTGCACAGAGGTAGATGGAGCAAATTGGGGATAGCCCATTTCTAATGAGCTACCACACCCTCCGTTTCCTCAATGGAGAATCTCTTGGTGGAATGGCATTCAGCGCATGCACACAACCTTTGGGGAGAGATTTTCCACCTGTTAGGTACTAAAGGCCAACTCCAATTAATGGCTGTTGCTCAATGTGGGCCAGCTGCGATTCTCTGCACTACACCTTCAAGGGTATTGGTGTAAGTATGCATTGGAAAAGAGTGTATTTCCCACTACCATTAGATTAATTTCACTAGTCTATGGACTACTGACAATCCGTATACTTTCTGTTGGAGAGTTATCAGTGTTAAGGCTATCAAAATCAATCCTTCTATTTCTGTCAGTATCTGGCATGGCATTCAAGAATAGTAAAGGTTGAATCGACAAATGTTAAATTTGGGAATGTTCTTTATGACAACAAAAATAATGGCATTTTGTATGAATACCAAATGTAGCATAAGTTGGACTTTCACAGAGGCAATAAAAGTATTCGAAGCTTTAATTTGATATTATTGGACATCCAAGCTGTCCTGAGTAGATAAAAAAGACCCTCAGTGTAACAACCAAAATGGAGCCTTAATGTAATGAGCAAATCATTTTGTCTCTTCTCTTTCGAACTTTCATAAAAGAAAATATAGAGTCTACAGCACTTGAAAATAGACCTGGATGTGCTCAATCATATTTCTGTCCATTACTATGACTACAACTCTGCAGAGTAGCAAGTAATTCAACTTTTTCTTTTTTTCTGTAATTATTACCACATATAGGCGCCCATCTTTCAATAATCAGTATAACAGGAGCTTGGCACACTATAATGGCAATGTTAAAAGGACTTCACAGTAATATTGTGAAAGAAGAGTTAAAGTAGAAAGTCAATCTCTGCGTGGACAGCATTGTGCTGTTGACGGAAATCAATTATCTCTTCAAGGGCCGCTTGCTTTGTGGTGTAGGGCCTATGCATCATTCATTATACTCCTGCAGACATGAAGCACAAATCAAGGGAGACATTCATTATTCTGAGTTGCTACACTCCTGAAGGATTGGTTTGATGGACCACTTCTGTGAGTTACGCGCCAGTGCTGAATTGGTGCATCATTTTAATAGATGATGGTAGGGATGTCATTGACATCCACTTTTTTTCGATGGCGATAATCGCGATTTTTGGTCTCGTTATCGCGATTTCATTGCAATATTCCAATACATTTGATGGGGGATAATTGAGGAAATATGTAGGAATTGATAGATGGGTTCATAGTTTAAAGTTTAAGAGGGTTTAGGGTTGAAAAAGCCCATCTGTTTAGCCATGATAGCCACACCAAAAACCAAAATATATGTAGTTGTGCTAACAGTCTGTGCTTACCCTCTTGGGATGTTTGTATAATTTGGTTATATTCAATTCATCCAAATAAATTCAGTCTAGGAAAAGTCTACCGTAGCATAAATTCTAACTAAACAGCAGTTTTGAACATCTTTCTCCACAGGGGATAGTGGGCAGTATATATACACACATTTTACAATAAAAAAAGCAAAGGCCGGGTTGAATGATTTAAAAAAAGAAAAAAAAAAAAAAAGGCTGTGAGTTGTTCTTACACATTTGCAAGTCATTTATAGGTTTGCTTTATGTGGCACCGGGTGAGATAAGCACAGATACCAACTAGCAGGATGGGTACCATTTGCTGCATAATGTACCCCCCCCCCCATAAGTCTGCAGTGAATAGAGGGAATATTCTAATTGGTTGATACTGGATTCCACTTTGTTCCTATAGCATGAGAGGTGTTGGTGGTCGTGGGGGGGGGAGGTGAACATGTAAGGCTGATTTTACAACATAAATAATTCCTTAAGACATTGTTGTGTCAGATATGATGTAGAAAGTGACCAAAACATACATTATCTATCTCCTATTGCATTGCAAACACAATAAGCTTTTATTTGATACCAAATATAACAATATTTGCCTAGTATTTTACAGTCTTCCCCAAAGAATTTTGAGAAAAATATAGAATGTAGGCCATTTTATATCGATATTATGGCAATGTTGATACGATATTCAGGATTGCCCTTTTGCCGATATTTAGTTATTGTGAATATCGATGACATCCCTAGATGATGGTGAGTACTTGATTTGTGGTACTGTGCAGTCCATAAAGGATTAATGATGTTGTAATTAACAATAATGTCTTCACCAGCGTTGTCCTTTCTATGGGACACATCCAGCCGGCATTTCCCAGTCAGAAATTGAAAGTGACTGAGGATGTGTGTTCTTTTTGAATATTGTATAGCAGGATTAATCAGTCAATGAAATAATCCCAACCATTCATTGTGGGCCTATCGAGGGACAATTGGTACCCATCTGATACCTGTTATCAGTGATAACTCACTAATATTCAGCTCCAGCATTGGCTGCTCCCATGCGTCATCCCGCTAGCTTGATTTACATTTACATTGAACTTTGCAAAAGTGGCCAAATTCATGCCTCAGCTGTATATTATACACTGTAAAAGATTACTGTTGAATCTACCAGGGATCCTTGTAAAACTGAATAGTGAACCACCGTAATTATATAGCAGGGAGCCAGTGTAGTTTTTACAAGGTGGTACAAGGAACAACGACATCTCTGCGGATCACAGGGACGAGGATTCCGTTGTTTTACAGTGTAGCTTACCCTCTCTGGAGGGTCTTGCCAAAACATGGCGAGGAAGAACCTCTTAATTTTTTTTTCAGAGATTACTGAGGGAAACGTGTATGGGTAAACTTGTGTGCACAGTATTGCTAAATAACTGCTCATTTAAGGGATGTAAAGAAAATAGAAAATGGACAAATTACTCTTCTATCCAAGTGTTATGTATCAAAATAATGATTAATTCAATTCAATTGCCAATACAGCTTATCTAGACACTTCCAGCACACATTAAGTTTTAACTATCTGTGCACGTTTTACCCCCTGAACTGACGAGAATACGTTTAGCAATACGAAAACGTGCACGTTTTATCTATTTGGTTCACGTTTGTGTTTTGGCAAGACCCTCCAGACAGGGTGCACAGGATTTTTGATAAATCTCTAGTTTAAGTTAAATTTTAGGCCTAATAGGGGAAAATAAGCTCTGAACTACTAGCAAGAAGGATGGGGCGTCCCCATCTAAATCCGCCACTGACTGTTGTATTCCCCTTTCATCTGTCAAGGCCTTGCAATGCAACAGCAACCGCAAGCATGTCTTATTATAATGCATTAATGGTGAACAATGATTAATGGGGAAATTTATAAATAAGGAAGTACAACTTCGTTCTACTCTCTTATATAACTTATAACCTAAGGTTTTTCTGTCATTTTCAGGTTCTACATCCCCTTTCCTAATGACAGATCAGATACCATGATACACTATTTACAAGCTTGGCCAATCCCCCATTCAATAAATAAAGGTTGACTGGAAATGGTCTGACTGAGGGTTAACTTATCTAAATAATACGTTCCTACGCTATGTGCCCCTCAGGGGTTTAGTTCCTTAATCAAAAGGATTTATATGTTGGTGGGCCTTCAAATATGGAAAGAGTTTTCTTACACCAATACTGGTATATAATATGGAGGCCACAGACATCGTCATCACAATAACTCACTGAAATAGCCACTGATACCAGGCGGCTTGGTCCTAAACCTCATAAATGGGATAGGCTTATTGTTGCTGTTTCCCTCCTCACTTCTCTATTGACTATTCAAGTCCATAAAACAGGGTTGGCTATCTTGGACCCCACAGTAGTATAGTATGTAGCGGAACGGGACTATAGCTAAGTACAGGATATTACTCACTGGGGATGCAGCCAATCAGAGGCCTCCATTTGGTCACGTGACCTGTGACGTCACTGGACCCCCCTTGGTGCAGGCCCATATATGGTCATGTGACTTTAACCTTGACCTCATTTGCATAATAGGCCATGCCCCCTTGACCTAATTAGGGATTAGTGACCACCTCTCAGCCAATCAGAGGACGGCATTCTGGTTACCATGATAACATGACCTAATAAGGAGATTAGTGCGATCACGTGACCCCTTGTTTGTAAACAACACGTGGCCTAGCCATGTGGCCAAGCAACATGGTCCCTTATTTGTAAACAATGGGCCGGGGCTAATTATGCAAATGAGATATAATATATAAATAAAAAACATTTATATGACGCTGTAGTAGTTGTTGGGTTCTCAGAGTTGATAGTCTGTAGAGCGGTTGGTGTTTCCATGATAAAGGTGGCAGAGAAAGTGTGAGGGAACAAAAATTTACTTTCCCTTATGTACCAGTTCAAGATAAGTCTCCTAATTATGGTTTTAAATAGATCAAAGACTTAAAAGAGATTTAATCCCATTTTCACAGAGACCCTGGCTTGGTAGGGTATCTGTCTGTTTTTGATTTTCACCTACTGTTTGCTGTAGGCATGGATCCCTTAGATCATTAAGTGTGGTTGGTCCCAAAGGGAAAAGATAAAAGACTTAAAGGGTCTGTTTGTTTGATTTTCACCTGCCGGGGTGGGGGGCCCAAAGTATTAAGTTATTTTAATATTAGTGAACCCGCCCCTGGGCGGCTTCACGTATAAGCCATATATTTTACGATAGAGCACTACTGTGTTTTTTGCAAGCCACCAAAGTGAGAGGTGTGTCTTATACATGACGATTTTGTACTTTAGAATAGTACTAAACTGCTAAGAAACATGCTTGTATGTGACACCAGACCATACAACTAATATTAAAGACAAATGCTAGTGGATGAGTGGTAAAGAAGTTGTGTTGATTTTTGCCTATACCTCTGGATATCAGAAGTTGTGTTGATTTTTGCCTATACCTTTGGATATCATTAGGTTTATATATAGGGATGAAGGAAATGTAAAAATAGTGACATGTCACTGAGCTTAATTCTCTGGGAAAGGGGCGTAATGAAGGAAGGTCTATAGAAGTCAATGGGAAAATCGATGGCCTCATTTCCTGCTAAAATATCATTCATGTTCTGTTGCTATTTTCAAGTACTTTTGGATTATGATAGCTGGATATGTATAGAAGTGGAAAATGCAAAATGATTGTGTTGATTTTTGCCTATACCTCTGGATATCATTAGGTTTATATATAGGATGAAGGAAATGTAAAAATAGTGACATGTCACCGGGCTTAATTATCTGGGAAAGGGCTGTAATGAAGAAAAACCTATAGGAGTCAATGGGAAAATTTATGACCTCATTTTCTGACAAAATATCATTCATGTTCCGTTGTTATTTTCAAATACTTTTAGATTATGATAGATGGATATGTATAGAAGTGGAAAATGAAAAAAGATGCATATATGGCCAACCTCACTTTTGGACCATTTAAGTACAACATGCTTCCAAAATGATATTCACATTCAAGTTTAAAAATATTCACCTTTTCCTTATCTCAACTGTGATATATGGAAAGTATGTCCTGGATTTTAAAACTAGCTTTATATATTTTCTAACTTGAGGCAAAATCAAAAGTGTGATACAGAAAGTGTCAGGTGTAGCCCTCAGTGCAGTGCCCTTCAGTGTGGATACTTTTAGGACCATGAGACCTGATGAGTGGGTAGGGTGTAGACCTACCTATATATATATATATATATATATATATATATATATATATATATATATATATATATATATCCCCAGGTGTCACCAGTAGGGTAGCCCTGTGGATTAGTTCTCCAACTTAACTCTATATTGGGAGCGCCGCTGTTCATATGTACAGACATGGACACATGTCCTCATTTCTGACAGTGATGTCTAATCAGAATTTTAATGATTGATAGATGGATATGTATAGAAGTGGAAAATGCAAAAAGATGCATATATGGCGTACCTCACTTTTGGACCATTTAAGTACAGCATGCTTCCAAAATGATATTCACATTCAGGTTTAAAAATATTCACCTTTTCCTTATCTCAACTGTGATATATGGAAAGTATGAATGTCCTGGATTTTAAAACTAGCTTTATATATTTTCTAAGGCAAAATCAAAAGTGTGATACAGAAAGTGTCAGGTGTAGCCCTCAGTGCAGTGCCCTTCAGTGTGGATACTATTAGGACCATGAGACCTGATGAGTGAGTAGGGTGTAGACCTACCTATATATATATATATATATATATATATATATATATATATATATATATATATATATATTGTAATAACCAGAGTCGACACCGTATATAAAGAATGGAATATAAAGTTACAGCCGTTGTTGTTGTTTTATTTCTTAGGAGCCTTAAGGACTAACAGTCACTGGTCATCAGTTACTTGCTTATACTGATACTTGTACTTATACTTATTCTTTGCTTAGAGACGCCACTCTGTTCGTGAACTAGGACTAGCCACCGAACTCCCTTAAGATAGCTTACACGTAGGCCACCTGAGTGTCTGATCGCGTCTGCCATAAAACCACCGGACACTGCGTTTTATAGCCCCCGGCCGCCGACGGTGACGTCACAAGGCTGTGACGTCACCGCCGACGCGCCACCTAGCGTTCACCGCGGGAACCGGCCACCGAGCCTCGGTGGCCGCCGCCGAGCCGCCGGCCAATGTTTATTACATCCCTCCCACCTTACTTTATTCTATGGGTATAACTTTGATAATAAACATTACTCGAGTGTCCAACAATGGCACCCGTGCCGTACAGCCTAAGGACTAGTATTACTCTATTTAAACCTAGATTCTCTTTTACCTATAATTACCGTAGTATGTACCAGGTGAGTATTCCCCCCCCCCTTTTTTTATTATCATGACTATTTACAATACCCATGGGCTCCAACAGTGGACCGCCCGTCTTTAACTCCCTAACTATATAATATGTCGAGGCTTAATTCAGTCTATCGGCACCTACAGTGGGCCGTCCTTAAGGTCATATGACTTAATCCCGACTAGAGCGTGAACAACTTACAATGACTTATATAAAAAAAAACCGACTTAATCTGGACTACCAGCACCAACAGTGGGCTGTTCCTAATTTACTTATGCACAAAATGTAACATCAATTATCATACTCCTCAAATGTCTCAGGAATAAACTGTTATTAATAAGAAACTGACTGTGTTTGGTTTTGTGTGATATTCTTATCTCTACATTTATGCACTTAACGATATATATACACCCGATCACCGGAGATCTGCGGTCTAGAAGGGCGCGGTAAAACGATGCAGGAATTGGGGCCGTCTCTTCCTTGTCCTGGCCACGGGGATCCTCCCGACTCTCTGGGCCACCAGCCTTTATCTTATGCTGCTTGTCTTATGCCCTGGGGGCTTCCAGGGATGTTCAGGGCCTGGGTTTCCTGGCAGGTACTCAATCCCCCACCAGTACTCCCCTTACCCCTACTAACCCCCTTCACACCCCCCTTCCCGGCTGTCTTTCAGCTTCCCAGCTGCGCCCTCCGACGTCCCTGCCATCCCTTCTCACCGGCCACTGCCCGTCCCCTCTTCCCTCACGCGTCTCCCACTCTCCCTTCTGGCAACCACTCTCCCCGGCTTCCCTTTTTCCTCCTCCCGCCTACTGCGCCTACTGGCTCCCCCTCTGTTGTTCCTCCCTCACCATCCGGCGGATCCGCTCTTCTAGGTCGCGGCTCAAGGGTGCCTCGGCTGGTCGCGGTGGTGGCGGCTGCGGGGCGGCCCTGAGAGCGGTGGGATGAAGGGTGGGAGGGTCTGGTGGCCATATCTCCCTTGTCCCTGGGCTGACGGCGGCGGTAGACTGAAGCCCGAACCCTGGGGCCCGGCTGTCCCCACTGCTCCTGGCGCCTGGGTGGGTGGTCTGCCCACTGCAGCCGACGGTGGGGGTCGCCCCACTCCCGGAGGGGGAGGTGGAGGTGGTGGCGGGGGCACGCCTCCCTGACCCATCCCTGGGTCGTACCTCTGAACTGTGGTCGCGTAATAGTGTGTAGGCCACAGGGATGGGCCCACCAGCTCCACCCACCCGTGCGCCCGCCCGCCTACGGGGGTGTATTCTTCGCCCAGGTCCGGGGATGGAGCCAGCCCCACCGCCCACTTCTGTAGTTTGTCGGGGTTGTCCACCCGCCGCCAGGGGATCCGTTGGTAGGTGTCCCCGATCCACAGCGGCCTCCCCGCCAGCGGGTCCATCTCCTCCGCCCGCGGCAGCCCGGGAACCTCCACCCCAGGGATCCTCTCTCCCCACTCTTCCCGCCACTCCTCTCTCCTGGGACCTGGCCCCCGGCGGCCCCTCTCCTCCTCATACCTTTCCTCGTACTCCCGGCACCTCTGGTACTCCCCGTAACTCTCATTCCTGTGGGCCGCTCTCTCCTCCCTCTCTCTCCGATCTTCCTTCTCCTTCCTCTCCCTCTCATCCTTCTCCTTCTTCTCCTTAGCCCATCGTTCCTCCCTTTCCTTCTTTTCTCTAGTCGCCTTCTCCTCTCTCTCTCTTTTCTCGGCCATCTCCTTCTTTTCCCTTGCAACTCTCTCCTCTCTCTCCTTTCTCTCTTTCTCCTCCCTTTCTTTCTTATCTTTATCCCTCTTTTCTCTGGCCGCTCTCTCCTCCTCCCTCTCCTTCCTTTACTTTTCCCTCCTTTCCTTTTCTCTAGCTGCCTTCTCCTCGTCCCTCTCCTTCCTCTCTCTCTCTTTCTTCTACTTGGCCGCTCTTTCTTCCTCTCCCTTTCTTTGCTGCCCTTCCTTGCCTTCTCCTCCTCCCTCCCTTTTCTGTCCCGCTCTTTCCTGTCCTTAGTGGCCGTCTCCCCCTCTCTCTCCCTCTTATCTCTGGGCGCCTTTACTTCCTCTCCTCCCTTCCTCTCCCTTTCTCCTGCTCCCTGACTAGCGGCCATGGGTAGCGGCGCGCCCCCCATCGTGACCGTGCGGGTCTCGGCCTCAGCCTCAGGCGCTGGGCTGTCCTTGCGGTCCAGCCCAGTAAGGGTGATTACCCGCCTGTCGACCGCCTCCCCCGGAGATGCCGCCTCCTCATCGGAGTCCGTAGTCAGGGGCACGCTACGGTAGGCCACCGCCTCTAGACTGGGCTCCTCCTCCTCCCAGTCGAGCTCCTCCTCCTCCTGGCTGTCGTCCACCACTCGGGCGGCGATGAGGCCCTCCAGGTGGCTCCCCGGAGCCGGGGTGTTGTTGTCGGAGGTGTGGGGCTGAACGGGGGGCGGCGTGGTCTGTAGGATGCGCCGCACCTGCTCCGGCGGTAGGCCCTGGCGGGGGGACCACCCAGCGACCGATTTGCTCCCCCCCTCTTCTGTGTCCACCGTGGCAGGCGAGGGGCGGTCCAGCAACACCACCTCACCTTCGGGAGTTCGCCACTGCCGATGTTGCAGGGCCTCTGCCAGCAACTGCCGCTGGTACCGCCTCGCCATCTCCTGGGCCAGCTGGCCTGTATGTCGGAGGAGACCCTCTCCGACCCCGGCTGGGGCTGGGTCGCCCCCCTCGCTCCGCAGCAGCGACCGCAGCAGGAGCGGGTCGCCCTCTCCCCCGGCGGAGGGGGCCTCCAGAACCTTGTCTAGGATGGCCTCTGCTTCCGCGCCCAAGGTCGACTGGACTGGTGTGAGCCGCCCCATTTCCTCCACCAGGACCCTGGCGGCCTCCCGGTCCTCCGCTGAGTGGTGACGGGACCGGCCCTGCTCCGTCGCGCCCTGGGCCTGGTCGCCCCCGGCTCCCGTCCGGGCCACCTTGCTGGGTGTGGCCGCCTCCTCATCTCCCTCCCCCAACTCGATCCGGGGTGGATGGGCGTCCCACGCCTCCGCGGTCCCCCTCGACTCCGACTTTCGCTTTCGATCCCTCTGCGGCGAGCGGCTGTGCTCTCCCGGCTGCGGAGCCGGGCAGACCACACTGCGCAGCCGCCGGGGCGATCGACGCGGGCTTGCGGGCACAGGAGTCCTTTCTGTGGTCAGGCGGGCCGCCCTTCGAGTGCCACTGTGGGAGCGAGGCCTTGGAGAGTCCCGAGCGCTGGCGGGGCTGGCCGCCGGGCTGTCCCCAACACTCTCGGTGGCCCTCTCCCCGGTGGTTGCCTCCTCGGCAGTCTTCCCCCCGTGGTTGGTGGCCTCCTCCACACGGTTGGTGGCCGTCTCCGAGGCGTGGCCCTCCTCTCCTTCGGGATCCGCGCTAGCGCCCTCTTCGGATGGCGATGGCTCCTCCCCGGTGGCGGTGGTCGCCGCTCCGGTGGCGGCCCCCCTATACCGTATGGTATATAACGGTGGCCGCTCGGCCTTGGACAGGCTCAGCCACGGGTGGCCCGGATGCTGTGCCGCCATGTGGGTCATCAGGTCGTCCCACCGACCCTCTTTCGCCTGCGCCTGGCATTTTTTTCCTGGGCAGTTCCACCCCGGCCCCTTCTCCGCATGGACAGCCTTGACGTGACGCGAGAGGCTATCTTTCCGCATAAACTTACGGCCACAAATGGAACAGGGGAGGGGCACCGACGACTTCTTCATGATGTCGGATTCGGTGTCGGTGTCTCTGTGGGGCCACGCCGCGCCTCGTTCTCGCCTTTCTAGGTTGGCGGTCCTAACGAGGTCGCGCCGATTCTTGGCCGTAAAAATTGCGACCACCTTCTCACTCATCTCTCGCGCCGGATTCGCCCCCGCCTTTTTCCTCCCCTTTTGCGAGGTACCAGTGCCAATATGACGCGCACAAGCGCCCTCCGCTGAGTGGTGACGGGACCGGCCCTGCTCCGTCGCGCCCTGGGCCCGGTCGCCCCCGGCTCCCGTCCGGGCCACCTTGCTGGGTGTGGCCGCCTCCTCATCTCCCTCCCCCAACTCGATCCGGGGTGGATGGGCGTCCCACGCCTCCGCGGTCCCCCTCGACTCCGACTTTCGCTTTCGATCCCTCTGCGGCGAGCGGCTGTGCTCTCCCGGCTGCGGAGCCGGGCAGACCACACTGCGCAGCCGCCGGGGCGATCGATGCGGGCTTGCGGGCACAGGAGTCCTTTCTGTGGTCAGGCGGGCCGCCCTTCGAGTGCCACTGCGGGAGCGAGGCCTTGGAGAGTCCCGAGCGCTGGCGGGGCTGGCCGCCGGGCTGTCCCCACCACTCTCGGTGGCCCTCTCCCCGGTGGTTGCCTCCTCGGCAGTCTTCCCCCCGTGGTTGGTGGCCTCCTCCACACGGTCGGTGGCCGTCTCCAAGGCGTGGCCCTCCTCTCCTTCGGGATCCGCGCTAGCCCCCTTTTCGGATGGCGATGGCTCCTCCCCGGTGGCGGTGGTCGCCGCTCCGGTGGCGGCCCCCCTATACCGTATGGTATATAACGGTGGCTGCTCGGCCTTGGACAGGCTCAGCCACGGGTGGCCCGGATGCTGTGCCGCCATGTGGGTCATCAGGTCGTCCCACCGACCCTCTTTCGCCTGCGCCTGGCATTTTTTTCCTGGGCAGTTCCACCCCGGCCCCTTCTCCGCATGGACAGCCTTGACGTGACGCGAGAGGCTATCTTTCCGCATAAACTTACGGCCACAAATGGAACAGGGGAGGGGCACCGACGACTTCTTCATGATGTCGGATTCGGTGTCGGTGTCTCTGTGGGGCCACGCCGCGCCTCGTTCTCGCCTTTCTAGGTCGGCGGTCCTAACGAGGTCGCACCGATTCTTGGCCGTAAAAATTGCGACCACCTTCTCACTCATCTCTCGCGCCGGATTCGCCCCCGCCTTTTTCCTCCCCTTTTGCGAGGTACCAGTGCCAATATGACGCGCACAAGCGCCCTCCTCTTTTAGTCACCGCACCCATGGGAGTTGCCGGTGTCCCTGTGGTCGGCGGGAGTCGCCTTGGTTACCACCGTAACACCCGGATGTGGCCCGCCTTCCGGCGACCACACTAGGTGGCTTAGCCCCCGCGGCCGCTCCAGAGGGCGCCACCGGTGGCCACTCCCCACCGGCGGCCGACCCCGCCCACCGTACCACCTCTGCAGGTTCCTCCCGCGGGGCCTGGGTCTTTTTCAGTAAGTCATAGTGAACCACCCGGATCTTCCGGCCCATTTTGATCTCCCAAACCGGGCCCCACAAACTCCGGGTGATCGTCCATGGGCCCGACCATGGCCGCATGAACTTGGGACACTTGCCTACCTCTTTCTTTGGCAGCAGGTAGTATACCGTGTCCCCGACGGCCAGGTCCTCCCCCCTCACATGGGTGGAATAATTCCTCTCCTGCCGGCGGACCGCTTCCCCATGTGCTTCAAAGCATAAGCGTGGCCCTTCGCCATCCGGACTTGCAGTTCAACGGCGAACCCCTCCCCGCCCCCGGCTCCCTCCGGGTGGCCACCTTCCGGCTGGGGTAGATGAGGCTCCCAGGTAACAGCGTCTCCCTCCCCATCATCATGAAGTTGGGGGTCTGATTGGTCGACGCCTGCACCGACGACCGATAAGCGGCCATGACGAACGGTAGCTGTAAGTCCCAGTCCGCCTGGTTCTCGTCCACCGTCATGGCGAGCATGGCCTCCACGGTGCGGTTGCACCTCTCCACCAATCCATCCGACTTCGGATTGTAGGGACAGGTACGGTCTGTGCCACCCCCAAGAGACGGTGCACCTCCCGGAACATCTGAGCTTGAAAATTCCTCCCCTGGTCGGTATGAATCGTCCCCGGTGGCCCCAGCCGGCAGACCACCTCCTTAACGAAGGCCCGGGCGACTGTTTCCGCCTCCTGGTCCGGCAAGGGTATAGCCTCCGCCCACTTCGTGAAATAGTCCATTACCAGGAGGATGTGCCGATTCTTTCTCCCTGTCCTCGGCAACGGCCCCATCAGGTCCATGGCCATTCTTTCCAGCGTCGCCGCTACCGGCACATGTCTCATCATGGACCGGGGGGGGGGGGTGCACGGCCCCCTTTCTGCTGAGGCATTGCGGGCAGGTCTCCAACCACTGTATTAGGTCCCTTCTGTAGCTGGGCCAGTAGTAGGTTTGCTGTACCCGTCGTAGGCTGCGGGCCCTCCCGAAGTGACTGCTCAGGGGAGCCCCATGCACTTCCGCCAGCACCTCCGGCACCCTTCCCTCCGGGACGACTATCTGGCCGAAGGATCGGCCCCCCAGCTCCCACCAGACCCGGGTAAGCACCCCTCCCTCTAGCCTCAGTCGCGGCACCTGTACCACCAGCGCCCGCACTGCGTAGGGTTCCCCGGCCAATTCGTCCGATGCGGGGCCCGTGTTCTCCGCTACCCACCGCCGGACCCTCCCCAGGATGGCGTCCTGGTTCTGTACTGCCGCCCAGTGCTCCGCGGAGGACAAGGCGGGACCCTCCTCCTCCTCGTCCCCCTCCGCCATCCGGGGCCTCCCGCTGGCCTCATCAGCCTCCGCGTCCGCGGCCGCCTCCCTCCGCGTTACTGCCCTTTATTGCCCCGGTTGGTCGAACAGGGGAGAGCCCCCCTCCCCCTCCATACCGTACTGAGTGCATGGCCGCCTGGACAACCCATCCGCGTTACCATGATCCCGGCCGGGGCGGTGTTCGATCACGTGATCGAACGTCTCCAGGAGTTGCAACCACCGGGCCACCTGCCCTTCTGGTTCCCGGAAACTCGCCAGCCATTTAAGGGCTGCATGGTCTGTGCGTATCCGGACCGGCCGCCCAATCAAGTAGTGCCGAAACTTTTTCACCGCGAACACCACTGCCAGCAATTCCCGCCTCGTCACACAGTAGTTGCGTTCGCAACGGCTAAGCGTCCTACTGGCATAGGCCAACAGTCGTTCCTGCCCCTCCTGCATCTGCGAGAGGACAGCGCCTAGCCCCATATCGCTGGCGTCCGTGTCCAGCAGAAGGCGCCCCTCCGCCCTCGGATATGCCAACACCGGAGCCTCACTCAGTTTCTCCTTCAGACAATGGAAGGCCTCTGCACAGGATCTGTCCCAGCGGAATCTTTTGTTCTTTTTGGTTAATTCTGACAGGGGCCGTGCGATGGCTGCGAACCCAGGCACAAAGCTGCGGTAGTAGCCACACAACCCCAGGAAGGACCGGACATCCGTTACCGAGACCGGGGTGGGCCATTCCCGGACAGCTGCCACCTTCTCGGGATCCCCGTCTTATCGATGCGGTGGCCCAGGAAGTTGACCTGTTCCCTCACGAACTGGCACTTACTGGCCTTGACCTTGAGACCGGCCTCCTGTAGCCGCTTTAGTACCGTCTCCAGCTGGGTGGCGTGTTCAGCGAGGGTGGCCGAAAACACGATAATGTCATCCAGGTATACGAGGCAAGTGGACCACTGCAGCCCTCGCATCACCACTTCCATCAGGCGTTCGAATGTCCCGGGCGCGTTGCAGAGCCCGAAAGGCATCACCTTGAATTGGAACAAGCCCCGGTGCGTCACAAACGCCATCTTCGGCTTATCCGCCCCCTCCATGGCCATCTGCCAGTATCCCAACGCCAAGTCCAACGTGCTGAACCAACACGCCCCCGCCATCGAGTCCAGCGAATCGTCTATCCGTGGCAGTGGGTAGGCGTCCTTAACCGTCACCGCGTTTAGACGGCGGTAGTCCACGCAAAACCGCACCCTCCCATCCTTTTTCTTTACCAGGACCACGGGGCTTGCCCACGGACCCGTCGCCGGCTCTATGACGCCCCTCCTCAACATCTCCTCCACTTCCTTGTCCACGACCTCCCGTCGATGCGGCGCCAGTCGTCGGGGAGCCATTTTAATAGGGGCCGCCACCCCCGTCTCTATGGTGTGTGAGACCAAGTCAGTATGTCCCAGGTCCTCATCCCCCTCCTGGAATGCTGCCTTATTCCGGGCAATGAGCTGGATCCACTCCTGATCATCCTCGACCTGGGTTCCCCCCAACAGCTGCTCTACAAGCGTCCGGGACCCCTCGCGCGGCCCCTCCTCGGTCACCATACGGCACTCCTCCCCCCGGAGCTCCTCCGCCCCCACAGCCTCGGCCACAGCCACGTGCATCCCCTCGTAAAGGACCACCGGATTAGGGCCCGGATTACAGACCAGGACCGGCACCTCCCCCCTCTCGGGCGTCACCAATGCCCTGCCTATCCGAATCCCCCTCGCCATCTCCACCTTATCCACTCCTTCCACCAGCATGTCCGTCTGCCCGGCCGATTCCGGCACACGCGCCTGTATGACCCTCTCCGTGCGGCCCCTCACCCATTCCGTCCACGAGCTCACCACTCGGCAGGGCTGAGTCCCTTGCTCCTCTTCCGGCCACACCAGCCTCTCCCCGGCCATGTCGATTGTCGCCCGCGTCTGCCTCAAGAAATCTGCACCCAGCAGGCCCGGGGTGGATATATCGGCCACGACGAACGATGTAGTTTCCGCGCGGCCCACGCACTGCAGCTCCGCCGTCACCCGACCCTCCACCGGCAGCGGCTTCCCATCCGCCGTATGGAATGCTGTTATCACCGGTCTCAGATCCCCAGGGGACCCCTCCGCCTTCCACCATGCTGTGGAGAGCAAGTTGCTGGTGGCCCCCGTGTCCACCACTAAGTGGATGTCCTTACCCCATAACTTCCCTCCGACCTCCAGGCCGTTCCCCTTCTTTTCCTTCCGACCCAGCCATTCTCTCCTCCTTTTCTCTCCATGGGTCTTCTCCCGGCTGGAAGAGGGGACCCCGTCTAGTTTTCCGAAGCCTTCTTCTTCGCCTCTCTCTTCCGAGCGGCCTCGACCCGCTTCCTCCAGGCAGGGCAGTCGCGCTTGAAGTGATCTGGCGCCCCGCACTCGAAGCAGCCCCGTCCCCTACTTGCCCCCTCCCCCTCTGCGGTTACAGGGGCCGATCGGGCAAGGGACTCCTTCATCTGGGTGACCGCCACCCGCAGCTCCCCCATCTCTTCCGCCATTGACTTCGTGGCGGACCTGACCTTCACCGCCTTCGCCCGTTCCTCCTTAAGGTAAGTTTCCACCCGTATACCCCTTTCCACCGCCTGTAGGAGGGTTGGGATCTCGCCCTGGTATATCCACTGTCGGAGCTCCGTATCCTCCAGACATTCGACAAACCTATCCTTAGCCATGCCATCTACCATCTGGGCGTCCGCATTAGGGTAGGACAGCCGCACCAGTCGCAGGATCTCCTCAGAGAGGGTTTGTAACTCCTCCCCCGGCTTCCGCACCCGGGTGCGGAGCAGAGCCTTATACGATTCCACCTGACTCTTCGGCTGGAATCTATTTACTAGCGCGTCCCGCAACTTCTTATATCCCCCAGGAGCCGCCGGCCGCTCTGACGCCAACAGCCGCCGGGCGACCCCCGACAGGCTTATTCCCAGAAACGTCCCCGACTCCCTTTCCGTCCATCCTTTAGCCATGACGCAGAGGTCGAAGTGCGACAAAAACTTCTCCAGATCGCTCGACCCGTCATACTTGCACGGCATCACAATTGGCTTCCGGGTGGCCCCCTCGCCCCCGGGCCCCGGCCTGCCCGGGCGTATCCCGCCACCTGGCGCCATCATTCCCTGCGTCTGCTCCATCCCCAGGGGCATGGAGCTCCTGGCCCCCTCCACACTCTCCGTCCTAGAGCTACTTCTGGGGCTGCCCTGCCTCAGCCATTCCGCCAACGGGTCTGTCCCCTCCCTTCCAATCGTTCCGCGGCCCTCTCTGACCTCCCCGTGGGCCCTGTCAGGGCCCCAGTCTCGCGTCAGCTCCTCCCTCCGGTGACCCTCCTTATCATTCCCCGCTCCACCGAACACCGGGCCACCGAACTGGCCACCCACCGAACCGCCGCCCGGTCCACCGAACCGGCCACCGAACTCAGTCGGGCCCATCTCACTGTCCACTTTAGCGGCCGCACCAAGAGGTGCCCGGTGACTAGCCACGCCACCCTTTACTCCCACTTCCTTCCCAGGTGATGCTTCCTTTGCCCTGGTGTCCGGCCGCTCCTCCATCACCCACTTCCTGTCGTCTGCTCCGGTGGCGTCGGTGGCGCCGGCCGCCGCAGCCACCGGCCCTTTTACTTTAACAGAGACCTCCTCATCCACAACCTGGATCAGCTCTCCTCGCCTACCCGCCCCTAACTGCTCCTCCAGGGCTGCCCTCTCCTCCTCCATCTTTAATTCGCTATCTGCCATGCCTGTGTTTCTACTCTGGTACGCCCAGGTTCGTGTAAACAACCACCGCTGTCACCAATGTAATAACCAGAGTCGACACCGTATATAAAGAATGGAATATAAAGTTACAGCCGTTGTTGTTGTTTTATTTCTTAGGAGCCTTAAGGACTAACAGTCACTGGTCATCAGTTACTTGCTTATACTGATACTTGTACTTATACTTATTCTTTGCTTAGAGACGCCACTCTGTTCGTAAACTAGGACTAGCCACCGAACTCCCTTAAGATAGCTTACACGTAGGCCACCTGAGTGTCTGATCGCGTCTGCCATAAAACCACCGGACACCGCGTTTTATAGCCCCCGGCCGCCGACGGTGACGTCACAAGGCTGCACATGACGTCACCGCCGACGCGCCACCTAGCGGTCACCGCGGGAACCGGCCACCGAGCCTCGGTGGCCGCCGCCGAGCCGCCAGCCAATGTTTATTAGAATATATATATATATATATATATATATGGGTGGGGCTCCAGAAAATGTCCAATTTTGAGAAAAAATGATCAAATTTTTTAATTACCCTTAGACTTCTATAGTTTTACATGTCTGTGGAGGAGGTGATAAGCCATGAGAATGCTAAATATTGTGAAGTTGGGATTTTTCCATCATTTTCTATTTTTTAGCTCAAAATGCATATATTACAAGCATTAAGAGGGGTGTTACGTTCATCAGATTTGATTAAATGAGATAAAATTGTGGAAAAATGATATATATTCACTGGAACCTGGTAGAGATGTATCTCTTCTATGCACAGAATATCATATATAAATTTTTCCTTCGTTTCCACATATCTTGTGTCATGCTTAAAATATCAGGTAAATTGAGAAAATGATGGATTTGCTCTAAGTTCATTTAAAAATTCTTGTAAACAACAACAAAAATATAAAATTGAACAATGTTCCACTAACTGACAATTGGAAATGATTGTATTCACTTTTATTAGCTATACCTAAAGATATTTCTTTGATCTACTTATGCATTATAAAGGATTTTATCTTTGATAAGTCATTAGCCTGAATCCGATGAACGTAACATTTTTGGGGAAAATCATGAAATATCTCCTTAAAGAATATATCTATCTGGAAAATTCATATCCCATGCTGATTAGGTTGATTTTCTCAGGTTTACTGGTTGTTTAAAATTTTCTTCATGGATGATTTATGCCATACATATGCTATCATCAGTTTATCCGATGAACGTAACAGTCTGATGAACGTAACACCAAAAATCTGATGAACGTAACATAAATCCGATGAACGTAACATAAATCTGATGAACGTAACATTTATGATTGCATTCCTATTACAGCAAAACGATAATCTACATTGAAAAAATTCTTACACTAGCTGGTGCAGTTCACTACTTGGGTACCCTATTGATATTTGTTTTAACTATTATTGAAGAATTAGGCAAATTAGAGGTAAATCATCCATGTGAATCCGATGAACGTAACATAAATCTGATGAACGTAACATTTTCAATTTTCTGTCTTTTATCATACTTTGAAGTGGAATTTCCGGAATCAAATGGCAAGATCCTTTCCAGGCCCTCACCACACACAGTGTCAACTGAATTTCATCTTTATATGCCTTATATTTATATAATAAATTATTCCCCAAAGAAAATAGCCTTAAAAGGGTCATTTTTCTACCCCTCTTTGGGCCTCATTTATGGAGAGAAAACAGTAAAATATTCAGATTTTTGCATATCTGCTCCAATATGTGGGTGTCAGACTTCTACATACTGTCAAAAAACTACCTCAAATGCATTCTATTCATATAGATAACACATTTTTTAAATAAAAACATGATTTTATGAGAAAAACTCTATTTTTAAAGATTTTCATCAGATAATGAAAAAATTTGAAAATTTTCTTGAAAATTCACGGTGATGTACAGAAGGGTCTCTAAAATATGTTGTATTAATTGCAAAATGGGTTAATACAATGTGAATAGAGAAGAAAATTGAATGAAAATCATTTTTTCTCAGGGGACATGGATTTTTTGGTATTTTTCAAGCAAAATATGGGTAAATTCAGAAAATAACAGGAAAAATATAATTTATTCCTTAGTTATTACATAAGTACTCATTGAGATCTTTGTAACCATGCTGTTCATATCACCTGAAATGATCTTATTACAGAGTTATTAAAGAAAACATGACAAATTTGTTTAATGGACATTTTCTGGAGCCCCACCCATATATATGTACAGACATGGACACATGTCCTCATTTCTGACAGTGATGTCTAATCAGAATTTTCTCGCAATGAATATTCACTCTAAAAATATCCACAATTCCTATCATGGATTCTCATTAAACTGAACAATGAACCACTGTTGTTGCATTATAGTGATTTACTGTAGTTTCTACAATAAAGCAGTACAGTATACACTGTGGTACAAGGAATCTCTGGACTTTTCTAACCCACTTAAAAGGATCTATTTTCTCCTTTTTTCTATTCCCTCAGGTGTGTGTGGTTCACATATGCGCAGACACTGACACATTCTCGTTCTCGCCATGAATATGACCGTAGCTGTTGAAATGGCGTTAAACACCTATCACTTACTCACAAGGAATATGTGCGAAAATGATGATGGTTCTGTGGCAATGTTGGGACAAGGATTTTACCATTTTTTTGATAATTTCACCTACCTTACACAACTTTAAAATTTAGTCACCCACGTTTAATTTTAAAGATTTAGAGAATTTAAATGATACAAAAGTCATAAAGACACATTCAAAAGTTTTCTCACCAACCAAAAAACTGATAGAGCCAGTGTATCAGCGTCAAGTCGAAAGCACGATATTATCTGTGGACATACAAGGAGCTGGGTCCAGCATGCAATGACTGTGGTTATAGTGAAAATAAGTTTGAAAATATCTTCAAGAACACACTTCACATCGGTACCCGCACAGTAAGGTTGTTCCCATTTTTACTGCGAAGTCGAGACCTGGCACACAGCCGATATGAAGGATTGACTTTTGTGTTTATAAGAAGTTAGTCGAAAAAAAAAAATTTTGTGGCCATTTTTTGGAAAAAGGGGTGAAATTGGAAAACTCCATACCAGTGACCTACCCCCTGTTGCACCTACTCCTATTACTTCTGCTGCTGTTGTACCTACTGCTACTACTGCTCCTGCTACACCCTATCTTATATACTACCTGAGGTAATCCCTTTTTCACCTACCTTACACAAGAGTGCTTTGATGGTATTTACAAATAAGCTCCTCCTTTGATATCTTTAATACCCAGGTGAAAAAGGGATTACCTCAGGTAGAGTACTTTGATGGTATTAACCCCTCCCCGCATGCATGATAATCTGTATACCCCTATTCCATGGATCTTGGCCCAAAAATAAACCCTATTTCATCGAAAATCACGGATATTTAGGGCCTCATAAGTACCCCTATTTTTTCAAAATCGCGGATATTTGTTGTAAATATAACATTTTATTGTTACACAGACTTTGGGAGTGTCTCCTCCTCCTCTCACCATCTGACCAACCCATGGTAGGTGAGGTGCATGTACATAACTAATCCTTATAACACCTGTCCACCTGAGCAGTCTCCCCCTACCCCATCCCAACTGGGTATTTATCCCATCTATTGCTCAGTACCTTTTGATATAGTACAGTCATGTCTCTATAAACCAGCCACCTCCGTTTGAGATAAAATTTGACTGGTTCTTGTCATTAAGGATCCAAAATCACGTGATTAATAAATATAGTGTCGGTAACAACGCATTTCAGCTAATAACGTCGGAACCGCTGCTGCTGTTGCTGCTGCTACTGCTGCTGCTACTGTCACTATTACTGCTGCTGCATTGCTGCTGCATGCTGCTACATTGCCGCTGCACCCCAAAAACTACTACAGCATCATATAAATCTTTTTTTATTTATATTATATATCTCATTTGCATAATTAGCCCCGCCCCATTGTTTACAAATAAGGGACCATGTGGCCTAGGCCACATGTTGTTTACAAACAAGGGATCATGTGATCACACTAATTTCCTAATTAGGTCATGTTATCATGGTAACCAGAATGCTGTCCTCTGATTGGCTAAGAGGTGGTCACTAATCCCTAATTAGGTCAAGGGGACGTGGCCTATTATGCAAATGAGGTCAAGGTTGAGGTCACCATGGGGGGTCCAGTGATGTCACAGGTCACGTGACCAAATGGAGGCCTCTGATTGGCTGCATACCCAGTGAGTAATATCCTGTACTTAGCTATAGTCCCATTCCGATACATACTATACTACTCCCCACCAATACCAGACCGTGTAGATATTGAGTATAGGGATACCCATAGCAGCTGCCTTATCCCAGTATTGCAAAAGGCATAATCTATGATGCTAGGGCCATGGCCCGAAGTTGGAAATAAATAAATCAGCGTTTTAGTATCGCCCATGTAAAGCTGGTCACGTGTGGTAAATTGAGGCTCATGTCATCGCTATCTGACCTGAAATGAAGATTGAAATAGTTTAGTCCTCTATTGGAAATTTATCTTTAACCCACATGGGAAGGGTAATATTGAAAGGTGCAAGCTACCAGCACTGCATTTCTGGATTGTGTTGTGCGGAAATTAGACTGTACACCATCCCAAACTATTTCATTCGAGTCGTTTCAGTTATCAATAAAATTACATTAGTTCCAACACACTGTAGCAAGCTCCGTGACCACCCCCCCCCCCCCCACAACCCCGTTCTTTTGGCCTCTGTTGTCCTCCCGTTGACACCCGTGTTCTTTCTTTGCCTATTTTCACCGATTTTTTATGACAGTAGTAAATATCAATAGTGACAAATTAACAAAAGTTGCTGTTTTTGTTTGATACTGTTAAGTTATACTTAAAGGTTTAAACCATATTTATACCGTAATAATCTGAGCAAAAGAAGATATTTTATAAAGGTTTAAAGCGAGATGAGGTTGTGGAAAAGGGTCGATCTTTGGCCAAAATTGGACAAATTGTGAGTAAATAAAGCACTACTTTCTGCAATTCTTTAAGGTCTAAATGGTTAACCAAGCTTTAGCACCCTTAAAAACCTGGTTCACTGCATGGTATGAGGGGCATCACCAAATTCTCTCCTCTGCACAGTCTTGTGCCCTTGTGGAGGAGGAGGAGAAACGGTGCTGCCACCTACATAAAGGATATTGTCCTGAACAGCCTGAACAGGAGCACTTGTCAAATGTGAGAAGGTTTGTGCTGAATTTATTGGAAAGGACTCCAATGACTGGGTATGTTGTAAACCATTCCAGTAGTATATAAGTACAGGGAGTATAAAGGGTTAAGTGGTGAGTAGTACATAGACATGTCATTAGGCCTACATAGAGGGTTCATTTGTGAGTAGTATATAGGACTGACCCGGGATACATCGGGATGAGTTGGCTCCCTCCATTCACTGCAGAATTTTTTGGGTACATTATGTAACACCTGGTACCCACCATGCAGGCTGTTATCGGTGCTTATCTCACCAGGACCCAGATAAAGCAATGGCGACCCCACTAGGCGCCCATCCTGAGCTCTATAGCGAGGGTTGCCGTCGATCACAGTGCCACTCACGGTCGGGGGTTTGGCCTCATTTTGATTGCTTATGATGTCATAGACCAGATCCTAATTGTGCATGTCCCTTGCCCAATGGGGCACCTTACTTGTGGGGTTTTACACCTATAGACTATAGTAAGGAATGGTAACCTTTACAGGCCTCATGTGTGGCTTATAGCATTTTGCCGATGTCAGTGCAGCTTATGCACAGGGGCAGGCTGTACAAGAAGCTTTACTGTATGAGAAATACCGAAGACAACAAGGACAGAAGCATTCCTTCTCCTCATTGACCTATAGCCATCTGGTGTATTGCTGAGAAAACGGGGGTAGGCCTATGTCTGTGCCCATGGCCACTATAGAGATGTCAATGCAGAGGGGGTTCAGGAGTGAGTGGTATATAGAAATGTCAGTATAGAGAGGGTTCAGTGGTGAGTAGCATACAGAAATGCCAAAACAGAGAGGGTTCAGAGGTGAGTAGTATATAGAAATGTCAGTATAGAGAGGGTTCAGTGGTGAGTAGCATACAGAAATGCCAAAACAGAGAGGGTTCAGAGGTGAGTAGTATACAGAAATGTCAGTACAGAGAGCGTTCAGTGGTGAGTAGTATACAGAAATGCGAGCACAGAGATGGTTCACTGGTGAGTAGTATACAGAAATGTCAGTACAGAGAGCGTTCAGTGGTGAGTAGTATATAGAAAGGGTTCCGTGGTGAGTAGTATTTAGAAATGTCAGTACTAGAGGGGTACCTATAGGACTCAGTATGGAGGCCTAGTGGAGCCACCATCTTGAATTTCGCTGGTTGAGCTAAAACCCACTGATAAGACATACCATGATGGGTACCTTGTCCCTGGTTAACACCCACTTCCAGTGACATGCTGGTCCCGCCTTATCAGTGTGTGTTGCTAGAAGCAGCTCCAGACCAGCTAGTGGCCAATATAGAAATATCAGTAGTAGAGAGGCAAGGGTGTGAAATCCTGAAACCGATTTCCTCTGAAGCTTATTGTACCATCTCCCCAGAGGAATTTTAGTCTACATTTTTTACATTATAGGGAATTGATTAAAATAGTTAAGTGGAAACTTCATAGCACCTTATATTTATAAAGGGAAGCTTAGAAGAATGAGTTGTGAGAACTGTAAACTCTTGTGAATAAGACACACCCCTGTATAACCCTTTTGACCCAAAGACGGCCATGATTAGTCAAAAATATTTTAGTCAACTGACTTTTTCCTCAATGTCTTTTTAAATTTCTATTGGAATTTGAGAAATACAGCTTTAACCGACCAGTGGGAACTCTTGGTAAACGTCAGAAGGTTGAGGGCCAATTTAATTAATCAAAATTTTACCATGAAGAACGAGAGACGACAAACTTCAGTTGCGTAACTTTATTCCTTAATATATACAACAGGTGTATGAATGGTACGTTCTTAACATACATAGAAATAAAAAATGAATCACAGATTTGCTGGAATACGTTATTTCAATTCTTTTGTTGTGCGATTTTCTAGATGGTTCACCAGAGATGTTCTAAAGTTTCCATTTTGGAGATAGTGAAAATTATGCAAGCAAATGGATGGAATTATTAAAATTATTTACAGATCTTCCCTACAATATGCACTTTTAGTGACAATGTGGTCTATGGTGTATTTATTTTAGTTCGACCAAAGGTGATATTCTGAGACTATAACACCGACAATGCTCTATTTTAAAATTTAGGCCTTAGTTGATGTTGCACCATGATTTATATCGGATTATAAAGTAGAAACCCCAAATTATTTAGAAAAAGATTTTGGAATTAACTAACATTCGGAGTTCCCAGTGAACAGATTTAACCTGATGATAAATTAGACTTATTCCATGAAAGATAAATCTCAAGGTGAGAAGATGCAGCATCCAAGATATACTCTCCCTGAATTGCCATTATCGGAAAGCGAGATTGTGCGGTGCTCCCTGCGGCAACTCTACACCATCATCTGAACATCAAGGACAGCACATATTGTGAATGACGCCAATAGATAACTGACTCCATATTGATGATTTTGTGTTCAGTTTGTAGTTGATATATGTACAATATATTGTTAGCTGTGCCCACTTCTCCTCACCCGCGGCCCATTCTGGTCGATCGTTTATTCCTTGGTTGCCTCGTCCTCTTGTTTTTCCTGAAGTACAACAATCATTTAGCATGTAAATTTTCCATTTGTCTAGATGAATATAATGGTTTACGGTGAAAAGGTGATTCATAGGAAAAGTTTGTAACAAGCTGTTACATAAGACTTCTACCGCTACTCTTCATTCTAGAAATATAGGAGGGTGGACGGCAATCATAGAACTATTGGTTCCTATATACATACACTGCAAAAAAGGTGTTTAAAGATACACACCAGATTTTCTCAACACCAATATTTAAACATCTAAACACTTGAAGTGTTTAGGTGTTTAGCTTTTAAACACTTATTCTCAAACACCTAAACACTGAAGTGTTTAAGTGTTTAGCATTTAAACACTTTGTTAAACACTTCCTAGTTAAACGTGTTTAAAATTTAACGCGTTTAACACTTAAGAAGTGTTGAGAAAAGTGGGACAAATAAGTGTTTAACCAAGTGTTTAACTTCTAAACACTGGTGTTTAATCCCTAAACACTGTTTTTACAGTGTATTTTTCTCTGTATAATGCTATCTAATAATTATTGCTACCGAAAGCAAACTTTGAATTGCTTTACTCACCACTGCATCTCCCTCCTCAGCTATCGGTGAAGCCTGTGAACCAGATGTTGGCAAGTCAATTAACAGAGAAACTCCAATGGGTACAAAGAATTCATTATCAATGGAAAATAAATGAAAGCTTCAAGAAAATTAAGGGTAAGTTTCATTGGAAACATTTTGTTTGACATGCATAAGATCAATCTTACCTATGTAGCCTTTTAATTGGATTAAAATCACACCTTACTCTTAAGAACTTTTATATTGGTATTTAACACCAATGACATAAGGGAGTGGTTATTTTTTAACAAGGGGGGGGGGGGGGGTTGGTGAAATTCTGTGCGTGCATGGCGAAAATTTTTCCGTCCCCCATCGGAGGGATCTGAAATTTTTCATTCCCCTTTTATTCTGTAGTGATGCGCAGACTTTTTTCACTCAAAAGGGGCGAAATTTTTTTTGACCCCCCTATGAGGGGTCTGAAATTTTGTTGTCCCCCCAAGAGGGGTCTGAAATTCTTATTTCCCCCCCAAACCCACCCACCCCCTATTGTAAAAAAATTGACCACTCCCTAACATAAAACATATGGGAATAAGGAGCAAAAATCCCAACCAAGATATGTACCTCTCTTACAGTTAACGGCTGAAAAAACACAATATTGTGGAAATGTGAACACCGTTCAATACTGAATACCATTGCAATGTGCCGCAGTTAATTAAACTGATACTGTAAAATACTTCTCGTTTACATCACTCACCTTGCGTGGGTCCTCTTTTTCCCTCGCCTCCTCCTCTGCCAATTGCTTGTCTTTAGCCTCGGTCTTCTTCCGTTCCATTTCAATGATGTGATAGAAGTCCTTTTCTGCTTTATCAACCAGATCCTCCTCATCCTCGTCCTCACTATGGTGCTCTTCATCCTGTTAGAAGAGAATGTAAATTAAATTAGTACAAGGAAGGGTAGATTTTTACAATATGTAGAGACTGTGTTGAGGTCTATGATGACACCACCTATGATGGTCACACTGTATGTAGGACCAAGCCAACTCTACATGCACACACCTCCTACGGCACACACCATATAGGCTACAAAGACATCAATGGATACATGATGATGAGAAAGAAAGGTGTATGGTTTTATTTTGATCCTCTGCTGACATGCTGCTGGAAGAAAGTTCATTATGACTTGATTAAAATGTAACAAAATAGTAGCAATACCAGAAGTGATTCCAATCACTAGCGTCTGCTTGTATTCCTAATAGTTGTAATATCCATACATACATTAAATAATGTAGCAAACAATTCATGAGTCGGGCAAGTGACATTAACGTAATACTATTGATAACATTTTCTTTTTTTTTTTTGTCTAAATAGCATAAACTGTTCCCTTATCTGTGTAAATGCATTTTATTTCTTTAAGTATCCTCTATGCTGATAGAGCGATATATCACCAGTATGAGGTACTTACTCTCTTGGGTGGTTTGGGACTCGCATTCTGTTGTAATTAAGATAATGCGTTACAAAATTTAAGTTCAACTTAGCAAAAAATACTATAATCTACTTTCTCAAAGTAGGTGATGTTGTGTATTTATAACGTAATAAATTCATATGTCAATGAAAAGTATTTTTTCTGGGGTATTCCTACTTTTCTACATTGACAATATTCATCTACCAAAAGCTGGGCCTTGTGACCAAGTGAAAACTAGACTACTGACGGAGATTTTACATTTTAAATGAGGAAAAGCTAACAAGGAAATTTCCAAAAGGGTGTATCGTGCTTGGAGATATTCTCTTTACGATACCAACATTATGAATATCTACATGCATTTCTGTAAAATTCTATGTGAATGCTACGAAACTCATAAAAGTTTCACTAAACCTTAATATGATTACTAACTAAATCATGATAAAAATTCATAAATTGGCATCGTTTCTTACAGATCTGAGGGGTCCTTAATTATCAATTCTTGCTTGCTCTATTTCAAGCTTCTTGTTTTAAGCACCTTAATTATAGGTAAATCAAGTTAAATTACAGTGGCAGCTTTAGATAGTGCATGAGCTGAGACAACAGCTATGGTCTCCTATTCCTTCTGCAGGACTCACCAGGAGAGATATAGCCCTATGTCATTTCAGCTACAGATATGTTGCAGTGATGTAAGCTGGGGCAGTTTTTTCTACAACATTTAAGAATCATTTGAGTCCAAAGGCTCACTATACACATCAAACATCACCCCAGAGCTGTGAAGAAACCTACAACAGTGAAACGGTTCTTGCATGTGTCTTGTCCTGCTTCTTTGCTAAATGGAATAAAGCGTTGATAATCATAAACCGATTTTCGGTGAAGCTCTACAGTTTGACTCTATAATAGCACTGAATATATCCTCCAGATATCTCTTTGTGCATCCCTTCTAATCCAAAGCACTATTTACTATGTTCTACCAACAACCTTCAAAGTTTGAATGTACTGTGTTTTTTTATACTTACACTGAAAAGCATTGACTTAGGGGTCATCGGCTAGAGAATCATAGGGCATACTTAAAATTCTCTGAATGCTAAATGTATTTTCCTTGCATCCTTTGCATAACCTTTTTGTCTGTGATAAAATTTGTGTGTGTCTATCAAATATTGTCGAAAAATAAATATATACACTATTAAAGATTTCTAGGTACTTTTAGTTGAATCGCAGAACTGAATATCTTGCATTAAATCTAGTCATTAATTTCATTGCTATAGACTACCCTCTGCTCAGTTTCTTTATAAATGGTAAATAGTGGATCTGCCAACAGGAAAATTATGCTTCCTCCAGATAGGCTTTAAGTTTGATATTGCCATTGGTGAGGTGTATAACTAAGCAATTTATATCAAATATACTTACATATGCCTGCGATGCTGACGACTAAGTTTGATACAAAATATTAAAAAGTTTTCTTATCTACCCTTATTAATTGAGGTCTGCATTAACCGCGTGTATAATACGCCATTAATCTCACTGTTACATATATTCTGTTTCTGTTGTCCTGAATCTACATTTCTGTTGTCCTGAATCTACATAATCTGATTTAACTAATACATTTTCCTGATAACATCACAACAAGAATTGTGATTTCATTCAATACAGACAAATGTAAAGCAGCACAGCATCAATTCATTACATTAACGACAATAATTGTTCGTGAACTTCAGTGTCCGTAAAGCAGGGATATCAGCTAAAAGCACTTGGCTTGTCGCCCAATGCACTTAGTATTTCTTATTTTAAACCGCATTCAGACCACATTATAACATTCAATGTTAGTTGACTCATGTGTAGCTGATATCCCATCTTTACTGTGATATCAACACAGAAAGTGCACTATACTCCCTACTAGTACATGAAACCTAAGTTTGCTCCTTGAATGACTTAAAATGCCCTAAGGATAAAATACATGAATAGTGCTGTTTAAATTCAGGTGTTGTTAATTTTTTTCAGAGTGCTCCATTGGAATCTTATACTCATTAGCTGCAAAGGAGTCCCTAATTATGACTCATAACTACATGTGCATGCAGTTTTTTGTATATAGAATATATCTGTGGGCTAAGATTTTCTAGTACCCTTGGCACAATCATTTCCGCAATAATTAGCAGTGATATACTGATAGACGATGGCTGCGGTGAAACACCTTTCATGCACATTTACTTACATATCGCCGAGTCGATTTTGCTGACATCGCCTATTACAGTAATATGATAGCCTTAACATAAATGTTGGTTTACAAAGCCGTTGTAGCATGAAACAATTAATTACAATTATACACCAATAATCTGGATATTTCTGCATAATTGATCAATTGATTGGTGCAACACCTAATTAAAAACCATAATAGCCAAAGGCATATAGGGGAAGCTCTTTACAAAGCTTATACATTATAAACTTGTGGCTGCTATATTCGTTAGATTGTATTTTAGATGCATCCGCCACAACTAGATCTAACACCACCTTATCCCCTCATGTCCCTTTACTGGTATTATGAATTCACTGTCAAGAGAGGAATTAGGTCTTATTGGAAATCAAGCCTACATAATGCTTTGTGTTCATTTTTCATCAAAACCAGCAGAGAAACAGCACTGTATTGGTATAAGGTGCTGCACCTCCACCGGCGATCACTCCCCACCTTCCCCCCATAAGCGGGTATTCCACTGAAATATGACTAACCGATGATGATCCGACGACCTTTAATATGGCAAAAGTATGTCATTGTTCACTCGCTACTACCAGAGATGCCACTCACTGGCCCCTGAAAATTCGGAAATCGTCATAATTTTCTCAATTTTTAAAAGGAAATGCCCAAAATTCAGAATTCCTTAACAGTCACATCTCTTGACTGCACACGGCCAACACAGTGGAATACCCACCATAGGGTCATTCAGTAAGACTCATGAATGTGACATTGGCGAGTTGATCACCAGTGCTTAATCATTTCTCACACCATGATTCTAAATACATTGTAGAGAAGCACTATGCAGGCCTGACAGGCGTAATGCAGCAGTTGCTGACAAATTGAACTTCAATGAGTTTGTTTGATATAGCCACTACCGTAAAACCCCGGTCATAAGCCGACGCTAGTCATAAGCCGGGGGTAGAGTTTATAAGCCGGTTTTGGGGTCAGATTTTAACCATTTTCTCTTTATTCTATAGTAATAAAACCCCGGTCATAAGCCGGGGGTAGACTTTGGGAGAAATTTATAAGCCGGTTGTGGTCAAAAATAGAAAAAAAAAATCCGGCTTATGACCGGGGTTTTACGGTATGACTCTAGAACAGATTTTGGCAACTTAATTGGAGAACCTGACATAAACGATTCCAGAAATTGTGGTTTAGATCATTTAGAAAAAAAGCGTTTACAGCAGTCTTTAGCCAACGTTCATTGGAGGTAATAAAGCTATATTGTACAAACTACTGAAGTTCATTGGACCCTTTCCTCTCACAACAGGTCTAAAACTGTACCTGTGCCAGCTCCTGATTTGTTGATTGAACAAAAGTCAAAAGTCAAGAATGGAAATGTTCTAGGTGGTGACTGCAGAATGGTATTATAAATACAAGAAAAGAAATGTGAAGACGCATGTTTTTGAAAAAGAAAAAAAGAATTAACATACATCATCAAAATTCAATACCGACACTATGTATATGCATAAATGAAAAAAAAAAATACAAAAAGAAAACTTTATACCATACAATCTAAGATGGAAATCAACTTCACGACTAAGCGACACCTTAATTCATTTAAGAATGTCAAATATCTCAATTGCAAATCTTTCATCTCCTCAAACACATTTACATTTGGGGATTCAATACAAAAGGTAATCATACACTTAGCCCTATAATCAATTTCCATAAAATACGTATGACCAAAGATTAGTTAGGTATTTAGTGCAAAGCAAAATACAAAAGTATGTTCTTAAAAATACCAGAAGTAACTTTCAGTTCACAATACATATGGGAGGGGTGTGCTAATATAGGATGGGTACACGTATTTAATCGTTTACAATACATTTAAGGTATACAAAAACCTAAACCTACTGACAACCACTAACTCTAAATATAGCTATATCTGAAAGATAAAACACATTACAACATGGGTATCCTATATCAAGAACCCCTATGTAATTACCATATGCACAACACCAGTACCCAGTAACCATAGTAACTAGAATACAGTGCAGGTGCAAATCAAGGACCAACCACTTACCCGATCATAATAATCATCATCACCACTTGCTCGACTCTAATTTTTTTTTTCAAAATGTAAAAATAATGGCAAAATTGATTCAAAAGCTAAAATCGTTCCTAGAAGTTCCTGAGCCAAAAATCTCACAGCAACTTTATGAAAATGAAAAAGGGGATACGAATCATATCCTTAAAGTTCATATCCATGCATTTTGTACCCAAAAGTAGTCATTTGTCCAGGGAACATTGGAAAACCTCTCCTTCACTCAAAAACCCCAACACCTGCTATGTTGCAACATTCAAAAGGATAGCTGACCAAGAGTCTATACAATTTAACGGTAACAACAAAATGAACACTGCAACTGTAGTACAATTTACCGTTGGTGTATGTGGAGTTCTCTATATAAAGCAAAATTTAACTCTTATTAGGCATTTGGTTATCCCAAACATTTTCAAACCTGTCATACTTTCTATTAGATTCTTACTGAAATCAGGCTAAGGAATGTACATGCATGATCAGTAAAATACTAAATTGTGATCCAATAAAAAAAAAAGGGGGGGACTTAGAAATATATTGTCAAGTTGAAAACATTAAAATGAAACTAAATTAAAGTGACTTTTTACCTTGTCTCCCTGTGAACTCTTTGTCCGCTCCTTCAGTTTCATCTCTCTGTGCCGGGATTCGAGGATCTTTTCACGTCGCGTTTCCCGCTCAAGCATCTACAAAATTGAAAACCTAACATTGTTAAAATATCCGTATCTTAAGTTGTAAGAAAGTATGAAAAAAATGATACATTCATAAGGACTGAAAGCCCCCAAGCAATGCAATATTAACTTTTGCTAATCCTGTTGTTTCAAATATGAATCAAGACAGATCAGGGGTAGGCTATTCGATAAAAAGACATTTGAGGTTTGATCACTTACCGCTGTGACTAATCCCTTCTCGTTCCTTTGTTGTGTGCACAGGCTGTCGGACAGTTCAAGTAACGTTGTTGTTCCACTCTGAGATCCTGTTGCAATGAGTCGGCCATTGTCCTGTACCCGCAAAGTATGGAGAGGCTCGTCGCATACCTGTAAGTAAACGAGGAAAAGAAAGTTTTTATATTTTATCTATTTTTTTCTTTGTACACAAGTATAACAAGGAAATTAAGGTTAAAACTATCAACCTCTGTTTACACCTTTTTATACCATCCCATATTTCACTGGCAATTTAAAAGAAATAGCTCTACCGTGGTATTAGTGTGTTGCTAAGTTACTAAAATTCCAGTCTTTTTTCACGATTTTCTTCTTTTTACACATTATGTTGAAGTCTTTTACCTAGTATAACATTTGAGCATCGACCGTGCCTCACTTTTACTATGCAATAGATACAAGGATAATACACATACCTGTAAGCTAAGTGTGGGGTCGTTTTGTTTGAAGTTTATATCCCAGATGTCCAGTGTACCATCCATCTTAGTTGTGTAGAATACAGCGGGACGCACGGGGCTCCAGCAGCCGTCAGTGAGGTATGCCATGTGGTATTTGGTCCACATGATGGAGGATTCACGGATATCTTCTGACCATATCTACACAGAGAATGCAATATGCAAATGAAAAAAAAAAACTAAATGTAAGTGGTCAATTATAAGGTATGCAAACTCTTTTAAAAGAAAACTCTTCATTTATTGGAAATATATGTTATGTTGTTTTTTTTTTTGTTGGGGGGGGAGAGGATTCTTCTTTTTTTCTCTGAATAATTCAAGAGATCATCCTGATATCATATAGTAATCACATGTAGTTGCCTTACCCTTGCCGTCCAGTCGCCTACTGTTAAGAAGTTCTTGGGGAAGAATGGATTTCTCTGTAGTGCGTAGACTGGACCGTGATGACCAGGATAGATAGCTACGATCTTCTCGCCGGGTGTCTTGGCCTTCCTGTTACATGACATGACTGTACCGTTCTCTGTACCAACCATGAACTTTGTTGGCTGCAATCAAATTGAGAGAGGGTTTTTTGTACACATCGTTTATTCATGAGTGTGCATTTTAGGTCCATAAGTGGCCCTGTATCCTACTGGCTCCAGACTGCCATATAGAATTTGATAATCAAAGGACATGATATCTCCTTTTGCAGAGCAGCTTGATGCCTATAAGGGGTTATGGTAAATAAGGAAATAAAAATTGTGATGACATTGAACTATGTTGAAAGTGATGCATCATGTAAAATTGCAGGGATCTAAATACCTATAAAGGTCTACTTAGAACATTGAAGAATGACCTTAAAAAACATATTTTCTTTTCCATCTTCATGTCCTGTTATGACATACCATTGTGGGTTCAAACTCCAGAGACATGGCTCCTTGTGCTTTGCTAAAGTCTTGTTTCTTGGTTGGGTCAAGGTACAGTTTTTCTGTTGGCTCTCCTAGTTTGCGGATGTCCCACCACAGGACTTGGCCGTCTGTGGATGCAGAGAAACACTCTGTGCCGGTCTTAGATTGCAGCCAGATAGTTTTGTAAGCGGGGTCTCGGTGACTGTGTTCGATTGGTGACATTTCTACGGGTTGTGATCCTTTACGCGTGTCCCAGTAGGCGATTTGTCCATTGTACTGTCCACCAATGAGGATGTGTGAGTCCTTAGGGTTATACTCAAGGCACACAAGGGGTGATACTGGCTTTAGTGTCATTTCTGGCTTGTTTGGATTGTCTGAAATAGAGATGTCTCATTGTGTTTGTGATCTTCAGGAGATTTGTGAAATTAAACGAGGCTTACCTGGAAGGTGAAGTTTAAGTACAATTTTACCGAGGGCAATACTACATGTATTGTGTTGCAGGTTGTAGCAATATTGACAACTGATTGGGCCTTCTTAATGTGTAAAGATTCTATAGAGAATATGACATCAATGTTTTAGAAACAAAAACTTCATTCCCACATTATAATTCTGTGAGACAATAATGTAATAGATATATAACATACCAACGTCCCAAATGTAGGAGTCCATAGATGTGTCAGGGGAGTTTCCTTGGAATTCTAAGTTACAATAAGCAATGGCGAGTTTCCTTGGGCCATCGGGGAACCAGGAAATGTGTGTGCTTGTTCGCTTCTGTTCATTGGGATCCCTGAAATATGTTTAAGAATGCGCTTTAGATTTGGAACAAAGGGAGTAACTATTTAAGAAACATGTAGCTCTTTTAATAACTCCATTCACAGGCCTATTTTGACATGCATACCAAAACAGATTAGATATTTGAGGAATTATTGATTTTACTGTAGTACCGAGGAGCATTACAATGTAAAAGCACTACATAGTACAATGTATAAGTGTCTTAATATCGTACTGGCAAACAATTTGAGATCCTGCAATCCATACAATCTTCCCCCTAAAGCTAAAGACAAACAGTGCGTTTTCTGACGCGCGTACCCACACTTGCATGCATTGGGAAACTCTTGATAGGGGTTTCCTGACGCCCTCCCGCATACATTGGCATGGAAACGGCTGTCTACATGCATGCGACGTGCTATGTTTGTTTTCGGCTTAAACCCCCACCCCACAACCTCAATAATGGAATAATATTTTGGACGGAATAAATTCTTTGACCAACCTGAACACATTAATAGTCTTGGCTGAGGGCACCTCTTCATCCAAGTCAACCTCTAGATCATCAAAATACTCCTCATAAATATCAATAGCATTGTTCTGTTTGATACAGTGTTCCATTACGCCAGACAACTGTTGGACGGTGAACATGTATGGCTCCTCCTTCTCAACCTTTTTGCGGAAACGCATAACTTGCTCAATCTCTGTTGAGTTGACATCTTTGGGCCAGCCTCCCTCTATGTGGTTGATACCGCGTGTGTCTGTTTCGAATCTCTCTGTGTTAACCTTGGGAGATGAATAAAAGGGATAAGTATACATTGAATATAGAAATGGGTTTTCTGATATGATCGAAGATTAGAAAGGATCTTTGAAATTATGGCTAGTGTGACATTTTTTCTGTCTCCTTAGAAATGTACCATTCATTGTTGAAGAGTTTCATCATGAACTTTCAAGATATTTTCTTAGGATATATATAATAGTATACATAATGGCCATTCATCACCTAGCTGGTAAACATAATTACGTCTCATATTTTTAAAAAAAAATAATTGAATAAAAATTATAACTTTGAACTTACCTCATGTTCTGACATTTCCTGGACATTTTGTGTGGATGTGTCTACTGGATTCCTCTCAATGAAGCTCTCTGTAAGTGTTTTATCTGGGACAATGTCAACGTGTAGCTCAGCTGGGCGGTCCGAGAAGTTGCACTGTCGGCCGAACTCGGACCGCTTTTTCGTATATACATACACTATCTCCATTTTGCCGTTCTGGAAATAGAGAGGATGTGGATTTAATGCTGAATTGGATATTGAACAATGACATATATCGGTAATTGGACTCATCTTCACTTATTTTACTGCCCTTTGCCAGGCTTTGGCTTTGTTGAGAGGCGAACAAACCATTGAAAAAGTTTAAATCTGTACAGAGTGGAGATCCTCACAACACAACTCATGAGCAGAGATACTAAAGTGGGAGATCAACTATTGCCAATTGCTTACGACTTGCAATAGTGCCTGTCTTCTCGCAGAAAATGTTCTTACAGTGGATCTGTTGCTGCAACAGATTCATGCAACTTCCAAGCGGCTTGCGACAGTACTCGCAGAAATCAAGATGTTTTGATTTTTGCGAGTGTTCCCAGACATACTCGCCTCGGACACTTTACGCAAGAAATTCAGGGCAGTGGATCCGCCACTTAACATTTGCACCGGCATCAGGAACTGAAGTTGCCTTGCCACCTTTAGCTTAATTGTCTAGTCAACACCAACAATGGCAACATGTTTATGTGGATCTCGGCCCGGTAGTGTAGGCTAGTGACTAGTTATATACGTAGGCAAGGCATAGGCCCTATAGATGATATTAGATCTGGTACAGTGTCAGTGGTACGCCCGTATGGGCGCAGTTTCCGTGGGGTGGGCCCTGGGGGCTCTCGACCTAGCCCGTACGGTACTAGTCTACTGGTAGGTTTGTTTACCTCAAATCAAAAGTAGTCATGACTGATATATCACATAGGCTATTCTATCGGATTGACTTGAGTCTTGAACAGCTTTCAGTAAACTTAAAAATCCATGTCTACACTCTACCATACATAAATTAGTTACGTAATATGTGTACTAGACTACATTGAGATGGATGTTGATAGTAGGGAAAACATGCCAAACTTTAATTTTGGATTTACCCAGATAATTTTACATCACCGGGAAACTTGCAACTTGAGTAATTTAATGGTTTTTAAATTGTCTTTATAATGTTACTAGAACAGAAGTTATGAGGGATTGAATGTGGAATTTCTATAATATTTTCTGTCAGTGGATTTCCAGCCAGTGTGGGTCTTATCAGTCCTTGCCCACTGTGCACTGGCTGCACTGGTTCTCACAAATTTCAGACCTTGCTTTACTTAATCTCAAATTAAATTTGATTGAACGATCATAGAGGGTAACCAAGAACATCACTGACACTGTAAGCACAACAGTTTGGGGATTAATGAGCTATATTTTGCATCAAAATTATAGATCATGTTGGAAAGTCAACATTTTCTAAATCGCAGTGTGATATTATAAAGCAGACCTGAAATTCTTGGATATTTTAGCGCCTCCCACGCCGCGTAGCGGCGGTACCGCGAAGCGGTACGGGAGTGCGCTATGATGATTGCATTTGCCCCATATGATGAGGTCTCACAATACAAAATAACTGAATAGAGAAATTGATAATTGTGAAATCTTCTTTATGTCTGCTTTTATGAGACATGTCATCAAACAGCTGGTATACCGACATTAACGGTGGGAGGCGTTTTTTTACGCGGTCACAACCGCATTTCTTGTTTACTCAACTCTCCTATACTCTTTAGCTTTGGGCTAATTTGGGCTAATAGATAATAAATAGCTGATTAAAGATCCTAAAAGTACACACTTTTGTGGTTATCCCATATAAGTTTAAAAAACTTACACAAATATTTAGTTTTGATATTTTCAGGTTTAAGTCATAACTCTTCTGAAATATATACAATCTGTCCAGATATTTCATTCTTTCTCCCTCTATGGTAACTGATAATGTCTTAAGCTTTCAATAGAGGTCTCAAATGTAAAAATTGACGAAGAATTAACAAAACTATCAGCATTTTATATTTCAAGGTTTTATAAAATTATAGAAATTACAGTCTGCACACACCAATACCCTTTAAGAACTGATAAGATATTATTATTAAATCAATGACTGGATCTAGAGTAAAATTAGCCACTACCAAAGTGAACGGCCAACCCGTGACACAGACGAAACTCAGTCTAGAGTAAAATGACCCACAAATTTTGATTCCTTCAATCATTGGCTTGGTTAGGCACTGAAATACCTCCACTGTGTGAGTCTGCTGCAGGAGAGGTGTGAAACTGTGATAAAGCTGAAACTGGGTAGTGTTAAACTCTCCTTTCTTTGCAAGCTTATTCTGAAGCTATTTACTGGAGGATCTTTACAAACAAGGGCTTATTTTAACAGGCTTGGCTAGACCTTTAAAATGATTATTTTTTGTACAAGGTTGAATGCAGGGAATTTTGCCTTTGACCCCATCAAAGTTCAACTAAAAGTTTAGAACCATTTTATTATGAGAAGATCATTGAGCACCTAAAAATAAATGGTTCCCACCTGTTCTATGGTTAAAAATGATCTAGAAAATGTTTTCATTTTCTTTTTCTAAGGGGCTGCAGTATGTTTGACAGACCCTGCAAACTTTTTGAGCGAGATTATCTCTGGACACTTATCCCAACCTCCCCAATGTTCGGCACTTACCTATCAATTAATACCTTATTGTATGTATTTTATATGGTGGGAAATTGATAGCTATGATAAAAATAAGTAGTTTTGCTCTTTAGATGAAGTTATTATGTCAATTTAAATGGAAGTTATGATCATTCAAACGTCCTGAGTCAAAGACAATATTCTTCCGTGGTTCTGTCAGAGCGCACAGTTCAAGGGAAAAGATGACATCAAAAATTTGCTTTTACATTGTTTGATTATGATAAAATGTATCATTATTTACATTCTTGATGGTATAACTTGTTTATCTGAAAAGAAAATTGCCCAAAATAATCATTTTAGTGATCTAGTATACCTTGGATTCATCTTGCTTGATCACAAAATTAGATCCAAATTAAACTCTTAACTATGGCAGAATTCTGGGTCTGATTTGGTACCTTTGACCGGTCGTAATTCCACTTAAAATTGACATAGAGGCTTCATTTAAAAAGCAAATCCACTTCTTTTCTCAAGATCCATCCATTGATCATTAGATAGGTTTAATGGGATAAAGTCTTGAAATATTAGGTAAGTGCCTAGCTTGGTTATTTTTACTCTCACTGTCTCAGTACATGAAAATAGTTAATGTTGACAGTGGAAAAGAGCCCTAAAATAGAAAATCCTATTGATTGATTTACTATAGTGACAGATAGCCTCATAGGGACTCGCGGGAGTGGGTGCAGGGGTGTCATTCCCATTGATAGAGACTAACAAAAACAAAACTGGGCAAACTAAAATTGCCCTCTCCCAGTCACTGAGTGACTGATCTCTCAACGACAACCATCACTAGACGACCAGACGTCGAGCTTGGCAACTTGTAATTGCGATGATAATTCAGTTTCTATATGATAACTGACGAGGGAAAATGAAACTGTGTCATCTAACCTACCTTTGCTCTCGTTCAGAGCACTGTTTGTATGGTGTTACACGTTAATTAAAGCTCCCCCCGCGACGAAAGTGTATGTTCACAGTTGCCCACAGAGAACGGCTGTCAGCGATGGCGTCTGTTGCTAAGAAACCACGCGTGCGCAGCCAGCCACTTCCCTCAGTTCCAAATAAAATCGCCAGACGGCAGCAGCTGACGTTTCTGTTTCCAAATAAAACCGCAGTGTAGCAGCCCCGGTGATCATATGATTCGTCTGCAAATCAAAACAACTCCAGCAACAAAAAGGCATAATCATGACAGACACTCTGGCAATTGAGAAAATTCTCACGCAGGCAGGGTAAGGAAAGACACACCCAGATCCTATTGAATATGGAATCATATTGTTCTTTATTAGAAACAAAGAAATGTCCCGGGCAATTGAAGCTACACATGAGCGATGATGGAGGAATAGATTCCAAGATTCAAGAACTTGAAGTTGAAGAAGAATGCTTTATTGCCTAGCCTCTAGGCTATTATAAATGTTAAATGTTAGCTAGCTATTAATGTAGGCTTTATTGCCTAATCATAATCATGTAAGGATACATTCATGTCAGCTCCAGATCAACATTGATTCAGTTATAAAGACTATATTATAGTGTATACTATATTATATATATATATATATATATATATATATATATATATATATATATATATAAACACTATAATATATGACAGAATACAATTTATCGTACCAGGCTTCAAGTAATACTTGATGATTTGCAGTAGCTGAGTAGGGATTTACCGATAATATCTGAGACAGTTTTCGGTTATCGTTATGGTTTTTATAGTAGTCTACAAACTTCAGGTATTCCCCTTCAAAGCTTTCCCTGGCGTCTTGCATTGATGGTACAGAGTAAAATAATACAATATGTTTCACATTCCCGGGGTTGCATTACAGTGTGGACAGACAGAATCCATTGGATTGGTTTCTTCCCGGGGTTTCTTCCTTTTATACCTTCTTGATTACCAAATGCTCGGCCCCTCCACTAACATGCTGTTTAGTTAGCGCTGGAGTATAGCTACTTCTTGATAAGCTATCACGGGCACAGTTGGTATCAATGCGTAGTTTGGTGATATAGCTTCTAATGGTGGGTGAGTGTATGTGACTCAGATATTCACTTTCTCCATATGGCTCATTTAGATCATCCTGACAAGTCAAGGGGACTAGCATGGCGATTTTCAACATGGGTACCTACCAAAAGGCTACCTACAAAATCGCGGGAACCAGCCCAAAAATCGCGATGCGGTGATAGGTCAATGGGTGGTCACGTGACTTGGTAAAGCGGGTATGTCTTAGCCGTGCTAGCCCCCCTTAAAGGGGGGCTAGCATGGCAAATTTCAACATGGGTACCGATTCAAAGATCGTGTACAAATTCGCGGGTACCAGCTAAAATATTGCGGCACCTTGATTGGTCAAGGGGTGGTCACGTGACTTGCTAACGCGGGTACGTCTTATCCGTGCTAGCCACCCTTTAAAGAACACTGCACCGTGCAGCATGCTTTTCAGCGTTGATGTATTGATTGTACTTTTGAATATGTAGATCATTGAGTCTCCTTTTTATGAGGGACTTAAGTGAGTACTTAAACCATGCATAGGGGTTGAGCCACACATTTCTACAACCAATTTCACATAATAGGTACTGTATATCATTTAGCCATTGGTGTTTATCATTCTTCATTGTGGAGAAAGCCTCGTTCAGAATAGGGTTTGTTGTACCCTGTTCTAGTCTTAGCCAAAAAAGAATATTAAGTAAAATTATTTTGGATTTGATAGGAAACCTTCCGAGCTCACCTAGTGTGAGGGTGGTGCTTGCATACTTGGAGACTCCTAGTGCAAATTTACAATTAGATGAGTAAAAAGTTTCCAGTGGACAGCTTTTCTTGTTGTTTTCTATGTCCTCGATATTAAAGGTCACAGGCTTTTTCCTGTATGATGGCATGAGTTTAATCTTATCACAGATGTTATCTAGAGTCACATACACTACCCCTGTCTTTTTGTAAATTCTGCATGACAACACATCAACATCCTCTAACATATTAAGCAGTTTCGAAAATTGACCTTTACATTCTATCCCTGATCCACTTATACATAACAAGCAGTTGCTAGATGGCATGCCCCATACTGGACAGCAATAGAGGAGAATGGGATCAACTTGTTTGTTAAACAGAGACATAAATAACTTAGTTGATACATTATGTGAGGTACTTAGTGCGTCTGATAGAGAAGAGTGCACGCTTTGCTTTAAGGACCCCTTCTGCTTTCACTTTATTTAAGTTACCATCAGATGTTAATGGTAAACCTAAATATTTGTATGATGACACATACTCCAAGAGATTATCATGGAAAAAAGAGTTTGGCAGTTGACTCTCTTCCTTGAGAGTATTGAGTGCTGAATGGAGTCAGTGACTCAGTCAGTGTGCTGTTAGTGTTGGTTTTTTCATGGAACTAGTGTCTAGTTCCGTGGTTTTATTAGGTTTTCCTCTTAGTTTTTATTCATCAACGGGGGAGGTGGGGGGCGGGGGCGTTGTCCAGGCGGGTGGCAGGAGTTCTGTATGTACGTAAATAACAGCTATCATAGACATAGTACATCAGTCGTTGTCGGCAGGGGGGACATAAAAAATCAGAGGGGGGGGGGCGTAAAACGTGAAACTCCCTAATACTGTTAAATTTAGGTGGGTGGTAGGTTTGGATTCATTGGTCTGAGGGGGAGGGGGGTGCACAATTTTGACCCCTCCTAACATACTTACATAGCCAAAAAAAAAAGAAAAAGCCTGTGTGCCATCCAAAAGGGGCATGAACATTTTCTGCGCTGTGCTGTGCCTCTGCCACAGGGCGGGGGGTTGCAAAATTTCACCCCTCTCCAAGGGCGGGGGCATTAAAATTATTTGCACATCTACACGAAAACTAACCCCCCCCCCCATCCCCGGAGATAATTTATGACCACTCCATAAACAGTTGCAGTGACTAGCGGGTGACTGAAATTAATGCAGAACTCACCCAAAATCATATGATTAATTTTTACACAAAAAAAAAATTTCACTCAAGACATAATATCTCATATTTTGCCTTGTAGATCCTTGACAGATGGTGATCTTGTAACATTTTGTCAAGAGTTGGTTGCTGCAGTGAATGGTTCATCACCAGAATGTGCTTCTTCTCTCCGGCAGCTCTATATCGTAATCCTCTCATCACAGAAACAACGAAGGTACTTATCATGTTCTATAATGAAGATTATATGAAACTAAAAAGGAAATTCAGAATGTATTTGATTTAATGCAAGAAACTACTTAGATTTAGTATCTATCTGTGTTTCTTGATACATTTCTTTAACTCCAAGTTAAGCATACCGGGTAAGCATTCTCTTCCAGACATGGACATTTCTAGAGATATCTGAAAAATCAAATGTTCGGAACTCAAAGTGGTCGGCCTTGGATAGCACAGATTCATTGGGAAAATATTGAACAATTATATTTCATCCCGAGTTTGAATACAACCCTGATGGTTTAGGCGGCATCTTTAATGTTTTTATAAAATTCAGTCCCATGCCTGTAATATGCAGATCACTTTTAACATATTTATGACAAGGGTAGTCCCTAATTACTAATCAAGCATGATAATTTTTTTTTGACAAGATTGTCAACACAGCTGATGGATGCTCTGGTGAATATATTACTTATCCCAGATGGGGCGCGACTCTTCATGAAGGTCACAGCAAGTCTCCTCCTGACTGAATTAGCACCTTCTACGGACATAAAGCTACCTGTAGGAAACCTACCATGGAACGACACCCAGATCCCCTTCATTCTTCCTGTTATTTTAGCATTGGTATGTTCTGCTTAATACGGTACTTGTAACATAATTTGAGACAAGGTATTATCTAAAGCATTCAAATTTAGTTAATACTTAATTTGCATTTGACCTTTTAACCATAACTGTTAATTGCAGGGCTACAACAAAGATACCATGACATCTATTGCTCCCCAAGTGATAAGGTACGTTATCTATATACTACCGTAATATTTTTAGATACTGAAAGAACTTGGTTTATATACCAAGTGTAACTTGCCGGTAACTTAGCAATATGCTTGAGTCATAGTAGCCTGTTTGAGGTGGCGTTTTCCATTTTTTCACCATCAAATTTTCATTGTCAACTTAAAATCATGAAACACAAACACCCATACAAGTTAAGTTGTGAATGAAAGACAAAAGTCTGATCTGATAATACAAGGTTGCTTTTACTATTGTGTAGGTCTATGCTTTTACCAAGATCTATGTTTTGCTGTTTAGATACGACGATGGATACAGGGGGCCATCCACAACTGACGTCATGCTGAAGGGGGGAAGGGGTGTCTGGCCCAGCATGACAAAATAAATTTTCCGTATACCTTCAGCTTGGCAAATTGGCATAAAACATTACAAGGGGGGAGGGGGGTCAAAAAAGGTCAAATTTTGCATGACGTCATTAATGGATGGCCCCCAGTTTGAAGCAGTCTGTAGCTCTTATTGGGCTAGATAATGACACGAGAAAAAAACTTATATTGACAGATCTCAATTACAGATGGTTGTCGACAGTTGGCTTCAGTGCGGAGGTCCAGGCACGCGCTTTGTCAGCAGCCGCAACCCTTGTACAGTGTCATCCTGATACACTTACAAAAGGTAGTACTACTTAATAAGTGTGTGTGTGTTTTTTTTACCGTTAATGAATTTATCATGTCTCAAATGCCATGCTGATTTAATCATTTGTTGTAGACTCATAATAACTACATTAAGGTGACCGAGACACGCCTTATATGAGGGAGATTACGGTATCCATGTAATGTTATACTCCTATGTCATCTTGGTACACCAAGAGTTACTCACCTATGTTTTATTCTATCTATAACAACAGAGCATATGGAAATCCTATCTCTAAAGCACTGCATCCTGTATGCCCACGGGCATGGCGTACACTATATTGTACGTCACGCCGCGCTCAATGCAGCTCTAGTACAGCACTTTCCTCCACAATATCAGCTTTAAAATGTTTATTTATGTATGGATTTTCAATGTTCATAAACCAATATGATCGGAAAGCAATGAGGGAGGTGATGAGATATGATCTATTGTAATTTGATTAGTTCATGGTATAAGACTCGATCGGGTAAAAACATGTATTCTGACACTCTTGAGAAAGGTGTATTTTTCTGGGAATATGACTTTGAAAATGGCTTGCTGTTGTTGTTATAGGTAGAATAAAACAAAAAAAAACAAAAAAACTTGTGAGGCATTCATCCCCTGTATGCCACACTCCTTGGGTTTTTGGTTAGTATTGAATGTTTTATGCCAACAAATCAGAAGTTTTTCAGACCCATATGGTCGTCATGATGCATGAATGTAGCCTCGTTCAGTTACTAGCCAGAGCTACAACCTCGCATCATGATGACCAAAGCAATTGGACTTTAACTAAAGTATACACTTCTGTGCCACCTTTAGATCATCAGTATGTCGTGGACTGTCAGCTGGGAGAGTGGTTAAAGTCTGCAAGTCTGTACCAAGCCACAAATCCCTTTTCAAGGGGCCTCTTCAAGCGAGACGACCAGGCCCCTATAACAGAACTCGATGGACAGGCCACTCGAAACTTTTTTACAGCGCTGTGCTTAGGTGAGGAGTGTTATCACAGATTTTTTTTGACTGGTGTTAATCAAAAATATGAGTATTATTCATACCTGAATGCAGTGGTGGTCTAGGGCTAGACATCCAACCTGTATTCCATAGGTGAGTTGTATAAACCCCCGGTAAAATTATAGCCTTAGTTTGCCTCCAGCAGGCCTTTCAAAAAAAAAAAATCTCCCCAGCGGATGAACCATAATTCATACATCAGTATAGGGTTTGTGCCTCCAGTGTTAAGGCGGGATACTTACCGGTATAAACAGTGCTTAACATGACATCAAATAACCAGTTTAGAATCATTCTTTTACACACCATTACCCATTGACTGTTGGTTGACATCTTGTGATAAATGCACTTGTATATTGTAGGTCAGTACTACACAGATGACCAGATCCTCAACATCCACAGTTTTTCACTTCTCCAACATTGGTTCTACCACACCCGAGGAGTGAGTCCATATGGCCCCACAGAGTTAGAAGGCACTGACCCTGAAGAGCACCCAGAACCAGTACCGACCAGGTCTAGGCGGCATAGTCAGGCCGAGGGCAGGCGATCTCGCGACCCATCTCCCACACCGTCAGTTGCACCACATCCCCTGGAGGAGTCGGCAATGCAGTATGCATTACGCATACTGGAGCAGTTTGACAGAAGTGAGTTATTTTGTCTGTTTTAATGATAACAGCTTTATGGTTTTCTTCAAATCATTTATGGAATTGTTTAAATGTTACACAGTTCAATCATCCACTTGCTAACGACCTTTTTAATATATCACTGTTCATGGTTAAGATGGGTTTTTCTCTCTTCCTGTTTCCCTATCAAACAGAACCTAAATCACAGTTAGATGCAGAAGTCCAAAAAGCGGTAAGCTTTAAAAGATTATCTATTCACATACTGTCAAATTCTAATTTTGATTTTGATACAGTTTATTACCCGGTAGGTATTGACAGGGTAATTGACGTGTGCGAAGACATGTCTGAGACCAATGAATTTTAAATTGATATTTACCACATCTTCAATAGACATATCTTATTAGTGCTGATAGTATGAATATTCCCGCTTCTAAAACAGTGCGCCATGGAGGCAGTTGGGATCCTAAACCAACTTTGTCAGTGTGACCCAAGCATCATCCCAAAGACATTCGATGCCATAAAGCGTTTCTACAGCAAACTGTCACCTACCGTCCATCAGCGTATCCTCGTCACCATAATGCAGTTTTACCTAAACCACAGTAAGCCTTAGAATACTTTTTATATAGAGTCTTACAAATATGAGCTTTCAGGTGTTGGACTAGGCCTCATTTATTGGGGCGGGGAGGGGGGTGAATCAGTCTGTTTCGGAATCATTATTTGGTCCATATAACGATAATTGTAATATCTTTATGTAGAAAGATTGTATCATTTAAAATAAAAAAAAAAATTGTAATATCTTCAAACTTCCTCCTCCCTTCAATTTAAACTGTCAATTACTACCTCAAATCTTTCTCTTTTAAAATCTAGGATACCCACCTCAAATTTTCTAACTTGTGTTTAGGAGACACCCCCCCTACACACACACACACCCTTCCATCCCTTAATTATGAATTAGTGTGTAAACCATGGTGTATATTATGTGAGGTTTACAGAACTTCCTCCATTTCCACATCAGGTGAAGCGGTCATGTTCGATATGTTTCCGGTGTGTGAACTCTACCTTGGACAAGTTGTGTCACTGTCCTACGCCAACTCAGCTATAGCCTTTGACACCATCATGTTCCTCCAGGATAATAAGGAAACACTGATTGAGAAGACACAACTTCTCACCACATACTTCCCTAATCTCTTTAAGGTGTTGTCCTGATAAAGAGACATATCAAGGGGTGTGAAATCAACTGGGGGCATAGATTAAAACGAAGTAGAGGTAGGGGTAGTGAACTTGATGATATTTTTGGAAATCAACAAAATTGCCTGTCAACTCTGAGAACCAGGTAACTGTGTGAACATTTACTAGATGTTTTTATTTTCCTGTAATCTTTATATTAGTTAATCCACACTTCTGTAGGGTTATAACCAGTGCCTCAAGTGGCCAATCCAAGGTGTGAAACACCTTGGATTGACTAATGATCACTGGTTATACTGAGTACCCTACACAACTTGGGGTTAACTGGCTCAATTACATGAATTGACCACAGCTTGTTTCCTTTGTTCTAAGGTGTCGCTGTGGTTTAAATGGGAATAATGAAATATTCTAGCCATAATGGTGGTCATTTCTCATCTCCAAATTACTTCCTCTACAGATCTTAGCGTGGAACCCACACTGCTACGTGACAGAGTTTGCTGAACTTCTGCCTGCCTTTCTTTCTCCAACCACATCTATAGAGGTACCAACAACATGCATTATAATTATAAACTGATAGGCATGTAATCAAATGTTTATGTTACATCATGATTATGAAGAACAGTTGAAATTCCAAATACCAATAGAATATGGATTTAATGTTTTTCCGGAATAATGAGGTGCCATTTGATACTGGTCAGCATCCTAAGTAAAGTTACATGGCCACGACCTTTCTTCCTTCACATTGTGCTCACTGATTCTCCAAGAGACTCATATACCGAATTTTGGATCCCATGAGCCTGAGGAGGCTTTTTTGAGGTATCAAATTTCCCCGCCTGGTGTAATCCGAAAATCTCAAAATGGTGTAATATTTATGCAGGTATTCCACACCCTCCTGGACCTGCCCCTGTTGGCAGCTGCCCTGGAGGTGAGTAAGTTCTCTGAGCGTGGTGCAGCCTCTGACCCCCAGCCTGGTCAACTCATCAATTCTCACCTCATAGAGAAGCTAAGGGAACCACGCTTCAAGCCACTCTTCAAGTTTATACTGCGGGCAGAGGGTGGCAAAGGGGACACCATTGACAGGTATAACACAGCTAATAATCGCTGGATCCTTTATCAAAGTCCTAGTCATTTCTCTTATTTCAAGCACAATTTGTTTTACTATTTAAATGATATTTAGTCATTCGGATGAACCAGTATACTATGGCAGTTTTGTTATTTTCAGATAAATTGCTGATCTATTTACAATAGAATTTGATATAGAGCAAAATAACTATTCTGGTCAGAACTACTTCATCTGGATCACGAGGGATCATTACAGCCTATAAACTAGTTTGTATAGATATATGATATAATTTTGCTCACACTCAAGGCAATCTTAATTCGTATATGTTGTCTCTGTAGGTTGGACACATTGCACAGTCTGCTGAACGACCTTACCAACAACCCGCGTGTGGTTACCTGTGCCGACACGGTCCCTGTACTCCTAAGGTAAGGAATGAATAAACAGCAATGTTTTATAAACCCTATATCTTCGCCTTAGTGCAAGAAGGTTACATTTGCATTTTTCAAGTTTTGCAGGAGACGTAAAATAAATGTTCCACTTACCTTAGAACCAAGTTGATAAAACGATATTGCACAGGGGCCCATAGGCACAGATATCATGGACAACTTCAGTACTTTCATAGTAATAGATAGATAAGGGTCAATAGATGTCAAAACAGAACAAAACTCGATGTTTGCCAAATGTCAGTTACAACCTTCTTGCACTAAGGCGACACCATATTCAATCATTCTCATGAAGCAGCGCAATGCTGGTGAGATCAATCAAAATATATCAATGTTCTTAAGCCTTGAATTTCCTACATACACCGAGATGATTTATCATTTTGTTTTACAGAATTTACTTTGACGTGGTGTTATCAGAGGGCAGTGCGGAATTGGCATCGACTCTGGTACCTGTTGTGTTGGAGCGTGCGCGTCTCCTGTACAGGATAGCTGGGTACCAGCAGGCCGTCTACAGGTGAGTTACAAGATTAGGTTACTTTTTATAGGATTTTCCCATTCTTAAACGTCCACAAAATAATAGACCAGCACTGCATCACACACCAATAGATAGGGACATCTCCTAAACCTCTTTTCATGATTTTGCATGCACTTTTGGAAGTGCCTTTCACATTCATCAAACCTATCCTAAAGTGTGAGCACCATCTTCAGAAAGTACACCAAAGAATGCTAGTTTAAGCTTTGCTGGCCAGAGGGGTTTTCTAAGAATGGCATGGTTGCTAGCAGCTCCATACAATCCCACATTTTTTACAAAACCTTGTTTTCTCCCTAGTGTGTTTGCAGAGCAGGTGGTTGCTATGTTCCGGAGACACCCGCGTCTCGTCATGGACCAATTCTCAGATCTCGTAGATTATGTTGGTGGTATTCGGAATGTAACTGAGGATGAGGACCTGTTTGTACATATAGTAAGTTGGAATTTTTCTCCTGCCTTTTCACAACTTTTACCACCACACATGAGTATACTCACAGGTGGTACCCAGCTGGAATGCATAACATCCATTCAGTCGTAATATACATGACAAGGGACAGTAGTATTCCAGACCCTTGCCTATAGGTTTTCTTGAAGGACTCAGCAAAGTTTGCTTTTATAGCAAGTAAAGTAAACCTGTATACCTACCTGTCTCCTTCATGTACCGTACATCTCCAGACGGGTTATGCCATTCAGAAATTCTAAAGCTACACAGCATAGTGGTTAAATTCTTATTTTGTGCATAACCATTCTACCTCCAGGTGTGGGTGGTGGGAGAGTACCTGTGTTCAGCGCACGATGCCCGCTGTACCCCAGACCGGGTTGCTGGAATGTTTGACGCCTTGGAGACAGTAGCATATGAAGTCAGCGGCCGAAGGAATGCCCCAACTACAACGGGTAACACAAAAACAGAACAGTACTCGCCACGTCTCCGCACAGCTCTCATGTCAGCCCTAGCTAAGGTATCATGTCTTAAGTCCCTCTCATAGATTCAATAACCATCACTCAGTGTCCATCATAAGAACTTGGCTCTGAAATAGTCTCTAAAGCTATCTGTTAGAATCTGGGCATAAGTAAGATCCAGTGTATCAATACAGTAATTTATGAATTATTACCTTGGTATCCTAGGACCGCATTCTCATTCAATATGTGAAAAATGAATATATATGATGTAAGAGATAAGAGGAACCATCGCTACATAAACCCAAGGATCTACGATTTATTTAGTTTAAAGACTCTCAGTCAAGTTATCAGTCAACTGAGCTGACTTGTGTATTACAGTTGGCCTCCCGGTCCCAGGATCTGATACCGCGTGTGATGCTGTGTCTGACCAAGTTGGGGAAGGTTGGTTCCTCAGACGATGCTGGTTTGCGTGCAGTCAGTGACCGTGCTAGTGAACTGGTCAGCCTCCTCCAAGTACCAAAGTAAGTTCTAACTTGTCAGGAGATGTGTAGGTGGAGTACAGGTTCAGCCTTCCCAAGTATCTGAATAGACACTTTTTTATTTAGCAAAAAATGAAATCTTGTTTAGTATCTGGCAATGTATATAAATCCGCATTTATCTATCCAGATATTGGTCTCTATTGTCACATTACCCCTACAATTGTGTTACTTTGATTTTATTTTTCTTGTATATCTGGTTGTATTAATCTATCCCTTTACCTGTATTATCTCAGATATGACATGATATTTGATTACTTTCCAGTATTGCTGCTATGGTACTGAGTCCTCATTCAGATAGAGATTCAGGAAGGTAAGTATGCTGAAATGGCACGATACCAAATAGATACTTAAGCAGTGGTAGATGTCACACAGTATCAAATGTATCTTGAAGGGAGTTGTATACATTTTAGCACAAAACAACGCTCTAAAGAAGTAATTGTCATTTTCCTCTCCATCTTTCTATTTTTTAGCGCCTCCCCACGCCGAAGCGGGACGGGAGGCGCTATGATGATTGCATTTGCCCCATGTGATGAGGTGTCACAATACAGAATCCCCTAACTGGCACAAGCTAAAATCTTTATATCCACTGCAATGCACATGTAAGCAAAGCATGGTGTACTAAAATAAGGGAGGCGTTTTTTACGCGGTTACAACCGCATTTCTTGTTAAACAGTAAAATCTTTTTATCCTGGCAGCCTTTCTTGACCCCAGAAGGGAGTTTTTATTCCAAATTTGATATCGCCTCCATGATACCCATGTTTAATAAGAGAATCGATGGAGTTCCTAATTTATCCATCTCCTTTTCACAGGTGGCATACAGATAACTCGTCACTGCCTGCCGTACTTCGTGCTACAAGCCGCATACTACAAGGATGTCAGGCACCACCCGCACAAAGTCCATAATGTATATCATCAGCTTACTACCTGACTTTAAGTTGATCATCAGTGGCCTTGCAAAAATCTAAGTTTTAATTTAAAGCAGCTGAGGAAACCATACGAGGAGTGTGGGTCACAATATGCAGAAAGATTGAGTTATAAAAAATGTTCTGATATAACTGGGCCTGAATGGGTAGAATAACTTAGGCTGACAAGTTCAATAACCTGATGTAAATATGTACATATCCCACGGGCTAATGGCAATATAACACATTTATATGTAAATCAGGAGCACAGACCTACACAACGTATGCCTATGTTAGGAGTGACTGAAAACCTTTCCCTCATTCCAAAAATTTGATGTCTTTCTTTCTTTTTGTTTCCTCTTTTTTTTTTTTTAGAGTTTGGAAAGTACGATCATTTCAGGCAGGTAATCCTTATTCAGAGTCTCAATTACAAAGTTCGGAGTTCTCAATTTGTAATAAGTCACGTTTGTTCGTGGTAAAAATTATTTGAACGTAATATGTTTGGCATGAAAGACTTTACAATGATTGTCATCAAGTGTAAAAAAGCTATCCCCGTAGTATATGATAGACTTTGATGAAAGAATGTGCATTTTCTGTGATACCATAATATAATGGCTACTTTTAAATCAATTTCTTGAAAGGAGTACTGCATTCTGATTATCACTTTCTGCTTCGAATGTTCTTACATATGGATGTATGAAAAGGAAAAAGAAGGATTAACCCACAGCATATATTTTCATAGAAAGGAAAGATTGTCTATATACATTGAATCATATACGTATTAAGTGTAAAATAAAAGACCATATCGATTTATCTTGTGTTCCATTCAGTGTGAACATGTATTTTAGTACCTTGGCATTACTGCCTGAAGTTAGGCTGCACCTAAGGGGCGAGTATTTGATACTTTAGCACAGTACCAGAAAGATATGAGTCTTTCTGACAGTACTGCTCAAAATCAAGCCCCAGCTACGTGTTCCAGCGTTTCCTTCAGCTGAAGGTATGCCTAATGCTCAAGCTGTGTTTCTTACTCGAGATACCATAATCCCTCACATATAGGGTGCACCCATTTAGAAAGAGCTACAAGGCGCACCTAGGGCTGGATTTTTAGCAATTTAACTAGTACTTTTTTATAATTAATATAATAACCTCTCTCATCTGAAGCTTTTAGCACCCGGTGTATCCAACCTGCCAGTAGGGTGGCCGGAAGATTTTTTTCAAATGATATGATTGACAACTATCATGTACCTACTTGTAGACCTGATATTGACATTTGGTAATTACATTATACTTAGTCGATAGACTAACTACAGCCCAACCTGAAACTAATTCAAAATGAGTCACCACTGAACCCCTTTAGACAGATTTGAGTCTCCATATTGAGAACAGACTTGTTCCACATGCCCCAGCTATGGCACACATCTACCACCTAGTGATTATTGTAGGTACCATATATGCAGACACATACGAGGCATTCAGGGTACGGCCGAGGGATCAATGCTGGTTTTAAAGGCCACCCCCTATTGGTCCTCCCCATGTGGGTCAATGTTGATCCCTGAGTCAACTTACTACCCTCTCAAGCATAGTTAGGGACTGGTACCTAGCCAGACCTGGCTGGGGTGGAGGGAACCAGCTGAGGTGGGGTAGTAAGCGTTCGAGGACACCCCTTCCCACAATACACTGGGAATAGTTGAAAAACCAATCCCCGAATGCACTGTGTGGGTTACATCTGTGATGCCACTGACTGGTCTCTGCCAATATGAAAAATGATCCTGATTTTCTTAATTCCTAAATAGGGAATGATCACAGAAATGTAAGTCACAAATTCAGAATTCCTGTAAAGTTAGGAAAAGTGTCAGCTATTACATGCATGTCTGTGTCCAGCTGGTGGGGCCCTCTATTGGCATTTTCTGCAAACAAAGGGGAAATAGGGCCCCAAACCAGCCCCTGAAAGTTGTCTGGCGATCTAGGATGGTAGCCTATATCATTTTCATTCCAAATACATCCTGTTTATCTAGTTTAAAGCTCTTTGTAGCAATTTCGTGTATTTTTACCATGTTATAATTTTTCTAATGACCCTCGACTATGGCATACCAGAAGGGTCACTGAACAACCAATCGTAACACAGAATACATATACCCTTATCCAATCAGGTCGCTCCTTCTACATCGTACTTCAAAATAGGCCAGCCAATCAGATGATACTGTGGAGACCCCATACACGTGGCCGTGACACCGGGCACTGTCAGTCGTGTCACTCAGGGTAGCCTCACGAATCTAGGGCTGTCATGCCGAAGCCACTCACTCTGATCCGGTGCCCCAGCGGAGGGGGGGTGGGCGGGTTACGGAAAAATGTTCGCTGCGCGCACGGAATTTCACCTAGCCCCCCCCCCCTGTTGTTAAAAAATGACCACTCCCTAGGGAAGATATTGTACCTGGATCAAGAAAAATAATTTTTATTTGTTTCAATGGAACATGTTACTCTCGGTCGACTGAGAGAGGTGGGGCCGGGAAACAGCAAAGCCTTCCCAAGGCCCAAGGGCCGGGGTCGGGGACGGAGGCCTCCACTACGGAGTTCCCCCGGTGCCCCGACCCTAAGCCTAAGGGGGCTGGTGGGTAATATCACCTTTCAAGTTATATTATGTACCCCAAGTAGGCCAAGTATGGGCTATTATCCCCATCACGATGTCGGCAGACAGCGGACGCTGTCAGTTTAGCCTCTACATGAATGATGATCCCAAGGAACGATGATCCCACCTTTTGAGGAACCTTGATCCCATCCTAAATAAATGATGGCCCCACTTTTCAAATATGCCCATCTTGTATTTCTATGGCTAAAGGGAATTAAGAAGGGAGGAGTCCGTAGTGGAGGCCTCCGTACACGGCCCCAGGGTACCGGGTGAGAGTGAGTGGCTTCGGCGTGACAGCCCTAGACCCGACTGCAGACGGGTCAGATTCGATCAGTGACCAGGGAGTAGTACAGTACCGATCCGATCCGGTCGGGAGAATCAAACTTGTTTGATATTGACCGACTGGATCGGACGTCCATTCAGACCTCCCCGATCGTCAGGATCGGCCGACCCAGTCAGGCCCATCTGCGGTGAAATTCCTCGGCGAAAATATTCTCCGTCCCCCCCAGACCTCTCTATTAAAGGGGGGGTCTAATAAAATTCACCCTCTTTTCAGCAAAAAAGCCTGTGCGCTACTATAGATCAAAGAGGGGCGCAAAAACTCTCCACGCCTCTGGCGCGGGAGGGGGCCGCAAAAAATGTTGACTGCCATCGAGGGGGGGGGTGTAAAAGATTTTCGCTCGTCCGTGCGAAAAACCCACCATCACCCCCCTGTTGATAAATAATGACCACTCCCTTAATCAAGAACCCCCCCCCCATAAGAACTGATTTTGCAAAATGACCCATCCCAAGAATTGGATAATTAAGCATGTGGAATGATGCACCAGGGATTAAATGACTTGGCTATATAGACATAAAGAGCTAAGGGTGTGATCATTTTTTAACAACAGGGGGGGAGGGGCTGGTGGGTTTGAGGGGGGTAAAAATTTTTTCAACCCCTTGAATAGGGGGGTCAAAACAATTTCACCTGTTTTCAGCTAAAAAGCCCGCGCATTACAATAGGTTAGGAAGTGGTCATTTTTTAACAACAGGGGGGGTGGTGGTGGGTTTTCGTGCGGATGCGCGAAAACTTTGTACGCCCCCCCCCCTCGAAGGCAGTCAACATTTTTTGCGCCCCCCGTGCCAGAGGTGCGGAGAGTTTTTGCACCCCTCTTTGATCGCATGGGCTTTTTTGCTAAAAAGAGGGTGAATTTGTTTAGCCCCCCCTCAATAGGGGTCAAAATCTTTTTAAGCCGCCCCCTCGCGAGGGGTGTGTAAATTTTATGCCTCCCCTCAAACCCACCACCCCCACCTGTTGATAAATATTGCATGACCACTCCCTTAAAAGGGCGTGTTCGCACACGATTTTCGCCTTCCGAGGGGGGTCGTACAAATTTTGACCCATCAAGGGGGGGGGCGTCCGCGTGAAAACCCACCAGCCCCCTTAGGGAGTGATCATTTACAACAGTAGGGGCTGGTGGCTTTGAAAAGGGGGACAGAATTTTTCGGCCCATTGTTTATCAAAAGGGTACCGGTACGGTAGGATAAACAGGGGGAGGTGGTGGGTTTTCAGACGGACGCACAAAAATTTTCTGGCCTAGGGTACGACAGGGTAAGAGGCCCTTTCAAGCCTTTGGGATAATATGCCCCGTAGGGAGTGATCATTTTTTAACAACATGGTGGGTCTACACGCTGACACATGGAAAAAAATTTGTGCCCCCCCTTGAAGGCCAAAATTGTTTTGACCAACTCTGCCTCCCCCAAGGGAGGGCCGAAAATTGTGTGAGAACGAGCTCTTTTAACCTACAATAATGCATTTTGCTGAAAAAAAAAACAGGTGAAATTATTTTGACCCCTCCCTGGTCCAAGGGGTTGAAAAAATTCTGACCCCCCTATGGTCAATGGGTCGAAAAATTCTGTCCCCCCTTTCAAACCCACCAGCCCCCCCCCCCCCCGTTGTTAAAAAATTATCACTCCCTTAGCTCTTATGTCTATTAAAGGGCCAAGTCATTTATTCCCTGGTGCACCATTCCACATGCATAATTATCCGATTTTTGGGATGGGTCATTTTGCAAAATCAGTTCTCATCGGGGGGGGGGGAGGCTTGATTAATTTTGTCATAGTGGTGGGGGGCACAGAATAAATCTGTTGATCTGCCAAAATCCATCAAGCCCCCCCCCCAATGGCAATAAAAGGTAATATTGAAGGTTTTCATTATGATGCCTGTTAGGTGCCATAGGCAATGTACATGCTGGGATAAAAGGCCCACAACGATAGGGCAAAAGGCCCATGAATCTATTGATACTAAAGATAATGTTCATGTAAAGAGCCCATGAAGTTGTGGGTATATAAAGTGGAGTGAAATATTGGGTTTCCTTGATAGTCGATGAGGCTATTTGGTATAGGTACTGCTGTCTTGGGGTTTAACCAGGGTTATAATGGCATATAGCGATGACTCACTGCACTGCATGATAATATGAAGTCCTCCAATGGCAGTGAATGGAAAAGACATCATATAGCACAGAGGGGAGGGGGGGGGGCTGGTGGTGGGCTGAAAAGCTAGCTCCTGGCAGTGGTCCCAGTGTCAGATCCAGGATTTTGAAAAGGGGGGGGGCGCCCCTCATTTAGCCCCTAATTTTGGCTAAATTCTAGGGTAAAAAAGTTAGGTAAACTCTTAAGTACTGGGAAAAAGGGGGTGCGCGCTCCCCCGCGCCCCCCCCTCTAAATCCGCCACTTGGTCCAATCCTTAGTAGTAGCTCCCTTCTCCCATAGAAATCCTATGTCTATACTGAAGACAGCCATATCTCACTGCATCGATACCGCAAGTCAGATATACACATTCTATTGCCTAATTCATTGACCGAGCACCCTAAAATTACCTATCATAGCAAAGAAAAGAAGAATTTTGCATTCATGGTGCAATCCCTAATTGTAGCTCCCTACTCCCATAGCAATCCTATGGCTATACCATAGATAGCTATATCCCACTGCATCGATACTGCAATTCAGTTATGCACGTGCTATTACCTAATTCATTGACCGAGCACCCTAAAATTACCTGAAGCCCCAGTAGCAGTTTTACCCCTCGACCCTCCTCATAGATCCCTACTCCCATAGCAATCCTATGGCTATACCATAGATAGCCATATCCCACTGCATCGATACCGCAATTCAGTTATGCACATTCTATTGCCTAATTCATTGACCGAGCACCCTGAAATTATCTGAAGCCCCATTCCCTCATAGATTCGGTCATTCATCTCATAGATGCAATGACCGCTGTGTTGGTCAAGCAGCATTATAAATAGCTGTTTAGGACAAATAGCTTTTAAATATCAAATGAACCTGGACCATGAATGCAAAATTCTTCTATCCTTTGCTACAACAGGTAATTCTAGGGTGCTCGGTCAATGAATTAGGCAGTAGAATGTGTATTTCTGAATTGCGGTATCGATGCAGTGGGATATGGCTATCTCGGGTATAGCCATAGGATTGCTATGGGAGTAGGGAGCTACAACTAAGGACTGGACCATGAATGCAAAATTCTTCTTTCACTAGCTAGAATGGGCAATTTCAGGGTGCTCGGTCAATGAATTAGGCAATAGCACATGCATAACTGAATTGCGGTATCAACGCAGTGGGATATGGGTATCTCTGGTATAGACATAGGATTGCTATGGCAGTAAGGAGGTATACCTACAGATTGGACCATGAATGCAAAATTCTTCTTTCTTTAGCTACAATAGTTAATTTCAGGGTGCTCGGTCAATGAATTAGACAATAGAATGTGTATATCTGACTTGCGGTATCGATGCAGTGGGATATGGCTGTCTTCAGTATAGACATTTCTGTGGGAGAAGGGAGCTACAACTAAGGATTGGACCCAGTGGCGGATTTAGAGGGGGGGGGGGGCGCGAGGGAGCACGCACCCCCTTTTTCCCAGTACTTAAGAGTTTACCTAACTTTTTTTACCCTAGAATTTAGCCAAAATTAGGGGCTAAATGAGGGGCGCCCCCCCATTTCAAAATCCTGGATCTGACACTGGGACCACTGCCAGGAGCCAGCTTTTCAGCCCACCACCAGCCCCCCCCCCCTCTGTGCTATATGATGTCTTTTCCATTCACTGCCATTGGAGGACTTCATATTATCATGCAGTGCAGTGAGTCATCGCTATACGCCATTATAACCCTGGTTAAATCCCAAGACAGCAGTACCTATACCAAATAGCCTCATCGGCTATCAAGGAAACCCGATATTTCACTCCACTTTATTCCCACAACTTCACAGGCTCTTTACATGAACATTATCTTTAGTATCAATAGATTCATGGGCCTTTTGCCCTACGTTGTGGGCCTTTTATCCCAGCATGTACATTGCCGATGGCGCCTAACAGGCATCATAATGAAAACCTACAATATTACCTTTTATTGCCATCGGGAGGGGGGGCTTGATGGATTTTGGCACAGATTTATTCTGAGCCCCCCCCCACCACTATGACAAAATAAATCAAGCCCCCCCCCCAATAAGAACTGATTTTGCAAAATGACCCATCCCAAAATCGGATAATTAAGCATGTGGAATGATGCACCAGGGAATAAATGACTTGGCCCTTTAATAGACATTATAAGAGCTAAGGGAGTGATAATTTTTTAACAATGGGGGGAGGGGGGCTGGTGGGTTTGAAAGGGGGGGACAGAATTTTTTCAACCCCTTGGACCAGGGAGGGGTCAAAATAATTTCACCTTTTTTTTTTTCAGCAAAAAAGCCTATGCGTTTCTGTAGGTTAAAAGAGCTCATTCGCACACGATTTTCGGCTCTCCCTTGGGGGAGGGAGGGTTGGTCAAAACAATTTTGGCCTTCAAGGGGGGGGCACAAATTTTTTTCCATGTGTCAGCGTGTAGACCCACCATGTTGTTAAAAAAAATGATCACTCCCTACGGGGCATATTATCCCAAAGGCTTAAAGGAGCTCTGAATTGGCTACGTCCGCCACAGTGCTAACGTCGGCGGACGTAGGTCCTCGATTCAGAGCGCCTTTAAAGGGGTCTCTTAGGGAGTGGTCATTATTTATCAACAGGGGGGGTGGTGGGTTTTCGCGTGGATGCGCGGAAATTTTTTACGCCCCCCCTCGACGGCAGTCAAAATTTTTAGCGCCCCCCGCGCCAGAGGCGCAGAGAGTTTTCGCGCCCCTCTTTGATCTATAGTAGCGTGCTGGCTTTTTTGCTAAAAAGAGGGTGAATCTTTTTAGCCCCCCCTCGGGAGGGGTCTGAAAATTTTACGCCCCCCCTCAAACCCATCCTCCCCCCCCTGTTGATAAATAATGACCACTCCCTTACAACCCACCACCTCCCGCCCCTGTTTATCTAAATTCTGTCCCCCCTTTCAAACCCACCAGCCCACCACTGTTGTTAAAAAATGATCACTCCCTAAGGGGACTGGTGGGTTTGCGCGTGGACGAACGAAAAAAATTTCGCCCCCCCCCTTTCAACAGGTCAAAATTTTTATGACCCCCACCCTCAGCAGGCGAAAATCGTGTGCGAACACGCCCTTTTAAGGGAGTGGTCATTATTAATAATAATAATAATAATAATAATAATAATAATAATAATAATAATAATAATAATAATAATAATAATAATATATTTTATTGACAGCAAAAAAGGGGTCATTACTGACCTATGTGTCATACATAAATGGTTCTTTACATATATAGCATGTATATATATATATATATATATATATATATATATAATATGTCCACTACTCTACTCTACGACTAAGTCTAAGTCTTGCTATCACTCTCTTTCACTCTCTCTTAATTAATTATTATTTATTAACAGGGGGGTGGTGGGTTTGAGGGGGGAGCGTAAAATTTTCAGACCTTGCCATCGAGGTGGGGGTCGTAAAAGAAATTTCGCGCATCCGCCGGAAAACCCACCACCCCCCCTTTTTTTAAATAATGACCTGACCACTCCCTAATTATCCGATTTTTGGGATGGATCATTTTCCAAAATCAGTTCTCATTGGGGGTGGGGGGTGGGGAATTTTGTCATAGTAATTGGGGGTAGTCACAGTTTGAGCCCCTAATGGCACTACGAGTATGTGAGTTGGGCGCCGATCCAACTAGGTTGGGGGGGGTTGAGGCCTCCGTCCCCGGTCCCAGGGTACCAGATGAGAGTGAGTGGCTTCGGTGTGACAGCCCTAGACTACCAGAGTGACACTGACAGTGCCCGGTGTCACCGGCACCGGTGGGCGCATAGAAAGGTGATGTCTGATTGGCTGGCCTATTTTGAAATACGGCGTACAAGGAGCGCCCTGATTGGCCGAGGGTATATGTATTGTGTGTTACGATTGGTTGTTCAATGACCTGTCTGGTATGCGATACTCGACCTTAAGAGAGCTCTTTTCAAGCACGTTTTTGGAACAGTAATAAAGTTTTAGGTGTTTATAAAATTATTGGGAGGATAGACCGAACAGAGCACATATATTTAAAAAAAAAGAATCTTGTTAAACTGTTGATTTGTAGTCAAATGGTGGTCATTCTCCCAAGAGTCAGGTTCAAGAAATAGACAAGAATAGACATGATACGAAGGTAAAATTGGCTTGTAAATTCGGGGATGTAAGTTTTCGGAATTTTGTCTGATTTCAGAATTTTCAGAGTTGGAGATGGCTGTAGATTTACACAGATTTCTATTCTCAGATCAATTTCTTGCAATATTTTACAATAAATTTAGAAGTATTTTTGTGTATCTTCAGAATCTTTCATACACAGTGACTTACATCCCTGCAAGTTAAACTTTGTCAATAAATTTCCCCCATTTAAGTTGATTTAAGCTTATCCCTTAAGTATGTGTTGCTCCCATCCAAGATCTTCCTTAACCAAGTTACTAGACATCTGCACATTGCCCCTATTTGGAATTGGAGGCTTCTAGAAAAGTGTCGTTTACTATAGTGTCAGATAGGGTACAGTTTATCAGCCACCCCAATCTGGCCCCAGCTCGACCACGAGCAAGAGTCGTCTCTGGCCACCAGCGTTTATGGGTAAAAGTAGTTCTGGTCGCTGGTTGCTGTAGTGGTAAAATGTAGGCAGGTACAATGCGTAGTAATATTCCCCAGAATATGGGGACCCACAATCCCCAAACACAAAAGAGGGAGTTCCCTGAATCCCGACTGGACGAGACTGCCGGCCACCCTATACTACCGGTACAGTAATAGGGGAAGGTTGCCTAATTTGGACCGGCTCCTATATTGGACCACCCTTATTTCCCCTAGTGGCAGTAATAGAATAGGTTCCAATGCTGCCATTTTTTAGTCAATATCACTAAAGTTCCTAATAACTTCCAAAAATGTAATTTTTCTGTAATTTTATGCACATTTTTTGTGAAAAATGGTTTTTGGACCTCATGATCTTATTTATGTCACTGCTTACTTAAGCCCTCCTGGTTGCTAGGCAACATTTTTTTGTTCAAAATCCTTTCAAATTTTAGATGTCATATTATACTTTTAGACTAAAATGAAATTTGATAAAAACCATTGTCATGTTTTAGAAAACAAACTATCAATGAGAAAGATGAAAAGTTGCCTAAATTGGACCAGTCTGAGTTGCCTAAATTGGACCATAGTTGTAATATTGGATCCAATTTAGTTGCCTAAATTAGACCACCCGGTGCGGCCCAGGCCTAGTTTTCTAAATTGGATCAATGTGTAACATTTTTCTTACTCCAGTACAGAGCAAATTCACATGATATTGATGGAAATACTAAGAGGACATCTGATATCATATTTCAAAAGTTCCCTAGTTTTATATATTTTTCAATATAATGAAAGTATCAGGAAATACAGAACAATAGTGCATATTAATTGGTCCAAATTAGGATACCAACTGGTCCAATTAAGGCAACCAGGTGCCTAAATTGGACCATTAGGCTTTGCTTTTTAATTGCACACCCTGACTAGAGAAATTCAAATTACTATATGTCTATGCTCTCACCATAAAGCTATAAGGTACCATCACAAAGTGTATAAATTTTACATTCAAATTCATAGAAATAATCACTGGACAGGGAAAAGTTCTTAGGGGGTCCAAATTAGGCAACTTTCCCCTACGTATTCCTATAAGTACAAGTTCTGTCCACTAGGGGGTAGCACTGAGTCTGGCACTCCTCATGGTCGCGCGCAGTGCGCCAAGGAAGTTGCAAACCCGCCCTTAATCATTCACTCCTTATGGAGATGCATCCTTAGTGATATGTGAGCAGGCAGACAGAAAGAGACATCCCTGTGGGTATAAAATGAACAATCTTCCCTTGCCTTGCCCTCAATAAAGGGAGACATATTAAAAATACCCCCCTATCCCCAATATTGGACCAAAAGGTGACCTCAATAAAAAGCAACTATGAGCAACTGGCTTAAAAAGTACCCCCTTTCCTTCAAAATAGCCTAGAAAGCACCCCTATTGAAGGGCCCGTGCCTATGGTCCCTAAAAGGGCCCCTATCCCCCAGAATCGTGTTCACACATGGTATCCATATCTGGACCATATCTGCGGGAGTGGCCCTCGAGTGTTATGCACTCAATATGGTTGGTCCAAAATTAGGGTACAACGAGTTTGTGCATCACATTCTGAAACATCGCTATCCCTATGTTGGGATAATTTTGTTTGAGTGCCATTTAACTTTAGGGAGTGATCATTTTTTAACAACAGGGGGGGGCTGGTGGGTTTGCGCGCGGACGCGCGAAAAAAATTTCGACCCCCCCTCTCGAGGGGTTAAAATTTTTTCGACCCCCCCCATAAGGGACAAAAATCGCGCGCGAACGTCCCCTTTTAGCCTATAGTAACGCGCGGGGTTTTCCACTGAAAACAGGTGAAATTATTTTGACCCCCCCCATCAGAGGTATTGAAAAAATTCTAACCCCCCCCGGTCAAGGGGTTGAAAAAATTCTGACCCCCCCCCTCAAACCCACCGGCCCCCCCCCTGTTGTTAAAAAATGATCACTCCCTTAGTGCAATAAATATCAGGGAAAGAGGCTAACCTTGAGCTTGCACCTGTCCCCATGCACCTATCTAGACCCTCAGCCCCCCCCCCCCCCGATGGTCCGTGAGTCTCTATTCCAGCCACGTGGGCACTCAGAAGCTGAGTGGTGCCCTCTGTACACGGATAAGGGAAGTTTTGTGGTTAAGCTGCACTACCACCAGGAGGATGAGAGCAGCAAACGTTGTGTGGGGGAGGAAGCCATCACCACACCACCATGGAGCACCCAGCCACCCTGCAGGATGCTCTCCTCCTGCACCAAGCTATAAACACCTCTAACACTTTGAGGACAGCATCATGCCCCCATGTCTTATAACATATTCCAATGCAGAATAACGATTGACTCTTCAGCAATATACACAGGGAGAATACATGAGATGGGGGCATGCCCTATGTTGGGTCATTATGATTTCTAAACGCAGCCCTAGGAAGTCACTCATCAGGGGCTGTAATCGTGCATATTGTTAAGAAAAATGGTAAAACCGAGGTTTCTATAAAGGGTTATGGAAGCAGTCAAACAGAATGTGTTCTCAGCAGGCCAGGGAATCACTATCTCTTCCTGCCACCTTTCTGTGTGCAGCTGACATTGACCCATCATGGGCCATATAGACTAAGTTATAGACATAACCCTTAACTGGGCTGGGGTAGGCCTCACGCAGTTAATCCCACGGCTATAAGTACTTTTAATATCAACTATAAGGTCAGTGCAGAATACATATCAGCTAGGAGTGTAGTATCATGGGTATGGACCGACTACGGAGACTGAGATATGAAGTATAGTCCCAGGTACTGCTGTGATTTTAAAATTGCAGTTGCAAAATTAATAGGCCTACAAAAGAAAAGACTGCTCCATCTCATTTAGTTCAAGTATATATATAGGGCCTATGAGGGATGGATCATGAATATAAGGACGTGTAAAGCCATACATGAGCGATCATGTAGACATAAACGCGTCATTGGGAGAGGCGAGATAGTGGCCCCAATAGAATCTGTTTGTCTGTTGGAAGTCTTTTTCGAGTCCTCTGCCCACACTTTACTTATTCCAAATCTTGGTGCACTTTCGATATTGTGCGACGTATCTAGGCACCATTTCAATGCATGGTTCCATGCGTGTGACCTTTTTTAAATGCATGACGGATTGCTCCTTGGGATTTCAATGACTTACAAATGGAACATGACAGAAATCAAACTCTAGCAATGTTCAGCATCCCTGGAATGAAACATGCAAGAGACACATCTAACAGAACATCAATATTCCAGGGTGTTTGACAGGGTTATTTCCATGGTAGCAGCCTTGGGCGGTCCCTGCTGGCACATTCAGTAGATTAATGACCTTCAGCAAAATTGTACCTATATATAGTATAGCTGGCTCCTGGCCTATAGCATATTACACGTACATACAAATAAATACTAATTTATTATAGAAAATACAATAACCTGTAGGGCTTCTGTACCGTTACATAAGCGTGTAATATGGAACAGGCAATCAAGAGGCAGGCCACTATAAAACCCAGAGTCATATCATATGTTATCATTTTAACGCCGTTACATCTAAGATCCTAATGTTATAGTTATAGATATATTTTAGTTTTAATTGTGGTCCTTACTGAAGTAGTATCAATATGGAGCTTGTAATGGTATACCTTTTATGTCATCTAGTATGCTGGTTGGAGGTGTGAAGAGGAAATGTGACACAGATAGGGAAAAACCAGGCTGGTGGAGTGCACCCAGTTATAGCCAGTCATATCTATCTGTTCACAATAACACGCCCATTCATTTGGATCTTTTTTCTTTCCATTTGCAAGTGCCTTTTTTTGCCTTCTGGTAAGTGTATACATACATGCGATTTGTACCAATAGTAGTTAAAGTAAACAGTCAATGGAGGAGGGGATGTGCCTTATACATTACGGTACTTAGTTTAATATTACTTACAATATGGCTGCACCATAATATGCCACTTTCCATATCTTACTTTTAATATGAAACCAACATAATATGCAACTTTCCCTATACTACTTACACTATGCCATTTTCCCTATTGTAACAAAATACTTTACTTAGAAGCAAGTTCCCCGTCCGCCACACTATACTACTTACACTATGCCACTTTCCCTATACTACTTACACTATGCCACTTTCCCTATACTACTACTTACACTATAACACATTCCCTATACTACTTACACTATGACACTTTCCCTATACTACTTTCACTATGCCACCTTCCCTATATTATACTTACACTATGACACTTTCCTTATACTACTTACACTATGCCACCTTCCCTATATTATACTTACACTATGACACTTTCCCTATACTACTACTTACACTATGACACTTTCCTTATACTACTTACACTATGCCACTTTCCCTATACTACTACTTACACTATGACACATTCCCTATACTACTTACACTATGACACTTTCCCTATACTACTACTTACACTATGACACATTCCCTATACTACTTACACTATGACACTTTCCCTATACTACTACTTACACTATGACACATTCCCTATACTACTTACACTATGACACTTTCCCTATACTACTTACACTATGCCACTTTCCCTATACTACTTACACTATGACACTTTCCTTATACTACTTACACTATGACACCACCACAAAACATCACTTCTCATACGTAATATGGGATTATACTTCTTTAATACATCATGGCAAAAGTGGTATATTTTCTACATCAATATGCCCCTTTTGATTTCTGCCAATTTCAGCTGGATAAATGTAGAAATAGTTGTGTCATATTGACCTAGTTCTATAGAACAGCAATAATTCTATATCCTATAGTAACTCCTTGTGACATTTCCAATCGCTATTGAGCCGGGCGCTATACCTTAGTGAGATGTGCAAAGCCTGTGTGTGACAAAAAGTGTTAATGGGTGAGGACCAGGTGTTGAGTGGCCATGTACACACCTTATCTGAAGCACCCTGAGGAGTCTGCGTGCTATACCCTGAGGTCTGCCTCAGATTACGCCACATGGGCACACTGCACTGATAACCAAGACCTGCGAAAATGCTTCAAGAAACCTAACCTTAACTTAACAGGGACACTGATTACTTTTCTTCTTTCTTTTTTTATAAAGATTTACCATATAAATACTTGCTTACATTACATATTTTGCTCCTAACATGATGCAAAAGTGCAGAACCAGAGAGTGACTTCCCATCACTGGATTGGAGCATCGTGAGCATCGAATGGCATTCAGATATCATGCCATTCGCAACGTTAAGTATGGAGGATATGATTTTTGAAGCTTTCCCTGGGGGCTGTGTACAAATGACGTCATGCAGGAGGGGGGGAGGGGGGTCCCACTTGCCATGACCAAGCATGACAAGGGGGGGAGGGGGGGTCATGGGCTGCATGACATCATGTCATCACGAAATCACAATATGCTTTGATTTTGGCAAGAACAAAAACTTTTGTAAAAAGATTTGTAAAGGTAGGGAAGTTTAATGCATTCATCTGACATAAATTTATTACCTATAGGCCCTACATGCATGCATTCCTCAGACATCTCACTCAATGTGCGTCACTGCCATCAATGGCAGTGTAAAATCAAGGGGATGTCCAGGCCACTATAAGGGGGCACCACTACTCTTATCCTACCTATACCAATTTAACCCTTTTTGAAAAGGGTCACTGCTGCCCTCAGGATCTCAAATGATGCATCTAAAATACCCCTGAACTGCTGCTGTTGCCTCAGGGCAGCATTCATAGTAATCCACAGGCTTCTTTTTGAAAAGGTGTGATATCCCCCCTCCCGCCCTTGAGGTGTCAAAATTATGTTGCTCCTCCCCCAATCCACCCCCTCCTGGAGTCCCACTGTTGATAAATAACAAACACTCCCCTGGAGCTCTCCACCACCCTGTTGCTATTTTAACTGAGGGGATGCTTGGGGAGATGTAAAGGGGACCTCCCCCCAAACTTACTCTCCACATCTTTGTCTGAATGGAACTCTATCAGACTCACCTTATTTGCAGATTCTACAGTAAAATTCTGAGGTGACTCAATTGCTTTGTAAGATCATAAATTGGAACTAGGATTGCAATCGATGGTCTCTTGAGAATTTGTGATGCTTTCTGAGATTTTTTTTCTATTAGGCCACTCATTAAATTCAGAGTCTTTGGCCTGAAACCTATTTCTAATAGGCCTACACTTGTATATGGTTCAAGTTACAGATTAAATCAATACATTCAATATATCAATACATTCAAGCTCTTGAACTATATGATCCTTAATAATAACTGTTCTCGATTTTCTCTTCGCTGACAAGTGTACAACTTTCGCTGCAAAGAAGGCAGGTTATTAACTGTATTAGACTATTGATCTTGACAGTTTTTAAGCCCTTTTGTGACATGAAATACTTGTGTATGATCACAACCATAGTACTCCGTGTATAACTATAAGGCACATAAATGGTACATCCTGTATATAGGGACCCATACATTATATAAGCTGACAGTGTTTGGCATGTTTCTCTATTCATTTGTTGATTAGTGCTAGTTCTTTTTTTCACTTTGCATGTATCTTATCCTTTATTGCCAATTCACATCCACTATATGTCCCCTTGAACCATTTTTGAAATTTGTTTATAGCCTATAGGCCTTCACTATTCATGCACTTTGAGGGGGGGGGTATCTCTCTGCATGACGTCATGCTGAGGGGGGGTCAAGTGTTGTATGACGAAACATGACAAGGGGGGGGGAGGGGGGGGTCAAAAATGGTCCAAAAATTCATGATGTCATTTGTACACAGCCCCTGTTGCAGCAGTGTAAATTACAAAAGAGTGTTCAAATATTTACATGACATTTCCCAGGACATCTAGTTCAGCTTCCCCGATGGTCACCCTCAGTGCCTCCAAAATGGAAATGTTTGAATTACATAGACAGCTGATAGATTCTATTACACCTACACTGCGAGGAGACAGGGACAAAGTTACCACTTAGAATTGTAGACATAGCGGGGCTTTTAGACATGTCTACGAATATGCAGAGGTCTGCAGAAATGCCACTTCCCTTTTGCATTGGCCAAGATCGGAAAAAAAAACATAGGGCCTACACTCTCAGTTCTTTCTAACAACTCTAACCGTATATATATATATATTTATATATATATATATATATATATATATATATATATATATATATATATATATATATATATTTAACATTGAATCATTACGAATAATCCTCAAAGACATAATACTCTTTTTCCCTTTTCTTTTTTTTTTTGGGGGGGGGGGGATCTTACACAATTGATTTGATACAGGATAGTCTACAGGTATACATAGCATAAACATCAATGTTGCAAATCATCCATTATGAACTAATTCCTGGGTGTATCGAGCTTCCTTTCTACACGATCCTCCATCTATTTCCCAATGAACTAGGAATGTCCAGTTATCTCTTCACGCGTGACTTTATCAAAACCATGATCGACTGCTGCCCATACTTTACATGAGCTTACAAATGAGATGGGACGGAATCCAAAATTCCAGCCATGTTCTGCAAACACTGAAATGAAACACACAAGAGGCACTTCTAGCAGGATATCAATACTACAGGGTGTTGGACAGGGTCATTTCCATGGTAACAGCCTTGGATGGTCCTCTGCTGGCACCGCCCAATGGTAATATCCCTCACTGAGTGCCTGTGAGATGGCACCCTTGGTCAACTGATGGGCCAGAAACTGACATTTTAAAATTGCAACGAGACATGACATGCATTTTCAATGGCCGTTTGAGGGCCACATTCCTATTCTATTGCATAGCAGATGTCGACAAGCATCAGACAACATTCCTTGTATTGACTTTATTCAAGGAATTAAAATTTGATTCAAATGCACTATAAATGTTATCTTCCAGTGTTTTCAAAATAAGAGAAATATATTTAGTAATTTATTGTCTTCTTCTCTTAGCGATCATGCTATTGGCGATAATTACATTTATCTCCATGGAAGTCTGGGTAATGGGACCATCATGGTGTACCATCTGAGCTATAAGTCTATATGCAAATTTTCCAAAGACGAAAGAATTTACTTCCAAATGTAGTAAATTCCTCACTTCATTGACTATTGAAAACAAAGTGTGCAGATTACAATTGCGTGGTCGGCTTCATTCTCGAAGTAACCTATCTCTTCTCTTTATCATGTTGCAATTCTCATGCATTGGCCATTGATACTTAATCTGTCGCAGACCCCTTCCCCTCACATGTACTGTGCCACTTAGATAAATCACCTTGTTTTGTCGGTAGCCGTAACAGATCCCCTCCAGGTGTCTGCGAGATCAATCTCTGATGGAGTACTCCTAATTTGTCATAATCATATCGTATCCAGCACAGTAGGTGCGGGGGAAGGGAGGTGAATGTATACAATTCATGCCTGTAGACAGGAGGGTGTTGCTCCTATTGTAAAAAGAGCTGTGAGTATGTTCCCTCTTTTCTAAACAAGTTGTGATCTGCTTCACCTAAGTACTTGCACTCACCACATTAGTCTGAAAAGTCACCTGCCTTGTTTAGAACAGAGAGAGCTGCACTACCAGGTACCTACTTATGTCACACACTCTATAGTTTATTGTACTGACTGACTTCTCCCAACTAGGTACCTACTCAAATCCCCCTTTTTTAGCACCGTACTTGAATGACCACTTGTGAGCAACAAAAGGGACAAGTTATAGCTACATGAAAAGATAGGACTGGAAACAAGGGCATTTTTAGCCAGCTCTTCCTTTTACTATAGGAGCAACACCCTGCAGAGTTTGTTGTGGGGGGGAGACCTGGCTCACAAAGGTGGACCTTTGACTTGGCGAATTTATAGAAATGCATTTAATTGGAAGGCAAATTGCAGCAAACATTTTAGGGGAGGGGGGTGTGGGGACATGCACCCACAGCTTTTTAAAAAAAATCAAAATCAAGAAGTTACAAGGTGAATTCGGTTGAATTTCGAGGAGACACTTGATGTTTGGCCCACTCAGTTTAAGCTATTCACTACAAGAATAAACTGTGTATTAACTGGTGTTATATCAGGGGGATCTGGGGGCATGCACCCCAAGGGAAAATTTTGAAATCTAGAAGGTAAATGATGGATTCTGGTGAATTTTGAGAAGACAATTGATGGTTGGCCTATTCACTTATATAGCTATGCTGTATGATACTTGCAAACATCAGACATTCAAAAAGACAATAAATGTGGGCAGATGAGGGGAAAGGGCCCTCCCTGCGGGATTTTTAGTACTGGGTTTGGCCACTAGGGGAGCTACAAAGGCTACAAATGTGAAAAATAGGCCAAAAACTTGTATTGGGTACTTTTCCACACATAAAAAGATGATTTTCTCATAAATGTTCTATTTTCACTCATTTCCTCCTTATTTGGAACGTTTTAAATCCAAAACATGTCCTAAATAAGGGTTGTCATAGAAATGTGTTGCCATGGTAACAAGAGAACATTCCAAATAGAAAATGAAAATTAAATCAGTCCATAGAATGATTCAAGGGGATTTTGTCAATAAATTATTTCAATCATTATGCTAATTAGATGCATAATTTGATTGAAATAGTGAATAATAGAGCTTATTGGCTGTGTAGAGGCCGGCATCGTTGTATATATACTGGTGCTGATCACCCGAGAGACGTGCTCGTGTGTTGCTTGTTCCTTCTATGCCAACCAGGTGTTGCTTCGCGATACCCGTTTGGTACAAGAGAGGGCAGCACCATGCCTCGCATCCAGCTCCTACTAAGGAGCCGGGCGATCGGCAGAAGGGGACTGGACCTCGTCCAGTCAATACACATTACCTAGCCTTCTGAGTGTGCTTCATGATAAAAGGCCATCCGAGCGGGTGGAAGACTGAGGGCTTTGCCCAACCCAAACCCTTCATGTTGTGTTGATTCTTGTAGCCACTAAGCGAGCCTAAGAGCCACCCATATCTACATAACGAGTGAACCACTACAGCTGTATTAATATGGGTACGTCATCCCATCTTCATTAAGCCATATCTCCAAGACCAGGGGGTCACTGCACAAACAGCGAACCTTCGTTACGTGAAAAAGGCCTTTGAAACAGCAAGATCTACAAAGATAGGATTCCAGACCCGTGCACAATTGTTCTGCCTTTTCATAACAAGAGTCATTGTCACAACTTAAGATAATTTTTCTTCTTTGCTGTTATTTTCTCGCTCTGATAGTGAGACAGCCAGAAAAAATGCAGGGGAACCACCAAAAGTTGACCCAGTTCCCGGTCTACTTCACTTTTGGGTGGAAATTTTGCTCTGTTTTTGTTGTGGACGCTAACAATAATGTACAGCCATTGAATATGGCTCAACTCTCCAAAAAAGTAAGTAAATTATGGATCAAGTGGTCTGAATGCTGTGTTTCATCCTTATCTTCATGTCTGTCCTTCATAAGGTAATTGTCATAGTTTAAAATTAGAGTTACCTCAGTTTTTTTCTGAAGCCGGCATGAGCGATAATAAGGGGAAAAGGGCCCAAACCTAAGTTAAACGTATTCAAGTTAAGATAGTTTCGATATACCCCCTCCCCACCTTGTCCTTTTAATTTATCCTATTCCTCGTTTTCATGTTATTTTTTTTTCACCTTTGTCTTTTCTTATATTGAAGGAGAGGGAAATGTACGATCCCAGCAGCAGCAGCTGCCACGAAGAAGAGGTTGAGCAACCAGCCACTGTGGTTCGAGCATATGATCTCCCTGACTTAAACTCCTGCTTCCAAGGCTACCTAGGCTATCAAATGAAGGAACAAGTTGAATACGAGGAAGAGGAATATGACGAAGGAGGGGACTATAGTAAAGAGGAAGAGTACGTTGTAGAGGATTATAGTTCCCTCTTCGATGAGGATTCTCCCTCTAAACCAGCTTATAAACGTAAAAGTGGGTTCTTCTAACCTAACTTTGCGTGGAACAGCATGCTGTCGTGACGTGTTTTGGTCTGACGCGGAGAACCGTGCCTTGATGTACTCGTGTCACATTCAGAAGGCACTCCTCTGTGCTTGAAGACCTAACAGCTTTGAGACAAGAAAGGAAGGCTGGGATACCATTCTCGGTAAGAAAATTTCCTCTGTTCTCTCTGTGGGCGTATTCTTCTTTTTACTCTAGATTATTTTGTTTTATTTCAATCTGCCAAGAAATGTTAATTTAAAATAATTTCATTGTCTCCTTTTTTTTCCATTTTCCATGAAACACCTTGAAAAATGACAGGAGGTTAACCTTTCCTTTTCTTTCTACAGCGACAGTTAACAGTGTAGGGGTTCGTTCCCCCGTTGGGTGCGCAGAGCCTTCAGAGGGACTGTTCACTTGGTTGTGTCACTCCCCCTATGTATACCATACCGATCCAGGGTAGTTGGAAGGTGGAAATGTCAGTGGGGCCGTGTTGGTGACAGGGTATGTCAGGCCAGGGGATGTAGCTCAGCGGTAGAGCGCTCGACTTGCAAGCGAGAGACCCGGGTTCGAATCCCAGTGTCTCCAGAGACGTTTTCACTGACCACTACAGTAGTGGAGACACCGAGTGGTCCTGCCTCGCATGGGGGACCTTTAGAGAGCTCGGTACCTGGGCCGGTATGGTATAGACAAGCGCTTCAACTTGCTAGTGCTGAGGGACTTGGAAACAGATGGGCTGTGTGTGACTCAGTACTGGTACCGTTCAGACTGGACTGGAGGACCGGTTCTGGCGGGATACGGTTGAAGCTGGTTGGGAGGAGTGTAGGGGTTCGTTCCCCCGTTGGGTGCGCAAAGCCTTCAGAGGGACTGTTCACTTGGTTGTGTCACTCCCCCTATGTATACCATACCGATCCAGGGTAGTTGGAAGGTGGAAATGTCAGTGGGGCCGTGTTGGTGACAGGGTATGTCAGGCCAGGGGATGTAGCTCAGCGGTAGAGTGCTCGACTTGCAAGCGAGAGACCCGGGTTCGAATCCCGGTGTCTCCAGAGACGTTTTCACTGACCACTACAACAGGATCCAGAATTCACAGACAGAACTCCTCTAAACTAAGGCACCACCTCAACAACTTTTCTTGGAGAGCGAAAGGCAGGGTAAGCTTCATGCTTTTCCTTGTCTTTTTAAGTGTACATGAAGTTGTTCTTTAAAAATGGAAGTAGAACCTTTAACTTCCTGAAATAATATACCTTTTACTTTGTAGTTAAATTCCCTGAGCTCTATTTATCCTATCTTTTTCATTTTTATCTTATTATTTATTTTTAACTTTATTGCAGAACCAGGATTTCCTTGATGAGATTGATACAGGTAATTCAGTTGAAGGCAGCTTGCTAATGGAGGTACTATGCCTAAAGTACAAAGGTGTGGAGAGAATAGTAGGTGAGAACAAAAGAACCCCTTTCTGTCTTTCTGACATTTTTGTCCTGGCTGCTGATTATTTATGATATGTCAGTCCTAACTTAAAGATGTGAAACTGTTCTTTTTCTCTCTATCTCTTTCTTATCTCAACCTCCGTCCTCTTCGTCTTTTCATTTAGTGCAAAGAAAAATAATTTTCAAGAAAAAGGAAATAGGCTGCTGATTTTATCCCTTTACGTGATGTAAGTTAATCAATGTGCATCTTTTCCTGTCATTTTACCTAAGGGAGGAAAGGTAATATATTATACCGACCAAGTAGAGGAAGCTAAGAAGAACCGCAAGAAGAAGAAGTCTCCCATGTCTAAATCCAAGACCAAACCCAAGTCCCCAGCTCCTGTTGGCAAGAACGTTTTGCTCATACCCTCAGACGAACAATTAATGGCAGATACGGCTGCTGCTTCCCCTAAGGCCTCTACCACCAGAGAGGCCAGTACTCATTATAAGAAACATGTGAAGCTTCAAGTAATTTCTCCTCCTCCTTCCAACAAAACCGTGCAAGCTGCTTCCTCCTGCACTGTTCCAGTGAAAAAAGGTTAACAACAAGGGTATAACAGGGGTTACTATTAAAGCGTCTGGCAGTTAACTATCTTCTGCTTCCGCAGGGAGCGCTCTATTCAAGAAGCCTGGCAGACATGCTGTAAGGAATGCCATTTCAGCAGACGTGGACCTTACAAAGAATGTTTCGCAGGTATCAAAGGTTTCCAAGGTATCCAAGGTATCTGAGGAGCAGGATAAGGATCAGTCTGATTATATGATTGTCGACTTGATAGAGGCTGATGACCTCACAGGGATTAATCAGGATATCTCTGTTCTGCTTACTTCTACCCCCAAGGACAATTCCCCCCAAACAGGGTTGAGACGCAGGCCAAGGATAGCAGGGAAAAAGGGTGGAGGAAGCAGTAAAAAACTCTGTTTCTCTCAAGACAAGATAGCGGAAAACTTACCTCTCAAAGAGAACTCAGCAGAAAAGGACACTCGTTTGGCTCGTTTGGAGTCTATGTTTTTCCACCATGGAAGAGAACTGCCGTGCGTCTGAGGAAAACATATCTTGTGGTATATCAAGGTGCACGGACGTGTTCGAGAAGTTGGGGAATGACAGAGAGAAGATAATCAACACCCAAGCAATATGCAGTCGGAATGTATCCCAAATAATAAAAGGTAAGTTTTCTTTATTCAAAGTTAATTTTCACAGAAAGAAAAAATTCACTTGGGAGCCTAAAATCATCACATAATAAAAGAACTTGTCTACTCATTTTGTGTGGCACGGTGGAAAAAAAAGTAAAATAAAACCTGCCTACCTATATTATGTCAGCAAAAGAGTTTGTTACCAGATAGCCTTTGTAATTTTAGTCTATTTTAAGAAAGTGCTTTCCCTTCTATGTCTTCAGTGATCGATAAGCTCTTCGACCAAACAGAAATGGTCAAACGTTCTGTCACAGCGGAAACACAGACTCCAGAACTCCCCTTTCTCGTTACAGAGCCACTAGGTCCTACACCAAGCTCTTCTACAGCCCCAACAGGTAGTCAGTCTTGACCTCTTTATCACAACGTTTTCTCTTTTGTAGATGAAGTAACACAATAATATAAAATAATAAAAAATAATAATTATAAACTATAAAGAGGTCGACTTGAATAAACTTACACAAGAAAAAAATTCCCTCTCTTATGTTTATAGCTTGTCTGTGTGGATACTTCATCAAACACACTTGGAATGGGTCCTCCAGCAGCCCAAGGGTCGACTCCTCTGTCACTTAATCCTGGTAGAATAGTTTGTCAAATACTAGGATAACCTGCTGTCACAAATTCAGATGAAAACTTGTCACAAACCTCACCTGCACCAGGATTTTTATTCTACATCCCCCATCAGCCCCAGAACCTTTATTCAGGGCCTAGTTCTACTGTCTGCCCAGGACCTGCTGCACCTTCCCACTCGGACAATGTTACATATCCTCCTATCACTCGGGAGACTAACCAGGCTGATCACGCTCACAGCGTTCAGGAGACAAAGTAGCCACAACGTCAAGATACCACTCCCCAGACTGACCAGGCTACTGTCGCTCCCAAGACTGACCAGGCTACTGTCACTCCTGAGACTGACCAGGCTACTATCCCTCCAGAGAATGACCAGACTGAACACGTTGCTTCTGTTCAGCAGCCACAATGTCAAGATACAATTCAGGAGACGAAACTGCCAGAACCTGATATTAACCCTGAACCAGTTCATACAAACCAGTCTCAAAATAATCCAGAACCGGCGAAAAACAATAACTGCAACTTAGAAGCGATGAAAAGCACAGGTGACTTCAAGACAGTTGACACATATGGAAAGGACAGCAACGATGATACAATTATGGAAGTCTTGTCTGATGGCCAGGACCCGCCATTAGAACCCAAAATAGTTGTGTCGAGACACCGACCACCTTTACTGGCAAAGCGACACTATTTAGACATTACTACACGGGGTGTTATAGTAAGATATACAGACTATCAAACCGGTAAGGTCAAGGAAGAGGCACACACGTCTGACTCTGATCCAGACCCTAAAGTAATGGAAGCTGCTAATACTCTTGGCAGGATGCACCTTACCACAGACAACGAAGGAAACACACCTGAAACCGAAAATGAAACAGAAGAGACCCCACAAGAGCAAAAGAGGGCCAGCCCTTCTACCCGAAAGAGGGTCGCGGATCAAGCCAAAAAGAACAATAATAAAAGAGGGAAGAAAACTGGTGGCAAGAGTAAATAAGCAAAACAAAGACTCTTGCATACACACAATGAGTTCACTGTAACGTTTTATTTACCTTAAACTGCAAGGACTTAGGGTCAACAAAAGACAAGTATACATCAGTATACCAATACACTGTTCCACACGGACACGGCTCTTACGATACCAGGTGTTGAAAGACCTCTGCTTAGGGCTTTCCTCATCCTTGAAGGGGGTATACAGGTTCCTGCACAAACCATATCTGAAAAGCAAAAACACAAGTGAGACATGGGACAGGAGAGAAGCAAAGAAAGATATGAAATTCAGTGAAATTTTTTTTTTTTTTACTTTGAAAAGATGTAAAGATGGCCTTTTATGTTGGCTCACCCAGCGTCTCCAAGTAGAACAAAATATTGTCTACAAGAAACATTCTGCAGGCAATGAAGTATAGATATAATGCAAAGAGAGACAAGAAAAAAATACCTTGTCATAGATAACATAAAGAGAGAATAGAACTAACGGTAGCGTTTATGGAGTGGTAACCGTTTCTGTTAACGAATGCACTCTCATTCTCAGACAGACACTTGATAGGAACATGAGTGCCGTCCACATACTCAAACACAAACAGGGTTCGCTGTTCTACCTCTTGGTCCTGCCACTTCACCTTGTGTCAAAACAACTTTAAAGCTCAGTCCAGCTTGGCCTCAAATGATTGGGGCCACCTGATGAAGGAGTGCCTGTTCCTATAGAAGAACTGAGAGACATCCTTTACGGCCCTGCAGACTGCCGAAGTTGAGACTTTCTGTGAGTCACTGGTTAGGCAGTAGAAGCTACCCGTGGTAAAGTATCTCAGGACTAGACAGAACTGAAAAGAAAAAAGGTACAACATAAAGCAAATCATACAATGAGGCTGTAAAAGAGACATAAAATATAACAAATTAATTCTAAAAAAAGAAATAAAGCCCCATGGAGCCATACTTTAATGAGATAAGGGAGAATTACTCCTTGACCCAGTAATGTGGATGGCCCAATATTGAAGATACAACCTACAGCAAACTTTACCCCCTCCCCCAAAAAGTCATTTGTTTGACAGATGTGGTGAAACTTCATGCACAAAGTGATTTATTAACCCCCCCCCCAAAAAAAAAAAAAAAACCCAAAAAAAACAGAAAATAAAGAGCAGCCATGTAAAGCAATAAGTTGAAATACTCACTCTTTCCAAGTGAGGCAGACCTCCAGCTCTCTTGCTGCCCTTGAAGATACTCTCTTTACTGTACAGTTTGACAAGCTTACGAACCACCTCTTTGCTTAATCCGTACCTTGCAGTGAACTCTTCCTCACTGAACATGGTGAAGGGAGTATCCCAAGGTCTAATTTTCCTCTTTTTCTTCCTAGTCGGTCTCTTGGTACGTCCATGATGGTAACTGTTTTGTTTTTCCCTCCTTATCCAACAGTGTTTACACTGGTACCCACCCGTGACTGCACACAATGACCGTCCCATAGGGATCAATGCTAAAGAACACAAAGGCAGTAGGTCCAGAGTAACTGCCCTTTTTTCTCTCGTTGTGAACTCAGAGATGACACACAACGACTTTCCAACAACGAGTAAATGATTGTGCAACACTTGTTTTCTTGTTATGGAGGTTTTCATCACAACGAGACCAAAAAAAACAGCGAGAAAATGTTTGTGTCAAGGTTTGAACAAAACACAGCGAGAAAACCACCGTTTACGCTGTTTGTGCAATGACCCCCAGAAGGGCTATCAGCAAGTGTTAGTCCTCATTTTAAAGCTGGTGGCTTCAATTTTTAAATGCTACATTTGAACTTGGAGGACCCTTTCTCCTCATCTGTCCACAAATGGACTATGTTAGGGGGTCTGGGGCATTCACCCACAAAAAAAAAACAGAAATCTGGAAGGTAAATGATGTATTCTGTGTCAGAATGTTGATGGATGATTAATATCGATTAAATCAGTTTTAGCTATACAAAACCCCATAAAATGGCATATCTTCAGTCTCTGAATGGGTTGTGATAATGAAAGCTGATGGATTTACTGGCCATTCCTTGGGAAATATTTGAAGACCCAAAACTGGCAACCAGCCTGCAATCCCATAACTTTGGGGGTTTGGATGATTTTCATGAACCATCTCATGGACCCACGTAAGTAAAATAGTTCTCATTGAAGTACATATGATGAACTTCATTCCAGTTTCTATCGCTGGTAAAATTTTATTTTAGAGTCACCCTTTCCTATAAAATGCCACTGTCCACTATATTTGAAAATCAAACAACTCTGCAATCATGGCTAGTAATAAGCTTGAGCCTCTACCTGGCATTTTATGACAGATTGGGTCCATTTAACCACCTACAGTTGCTACCTGGCAAATGGTCCCTACATATCTGGCAACTTTTTGACAGATAAGCTTTACATTCAAAAAGACCCTCCTGAAAATATGTCAGATGGGGTAATTTTCATCTTTTTAAGACGACCACATTGGTGCCCTATGTGACACAATTCCACAAATCGGAGTACAATCAATCCTTGCCAATGCAATATGTCAGCTTTTAAAGAAGCCTATTTTCTATAGTATTTATATATTGCACAAAGGAAGTTTAAACCAGCCTAATTGTAATGTCCTGCCTTGGGCTTAACCTACCCACAACTCATCCAGTACTACAAACTAATGCGGTGTCAAGTCTCTGAGCTTTTTATGGACCTCATCTAGGCATTACTCTATTGTTGTGAAAAATCACCCAAGCACTAAAAGACTTGGCTCTTATTGAAAACAGGTGCTTATTCAAGGTCCGTTTCTGATATGAGAGTTATTTTAACATCTCCATACCCCTGGTGCTTATTTCAGTCTGGGGCTTATTCAAAACCCAGAGTTAAATGCATCCCCCCCCCCGGCTACGGGCCTGCAATTGGACCAATACCCTAAATGTATTGCACCTGGCTTAAATGGGCACTATGTCTTTGCTCATGCATCACATCAGCATCTCACTACTCCGCTAAAGATACCTGGACCTACAGGAATGGAGGCATTGTGATCGTTCTCTATCAGTGCTATGTGAAAAATCAGATTATTTTTCCTTCCTTGTCATGATATACATTATGCATCAACAGCCTCTATGTGAGAAGATTCACGTATAGAAGTATATTTGTTACTAGTCAAGTAATGCCATTTTGATATCATAATTGTCATATGTGATATAATTGAATAGATGCAGGAATAGAAGCAGGGCAGTCTCAGTCTGATTACAGCGATTCTCCATTTTCCACAAGTGAAGGGTCCTCTGTTTGGCCATTATTTGTTAGGCGCAATAAGCCTGTTTGCCTGTTCCATGTATGACAAAAGGAGTAATGGCGGGGAGCAGGTGTATAGAGGTGCAGTAAACAGCTTACCTGAGGCACCCTGGAGGAGTCTGCATGCTATACCCTCAGGTCGGCCTCACCTTGCACCACCTGGGCACTACCTCTATGTCATAAACAGCATCCCTAAGGCAGTGCAGGAAGCTACCTGAGACAAAGAAAGCCTAAAACCCATCTGTCTGGTTTCCCTAACCTCCTTTACATTATCAAGATTGCCCTTAGAAGTACTAAATCCCTGAGCCCCACTCAAAATTAGGAACTGGCCAAGACCATTTTCATCCTGTCATGATGTTCAATATAAACATGAGATTTGAAGATTCTTCCAGAGGTTGATATAATGACAAAATGTCATATTTTCCAACTCAAACTATCTGTACTATTGCCTTCATACTATTATTAATACCAACTCTTTTTGTTGTGTGGGGAGTGATATATAAGCAGAGAAGATTTAGTTAAGACCTAGAAGCTATAAAACGAGGTCTATTGAGCTATCATTCTACCCTGCCCGACATAAACGTTGACCATATTTTAGGAACCATTGGGATGTCCAGTCTCCTAGCGTGTGAGTTCATTAAAATCGTGATCGACAATTCCTCTGGGTTTCAATGGGCTTACAAATGAGATGGTACAGAAGTGAAATTCTAGTCATGTTCTGCAAACAATGAAACGAAAACACTAGATGCATTTCCAGGAGAAATCAATACAGCAGGGTCTTATGCAGGGTTATTCTCACCCCATGGCAACATGCAGCTATGGTTGGGGTTCTGCTAGTATAATCCTCTATCAGGGATAACCTCCAGCAGATACCTTCCGAATGGCACCTTTGATCAATAAGATTAATAGCCCAGTTGATGCCTTGTAAAGCTTTTAATTTGAAAGGAGTAGTTGGACTGTAGCCAAAACTAAACAAGAATTACATATAATGTGCTGACTATATGCCCCCCCCCCAACTAGAATGGTGTGCAGATAACAAAGTTCTATGGAATACCCTTTACATTTGAATTCTAACTGTACAATGTGACACTGGGAAATGTTCCAGCACTGTTACATTAGCATGTGTGTGTATCAGGCCATCGAGAGGCAGTCCATTAACAAAAGGCCCCAGGCACATCCTGCAGATCCTTTTTGTGATGATTTTAGAGTCGTTACATTTGAGACCGCAGTGTTATCTATAGACCTTTTTATGGAGCTGGAAATGGGGCTGATGGCTTTCATGTCAGATAGTATCCATTAACACTGAGGTGTGAAGAGGACATGTGACGATGATTATGAAAAAGAGATAGAGTACATCTACAGTCTGTTTTAAAGAATATTACTCTCTCTTTTTTGTAATATTTATCGTTGATGGATGAATTTAACCTATCATTTTTGGCGTGTGTCTAGCCAGATGCTGCAAAGGGGCAATAGAGGTTAGTTTGTGTTTCAGATGTTGTTTCTTCTTTTTCAGTAATATCCAGATAGGTCTAAGCCATCGCTTCTTTTTTCCAATCCTTTATCATGGGTACATTCCCCCGACTTGATATTCTACTAATTAATTTACTAACATAGTGTCAGAAGCGAAAGATCTTTGAGAGAATTCCCCCCTTATTGATATTCGACTTTATTCTGATAGCATAATTACGGTACGGAATAAAATCAAGTTTCCTTTAGATTAAGTACAAGGTAGTAGTAGATACAGTATATGGACAGTCAGAGAGCTTGCTATATAGAGTGGAGAATTTCCTCCAATGTACAGTGAAGTAGTACAAAAAGTAGATGCAAATAAAGTTCCAAAGGTCTGTATGTTGTATCCTTGATGTTAAAGCCTGGATTAAGTACAAGGTAGTAGATACAGTATATGGACAGTCAAAGAGCTTGCTGTGTAGAGTGGAGAGTCACTGTGAGAAGAGCTTTCAGGAAACGACTCACTTTCATTAAAAACAGGCTTGGTCACATGGTAAACAAAACCCACATGACTGGTCATGTCACAAAGAATATGTATGGTGGAGCATTACGAGGACTCACCAAAAGATGTGTTTGCATTCAGTGTGTGGAAGTGTCGGTAGTTGAGGCTGAAAAACAAAAGATTGGTATTAGTACATATATATGTAGCAAGTAGAGCCACAGTACCATACATGATAAGCATTATGAAAGAGGCACCTCCCTGTCCATTCACCAGGAGGTAGATGATGGTGATGATGATAACAGAACGATGGGAAATTCATTTAATTGTATGTAAGCAACCCCAAACCAATAGATGATGTCTAGAAACAGGTCCTTAAAAAGACACACTAAAATAAAAGAATTTTTGGGTCAAGATTGGTACATTATTTTATGAGGAATGAACAGGTATCAATGTAATGATGACATAGAGCAAATACTTATGGGGAGCTAGCAGGTAGTCACAGAGATTGAAATCAACATAGTGTGACAGTGAGACCTCCATCTCTGAGCTGTCCATATCTACGAATGGACCTTGGTTATAGCCGGAATGATGGGGGAATAGCCACTTATTATGTTTAGGAGTGAACCCCCAGGAGCAGATGATGAGGAAGTAAGCAGGGCCAAGGCGGGTGAACCAGCGAGGATGGTCCGCAGCAATGGTGCAGTGGAGGATGTCGATAGCTGACCGGAAGCACTGGTGAAGCCAACATAAAAGAAGGAGAGAAGGCACGGCTGGGATTAACCCCAATTGAAGGTGTTACATGAGAAGGACCCAGCTGAGGTGATGGAATGAGTACACTAGAGGGTCCAGCTTGAGGTGAAAACTGCGACCAGATAGGCTGACTGGAAGTAGGTGCCAGAGGCACACCAGCTCTGGACACAGAGCGAGTGCCGCCGTGCCACCCTGAATATAAAGAAATTGGGCGTGGGGGCGCAGTGGCTACCCCTGTTGCACATCTGGAGTAAAAGCTGGAAGACACAATGGTTGGGGCACTGCTGCACAATTGATATAAGCCGAGTCCATGAGACCGAGCAGTGTATAGGGTACTGTGAATTCCGGTATCCTTGTTATCGAAGTCTCCATTATATAGGCGCACCTTTAGGGCAGTGTTGGCCACAGTACTGGATCAGTGCAGCCTGGACAGTGCTAAGGTTGGGTTGGACGGCAGTTAGGGGTCCAACATGGACGATTCTCCCAGGTATAGTGTGGGTGTCATTGTAGCAGGGTGATCCCAGGTCTTGGGGCACAACCAGGTAGAGGTACTTCATTCGTATACCACGGGATATGTGAGATAATAAAACTTAATGAAGAATGATTGGACCCGGCTAACCAGGAAATGATAAGGGTACGGTAGACAACGAAGGGTGTTGTTCACAGCACAGGTGGGCTTCCCTAGCCCACTTAAAAGGGTCTATTTCACCTCTTTCCCATCCCCTTGGGATGTGTGTGGTGCACATATGCGTGGGCACGACACATTCCCCTGTGAAATTGTGTAATGTAGTTCTCGCCATGAATATGACCTTAGTTGTCAAAATGGCGTTAACATCCATTACTCACTCACTCACTTACTCACAGCACAGGCAGAAATATTAAAATCCCAGGGGTATCTAGAAGACCGTATCAATCAGAACACTGAAGCCTTGTTCAACATGTCTATCTTTCAGTCACATATCAACATCATGTTAAGAACCATTCTGGACATGTCCTCTACTTTTTACTTTTACTTTTTTCCCTTTTTCCCTTTTACTTTTTCACTTTTTTTGCTTTTTTACATTTTTTCATGAACAAAATACAAAGAACAGCTAAACTGGTCGGGAAAATAAGAGAAGCTATTAAACACAAAATTTCACCAAGACGTATCTCACCAAAAGACATTCAAAAGATGGTGGAACAAGCAGCCCTATACCTAAGTAAGAATTACCCAAAACTCAGTAACCTTTATAGAGCCAGATTACTATTACGAGAATGACATAGTTATATGCTACCAGGAAAGAGGCATAACATATTTAAAAGTGAATGAATGGTGAACACATTTTCGTGTACATCAGATGGTGACTTTCCCAGTACCAATTAGAATTAAGGGAAAACAGGTGGATGGTACCATGATAGCGGGATTACCAAATGAAATCGCTATATCCAGGTCAGGGACATATTACATCGCCACACCAGTGGTCATATGGTCACACTGCATTGAAAAAAACATAGCAATTTTGTCCAAATGTGCCCCACACATAGGGGCGATCACATCATGGTCCACCTGCTGGATACTGCAGGGGCACACTTTGGGGCAATGCTGCAGATGAGTAGGCCATTTGGCAGTGAAGCTGCCGGAATACAGGCAAGGCCACTGCCTAAAGTGCCGGCGGGCGATAATTCAGAAATGTATACTTAAGTGGCAGAGCCCGGTGATTAGTAATTACAACCACTGAGTGGGGTGCTAAGGATATGACGAGCAGCACCAGTGGGCCGCTAACATTGCTCGGGAAATTTATGAAACACTAAGTGGGGTGCTAGGGATACGTGAAGCACCACCAGTGGCAGGTGGTAGAAATATGTGTGGACGCAGTAACTGTTTATGATGCTGACAACCTCTCAGGTAAAGGTGCAGTGTGACTGAAATCCAACATGGAGGTAGAAATGCAGAAAGACATTAAATCTGGGCAAATAACACATGAGAAATTACGAACAATGATACAGAAAAATGATATACACTTAGTAATAGTTTCGATATAAAGGTGCAGGTAGGGTGAATAGTATGACATGACAACCATACAGTGGGGCTAAATGTCCACCTCAGAAGGAGTGTTGTAGTGAGTATGCATATGGGTTGTAATACTGAGTGAAGTGGACATATTATGAATCAGAAGATCATAACGTTTATGCACCTACTGTAGATAAGGATGATAACCGACCATGGCGGTAGGTGGTATGACTCTGTCTGGCCAGGGGACACTAAACATTAGGTTAATTCCATACCTCACAAGGGGGGTTGTGTGAAACCATCGTAAAGAGCATATTAGATAAACAATTTGGGATATATAGACAGAAATATACTGTAAACTATAGATATTGATAACATACTACCGGATAGCGTGTAGCCATTGATATTGGACATGAGCATTACAGTGGGTTGTTATTTTAACCTCACTTATAATGTGGGGTATTGGTAGCTGCTTTGTTGTATTACCGCTGATGACATGGGTAGAAAGGATTGAACCATTACACCTTCAATATGATAACACAGTAGAAAGGAGGGGTAAAAGTGGAAACTCAAACCTGGATATTTTCACAACTAAGAAAAAGTAGAAATTTTTACTTTTTACATACAAGATGTTGCTATGTACAACAGACAGAATACATGTTAAAACACGCCTTTAACCTACGCATTTACAAAATAAAAATAAAATGTAACATGTAGCACACGTCCATGTCTGTTTTTTCTTTCAGTGGATAAACAGTAGTCGACATAGTCTTAACTTTGTGTTGGATGAGGAGTGGTTGCCATAAACGTACTATAGCATCCAGTATGGAGTTAATACCATAGTGTTAACATAGGGTTTGAATATGCAGTGGGACCATAGACTGAACATTGTTTTGAAAGAATGTTATGATAGGGGGTAAATCCAGACGACTGGTTTTGATCCTGGAACACAGGTACCATTGGGAGTGTTGCTGCTGCTGCTGCTGATGTCTTTGAACCTAGAGGATGTAGCACAGATGGTCGTGAACAGAGTGTAACATGTAAACAGCATGTAAAATGCTAATTTGTACATGGTGATATAAGTCTGTTTATTTTTAACGCTGTTGTGGAGAGAATGTTATGTTATGTAACTCCTTTCTTTGATCTTGAAACATATGGCACAGGTGGCATGACAGTGTTTACCATGTTGATTTTTTACGTTGTGGTGGGAAAATGTTATGATGTATTGTAGCGTTATATATGTACCAGTTCAACAACTGGTGCTCATGAGTTACAATCATCAAAGTGTTATAGTGTATCATCTTAATGCATAGCTGGTTTAGAAAAGGATACAAAAGCATTTGCAATGTCAAATTTTGTAATGCTTAATTCATTTGCATCTATGGTATATAGGTTTACTACCTCTATACAAACTTACTTACACCCAGCTTTGTGGTCACATAGCTAGGAGCTAAAAGCCCAAGTCAAATTTGTCGTAAGAGTGATGTTGTTGTTGTTGTGGGGGGTTGTGGTGAAAAAAAGAGGTAGTGAAGCAGGAGTCATGATCAGCTGAGCAGTGATTGAACCTTTCACCATCAATAGCCACAGTGGCAACTCGGTGGTCAGTTTAAGTGAGGTAATACATACATGGAAAAAGACCTGACTAAGGTTAAAGGTAAACTAGGCTAAAGTAGGTAGGTAGGTAGGTAAAATAGGGTAGGCTGAGTAAAGGAGGAAGCAGGGAGTAAGGGACGTCGAATTGTTGATGGAGTTTAAATAAGTGAAAGAGCCTAACTGTAGCCCCTTCCCTCTCTGGGGTGGAGGGCATGGGGAAAGGGGTAAAACCTCACACTGCCAACTCACTTTCTCAGTGTGCAGTGCGCGTCGGCAGCAGCAGCAACTTTGAGGAGCTCACCTCACCATAAAACAGCAAGAGATGATAACCAAGAAGGGGTGCAAGCTCCCTACAATTTCACTGACTGCGTGAAAGAAGTTGGTCTTAAGAAGAAGTTCAAGAATTTACTAAGAAAGCAAGACCTGGATTCTGAGCAGGTTTTGACTACACTCCAGCCTGCTAATGTAGCAGCCCTGGACATAACTTTAGGACAGTAAATGCTCCTCAAGTGTACACTGCGACAACTGGGTAACACCCACTTCACTGAAGATACTAGTTGGTTAACAGCCAGCCAGGGACCCACTGTGCCTGAGAATGGTCAGGACATAATCTCTTCTGGCCAAAGATCAAGCAGCCAGACAAACTAGGCATTATTGGCAGCAGGCATGGTTCTGAACCAACTGTTAAAAGGATCCTACTAACTCTGCAGCACTAGATGAGCAGCTAAACAATGGTGCCAAGGACATGTCCACCCATGTTCACCTAAGGACACATCACTTGGATTTACTGGCAGCAAAACAAGTGGGGCATAGGGTTACAAACAGTCCTCTGGGGTTATATGAACAAGTCGCCAGTGGACAGAACAGCTTAAACAATGGAACCCAAATAAATCGTGAAAATAGGTCAAATGGTGCCTCTAAAGACTCTCAAGCACAAACTAAAGTTTACACATTGCTGTATGCAAAATGGATTAAAAAAAGTGTTAACTTTTAGCACCTACATCATAACATTCTCCCACCACAACGTAAAAAATAAATAACCAAAGGTAAACTAGATTAAGTAGGTAGGTAGGTAGGTAAAATAGGGTAAGGTAGGGTAGGGTAGGGTAGGGTAGGGTAGGGTAGGGTAGGGTAAACTATGGGGTTGAGCCAACCCTTAAGTATTTTATGGGGGGCCACATACCGACACACGCGCATGTATAACATGCGCACACCCTATATAAACCTACCCCCTACCTACCTAACAACCCCTACCTACCTACCTACCTACCTACCTACCTACCTACCCACCCCCCTGTTGTTGATAATAAACACTCCCTACCATTTGTTTATACTACAGTGAGAAAAAACTAGGTCACATGCCCATATATACGGTCCACATGACGTTGGCATGACAACAACACATTTTACGCTGTTGCCATAGCAACCACCTCTCAACCAATCAGAGCTTGAGAAAAGAAGGTCAAATAAGGATCCATATTTTCCATAGAAAGACATAAGAGATTGTAATTATCCTCTATTTTGTTGTAATCAAAGAGTTTCGATGGCAATGTAAGTGGATTTTGGATTTAGCACATCTCTGCACATGCGCAAAGTTAATGACAATGTAAGTCGATTGTCTCGCAGCCCATCTTTGCGCATGTGCAATGTCGAGGTCAAAAGGTCACTTCTGGTTCGTAAGTAGGTCAAATCGATTTTAGTACACTGCAAAAATGGTGTTTAGATTTTAAACATGTTTAGGTCTAAACATGTTTAAAATCTAAACATATAGGTCAATTAGGTGTCTCATCAATTACACATTTAGGAAATAAACACTTTTATTCTAACTACATAAACATTTTTACTAAACGGGTTTAGATGTTTAGATTTTAAACAGCTGAATAATAGGTGTTTAGATTTCAACATCAATATGTTTAGATGCTTGGATGTCGAATCCACACCAGGTAGCAGCACTACCTTTGAATGGACTATCTATACACATTTATAATCAATTGTTGTGACAAATGTCCCCAAATCCCATGTTTATTGTCGTTTCTTTTTATTGAATGTCATAAGAATAGGAACAGTGATAGAAAATTGACTAGATTCTCCTTACACCAGCATCATTGTCATAAAATAGTCAATATGTTCCATGACTTACACCTATTTCATGTTATTTTGCAATGGATAAAGCAATGTCCTTGCTGCCAAACTGCTGTACTTTCTGAAGTCTCTCATACAATGCGTATACGTGTAGCTGTGGCTGACATCTTTGGAGACTTTAGTTATAGTTACTAATGGACTTACTGCCTGTAAGGCATCCTGGTGGCATTAGAGTTAACACCATCTGGGACTGTGCAATCACTCATGCAACTATTGCAAAATCTATAGTAGCCCTAGGAAATAATGTGTACCACTCAGGCTATGGTTGCAGTACACACTACTCCGTCGAATGGTGATGGTAATCTCAGATTACTTACCCTGTAGGTGTACAATAGTGTTTCCTTACTGTCCATGAATACGGGTTTCTTGCTGCATATCTTTTCATGAATCACAATGACTCTACAAGATAGATACACTACTGATGGGCCAGAATGGTCTTTAGTCTTTATATCTAAAATTAATTCCTTTTTACAGGTAAAAACCAGAGATTTTTTGCACTATAGCCTCTGTCAGGAGGCAGAGACACTGGCTTTGGTGAAATCGTGTTTGCATTCGATTGATCTTCGCCATTTGATATCTTTAAAAAGAGTTAGAAGTGTCCTCTAGTTTCCCATGAAGTGTCCAAATGAACTCTTCCTATTTCAGATACTTTTAAACACAAGTCCAAACAGAATCCTACATCCCATTAAAATCAACCTAAAATCTAGATACACCTAGGGACAGCTAGACCAACATCATCCTAGAATTCAATTTTATAATTTCCTTTGTACATGATCATAGTGCATGGATTAATGTTTCTCAACAGGCACTTGTAGGGGATATCAATCTACAGGGTGCTAGACTAGGGTCATATCAATGGTAACAACCTTGGATGCTGTTCTACTGGTACTTCCTATGTTGATGTTCTTTACCAAATGCCAGCAAGAAGGACCCTTTGGTTAGGTAGTGGCCTAGAGGATGGCACCTGAAAAAGACAAAATGAGATATGGTATGCAAAATGCCCACTCGGTGACAGGATTCTATTTTATACCTCATAAGATTATTGAGAAGCTGTCTGTGACCTTCAGATGGTAGGAACGTTTCCAAAGGAATCAAATATATCAAGTTGCTGAATTTCATGTGGAATAGTTGTTGGAGATAATATTATCATATGTGACATGTATTGGGAATAGGGACCCTAATTCACCCTGCATTAAGGCCCTTTTTGTAGACCCTGTCACATATTTTAGAGAAATCGAGTGCATTGATCCCCCCTCAGTGTTGGGCATTTCACGTCATAATCTAATTATCAATGTCTCTAACTGCAGAATTTTATTTGAATTGTATTTTCCTTTATTTAGACTCTCTTCTCCAACCACAAAGAAAGGGTGCCTTCGATGGATATCACCAGCTGCTAGCCAAGAGCTTTTAAACTGCATATTTACAAAAGAAATTAATTGTTAACTTCATTCTCTTCATCTAAATTAATGGGATTTCTCTTCAGCCATGAACAAATTATATCATGATTTCCTCACATGCTCACTGTGGGGATACTGAAGGCCATGAGATGACTTACAGTTCTTGATAGGTTTGAATTGCCCTCGCGCCTACTATGCTTTGGGGAGAGATCATCAGAAAACTTATGCAGGGAGGAGAATGTCTAGAAACTCCCAATAAAATAGGTTGTATCTGTGCATAAATACATCATATGCATTACTGAACTGGCAATGAGTTGTGTTAGGAAGTATAAACTGTAATGTACACATAGCGTAATGGGGTGGGGTTTTTGAATCTCCAATCCTTAGCTCTTTGCTCATTTAAGTCGCCTTGTATTATATGCCAAGTGGCTGTAGTTTGTACACTACTAGTGACATATCTATAGTAGAACCTTTTCCTACCTGCTTATATATTCCAATCTTTGATTGGCCGTTAGCCCAGATAGGGCTAAAGTGGCAATTTTGGTTGAGTGCTGAAAAGTGATAAGTAGGCTATATGACAGTAGGCTATATGACCAAATATGCCATGTACAAAATGTTGGACCTCTATACCTAGACCTTTGTATACCAGAGATATCAGGGTTTGCCTACTGTCCTACATGTAGGACATGGTTGGAGAGTGCTGCAACCTGGTGAGTAGGCTTATAGATGACCATTTATGCTGTACAAGAAATTTCAGGATTTTACCTATCACGGATACGTACCGTCCTCCATATAGGACAGTGGGCCAATACCCCATCTGCCCCCTCTGTGAAGGCCAAACTCTCTAACTTTGGTGATTTTCAAAGAAGTAGGTGTTTAAATTGTACATGGATGTGGTATCAAAAGACGTAGCTATGAAGCATATTTGGAAGCCAGGGACATAGAACTATAAGGTACATCTTACTTCTGAATCTATCAATTTTGCTTCTAGATATGCATCCCTTCTTAATCAGTCAATCAGGTCTCCTACATGTAGGACGGTAGTCTTATCTTGGTTAATAGCTTGGCATGTAAATAAAGTGTACAACATGTAGCAAAGCGACCGCACAGGTGTAACCAACCAACTCTTTCCTTGAATGATTTAAATATAATTATGTAGTCGATGGGGACCATTATAAATTGAGGTCGAGTTAATAGACCTGAAAGGCAGAAATGTCATGAATTGAATAAAGACTTGATGACTATATAAAAAAAAGTGAAGCACCTTTTGGCCACCGCTATCACACATTGATGTTTCATGCCTCGATGGACATGGATGTCACCTAGTTCTCAATCTAGTTTGACTTTTCATGATTGTCGCCAGCAGAAAGTTGACCTTCTGATTTCCTATGGAGGCTTCGTACCCTTTTTTCTAGAAGATGGAAGAGAGAGAGAGAGAGAGAGAGAGAGAGAGAGAGAGTTGGGTGTGTGTATGACAGAGGAGAGGGAAGGGGAGAGAAAAAAAGACGGACTTGTCCAGAGACAAGGGCTAACAACACAATCAGGATAAAATTCATGTGTGTACAATATTCAGGGATATTTAACCGTAATGATGGAGAGAGACAGACGTTCTGGAAGGGGGGGAATAGATGGTGAAATGGGGCATGTGAAGCGGAAACAGAGGTAGAGATATGTACAGTGAAATATAGGCAGGTTTTGAAGAGAATCTGGAGCGTGACAGCTATGAGGTTCAGGCAATGTGGCTCAAAAATATATAGTAGCTTAAACTAATTGTAGATCTAATACAGACTTTCTACCGCCATACCTTTCCAACTCTATAGTATATGTCATCATGGACTTTAAATGAAGTTTTCTTCATCACAAATTGATGCTAAGCTGTAAGAAGTTACCACAAACAATAAAGAGAATCACAGTTAGGAGAGGAATATAGTGATCCTTTATAATTCACACAGTCAGTTGTTCATCAAGATACACATATAGGGAAGCTAAAGTATAGTCTCAATATTGCATAATCTTCGCGTAGGTCTTCAATATGCTAGTTTTGAAAAGGATACTTGGTCGTTACTGGAGTTAAAGAAATGAAGGGTCTCAATGGAAAACCTTTATGGGATCTCAGTTCCTTATGACACCATAGGGCTTTTGAGAAAATATCCATCTCTATGGATATGAAAAGAACAAGAAGGGACCATTCTTGCAACTGTTTGGAATACAAAAGTTGTTACTGGAATGTATTTTCATAAATGGAAGCACATTCATCCAACTCTAAATTCTTTGCCATTTGATTGCAATTGTTAGTTTCTTATTCCCTTTGTAAATACCAATAAAATACATGCGTTATCATCAACATAATATTGATTTAAAGGGATACACTGTGATACCATCACAACAGTGATTATATTATATTAAATTCATTTGGAGTGTAGCATTTATATAAGGGACTCGACTTTAGCTTGAGAATGAAAAAGATAATATAATTATGAACCTTTAAACAATCAGTATATTTTGTTGGGGATTGATCATTTTTGTTTTATATCGTAATTATGCAAAAGTTTAACCTAACAAACCATGTGGCTATGAAACAGGGTTATTGTAAATATCCAGAGAACTGAATTTGCTTTTTAGTTATGCAACCATGTTTCTATCACATGTAAACGTGATCACCTTTAGTATGTCTATAATACAGGGCTACCAAAGAAATGCATGATGGTTTACACAATGATTTGTATTGCAATTTGTTTGTGGTGAAACCTTACATTGCCTGGACTATACACGCAGCAATTATTATGTATATACGCCCCCTTTCTCAACCTCTCCCATTATCCTCTTAATTTATTAGCCATTTCTGACACTGACACGTTGTAAGTATGATGTCACAAATACCCATCCTAAAATTGCACAGGGTCGGGGCCAATGAGAGGCACTTGTTTAGTAAGCAGTAGCACATAGACCGGGACACTCTCACAATCATACACCTGGCGTGTTGATAAGGCTACCGACATGGATAGGGCTGTGTAAGTATAATTGTAACTCTTCTATAGAGAATGAGGCAAAATAAATTATATGTTTCAGGCCTTAAGCAAACCATGGAGCCTTATGCCACAAACATTTAATGAAGTACAAAATACACTAACAACAAGATGGCCTTATGCTGCAAAATTTAATTCCACATTACCATGTTGTTTAGAATAATTATCTTACAACAAATGAAGGTGGGGAAAAGGTGGGAAATAGTCTTGCTAAAGACTATTTTCCTTCACCTTTCTGGTACCAGTATCTCAGCTTGAAGTAGCTAAATGCTCTTTTACCTATATAATAATATTCATTATTTCTTCTACCAGGGTTGCAGTTTTAGTGCTAAGCATGGCATTTTCTATTGTCCATGGACAAATGGGTTCCTACAACACTGGCTGTGGGTGTAACCAGATCCAGAACAATCCTGGGTGTGGCTGTGGCTGTGGCTGCGGCTTTAGCCAGAACCAAAATTCTTATGGAGGCATAAGAAATACCTTTGGGCAACCAATATCTCCAGCCTGTCAGGGCCCTCTTCCCTGCTATGATGTTATCATCTCTGCAATTTCTGATGGCCCAGTACGCAATGAGGCAGTAAATAATGAACAAGAATTTTTGGAAGCCCCCTCCCGTGCTGGCCTCATGCGTAGGGAGATGATAGCTGAAGGACGTAAAGCTGCTGTCTACTTTAGAGATAGATTTGGTGTAGATTTCACCTCAATACCTGATACTGCATTTCTGATTGGAAGACAAATGAATTCAGATGGTATTGAATTCAGACCTTTTAGACTAGACCCTGTTATACGCTACCGCATGTACATGGCCAGCACCAATGGAGAAGCACAGCTCTTTAACAGACCCTTGTCAGAACAGGGTTGGATATTGAACTTTACTCGTCAGATGTGGGGAAGAGGTTCCTTTACAAAGGTAGGGAATTGTGCATTAATTATTTCAACAGAAATATTTGGAACATTTAGTTGGATGTCTGATCAATCCGGCCCCATTCCACTAGAACATATAGGGCCTTCAGCTGTGTACCGGCTTCAAGAGTTCATTATCATGTCAGATACAAACTAAAAAAATTATAAAAGTGGTTCAGAGCAGAATTTCAATAATCTAGTGAAAGACATAATATAGATACGTGTGAACAGGTGGACGAAATTCATTACCAAGGTTCATATCTTTAAAATGAGACATAATTGCAAAAATGTTCCGAGTAGTTATGTCAGAACCCCTCCTTAAACATTTGTTGCTACTTTTATTGGAAAAGGACGATTGAGCTCAAAAGGTTTTATTGATCACAATAATCACTAAAATTACAATAATTCGGGCTTTTCAATAACAGTACCCAGTGGCTATTTCTATAGTAAAACTTGATCTAGGAGGAATTTTCAGTTTCTGTTTTGGGTCCTTGATGAAAGCCCCCAATCAGTAACATAAAAGTCATTTAATTTAGAGCAATGGAATGGTTACCATGACAACTAGAAACAAAACATTATTTCTACCTTCTACATATGAAATGTGTCCATCCAAAGTTGCACATTTTTAAGGGGACCATTGCATTTTGCATTGAGACTTGGCCTCAGACATTTAAAAATGCATTTTAGAGTTATTTTGCCCTGCTTTCCCCTGGTGGATAAATGGGGAATTAAAACCCCCGTGCTTGTTAAGTGACACATGCATTAGGTAATCAGCTGCTAAAAGTCGGCAGTATGCATACCTTAAGCCCTGCTGTTTATATAACCTCTGAGACCGATGGATAGATATAACTATGAATTTAGTATTTTTATTGGAATGAAAACTTACAGTAAGAACAAAGGAAGTTTTTCATTTAAATGCCATGGTAACAACATAATACTATAAAGAACAAGATGTAGCCCCTCTGAATTGTATTCACTAGTACCCTTTGTTCTACAGGTACATATATAAATGACGATATCTATTGTTTACTATGGGTCAGTATAGCATGATACTTACAATTTCAACTTTTCTTTTCAGTTGATTCCAGCTGATTCTTTTGCGCTCTATGGGCACACCTTCATCCACCCCTGTGGTATGTCCCAGATGGACGGCTTTCCCCGACCTTGCAAAAACATCCTTAATCCACAGGATCCATGGGCACCAATTGTTTTAAGATATAGGTCTCCAACATATGAGAAAGTTGTACTTGAGCCTTATCCCTACCTGCCAGTGGACCGTATCTTTGAGCACCCTATCTGGGGAGAAGGTCGTGCACGGTCAATGACAACTATCAGAGATGTGGAAAACCTTATTTTTGATGCCCGGATGACTCTCACATTCCCCAACTACAAATGAATGACACTCATGAACTGTAATGTGATAACCACTGCTGACTTTTTCCATCTCATTGAGCCACAATACTGAGAATGTTAATACTGCCAATAGTCAATATGAAGGCCAGTTTATCACAGATGTGGTGGAATTAGAAAACGGGGTTAATGACTATATCATGAGAGATCCAACAAAATAATGAATATATTGGGCAATGAATTCAATTTGATTCAACGTTATATCTAATCATTGCTAAGCTAAATACAACAATTGATCATGGGTAACTAAGCTCACAACTATTTTCCTAGTAAGTGCTTAGGCCAAATTAGCTCCATATGATGATTGGCATGTATACCGAATGATATTCTAATCAACTTTGCATCGCTAATATGGCTAACTCCCTAAATGTTAAAAAAAAAGTCATAAACAGATGTGTCTACTTTCCCGGATATTGATGGCGGATTCATTTTTTTGTCAATTTCAGCCAATTTCAAATGCACGAGGCAAAATACCTAGTGATGTACTTATCATATAAATAAAATGATATAGTAATGAAAAAGTCATTCATTATAATTTGACACATACTTCCTGCGGCGTTGGCCAAGGCTATGCTTAAGGCATTAGCATAACGTTTTTGTACAGTGACATGTCACAAATGCTTTCTATTGCTTGAATAGCTCCCGTCCTGCCTCTTACATGCTTTTTGGGTCCTATATACATTTGTTTAAAGGGTAGGTAAATCCACTGGATCTTGTTTCGAAGAGGTTGGAGGTAGCCAATCACTGCATCTATTTAATTTGCTGTAATCCATCCTAGGTACCTGCAAGTTGAGAAAATAGCATGACATTGTACACCTATCTAAACACCTATACCATCTCAGAATAATTTCTTAATTTCCTTTGTACATGATTATGGCCCCTGGATTAATGTTTCTTAGAACTGACCTCATCGCATCTTTGCTCAGTCTCTCAGCAATCTTTCAAATGCCATACTAAATCTAATGAGGTGGGAGAAATTTGAACATCCAGTCAGAACTGAAATGAAGCACATTTCAGGAGGCATAAGCAGGGTGATACCAATGCACCAATGGTGCTGGAACAAGGTAATTTCCATGGAAACAGCCTTTTGCCTTGGATGGACCTCTAGTGGCACCATAAGGTAATGTTCCTAACCAAATACCTGCAAGAAGGGCCCCTCTGGTCTGGTAATGCCCCAGAAGATGGCATTAAATTCACATTCGTGTGTGTATAACGTGTAGGACCTAGGAGTATGGATCAAGACAGGCATAAAAGAAGACCAAGAGGAGAATGGGATGAGATATAATGGGGCATGTTAAGTAGAATACCGATTGAGATAAATATGTACCAGTAGTGTACAAGATGCGATTAGGTTTTGGACGGAAATGGGAAAATAATTGGAGCTCTGGCTTAACTGAGAAATTAAGCATGACAGATATGCAGCCAGCAATCTCTCAACCTCCTTCACTCTCCCTTGCGAAATCTTAGTTCAGGATACTGTGTAAGATGTGCACTATCATCAGCCATTTTAGTGGCACGGAAGCTTTGCAAGCAAATGATGTCACACCCACCTACCATTAAACTATGCTTTGGGGATTGTCATCACTGATGGTAGGCACTTGTCTGGTAAGCAAGGCCAAATGAACCAGACCACTCTCACATTGATACATCTAAATAAGTGATAAGGATTGAAGATGGAAAAGGCAATGTAAGTATCCTTTAACTCATCTTTTTTCAGCGTGAGGCAAAAAATATATTGTATTTGCCTATTCCACAAATATCTTTTACCACGGGACCATATGCCACAAATATTTCCTTTTTACCAAAGCACAAACTCCCTTCCTCCACAATGGCGTCATGCCACAAATGCCATATTTGTGGCATAAGGTCCTGTGGTTGCCCTTTGAATGAGGCAGCCTCTTGAAAGTGTAATCAATAATCCCTTTTGTTCTAAATTGTTTAGTTTCGCATATTAATGGTGCTGTTGTCAACATCCTCAGTATAACACGAAACTCACATTTCTAACCCTTTTTTTCAGTTGATTCCAGCTGACTCTTTTGCTTTTTTATGGACACTACTTTGTGCACCCCTGTGGAATGCCACCAATGGAAAGCTTTCCCCAGCTGTGCAAAAACATCCTTAATCCACAGGATCCATGGGCACCAATTTTTAACAAAGTCCCACTGAAGAACAATTGTTTTTATGTCGTTTTCATTGTGTTTGCTTGATTTTTCACTGAGGTATTTATTGATCACTCCATGACACAAAGAGGTGATGATGATGCAATCCATGAAGTTAGTTTGGGTTTTGACTGGTATTTGAAATAATGATAATTATGACAACAGAAAGCGAGATGAGAGAGATGAGAGATGAAGTTGGAAATGAAGCAGCTTGCGCCTTCATCACTGCAACTATATGTATGTTGGTAACAGAGGTTTGCGATAATTATATTACTCCTTTATGAATACCGAAATCTGAGTCTAACACTAGATTTCAGAGGGCGCAGAATTACACTGTTTGAAATAACTCCAAGAACTACTTCATATATATATTTATGTCATGGCAGATACGGTCATTACCATAGATTAGTACTAGACACGCCGTATTCAATGGGGGGATGGAATACAATGTGGCCGTATTCAATGGGTGTCTGCCATCTTGGATTTTGAACAGTTCTGAGACATTTTTCTTTAATTAAAAGCCTGAAGAAGATCAGTAAATCTGATCGAAACGTCGCCTACTACATAACAAAATCACCCTCCAACATCTCAATGTTAAAGAAACCCCAATAAAAGTTCAACCAAAAATTGAAATCAACTTGTCTGGTTTTCTGTGATATAATTTTATGATATACGGTCACAAATCATAGAAAGTGTGCATATGGGGCCTCACATGTCATTCGCCCAGACATGTGCCCAGAATCATGAAAAATAATTCTTATAAGTATGCTTCTTTTATGATAGCAAGGACACATCTGACATAAATGATAATGTGATTTTCTTAATCTACAGGTCAAAATAGTCTGGACCTGAGATTTTCATGGAGGTATGATGATTGTTTCTGTAGGAAATGAAGCCCCCAACATGGCTTGTAACTTAGGCCCCTAAATGTCATTCGCCCAGACACAATTTCGCCCAGACAATTTTGGGCCCATTTTACCTCCCTGGAGCCCAAAATATTCATATGGGACCATCAAAACCCATATGTAACATCTTATCAAGCCTGACACTTTGAGCCAGAAAAATAGAGGGGGAAACTAAAATTCGAATAGTAGGGGCTGGAATACCTCCAAATTCGTCATATGCAAACCTTCTATGATTTTCGACCATACATTTATTTAAAAGCAAAATAACCACCTAGGTCCCCTAATGGCTTCATGGGATACGCCAGTCCCACCTCGGGGAATACGATGTAAAAATATCCCATGGTCGTGGACACTTGCTCATATTTCCAATCCATAAGATGGCAAAAGGACGGTATTAAATGCTGTGGTCTTTGGAATATATGTCCAATTGATATACTTCTTAATCTCGTCACACAGTCAATACAAAAACTTGCGAGACCGAGGGCATTGCTGTCAAAATCGCTGCTGGGCCTGCAGAAATGGCCACACTATGGAACCAAATGTCTGACTGTAATCTTGGGACCTTAGGCTACATTTCGGGTTTCTTGGCTCCAGTCCTGCCAAAATTAGTCTGAGCCAGCAGAACAATAAGATCTGCAGGACCAAATGGCGTGTGGGGGGAAATGCTTTTCGTATAGACTTCCGAGGTAGCAGGTTGTCCCATGAGCGTGGCCATTGCTGGAGCTTGTTACCAGCGAGTTCTACTGATAACACCTATCACATGCATGGGTACCAGTTGGCCCCCAAGAGGACCGCAGTGAATAGTTGGTGTCATTTCATTGGCTGATAATCAAACCAGCTAGTACGGACTTAGCTGCTTGTGTGTGCACCATATTCTGAGTTTGAACAAGTCACTTGGTCAATACACATCTGTTTTGCCCTTCACGAGTATCTGTCTATATACTTCATAATCTGGTTCATGAATGCAACCTGGAGGTTAATTCAAAACATCCTGGGATCACAACCTCAGCGATCTTAGGAACTATTCTACCTTATCCTATTAAGCGATCTTAAGATTAGACTGCATTCACATTTCCTAGCCAGCACTAAGATCGCATCGATCTTAGCCTCAGCCCTCCTACACTATTCCAAGAAGTACTGACTGGGCACAGGGGTAAGAGTCCCAAAATAAAGGAATAGCTGTGGAGCCACTCTTCTTCACAACAGTGTTTATACCATCGTTCCCCGTCCCCATATGGGCAAACAAAAGAGCACAGCCTGCAGTTGACCCCCATACAGTATTCAAGAGTTGTTCCCATGAATGTATGATTTATGCTTTCCTATTAGAAGCATTGTGTGTGAATAGCCTGCTGCGTGCATATAGTGGGGAGGGAGGACGTTTGCTGAGTGTCCTTGAGGGCTCTTAGGGCTACTCATGCGTTAAGTGCACTGTAAGGTAATTCTTCCCTTCTCTCTCTTTGTCCTGGGGGGAGGGCACAATGCTTCTAATAGGCAAGCATAAATCATACATTCATGGGAACAACTCTTGAATACTGTATGGGGGTCAACTGCACCCTGTGCTCTTTTGTTAGCCTATATGGGGACGGGGAATGATGGTATAAGCAATCTTGTGAAGAAGAGTGACTCCACAGCTATTCCTTTATTTTGGGACTCTTACCCCTGTGCCTAGTCAGTTCTTCTTGGAATATTGTAGGAGGGCTGAGGCTAAGATCGATGCGATCATAGTGCTGGCTAGGATATGTGAACCCAGTCAACTCTTAAGATCGCTTAATAGGATAAGGCTGATTTATTCCTAAGATCGCTGGGGTCGTGATCCCAGGATTTTTTTAATTAAGCTCCTGGTCTTATGATATGTGCCTACACTAAGATCGCTGGGGTTGCGATCCCAGGATGTTTTGAATTAAGCTCCTGGGAGAGTAGAGTTATAAAGACAAATGAGCACAGTGCTTAAAACACTATGCATCACTGAAAGGGGTTATAAGAAATACTCACATGTTAGGCCATGTGCCCAATGTGCTAATTTTACCACGTTTCATGGCTAATTTGTCCTATGGCATGCTAACTACTGTAATTTGAAACAATCAGTGTAATTCATCCCAATGACAGGCAAAATACATCTTATAGGTATACTAATTCTTTTTACCAAACTATATGCAGGATAGTTGTATGATTTGGAAATATAATTACCATTATCTGAATGGGTATTGAGTTGTAGGGGGAGCTTTGTGTGGGCGATGAAGGTGAAAATTAATGAAAAGGAAAGATAAAAGAAAGGAGAAAATAGAAGCAAAGCACTTTTTACCACCCATATTAAGTAATTCATCTATAATGTGTTAGTTATAAAGTCAACAGCACAGGAACTACATAATTTACTAGATTACCAAACCAGGCACAATACATTTCTAGAAAACATTATGATATCGATGATATTGTATAAACCCAGTGGGCACACTAAGGTTGATTCAACATCAAATCAGTAACGTTTGCGATGTTTGCACAATAATTATCAACAGTTTATTCAGGGTGGAATCAACATTTGCAATGCTTGCACATGAACAGTTGATTCAGGGTTCAAATAAACTGTGATTTAACATCTAACCATCAGTGCTGATTCAACCTTTGGTTTTATATGTTGCTTCAATGTTGTTTCAATGTTCATAGTTGTGAGTTCACATATCAACATTGAATCAACAATGAAATTCACATCATGGAATCAATGGTGACAAATCAATGTTGAATCAACATTGAATTGAGAACAACATTTCAACATTGACATGCCAACTGTTGATCTGATGTTAAAATGGTGATGGCTGACAAAATTGAAATGGAATCATGGAAAAAATGTTGTCCTCCTCTTCACAAAAGACTACAATGAAGTGACCTTTTGCTTATAATCTTCATTGTTTCCTCAACAGGTTCATTCTCTTTGTAATTAGCCTGTTTTTGTCTGCTGTTCCTGGGCATATGTGTACCTGCAACACTGGGTGCGGGTGCAACCAGAATGCAAACTGCCCAACCAATGGCTGTGACTTTAGCCAGAACCAGAATTCTTATGGAGGATTGAGGAATACATTTGGCCAACCTGTCTCTCCTGTATGTCAGGGTCCTCTTCCATGTTATGATATCATTATGTACCTTATTGGTGATGGCCCAACATGGTCTGATGCTCTTAACAATGAACAAGAATTTCTTGAAGCCACTTCATGAGCAGGACTAATGTGTAGGGAGGTAATAGCTGAAGGACGTAAAAATACTTTTAGTTTAGATTTCACCTCAATGTCTGACTCTGAATTTCTAACTGGAAGGAGAATGAATGCGGAAGGTGTTGAATTCAGACCTTTCAAACCTAACCCTATTGTACACTACCGTGTGTATATGTCCAGCACAAATGGAGGAACCCAGCTCTTCAATAGACTCATCCATGCTCAAGGTTGGGCCTTGAACTTCACACGCCCAATGTGGGGAAGAGGTACCTTTAGAAAGGTTAGTAAAATTATCTAATGAACTAGAGAAATGCGTAGACATAGTTTTCTGTACCTAGGCCTATTGACCTCTCATGAAATGATTGTACGCTTCCTGCATGAAGTTTCCCCTAGTCATATAAGACTTAAACCCTATCTCACAAAGGTGAACACTGGATGGAGAGGAATTGGATAAAGGGTATTCCATACCCATTGCCAATCTTTTAAACAAATCTTGATCACCTGACTCCAGTTAACCACCTTCTTCAACATATAGATGACCTTTACTGGTCATTTTCACATAATTACATAAAACTGTCCAGTTAATGATGTCTTTTAGAGGTAATCATTTTTACATGGAAGATTGACCATAAAGTAATATTCTGATCTTATGATAATGAGGGTGTAAAAAAGTCGGTTATTCAATACTATTCACATGTTTCAACTTTGATGACATTCTGGGTCAGTTCTTCTGGAGTGTAATCATAACTGCTCTTCTTCAGTTCCAGGTTCTGACCCCATGATACTGTGTGTTGATTGTGTGTTTTGCAATTTCCACCTCTTTCAGTTGATTCCAGCTGGTGCCCTTGTTGGGTCTGGATACTACATCTCCCACCCCTGTGGTATGCTACGTATGGAAGACAATCACCAGCCTTGCAACTAAATCCTTAATCCACAGGATCCATGGGCTCCCATCGTGATATCATTCAGATCTCAACACTACCAAGTAACTAACCTTGAGCCCTATCCACACTATGCAGAGAACATTATCCTTATACACACGGTTTGGGGAAAAGGTCGTGCTTAGGCAATGGTAACTATCAGAGACTCGGAGGAACTGATTATGGATGTGCGTATGATGTCTTCTTTGATCATTGTTGCTGATCAATATACCATCAATGACACAATATGCTGAAGATCATTTGCTTGTAAAATCTAGATAGAGATTAGTTTGGTGTGACTGTTTGATACACCGAGCAATAAATCCTCCAATCATAATCCAGTTTATTAATGATATCCCTTTCCTCGCTAAAAATTTCAGATGGCACATTGATTTATGTTAAATTCATCAGTACAAGGTTACACTCCAAAGTATGTAATGACAAGTAACACATCCATTTCTTTAAAGTGGAGTTTTATCCTGTGAAAGTCTTTGAACATATAGTATACAGGTATGAGTGTATACAGATATACCTTGATAAGAGTATGTAATATGTTTAACATCAATATAAGACAACACAAAGAGAACAAAGTTATACTGTTCATAATGAGTCAGTTAAGGTGTCTTGATAGTCACTGGCCAAACAGGGTAGACATAGAATTAGCAACCCCGGTAGATGAAGATGGTGGTACATAGGCTCGTAAACCTTGATCTGAGGCCCAGGTACCATAACTGAAGGCATCTCCTCATAGATATCATAATGATGACACCAAACAAATGGAACCTTAGAAGTGTAACTTTGATATTGGTCAGAGAAGACAGTTGCAATCTGATTATTCTTTGAGCACCTATGATGCCTCAGTGCCCAGGCTCTTTGTCTACCATTAGTTTTACAAATGTTTTCATACCAATGAAGATGTTAGGTGTATAAACAACCAGCAGAATGGATTGCTTTATGTTACACTGGATGTCCTCCTTTAAGCATGGAGTACAAAAAGTTGAAGTAATTATTGATTAAGCCTCTGGATTTGGCCATAGAAAATCAGGAATATATGACAGGACTAGATGTTATCAATGGTTATTAAATATCAAATATATTCATACTTAGGTCCTTTTCAATAGTTGTTAAAATCTACGCCATTATGGGTCATATTGTCAAGCCCTACACCATTATGGGTCATAATCTTTAGTCTCAAGCCTAAGCCGCTATGGGTCAGTTTGTCAGGGTCTTGACCACACATCCGGGTAAAAAGAATTCAAGTTGCCCCCACCCCCCCGGGTTTGTCTGTCAGCCCTAGATCCACCAGGTGTGATAGGTACTCCTTCATTGGTATTGAACTCCGGGGAGTTGTGGGAAGCAGGTACCATATGTATTTAACCCAGGCCATTGTCAGGCAACCAATGGAGTTATTTATGATTGGTAGTGAGAGAAGAGTTGGTAGTGCTGTCGCCGATAGAGTCTTGGAGGATCTGATCACCACCACCAGTCCTGGTGAGGTCCACTCCAGAGAGCCATCAATGTATACAAGAGATGTGAACCTCTTAGGAATAGAAGGCAAATTAACCAACTAGTAGGGGTGCCTTCAGGATTGGACCATTTTGACCCTTATCTAGGTATGAGCATAATGTCAATTAAGTCAGAAGGGGAAATTGGATATGCAGGCTTTGGGATATGTCCTGATAGCTTTGCTGCACATTTTGCCACTGCCAGAGATTCTGTTGAACTTAGGGAGAAGGCATTTCCACTTCTAATGCAATCCAATTTCTAGCCCCTGATATATAATTCTGTCTTAAGCAGGGAGCTTTCAGAGAGTTGGCCAAGAACTGTTGAAACAGACAAGCTTCACTGATAGACTGGCCAAGGACATCCGTCTCACATTGGAGGGCAACCTGATTATGCCTCAGCCTGTCTTTGTTTATTTGCAACAGTAACTTGGGTGAAGGAGGCATTATAAGAAGCCAATGCCTGACATCCCACCTGATTATCTGAAAGTAAATTCACACGTCTGAGAACACTGGTGATGTAATGACAGATTCCTTTTGTTTTGGGTTTTGCCACAAGTCTAGTGGCCAGAGCCACCTTGTATGCCATATGGGGCACCTGAGGGCGTCTGCCAGTACCAGCTTGGCACCAGGCTTGTGTCTGATTTGTACATGATGGTCTTAGCAGCAGCCTTTACCAACATCTGTCGAGCACAGGCAGCCAAGATGTGGTCATGAGTATGGCCCGACTCGAGGACATACTTAGATGCTATATTGTCTATAAAGATGACCACTAATCTCCCTTGAGGGTTGCCAGGCTGAAGTGTCCTGTCGTGACTATGTTCACCGCCTCAAGGTGTATTATGTCATTAAAGTCAGCCTTGTGTTGATCACCGTAGGTGAGTTGGTAGTACTCAGTGTCAAAGCACCTGCCTCCAGCCTCCATCCACTCTAAGCTGGCGGTAAGCTCTGGAAAGGTCCGCCTTATACACTAGACAGTCCTGGCCAAGTAGCCTCACTTTGACCAAAAGGTCCTCTATTGTAAGGAGAGTGTAGTTATGTATGGTACTTTTTAAGGCAGTTCTTAGTAATTCCAGCATTGACACCTGAGCCTTTTGGGTGTGAGAGGTTGAGTATTATTTGCTGGTCATTACCGTCTCTTTTTGGCTGAGACATAAGAGGTGCTGTATGGGTTCAGGGTTGGAATGGTGAAATGTCAAATGGGCCCAACAGACCCTCTAGAGATAGCTCTTTATCAATGAACTTTTTGATATGGTTGGGGTACCTGGTCACCAATGAGTGATTTTCAGTTGAGGGTTGTGGCGGGTGGGGAGCAGTGTAGCCCACAGGCCAACCATACCTCCAGTATGTAAGGAGCTTGTTATCGTGGTAGTCCTGGAGGAGATCATCCTACACATCTAGATTTAATCCCAAAGGGAGTGTGAGATGGGAGCCCATGTGGGTTGGTAAACCACTGTCTTTTATCGCTAAGTATATGTATGCATATTGTGGGAACTGTGACCATGCGTGTAGATTGAAAGATGGCCAGAATTGTGCTTTTATGGGTGCATACTGCTCAGGTGTAGGGCCTACTACTGCTGCAGCATGGCTGAGCTACGAGCTCTTTTTCAGGTTGTACCCATCACCAAAGAAAAACAAAACATGCTATACACCAAATTAATGCTTAGAATCTCAGAATTACACATATGCCAGGTGTAAAAAAATTCAAAAACAGTGTTTTTCACAATATGAGTTTTATGGAAAAAAGTAATTAAATCATTTTTATTTCAAATTAATTCGTCAAATCCTAAGATTGACAACATTTTCATCAAATAATGCAGCTATATATAATTGAATCAGTGTAAAAACATGTATTTAACATGGGGATCATAATTTGAGATGAATTAGGTCATTAGGTCAAAGGTCAGAGTCCTAAAATAGGTCATCTTCTGCTTACTATATGTATGTACTTTAGACCTTGTGACAGGTCTATCCCTAGATCTATTATGGGTGCAAATTCTTATTGATGCAGCATTGGCAGCTAGTAGGGATGTCATTGACATCAACCTTTTTCCAATGGCGATTATCAAGATTTTTCTCTCAATATTGCGATTTATTGCAAATATTTATTAATTTTAATGCATTTGAAAAGTGTATGCAAAAAAGTCTTGAACATCATGGCAACCAGCATTGTATATTTGCATCTTTCAATAAATAGACAAAGGTTCACGAGGATTGGATCTGACAAAGGGTTGTCTTACGAGATGAAGCCGAGTGAGATAAACCTCAGTCAGATCGAATCCGAGTTGAAACTCAAAACCTAGTTTCTAAGTTTATGGTCAAATTACAATTTGACCTTTACATACAAGTAACTCAAATGATATTGGAAAATACAATCATATTGATAATTCCATGGGTTAATAGGTCTCCTTACTCCATGCAATATACACCAGAAGTTCAGTCAGCAGACGCAAACCAGTCAATACAAAAACTCATGGGACCGAGGCCATAGCTGCCGGGCCTGCAGAAATGACCAGACTGTGGGATCAAATGTCTGGCTATAATCTTGGGACCTTTGCAACATTTTGGGTTTCATGGATTGCAATTATTAAGGGCTTTACAGCCTAAAACAGAAGACATTACTGTTTATTAAAATTTGAAGGGGTAAAAGAAGGCGTTTTGCTGCACATGGCTCCTTATGGGCTGTTTCTTTGTAAAGACCAATATGTGTAATACCTTATAAGGAACATACAGTATCACTCTTTAATGTTTGGTGTAATCTATTCTTCAAGATTTATTTACAATTCATTCATTATCCTATTTGTATTTTGATGCAGGTGACAATGCCTGCAGTGTGTGCACTGTGTTTTAGTGCAGTGCAGAGATATGGGGTGCATCCTGAGGTGAAATAAGGGCCTAATGTTGTTATATATGGATGATATTACATGGGTTTACAGAAGAAACTATGATCTTTGCATTCATATGAATATTTTGAGATTCCGTATGACCACATGGTACAATACAATACTAAAGTAGCCCAATGTTGATGTTTTGTCACTAATTAAATTGCCACCAATACAATCAGAATTAACACAGGATGTACCTCTAGGATAGGTTGTAAGAATCCCATTCATAAATATTCACCACGGAAGTCATAATCATAGGTTGAGTTTTCTATAGTACCAAGTGGTTTCCATAAACTTATCGTAACATTTCTATGTTATTAACATACAGATCTTTACAATTATCACAATCTACCCAGTGTCACAAGTACATCTCCTCTCAGACACGATTTAAAAAGCTCTTATAGTAGGTTTCAGTTGTATATCAGCATACAACACTTCCCATATTTGGTTGTCTCTATATAGAGGACTACCCCTCTAAGATTCTGTTTTTGGTCTGTTTACTTTCAATTTTCTCTTCCCATTCCCTCTTAGTTCACGACTAGGGATTATGATATTATCGTCATCTTGTGAATAACGGTACATTATACATACTAGTGTCTTTTTCCTTCTTATACTTAGTGAGTCCACTTTACACCTAGTTAAGAGGTCATTTATATGTACATCCTGGGCATTTTTCACCCTTACACAAGCTCTAATTACACCCAGATAGTTGAAACTCTCCACATTTGATAGAACAGAACCTTGCATAATAATATTGTATCGCGCAATATTCTGTCGCACTGAGTGACACCATAGAATGATGATGTCATCAAATGCATCAGATAAGTCTGGTGCATTGCTTTAGGAGGACTACCTCACTAGCACACTCTTTTCAATTTATATAAATCCTAGTAAAAAACGCTATCATGAAAATAGGGTACTGATTCCCTATAAGTTGACCTATATTTCCGATATGAAAGTCAACATACTGACCTAATTAGACTTAAATATTTCATCTCTGGAAGAAGTTGATTGGTCCATGTTCCATGACTAAGTTGCTCTTAGTTATGATGCGGAAGTAAAAAACTTTTAGTGCCCTGGCCACTTATTAGATTGAATATGTTATATACGGATATTTGCATTTTGACCTTTGACCTACTGACCTAATTAGTCTGAGATGTCACATTGATGATTATGATGCCTTTTATATTTTAGATCATAGGACACAAAGGTAGAGGCATTATTTTTGTGGTAAAACTTTTTTTTTTTTAAATTAAATGATTCAATTTGAATTAAAAATTATTAAAAACTTTTTTTCTCGGGATCTAATTCACCAAAAATACTGTTTTTTATTTTATTACACCTACCATATCTGAAATCACACGTAGGACTGTGTTCAATCGAACACAGTCCTACACGTGTTGATTGTAAGAAGGAGTTAAGGCCAAGTGCTACAGGCATCTGGTGGCCATTATTTTTTTGTGAACTACAGCTCAAATCTTGTTAAAGTGTGTATATTCGCTAGCAGATGACCAATTTTTCAATTTCCCACCCTTGTCCATCTATATTACATTCTACATCATCAGACTTTGGCCAGGTGAGGGAAAACATGCCTCCTGGGGGGAAATGGCTTTTTAAGGTTTACGTCATGGGCTTTAAAATGAGATATCTTGAGCTAAAATATCCCCGGTAGTTTTGCTGTAAATGCTTGTCAAACATAGGTTGGTGTGTACAACTGATAATGGGAAATAAGCTCTAAATGCATTATATCCTAACATAAACACTAATAATGCAGAAAATACAGTTTTGTGGAAAAATAACCAAAGGAATGTGATGTTTTTGTCATAAAACTGGTTCTAGAGGGAATTTTTTAGCTCTGTTTTCTGTTCTGGGTTCCTGAAGGATTTTCAAAAAAAAGATTGGGCAGAAATTCCTAATTGGAATAGGGGAGTGGTTTCCATGGCAACCAGAAATTGCCTTATCTAACAATTTTCTATGTTTCCATGGCAACCAACATTCCAAAAATGGAACATTTTCAGTGGAGATGGAATGATTTTAAGCATACCACTGGATTCCTTATAAAAAAATTGGTCTAAAGCTATTTTTAGCATATTTGTCAGTGTTTTACCCATATACTACCCCATGGTGGCCAAAACCAGTACTAAAAATCCCCCCGGAGGCACGTTCTCCCCCGTTGGGCCACTTTTCTGTGAAAGTTTTAAACTACTGTGTGGAATATGTATGCCTTTAAACAGTAGATTCCCTTGTCCTGTATTAAATCTTGGTCCAAGTAAAATACCGGATAACAATCAACATCATGAACCATGTAAACAGTAGTTTTAATTGTAAAAGTTCCCAGTAGGTGGCAGTGCTGCTCTGTGCTCTCCAAGCATGACTGGGGTATACTATGCCTATGAAGGCTTTTGTAAAATCTGCTGGGAACATAACATTCTCTCAGTATCATGGTGTCTTGGTGGTTTCCTGCCAGAAGGCTGCATTATGTGCTTCATGAGTGAGTGAGTGAGTAATGGCTGTTTAACGCCAAGCCGACAGCTAAGGTCATATTCATGGCGGAAAAAGTACATTAGACATCACGTCACAAAGGAATACATGTGCCTGTGCCCGTGCCTATGGACACCAGACACATGTAAGAAAGAGGGGACAGGAAAGAGGAGATTCAAGGAACGAATATGTGCCAGTGCCCGCGCATATGGACACCACCCACACTCAGAGAGGATAGAAAAGCAAGACATAGACCCCTTTTAAAGATGGCCTGGGGCTGGGGAGGCCCGGTGCTTCATGACAACTCTTAGTTCAGGTACATAGACCAGTCTCTGGTGATTGCTGCTTAGCCAGATCATGAGAGGACAAAATATAAAGCTATTTTGGACAGGTTTTAAAGGATATATATTTGTTTTACCCTTTAGCAAGTATACACACTTTTAGAGGAATCTGGCAGCTTTTAAGCTAATTCTAATTATTATCTATTCAAAAGATAAACCTAAATAGACAAGTTTTCCTTTTGCTGAAATATTCAAGCATTTTTCTACACACAGGAGATCCATCCCCCCTCTACCCCTCCAAATATGTCCCATGTATAGACCTGATGATTAAGGTGCCACCCCATCTGCATTCATCCTTATCTGGAGCAGAAAGTAGCTCTGGACCATATGATTTTATATGACCATTTTTACTGTTATATATTTTTACACTTATCTTTAGTTTTTTTTTTGGAAAAATTCCTCATCTACTTTGGGATTTATTGAGCAAAACTCACTGAAAATCACGGATTTTTAGGTGCTCACTTACTGGAGCTCATATGATGCCATCTTCATACATTAGCCAGCCGTCGATAAACTAGCACTGGGACCCCAACTTTTTATTCCATATTTCAATTACAAATGGTATACAGAACCTTTAGAGCAAGTTTAAAGAAAATTGCTTATAAATTATCTTTTGAGCCACCTGTAGCACTTGGTCTTGAATGCTTTACAATCTTAGCGTGCCCTCACCTATTAACCCTTGTGATATTGGCCTCTCATATCAACCATTTCTCTAATGCACTGTGGACGTAGAAAATATGCTTGAATACTCATACAGGATAAGGGGATCCTTGAATCTCACCTTGCACAATAAGATATTGGTGATTATCTCACGATTTTGGCCTCTACAGTGCCTTTTTGGTCATAACCCCATTCCGTTATCAGGGTATAACCCCACTCTCAGAGTTCTTTTTTTTTCTAAGACAGTCCTGGTTCGAACCTGGACATATTAATAAAGAGGTGAAGCATACAAAGTCAACCACTCCATTGATTTCCTGGTAAAACCGTTTAGGGTTCAACGGGGAATCCTTCCCCGGCCGCTGTGGCAGGAGACTAGCTCGCTGTCCACTATACCAAGCCGACTGGTGATACAAAACAATGTACATCAAGGGTTTGAAAAAGTTGTCTGACATGCCTGATGTTTACACACCTTGTTAGCCTAGAATCCATTGAGCCTGGTGGAGTTATTAACAGGGAAACATCCTTAGATATCCTAGATGAACATGCCATACCTAATTTCTCCATTTTGTTCGAAATAAATAAGAATCCATTGATTTACCATAGCGATACGGGTTGGCACCCGCCATTGCAGCGTGCTGACTCAGTAGTTCAGCCAAAAATAGGTCAGGTATATCGGGGCACCTCCCCACTTCGTCAACAAGACGCAATGGCTGTGTACCGGGCCGTGTGTGTTGGATCGCTGTGGAAAATCAGTGGATTCTTATTTATTTATAAGAAAATGGATACAAAATGTATGCGAACACCAACTAGAGATTGTATATTTGGTAGTGCTAGAAGAACAGGGCTTGTCACACTTGGATTCTACCCAAAAAGTGTGTGTAAAGGTGGAGGTATGTCGGGCAGAGTCACAACATGGCCACGACGGCTTGGCAAACCGAGCGGATCACATGCACTTACAAAATGTCTTCTCCTACATTAAATTCAGGGTTATAAGGTAAGAAATTAATACATAATGGATGAATAAGTGCAATAAACGCATTAATGCATTGATATTCTAGGACTTGATGAGGTTAGCTTGAAATATTCACCTCCCGCTCCACGGTTGGGCGAATATTTCAAACAAACCTCACCTCGTCCTAGAATATTAATACATTAATAGCTTATTATATGCTCACTTAGCCATAGTAGCTGCATGTCTTATATAGGAACTGTGCTAATTTTGTAATGGGTAGAGACACCTGGGTATAGGTAGTGGAACCAATACCTATATTGGAACCAATAACTAGTGGTTTATTTGGGGGGGGGGCACTGTAAGGTCTTGTTTTATAAAGCCCTTCCTCCCCCAGTAAAAGAAGAAAATCTATCGATGTTTAAGTATAAAAATTAATTTAATCCTAACTAAGGCGAATAGGTCTCTGAGATAATATGGGCATTTCACAATGATGCTAAATATCACTAGGCCTATTAGAAATATTAAGAAGGGCCTCCTGGCAGGTACAAGGACCATTTGGAAGGGGTCTGTATGTTGTGGACATCAACTGTCTCCTTAGTACTGTGCCCTATGAAACATTCTTCCAGGCAAGCCCGGCTATTGTATGGATCTATATAGACTGGCAGATTCTCATGCCAGTGTTGACAATAATGAAGCTGGCCCAGAGCCTAATGTTCCCCTGCCTCTATACATATGACAGGTGATTAGTCATCTCATAGAATATGGAGTAATGTATCGGCAGACCTGGATGATCCAATCTAGGTGTTGGTGTGATCAATTTTCCCTCCTGTGTTAGGTATATTTATGTCTCCTAATATGTCATGTTATGAAAAATAAAGAAGTTTGGAGGATTGATGGTGAATGCAGAGTAATATGTGTGTTTTATCATGTTTTTTCTGCTCCTGGGCCATGTGCTTCATTTTCATGAGAATGCCATACAGAGGGTTAACAGCCGACGTTCAGTTTGATTAAAAAGTTTCATTTGGAGCATGTGCAGGGCCTACTTCAGTTTGCATTAAGAATGAACAATTTAGTAGTGTGACTCTCCCTACTCTTGATATTGAAAAGATAATCTCATTGATGGTGCAGTATCTATGGAACTTGGAAGTGCAATGATACTGTCCATGAACCGGATTTCGCTCTTCCCGGGCCACATGTCAGTAAGGAGCAAATAACCTCCCGATTAAAGATGCTTTTTAGATGTTTAAATTGTAAACTCGAATTTCAAGCAAACCAAATAAACTCTAATCTAATCCTAAGCCTGAGATTAGTGTTCCCAATTTTGTCAGTTGACTCTTTGTATGATATGTAAGGGCCCCTGGAAGATATGAGTAGTATTTGCAACTCCAATTCATCACCCCCTCTCAGTATGTGATCTTTTTTCCTGTAAATTTACCATGATAATAGATGCGATGAACCAATCATGCCATGGGCTAGTGTTCCCTGGGGCTACCTCTCTACTCGCTGGTTATTTGCAAACTGTTGATTTTTATCTGATTATGGTAAAAAAAAAAACAGGTTGAAAACACTGGGTTCTTGGCGTGTGACAAAGGGTAAAAACGGCGGAGAGCAGCTGTGCATTAACACCTTACTTAAGTGATGCTGGAGGAGTCTGTCTCACCACCTGGGCTCTGCCTCCTCCATTCAAACCCTGGATGCTGCTCCAAGGTCCATAGATATTGCCGTCCTCATAATAGATGTACAAAATGTTCCTCTGGTGGGTAACTATCGGGCACTACTTTGGTACATAGGACAACCAGCAGGGCTGCCTTAAACCCAAGCTTTTGAATGAGTCCTAAGATTTAATTACTGAGCTGCTAATCCATATTAATAGATACATAGATCTATTACTGAGTCAGAGTCGCATTCATGAATAATGACTTGGCTAGTACTGATCCATCGATGCAGTCCTGGTGAGTGTCCTTCACCATTGATGCATCTGTTGACACAAAATGAATTTAGGAACCTAAAGACATCAGTACACATTGTATGCCAAGGGTTAATCTGCACAGTACCAGTGTAATAAGATTAAGAGTTACATTAGTTCATTAAGCAAAAGTCAATTAAGCCACCGTCTAGAAGACTACACATCATTATCAATTATTCAATAAGGTTTGGATTGGCGTGGGTACTAATGGTTGTATTATCCATAGGCTCTCATTTCTGCATTAGGTCAAAAGAAAAAGTTGTGTTTCCAGTTACATGCCTCAAATATCTAGGGTCGGTAGGTCGTTTTTTTTTGTTTTTTTTTTTTGTTTTATTTTATTTTGTAAAGAAATGTATGGGCAGACATGTTGGATTTTATGATTTTACAGTAGAGTTATGAAAAACGCAAGGAATGTGAAGCTCATGTAAAAAATATAAATGAATGTTATGAACTGTATACCAATAGATAAGGACCTAGATAAGCTCCATGAAAAACTGATGAAAAAAATGAAAATCACGGGAAAAATGCCTAAAAATTGCCAAAAAAATGTTAAAAATCCACAAATTAAAAAAGAAATTTCCAGGACCATCCCTGTTTTGCTAGGGTTGGTCGAGTAACTGGAAACTAACCTTTTTTTAGGCCTTACATTCAGCACTATAGCGACACTGTGTGCGAATATCCACCCAATATTGCCAAATGTCAAATATCACTTAGAAATGATTTTTCACTGAGAATTAAGACTTTCACCATCAGTGCATCAATCTGCTGTAGTTTCCCCATTGGGGGCCACGTGGTTCTTTCGTGCCTTTATGTCAGGCAATATTAGATTCAATATGAAACTTGAATGCAACACTTGCAAGCGAGTGGATTTCCAGTAATGCATTATTAGTGTCACTGACTAAGTAGCAAAGAGGCAGGATGATACATGTACCAGTGAAGTGGTGGATTCTTGCTGTACATGTATCATTGATGCATTAGTGCAACAAATGGACGTAAAGCGTAAGAGGCAGATTGCTCTCTCTAAATCGCTGAGGTTTTAAAAGAAGTGGTGATATCACTCAGACGGATCTTCGGCTGTAGCTCCAGACAATATTTCTGAACATCTGTAGAACCGATACTAGATTTGGGTACAACTTATGATATATACATGAAGCAGCCCATATTTACAGAGCCCCTAGGCAACCTTCAGTGCCTCCCAGCTGTGTCTGAATTACCTAGTATCTTTCAGCAGTGGGGTCTCTCGTACTAGAATTTCTGTGCATTGCAAACTGTCACTACCCACTTGCCAAAATAAAAAGAAAGCTAGTTTTTACGTTAAAGCGTGTTTTCCTCTGGCCAGGTGGGCAGTGTCAGAGAGGCAAGGACAATTCCCACTGTGTCCTTTTTAGGTAGATCTATCACAGATATGCAGGAGGGTATTCCAAAATTATAGCCATAGATATTATTTTGAAAGGCCCTGCTGGTGCCCCCATGTGGGTATGTGTGCTACTACTAATACTACTAATACCAAGTGGAAATGGTACTCTCAAAACACGTGTGTAAAAATACAGTCGGCCATTGACAAAAATACAGGCCTCCAAACCTTTATATATGAGGTGTAGTTGGTTGTTGTGTATACGCCTATTGGAAGTGGAAATTACAGTACCGTGTCTTATTACACTTGGCATTAAAATGTCAGAACCAAAGATATTGTACTTCCTTTCAATGACGAATGAGTCTGTCAGCACATGCTGGGGCTTAGAGTTTGCAAAATGTTACCCCTCATCTCTGTTATTAGAAACTATGTGACTTTCGAATTAGAAATTCCTGCTGGCCCCCTAGTTGACATGCTTACAGTTGATATCAAATTAAATCAAATTAAGCTAGATATATTGGTGTTGGTGGAAATCCATGCTGTCAGGAACCATCATTGTTGTTTTGGGAACACGCACAGTCCAACACAGTGTAATGACAACTGTGACGGTGCTTCTTGGGTTTTTAATGAAAGGCGAATTTCCTTTGCTCTGGACTCCTCATACATGTAGTTTAAAAAGATTGGCATTTTAATCCATGCCTGCGAATTGTACACTTTAAAGCGCATCTTAATTATGCATAAGGGTATCACTTTAGTACACCATACCGATTACCTTCCCCATATAAACATATATATACACTGCAAAAATGGTGTTTAGATCCTAAACACAATTCTAAACATATTCTTGCAACGTTTTTGTAATCACATTAATTTCCTAAACATGTTTAGCCAAACAATGTGCTTAGCTGAAGTGTTTAGAAATGTAAGTGTTTAGGTTAAAACTTTTGTGTTTAGATATATGAATTTTTGTGTTTAGGTGTTTAAGAATTTTTGTGTTTAGATGTTTAAATAATTTGATGGAGAGTTAAGGTTTGCAGACATGTATGCATTAAAAAACAGAGATATATATATTTTTTTTTCTCATTTACTGGGGGGGGGGCATCAGCAGGTATTTACTTGCCAAAGTCTCCAAAGATGTCAGCCACACCTATTTATGTGTACATGTATTACACACTGCATCAGAATGAGAGACTTGAGAAGGTACAACAGCTTGGCAGGAAGGTCATTGCCTTATCTATTCCAGAATAACATCAAATAGGTGTCAGTCATGGAGTTTATTGATTATTTTATGGTAATGATGGTGGAATGAGGTGAATCTAGTCAATTTTCTATGGCCCTTTCTATTCACATGACATTCTATGAAATGAAACCATGATAAACATGGGATTTGGGGACATTTGTCACAACAATTGATTATAACTGTGTGCAGATAGTCCAGTCAAAGGTAGTGCTGCTACCTGGTGTGGATTCAACATCCAAGTATCTAAACATATTGATGTTTAAATCTTTACACCTATTATTCAACTGTCTCAACTCTAAACATCTAAACATGTTTAGCATAAATGTTTATGTAGTTAGAATAAAAGTGTTTATTTCCTAAATGTGTAGTCGATGAGACACCTAACTGACCTATATGTTTAGGTTTTAAATGTGTTTAGACCTAAACATGTTTAAAATCTAAACACCATTTTTGCAGTGTATATATAAATATTTATATATATATATATATATATATATATATATATATATATATATATATATATATATATATATATAAGCACCTCAGGATTATACAACAACCTGTGTTATCTGGCATTACAGTCATGTACATTGATGTAGCAGTGCCTGGTGGGCTTTGTGATCAAATTATATCACCTTTGGAATAAAACGGTAATAGGAATCCTCCTTACAGTTTTATCACCATACATCCCTGGTGTGAATGCAGTAGAGCAAATATCTCTATGGACTTACTTTGGTACATCATACCCATCTATATATAGCCCTGTAGAGTTGGTATTTAGTGGCGTATCCAGGATCTTCAAAAGGAGGGGACGCGGTCCAAAAGGAGGTGGCACAGCCCCTATTTTTGAGAAAATTCTGCGGTCCAAAAGATGTAATTTAACTCTAGTAGTGAGAAAGAGGGGGGTGCACCCCGGCCCCCCCTCCTCTAAATCCACCACTGGTATAATGCATGAATGTTGAACTTGTGACTTAATCATCTTGACTGTATTCAGAAAATCTTAACACAGATCCAGATCATCTTAATCCCTCACTATATTATACTCTCCAGAAGAGTTATTGTAAATCCGTTCTACGTAATATATGGAATTAACTGCAATGCCTCATTAAATCTAACCTGTAAGTATGCTGCAGAAATGTTTTCCGAGTTAATTACATCAGGCATAGAATTAAAACATAGAAAAGTTACATCATTCAAACACCACTTAGGCTGCTGTCTTGGAAACTGCGCATAATTATCAATCATTCAATAAAATCTGGAAATATGCAGTTACTAATGGAGTCATTAGCTGTGGGCCGTTGGATTTGCATTTATATTCAACACTTATAATGGCAGTCCCTTCAATCATTCACTCAATCAGTATAATGTGTCCAATATTCTATGGGAATAGTTTTTTAACTGAGAAAATCCTGTATTGCGGCTTTCATTCTTGATTAACTGCTTAAGGGACAGGGGTGTTTTAATAAATGACATTTTTCAATGGTAGTATGCACTTTGAATATAATGCAATAATACAGCCCTGGTAGAACGATACCTCTTAATACACACACATACGTGTTGTTGCATCGTGACAGCCCTAAGCCCCACCGTGTTCCAAAAGAATTGTGGTTATAAAAAGGACTAATGTTACTGAGAGGGTTGTTGTAGCTCTAGGCTATATGCAATCTAAATCTGTGGGACCGTGCTAAAAAGATGTACATAACACATACATGGAGCAGCTCGTATTTACAGAGCCCTGAGGCCACCTTCAGTTCCTCCCACTGGGAACTGTTTGAATTACTGTACATTTTCCAGCAGTGAGGACTTCTCTTCTTACAGTATCTGTAGAATAAGAACTGTAAGGTAGACAAGGACATGTTCCACTGAGTTTGACCTTTTTCATTCACGAGGGCTGGCGTGGATGTTCTTTTCTGCTTGTAGGCATAATTTTATGGTCACTTACCTGCGTATATACCGTTTATAGAGGTCTGTACTACGCTGCCTATATGTCTGAGAAAGGTCTTGACTATTTTTGATTAAGCCAAGCCCACTGGGAATGGAGACATAGGAAAGGGCACACAGTTCGTCCACATAACTATCAATGATGGCAGAGAGATGTAGCGAGTCTAGCATTGCTTGATATCTGAGAGAATTGCTTCAGGGTTTGATTCATCACCAAAAGTCATGCAAACCCTCTCTCTCTCTCTCTTTCTCTTTCTCTCGCTCTCTTTCAGTCTGCATTTAAAGTTGCCTAAATATGTTCCGGTTAATGCCAAATCGTGGCTGGATCTCGACTGTGTTCATGTACTTACTACAACAGAAACCTCAAGAACAGTCCAGAACATCCCTTTGGGGGCTTCCATAAAGTATGTACGCACCCAGGGGGGTGAGGGGGGTCTTGCCAAATGCATACAAATGCGTACATGAAATCCAGGGGTGGGGGGGGGGTCAACAGGCATTTTGGCATACTCTTTATGTATGCAATCCTAATTTTTTTAGACAGAATAAGAGCTGAATAACTGGTGATTTAACACATGGAATACCATATTTGTATTCCAAAGGTAAGGGGGGAGTGCATTAAGTATTAATGAAAAAAGGGGGGGGGGAGCAGGGCAGCTGGGGCCGTTGACAATGGGAAGGCCCCCTGTGTAAGTTTATATAAAAGTATACATTGTATATAGCCCCAAACCAAGACTCATGAGCCCCTCCCCCGCCCCATAGAGATTTGCTTCCTAAGCCTGGCTTCCACCCACATTATAATGGGCCAAGGGTTAAATCATAGCAATTTTAAAGTTGGGGTTGGGAGGATTGTTGAAGCCAATGCCTATTCCCCCAACAAATAATATTATAGCTTTTCAACCATACCATGGGATTGCTAGATCTTGGATTTCTTTTCATGTGTTCTTGTACCAGGTGTGACTGAACATCTAAGGTGAGGGGTAGTGAGATTTTAATTTGGCAATTATACATAAAAACCGATTGCCCCACCCCAAACAATCAAGCACCCCCTGTTTAGAATACCCAAGATCAACTTAATGGTGGGAGGATGCTTGATGGAAATGAAATGTGTCCAAAAGACTATTATGTCCATGACACTATGGCCAAAAGCATGGATGATGTGGCCAATTCCTGTGGACAATAATTGACTTGTCTTCAAAGTGGCCAGTGTCTCGGCTTCTTATGCAGGCCATTTCCCTCTCCTGCAGGCCATATGAACATTGATTATGCTGGCCAGCCATTAAGATTCTATACTGGCTAAAGTGGGCATGCTGGGGTCATTTCAGCAACACTGGGATTCAAAATTAATATTGGTGAGTGAGGGTGGGGGGGGGGGGTCAGAAAAGAACTTTGCTTCCACCAAGCCCCCCTATTCAGTTTACTTGTTTCAGAATAATGAATGCTCATTTAGAGTTCTAGTAGTTATACTGCTATATGGGTCAGCTTGGCGATTGAGTATGTACTTAAGGGGTGGGGGGGGGGGGTCTGCCAGATGTGTACATAATGCAACATGGGGGTTGGGGGGGTCAATTTTCCAGGAAAGAATGTGTACATACTTTATGGAAGCCCCCTTACAAATTGAATCAAAGCAAACCGTGGAGAGGTCAGACATGTTTTATTGGCCCTTTAGCCGAGTAACATTGTAATGATGTAGACTAGCAGTAGCAGACGACCTTTGTACCTGATTGGACATTTCGCTGATTGCCCGCCGGCTGGTGAGCTGTGTATATATGCAGCCCCGCCCCCTGGGAGGATTCCCACGAGATGGTCACGTGACCACCCCCTGGAAGATGGGGGATCCAGGGGGTGGATCATCCATCTTACCTGGAGGGGCTGGGATCAATAGATTATGGTGCTGTGATCCACCGTGTAACATGTGGTATACAGATGGGGTGTATAGGCCTATATGCAGATGTATAACCATACGCCGTAATGAATAGCCTGTGTAGGATAGTCCTGTATAGCCTATATTGTGTCTGGATGTTATGGTATGTGAATGCAGCCCTGGTCGGGTAAATGTGACTGTCTTAATCTTATGCATCAAGAATGACAAGTCAATCCCACCGGATCGATATGTACTGCTGATGGGAACCTCTTGATGTACCAATTTAGCACTGTGAAGTTATTTAGTTGTAAGTAGTATATGGAATTGGCAATTTAGAGCAGGTGCATCGTGTGCTTAAATATTATTTACCACTAGATATAGCACTCAAGATCATGAGAAGTTGAAGTAGGACATGCTTTATCTACTCAGGTTGGATTAGTATGATAAAAGTTTGGGAAGAAATCATTGCTTTGTTAGAGAATAGATTAAATAACCATGAAGTATATGTTTAGTAGCTGTATAGATATACATGCCGGGCTTTCTACACTGAAAGAAAATTCTCAAATATTAGTAAGAAGTTAGGAGGTCAAATTAACTGCAAAGGTTATCAAAAAGCATGTGTCCAAACTTCCTATCCTATCTTAGCGTTTCCGAACTAACCCTTAGTAAAATGTTAGCATTTTCCTGACATTATTAGTTATTTGTTGGTCCTTGTTACTAAGACTTTCATTAATTGGTAGTATGGAATAGGAGCTGCAATTTTAACCTTCTGCAAATGAATCTATATTTGAATACTGTAAACATCAACACATGGGAAATCTCGCATACAGATATGAAGAGTTTAGTTTAAATCACTGAATATATATGATACAATCCCTAACCCTTTAAAACTAACCCTTTATTGTAGGTAAGCCGCATTGAAGTCAAAACCTAATTTGAGTCTTAGACTCTATATCAGGATTGACTCCTGCAACAGAACCTCTTCATTTAAGAAGCATGTTCTATGCCTCAAATCATTTTTATTTACAACCCCTGAGCTAGGTTGCTCTGAGTTTAATACAAAGTCAGAGAGCTAACAATGTGGATAATGCGTATATTGAATATCCACACAAAAGGTGTTTCTATCTTTCTTCCTTCTTCCTTCAATAACTTATCAATATGTTAGGAGCATTTTATTAAATGTTAAATGAGTACAGTTGCAAAAGACTTTCTAAGTTAAAAGTCATAGAAAATCACCATTATTTTGACATCCATAGACTATTCTCTGATGTGCACCTACCAGAAAAATCCTCATGCAAACTGCACTGCCACCTGGTGTGAAAAAAAACTACTAACCCTTAGACAAAACCACTAACATTGGAAAAGTTACTAACGTTTTACTTATTTTCTCTCTTGACTTAGTAAAGCTAGCTTGTCCTTTATAGGTTAGTGAATGTTACTAAGCACCTAGCCATTGTTAGTAAAATGTTAGTCCTGTGTTAGTCACATGTGCTAACTAAGGTAAGTTAGGGGGTGTGACTAACTTAGATTCATTTTTTTCAGTGTAGGGAAGCATGCACCATTGGTTAATTAAGGGAATTTAGTGGTCTATATGATTATCCATTGACAGTAATTGGTTATCACGGCTAGATGCGGCCCTTGGGTGGGATTCAGACCAGGTTGACAGGTAGGGTCAATATGTGCTGCTCGGAGATACTACAGCTACAGGAATGCAGGTAGGCCATATATATGATGGAATTCCATATCGTGTTATACCTGGACTTCATGTAGCCCCATATGCATGGTCTAAACCTGAACCTCCTCATATTGTAGTGGAGACGGGAGACTGAGGGATGAGAGGGAAGCGTGTATTGTATGCCCGGCACATGATTCGATATACAAGAATAGAAATATTAATATTTGGTACATGAAGCGAGTACACGCATCTAGAGCCAAGGATGGCTATTTCAGGTTAAGACTTCAAAGTGACATGCACATCTCTGCTGGCAGAACTGACTGAACATGCTTAACTGTTTGTATTGTCAGGGTAACTTTTTCATTCTGCGGAAAAAACAGTTTACTGCCGAGGGCTTAGTGATCTAACAAATATGTCTAAAGGGGATACAATTTGTGCCATTAAATCAGAGGGGGAGGGGGCGCGACAATATCTTTGGCGCCGTCAATAACTGACATGCACACTGTGATACTGGTAGTCCCATACGCTACCATGCTATCAATATATACTGGGTTGTTAAGGTTCCATGCAATAAATGGATTGCAAACATAATGGTCGGACTATATCTACACATTAACTAGTCTTGCAAATTGTTTGCAAACACCTCAGTCCCGTAAATAGGGGAAGTCATGCAATGAGCTAACATAACTATCAGCATTACTGTGTGTTCTACATTTAGACATTATACACTTATCAAGAGGCCTATTTCTAGTCTCTCCTATATTGGTATTTGGTGGCAGCTTGTTGGGTGGAGGAGGCCTGGGGAGAGGAGATGAATCAATTGTTCATTAGTTACCTCCTCCAGTACCTGGAGGCTAGACGTGTACATGTGGAGAGGGTGGGGCAGGGGATGATCACACGTCACGCACATCAAGTAACTACCCAGTGTACTGTAGAACAAGAGGATGCTGCCATTTCCTGGTCTCGGTCGATTATGTCTTATCTCTGGAGTAAATAGCTTCATCTGGGAGAACAAAGCATGTGGAGACAGTAGCAGGTGAGCTCATTCAATGTCCTTGTTGTATTTCAATCCACTTGTATCATTACATTAGCCATCTAGGCGCTTTTGAGTGATTTCCTTCTCAGAATTTCTATCAACAGGAAAATAATCTTTGCAAAGGATATTTATAAGCATGGGGTTCTGATAGCATCTTCTGCACACTCTAAAAATAAATGTCGTCAAAATAATGAAGGATCCTTCGTCCCAAAGTTGCCAGACAGCCATTGTTATTTTCACAGAGATTCCTTGTACCATCGTACTGCCACATGGAGTTTCTTGCAAAAAATACACTGGTACACTGTTATCTAATTACGGTGGTTCACTGTTCAGTTTGACAATGATCCCTCGTAGATACAAAAGTTATTTTTTACAGTGCATGGTACTAGGAGGATCATCAACTAAGTATAGGAGAAACAAATTTTTGAGATGACCTATCAACAGCGCTATTACCCCGGAGCTATTGCCTCAGATGAACATTACTACTATCCCACTCCTTACACGATGATAATTACCACGACGTCAGTATTTAATGCACACATCCAGCTTTATCTTTTATAGATTGCTACAGGTCCATCAGTAATAATTATTATACCTTCATGATGTACCCGATAACCAGAGAATATGCTACTTCGTCCTGGGTAGCATGTATCCAATGTCACTGGGTAAAGCATCACTGCTGTAGTTGGGGAGGAAGTGCAGAAGGCTGACTAAAAACTAAAGTAGCCGCAAGAGCACAGTAATGCATTTTATATATATATATATATATATATATATATATATATATATATATATATATATATATATATATATATGCAGAGTTAGAAATAAAGTAAAGAACTGGTTTAACTCTGGTGCCATTTCCTGCTGCAAAACCAGCATCTGTACTGCACTCTGGGAAGTGAATACTGGTGGACCGGAAATGAGTATAGCGAGAGGCATGCTGGGGGACCTCGGGTGTACGTGTCGCTATGTGTCTACCTGTGGAATCAGAAGTAGGGACTGCCGTATTGTGCTAACTCCTAATCTCCTCCTCACCCACTCTGACGTCCACACAGGTGTGGATTTAGGAGTCAGGTGTGATTGGTGATTGGTTAGGTGGGGCAGGTGGGTGAGCTTCCACCAGGTGTCATGCTAACCCTGGAGGAAGGCAGCAGGAGTAGATTAGCTTGGCACCTTGCAGCCCACTCATAAAGCCCACCTTACTCCATCATCCCCCACCTCCCCACTCCTGTAGGCTTTCCTTCTCCATTAGCCAAGTCGCTGCACGTGTTCCCGCCTCTCTACTTTTATGGTGTGATGACTTGATTTAGGTATGTGGAACCAGTGCCACGTGTGATGCTGATGAGAATGTGATAGTTTCCCAGTGCATGCTTTTGCCTTTTAATCATTGCTATTGGTCTCCAATACTGTGCCTCTAGTCATGTTAAACAAAATAACGGCCTGTAACATCATCAAAATGTTGTACAATGATCAGATTTTTGTTTTCGATTATCTACATCTTTCTTCTCGTTTAATACTTTTTGTGTTATCAGCATTATTCTCTGCATAAATTGAATGGGTTATGATCAGTGAATATCCTCTCTCTAGAGCTGAATTCCAGTATTTGCTAAAGGAGGACCCAACTCCAAATGCAACCAGAGATAACATTTTGCTTGAAAACCTGAACGGCTAATAGAAATCTTTATTCCAGTTCTTAGAATGCCAAATCTCCTGTCAAGGTTATCAATAGAATACACATTATGGACCCACACACCCCTAATCCTCGTAAATAGATAGAATGAGAGGAGTAAACAAATTTGTTATTACCTCATTGGAGATACAGTAACCCACACTGCAAAAATGGTGTTTAGATCCTAAACACAATTCTAAACATATTCTTGCAACGGTTTTGTAATCACATTAATTTCCTAAACATGTTTAGCCAAACAATGTGCTTAGCTCAAGTGTTTAGAAATGTAGGTGTTTAGGTCAAAACTTTGTGTTTAGATATATGAGTTTTTGTGTTTAGGTGTTTATGAATTTTTGTGTTTAGATGTTTAAATGATTTGATGGAGAGTTAAGGTTTGCAGACAAGTATGCATTAAAAAACAGAGATATATACATTTTTGTTTCTCATTTACTGGGGGGGGCATCAGCATGTATTTACTTGTCAAAGGTGTCAGTCATGGAGTTTATTGATTATTTTATGCTAGTGATGGTGGCATGAGGTGAATCTAGTCAATTTACTATTGCTCTTTCTATTCACATGACATTCTATGAAATGAAAACTTAATAAACATGGGATTTGGGGACATTAATTTTGTCACAACTATTTATTATAACTGTGTGCAGATAGTCTATTAAGGTAGTGCTGCTACCTGGTGTGGATTCAACATCCAAGTATCTAAACATATTGATGTTTAAATCTAAACAGTTATTATTCAACTGTCTCAACTCTAAACATCTAAACATGTTTAACCTAAATGTTTATGACGTTAGAATAAAAGTGTTCATTTCCTAAATGTGTAGTCGATGAGACACCTAACTGACCTATATGTTTAGGTTTTAAACATGTTTAGACCTAAACATGTTTAAAATCTAAACACCATTTTTGCAGTGCAGGCATTGATATTTTGTTGGTTTTGTAGAATCGAATCAGGATACTGATGTAATCGCCACGGCATTATTTGACTATCCAGTCCATGTCTATCAATGCATTGAGTATGGCTCTAGACAGTCACAGTGCCCTATGGAATTCAAGTGAGAATTCCTCAGCCTATAAGGAGAGCACAATGCCTCACGAGTTATATTCATTTTACTATTGTGGTGCATCACTGTAGAACCTGTGAGTAAGCTGTCAGTACTACTTTGATGACGACCCTTCAGGAATGTATCATCCATGTAGGTTGAAATGATGCATGGGTACGTCATTGTCAGATTAGTGAGTAGATTTCAGGAAAATGAGATTATGAAGCTTATATGGTGGCAATGAAAGACTAGTTTAAAGAAAATCAATCCTCTTAAAACTTTAAGTTTTGTCTCCCACATAAGATTATGAAGACTATAAGAAAAGTTTTGACTTTGAGTGATTTAGCGGTTCCATTGTTAATTTGTTGAAATAAGTGGGAGCTTAACCGATCCAACCTGTGTGTGGTGAGGCCTTGAGCTATGGTTGGTTGAGGAAGACCTTGTCACCAATGGTAACAATTGTGAGACATCATGTGGAGGTTAATGCAATACAGTGGCAATTTACCATTGTTTTGAATTAAACTCCTGACAAAATCCAGCTGCTTATGTTGGGCGTTCAACAAGTAAGAAAACTCGGGCGGGATATGCAGTCCATGGGACATGTTGTTCTTTCATCCAAATCTCATATTGCTTGCATGATCAATAATGCACTATTTTAGTGTTCGTCAATATGCTGTACCACCGAATTCATACATTGGTGCGTCATACATAACCACAGACATGTCTTGAAATATCCTGCTGTCCTTAAAGGGTTTATGGCGAAGCAGTGCTGAGGGATCTGCTGCGAAAATACAGAATAGGGTCTAGATGGATGGCTGTCTGACAGATTGGGGATGGAGGGTGTGTGTGTGTGGGGGGGGGGGGTGGTAGGAGGCAGACTAGCGTCAGAGTGGCTCATATGTCTACGCTGTGCATCTGGGTCCCATCAAGACGCACATGAGCTGCTCCTGGGAAGGAAAAAGCAGCTCACCATGCACTCTCCAATCACAAAGCCGACCCTAATACTCCTTCCCGGACTCCTTCATCACATCTGTATTCAATTCAATTTGACATTTTCAATCATGGGCTATTTCACAACACTGTGTTGAGTGAATGAGCGCTAGGTGAACACTAGCTCTTATTGAAGTATATATACAAGCAGCTTGAGGTATCTGCCAGAGTGACCAACAAGATAAGTGCAGAAAAGTAGTCTCTTGGTAACAGAACGCCTGCAGGCTCACCCCTAGCGTCCTGTCTGGGGACGCCCAGACGCTATACGATGAGTATTGGGAGAATTGTCGTCTGCACGGGACGTAAATTATAGGAAAAGACAAAACTGCAGACAAATGGCCAGTAAACGACAACTACTGCCAAGTAAGTGGTTCATAACCCTACCAGGCCCATGTACGATATTCCCCCGGGTGTCTGCAACGTTGTTCTACAACAACGGTCTGAAGATTTACGTCAAGGTTTCTTTTACCTTGTCTGGCTTCAACTCGATTATATAAAAGCGTGAATATATCATCTGGTCTTATGTCCTTTTTCCTGTGGTCTCCTATTTTGGTATGGCTGTCATAGATCTATATAATTGAACACAAAATAATACTGCATTGAAAGATTTTGAGCCAGAGGCAAAGGCTTTAATATCGAAGAGGGAGAAGTAAGGAACTGTAGATTTATGTAATATATGGTTACGTAGGCATTTCATATTGATACCAAGTTGCAACAAAGCTTTGCTAAAAAGGAGGGTCATGCGAACAAATGGATTGACTGCTGTAAAGAATGGACCTTATAACAAAATCTAATTACGTATGGATAAGGAGAATGGAACCTAAAAATGGCTCCTTAATATAAGAAATACACTCCTTGTATCAGTCCTCTTCACTGCGAAATTAAACTGATGGCTTCCGCAATGCACAACTGTCAGTTGTGGCAACATGTGGATCTCTTCGGTACTTGAGTCTACTGCATGTGGCTTCCCACGGGCGTTAACCTATTGTTACCTAACTCAGGCTTTGGGAACAGCACTGTGGCACAGGTCATGTGTGCGAATAATGCCCTGCAGAAACAAATCAACTAATGCAAACCATTCTGCTCCCTCACCCTTTTCAGTTGTAAGATCTTTTATTACAGTCGTGTTCTTGTGCCACCACGCACCAATGCAGTTCTTGTGAGGCACACACCAGCAATAATCATATTAGTGCAGCCAAACCCTTATGGGCAGTAATTGACCCCTTAATATCACGCATAAATGCAGCGAGGTACTCACTAGGGCTGCATTCAGCCAACAAACCAATAAAAGGGCCTTCTACACTTCACTGCCAGAGAGGCCTCAAAGAGCTATAAATGCATTTAGAGGGTGTCGTTGCTGATGTCTGGCTGCAATCTGTGTTAGTGTATAGGGCCGCCCGTCTGGAAGTATTTCAATGTAATCTATGTTTGTGGAGGGCCTTTTCATGCCCAGCAAATTGTCGTGACTCCTCATCAACCTGTGTGAAGTGGCTCACACATGTCGCTAGATGGAACACGATGTCGCTATAGCACAAGATCACCAGGAATAGCAATTGTGGTGATCACATGGCCTCACCTCAGATGGCGAGGATGGTGATCACTCATCCTCACCAGGGATGATGGCATGAGTGATCACTCACTTTGCGAGATGAGACACGCTCACCACGGATGGCAAGGATCGTGATCACTCACACTCACGGGGGATGGTCACTCGGGTGATCACTCACCTCGCTAGATGAAATGCGTACCTGTGACAGCACAGGGTCACAACAGATGGTGAGGATCTTGATCACCCACACTCACCAGGGATGGCGACACGAGTGATCACTCACCTCACTAGATGAAACGCACACCATGCCATAGCGCACGTTCACAACGGTTGGCTAGGGTCGTGATGACTCACACTCACCAGGGATGGCAAGGCGGTTGATCACTCACCTCACTAGATGAAATGCGCACCAGGTCATAGCGCAGGTTCACCATGGATGGCGAGAGTGGTGATCACTCAGACTCACCAGTGATGGCGACACTGGTGATCACTCACCTTGTTAAATGAAAAGCTCATGATCATCGACATTGGTAATCATGCAGCCTCACATCTGCCAGATCAAAGTATGTTTTGCCAGAGAAGGTATTGCCATATGTATCTTCCCTCTAACCACAGACAAAGTGTTCATGTAGATATTTCCTTATGTATTTTTCCTCTAACCAGAGAAAAGGTGTTTATGGATAGTTGCTTTCATTTTAGAGATACCTCTATCTAATTCAATTGGTATTTTCTCTACATAATCTTGTTTGATTCAACTGATGAAGTATTACATGGAAATCAGTGTGAAACAAAGCACATTTGATACATATGGGACTTATACTTCATGCCCACACTTCATAGATATAGGCTACATGTTGAACAGTGGTGCTGTCTCAACAACTTTGGCAATGGTGGTGATAAGTTGCCATTCTGAGTGAGAGTGAGTGACAGATGATGCAATCCTTAGAGAGCATTGACCTGGAGTGACACAAATTCATGCATTGAGTGAGACCAATGTTGGCCATGGTGGTGATAAGTCGCCATTTTGTGTGAGAGTTGATGACAGTGGCACACACTCACACAGCGAGTGACATCCATGTCACCAATGGTGGTGATAAGTCGCCGTTTTGAGAGAAGATTAACTAGGAGTGACACAAACTCACACAGTGAGTGAGAGCCTTGTGGCAATGCAGGTGAAAAGTCGCCATTCTGAGTGAGAGTTGACAGACAGTGGCACATATTGACGGAGTGAGTGAGATCCATGTTGGCGATGGTGGTGATAAGCTGCCATTCTGAGTGAGGACTGACTGGGAGTGGCACATAATAACACAGTGAGTCAGATCCATGTTGGCGATGGTTTTGATAAGCCACCATTCTGAGTGAGAGTTGACAGGCAGTGGCACATACTCCCGCAGTGAGTTAGATCCATATTGGCGATGGTGGTAATAAGTCACCATAATTTGTGAGGGATGACAAGGGGTGGCACATACTCACGCATTGAGTGAGATCATGTTGGCGACTGTTGTGATAAATTTCCATGCCATGTGAGACTGACACACAGTGGCGAAAGATGACACAGTGCTATCACTCAAAAAGGAGTCACCATTGATGACCAATCATGGCGACAATTTGCTGGGATGTCGACGCTCTGATGGGTCTTTCTTTTAGGGCTGTTTGTTCCGAGGGCTTTTGTATCCACAGCGATTTGATTAAATAGAGAATGGCATGGGCGCCTGTATGTGCGGCTGCCCATTTATGTTTGGGTTTAACAGCTTAGGTCCAAATTGCTGCATCAGTGTACATGTATGACATCATTTCCTAATGACATCTCTCTAGTCTCTACGGGGTGTTTATCCAAGGAAGCCTATCTATAATATCTAGTGTTCCAGACTACGGCCAAGAATTTGTTAAGGATGCAGGTATAATATCATAGTCCAAAGAAGAACCTTTATTTTCTTTCAAGTTTCGGGCAGATTTGTGAGAATTGATCATATCTGTGCGAGATAGCAATGCAGGAGCATCAATCCCATTAGCAAGCTCCACAGCCTTGATGTGCATAATTTGTATAATTCAGGAGCAGCTGTGGCAGGTGCTCTTTCTTCTGTCCTTTCAGATGGCTTCACCAGGAACAGATATATGCCTTTGATAATATAGAAAGCCTTTTGCTAAAGGCTCATACTAAAGCACTGTTTGTATACAGGAAGCCCACATGAACCAGTGTTAAAATGGTGCACGGTAGCATTTGTGGCTTGGCATTATCAGCTCAGGTTTCCACAGCATCAGCACCTTAACAGCTGCCCCCTTTTTTCAAAACGAATCTAAAATGAATCTCAGCAGTACTCTCAGTGAGTTCTATGGTGACAGCTAATTGTTTTTTTATTCATGTGTTTCACCCCAGCACACACCTCTAATGGCCAATGGCATGCCTTACTTGGAACCCTGGCACCTGATTGGTCCCAGGGGGGCTTTTGGCGCCTGCGCATGTGCAGCCGATGCTACGGCGCATGCTCAATGGCCGCAAAAGTGAGGCTTCAAATCAGTGTGGCGGAGACTGGGGCAGGAGAGGGATGGGCGGCGGATGGAGGCGTGCGCCACTTCGTGTCCACGCGGCGGCTGTTTAACTAGCATCTGAAAGCAAAGGAAGGGTCTGCTACAGGAGCTACCTGCAGACTCCTCCAGGGCTGTATGGTCCAGTGACGGAGGCACCTGTGGAATGACTGCAAGCTTTGTATTGGAGGTAAGGACAGGTGGGCCTCTTTAGGTCTGAGTTCCTTGTAAGGTTGATTATAAGATAATAGGATATTTCACAGTGTGAGTGATTGATATTATGAAATGCCCTCAGGCTCTGCAAATGAGGAGACCAATTCCAGGGCTTTGATAATTACTCATATGGCAGACTAAGATTATTCTAACTTTCCAGACCAAAACTGCTCTCATATATACTATGGTATGACATTTACCATGATGTCAAAATGAATGCAACACTGGAGGGTAACCAGAATGATTGAATCATGAAGAATTCTTTATAGATTTAATCTTAATGGGTCATCAATGTAGTACTGGCGAGTCAGTCGATAACTGGTTAGCCTTGCATTAGTGCATCATGATAGATAAAACCTTTAGTCTTATCTGCGGTTAATGTAAAATGGTTGTGTGTGTGTGTGTGGGGGGGGGTGGCTTACAACTCCCACCTCCGCTGCTCGTGTGCAGTCTCAGAATAAGATGCAGGCCTCCCTTCTGATCTCCAGCCTGCCCTGGTGAAATTTAAGATCAATCAAATTACTTTCCATGAACTCTAATCTCCTCAAGTAATATGAAAGTAAGCTACTTTCCGATGATATCTGCAGACGTATATAACTCCTACCTTATATATGGCTGCTTATTAAAAAGCCGGAACTATACCATTCCTTCGCTTATTGCCGGACAGACTATTTTTGAGATAGAATGCTGCAAAAGCAGGAGCTGCAATCTCTCTGAGGCTTATGAGTAGTAGAAAAAGGGGATATGCATTCATACAAGCTAAAGCTTTAAGGAAGGGACTGCTGATGCCTACAACTATAGGAGTCAGGAGGGGGAGGATGAGGCGTTTCCACTAATGAGGGGTCTTTATGCAGACTGCTGAGTATTCCATCTTAGTCAGTCCCAAATGGGGGATGTATGGTACACCCACATCCATTTAATCATGCCAGATATAAAATCGATCATCTGAATGGAAACCGCCATCTTTTCCTCTTTGCAGAATGTATAATGTAAACACAATATCGCATATACATATCGCTCGTGTAATATCATCACTGGCAGGAGCATGCATGCAATTCTTTTTTGGGGCGGGGTTGGATTGAGGCTTTTGCCATTTTACACTCCGGCATGTTCATAATAGATTTATACAGAATTCTAACTGAGGCCTTCTGAGCCGTCCGGTCCATCCTCCCCTTTTTACCAACGCATTTTTTGTGGGTTTTGATATTTCTGTGTATATATAGGATGTTGGCAACCTTTTCAGGCATAAGCCGAGACGTAATATCGCCTGCTCCCTTTCTCCCTATGTAATTAGGGTTCTGGTCCACGTCCTCCCTTTTTCTTAGAAACTGTTCCAAATATCGACAAAATGAGAGGCCAAGCAGAAAGATCGTTCCCATGCCCCCGTGTGTAGTATCCTTCTCGTATGACTGCTACTTTGTGATGAAGTATATTGTGCCAGTGTAATCGCATGCCTTTGTATGATTTGATCAGGGGAAATTGTTGGCCTCTGCCTCCATTTCGGTTTATAATTTCACCACTGGTGCCGACTGCGATCATTCATCATACTTGATTATTACCCTAACTTTCCCCTGCTCATGTGGTATCTGGTATTGATTGCGTGCATTGTATATGATGTGTGTATACTACAAACATATGAACACATAGCATTGAGCAAAGAACTTCTCTATATGTTAAGATTAGATTTGGTTGTCATAGCCATTTAAATGCTAATGTTTTTGACTAAAATGTAGAGATGACAGTGAGAGTGGAGGTTTATTACATCCTAGGGGCCTCCTCCTTGTCTCCTTGATTGAATTGATGGAATTTCTATAGATTGCCACCTGGTTTAAATCATATTGCACAGCATGCACGGTTCTAACATGGGGATCGAATGCACATATAAAACAGGCTGTTCACTGAAGCCGTGCTTATCGTGCCAACATTGGCCACAATGTACAGATTATTTTACACTGCAAAAATGGTGTTTAGATTTTAAACATGTTTAGGTCTAAACACGTTTAAAACCTAAACATATAGGTCAGTTAGGTGTCTCATCGACTACACATTTAGGAAATGAACACTTTTATTCTAACTACATAAACATTTATGCTAAACATGTTTAGATGTTTAGAGTTGAAACAATTGAATAATAGGTGTTTAGATTTAAACATCAATATGTTTAGATACTTTGATACACACCAGGTAGCAGCACTACCTTTGAATGGGCTATCTGCACACAGTTATAATCAATTGTTGTGACAAATGTCCCCAAATCCCATGTTTATCATGGTTTCATTTCATGTGAATGTCATGTGAATAGAAAGGGCAGTAGAAAATTGATTAGATTCACCTAATGCCACCAACATTAGCATAAAATAATCAATAAGCTCCATGACTGACACCTATTTGATGTTTTTTTCTGGAATAGATAAGGCAATGTCCTTCCTGCCAAGCTGTTGTACTTTCTCAAGTCTCTCATTCTGATGCAGTGTGTAATACATGTACACGTATATAGCTGTGGCTGACATCTTTGGAGACTTTGACAAGTAAATACCTGCTGATATCCTCCCAGTAAATGAGAAAACAAACAAAATATATATCTTTTTTTTTAATACATACATGTCTGCAAACCTTAACTCTCCATGAAATCATTTAAACATCTAAACAAAAAAAATCATAAACACCTAAACACAAAAATTCATAGATATCTAAACACAAAGTTTTAACCTAAACACCTACATTTCTAAACACTTGAGCTAAGCACATTGTTTGGCTAAACATGTTTAGGAAATTAATGTGATTACAAAAACGTTGCAAGAATATGTTTAGAATTGTGTTTAGGATCTAAACACTATTTTTCCAGTGTAGGATAATCATTCAAAAAGCCTCTTTCAGTTCCAAATACCAGGCCTCTAAAAGAATGGCACTCTTTTAAGGCACTTCTATTTGGGTGTGAATTTGTATCATCACACATTGCAACTGGTATAGTATTATAGCACAGGAAACCTCAAGCTATTTCAGTTAAACTGTGCCTTAACGTCTTCCTTCGCAATGCTGAATAGAAACCCTTGAATAGAGGCCATAAATTATTTACTTCTGTGCGAGACGTTTCTCCTTGTAGAATAAAGACTGTTAGTTTCTTATCCTCTCTCTCTCTCTGTGAACTGCTGCCAGACGATTAGTCAACCTTATAACCCTACATGGGTGGTATGATGTCCCAACCTTGATGTTAGCTCAATTTTTTGATATGATAGTCCAATGCATGACCTAAAGAGCAGCTCTCCTCCTGGTACTTTATGTTCTTCTCTTTATGGGTGTATCATTCTGATTCTTTTACTAATACATATGGACTGTATTAACTCCATAGGGATTAATTAATGCATGGGTATACCACTGATAGTTTACTAGGCACGCCCACATTCATGTATTAATATGACAAAATGTGGCCCTTATACGGTACGGTTTAAGGATATGCATATCCTCATCCTCCGCCACCGACTCCTTCCCATTTTGCAGCCGGAGGCAAAAGGCATGGTTCTTTGTAATACTTACCTGTCTACTTATGCATCCACCAGGTCTATGGAATCAGCTTTTTGGAGGCTAAATGATGCTCGATATTGTTAGTGGGAAGCAATTGGGCTCATGACACATATGCCCCTCTGCCATCCACATGCATTAGCCGCTCGGGGTATCTTTATCTTCCCATCTAATTGGGGTATCTTTATCTTCCCATCTAATTGTTCGGGGTAGTAGCCTGGTGCTATATATCTTTAGATAAAGCATACTAGTAGTGCCTATCTCTATTCCTGCCCTGCTGCCAGGTGTGTTTGATGTGCAACATAATCATGAATCTAACACATTGGAAACTGTAAATATTCAGAATGTGAACATCTAGTCTGCTGGAAGATCCATTACTTCACTATTTATTATTTGTCAAATATTTCTCGATTTCTTCACTATCTAGAGTTTATGTTTTGGCCAGGGGTACTCTCTTAAACAGTCCTAAACCGCGTCTGTGTCTTTTCCCCATATGGCTCATGTTTCCCCATTAATGTTCCATAAGGTTCTTGAATATATTGTCCCCTATATAAAAGCAGTAAAGTTTTCGGTGCAGATTCTGCACTATGTATACACATCCCTTCTGGCCGCCTGCCCTTCCTAATCTACCCTCCCTCCTTCTTCTCCCTGTGGAGTGGCTCGGCTCTTGCCTGTCATGAGCAGTTACTATTAACTCAGTGAGTTACCTGCCAGCCACATCCATACACCCCCAGCCCCCTCCTGCATCTGGTCACCAGGTCCCAGCTGCCTTTGGTCACCAGCCCCTGTGTGTCTGTGGTCACAGGCTGTCTGCCCTATCCTATACAGTAGTAGAGGCTACTTGGTCCCATTCAGTAGTAATGGTCAGTTTGTCTCTCACATTGTAAGCAGGCAAGTAGAAAAGGGACATCCAAAGGGGTGCATGGATAATTCTTTTTGCATCTCCCTCATGTATAATGATCTGCTACTAGTACATCCTGGCCTATATCAGGCCTTTCCAAACACCGTCTCATTCAATATCCAGTTAACAGCTAAGTTCGCTGTGTGCCCCCACTGTGTTCCACCCACCACCACCACTATACACTACCCCTCAGCCACCTGGGCCTACAATATGTCAGTTGCTGTAGATGCCCTTGCATGTTAAGAACTAATCTTAAATGTGCAAGATTCTGTGAGATGCTCTCCCACGCCCACGCACACACACACACCCACACACAGAGTTACCATAATATATATTCTAAATGAACAAGAAACAGAGCCCTCAGATGTTCCTACAGCATCCTGACAGCATCCTGTTCGCATCACACAGGCACAGGTGTTTCTATTCCCGCCACATGTGGCATTCCTGTGGGTCTTGTGAATCACGTAGAACATGGAAATTGGCCATTTTCACTTATTTTTGCCCTATTCACCACTAACGGCTAGTTGTTTTATTATTTGATGGGCAGTGTCTTTTTGTTTGTGCATATTATCTTCCCTTTCAAGTACAATTCAAGTTGGATTGTTTTCTCCCTTTGAATATTTTTTAACTCCCCAGTGTCCTCGAAGGCATTTTGATATCCCTGAACTGCCTTGGTTATTTGCAGCATTATTAATCTATGGAATAGATCATCCTGCCCTCATCTGAGCTAATGCCATTATGTGTAAGGTGTCCTTGCCCAGGAGGCTATTTCAATACAACCTAAAAATTTCACCCTCTGCAATGTCAGCGGAAGGTGTGCCTAGAACAGCTTTAGGAGGAGCAGTGTAAGGGGTGAGAGAGCTGTAGATCTCTTAGCATTGGTTCTCACACAATAGGCATTGCACTCACTATGTGATGTGGGTACTCAATGCTAGCACAACACACTGTTTTACTTGAACACTGATAGAACCCCATTAACAACAGGAAGAAATGAAGACAATACTGAAAACCGTATAGCTGTGTAGATACTTCAAAATTGAATTTACTATAGGAATTGTGGTCATTAGTCATACATTTTCAAAAAGTTTCCTAAAAATATGGATTAATGGTAACTAGGGTAACTAGGGTACATAAAATACAAGTAATCAATCAGATAATGATGTTAATTGATTTATATATATCTTAAGTACCATTCTTACCTAAAGGGACAAAATATATAGATGAAAAATACTTATATAATTGCTATGATAACAAAGGAGGGTCTCATAGAATTAAGTCTTATACTAAGATTTGATTGATGAAAAGGCCCTTACCACATAATCCATATAAGTTGAATCAGTGATAATGTGTAAAATGCCTAATTGATGCAGTATATAATTTGAAGTACATTTCATTAAGCGGGCCCTAATGGCGGACACCCTCTTTATATCACATATATTGTGCATTGATTCTAGTTATGACCCTACAGTTCTGCTAATATATGGTTTACCTAACATGTGAATGCAATTATGCATAAATATTATATGTATTTACACGACAATAGAAAGAAACTGCATGTAGGCCAAAATCCTCATGCAAAATATCAGACACTTGAGTTCATATCATTTAGTTCACTTATATTGAAGAGATTTCTTGGAATGATATTACAAATGCAAAGTATTTCATTTATTAACGTCATACAAATGATGCATTTATTCCATGTTATTGATTAGGTAATGCCACTGTTTGCTATTAGGGCCCTGTGTCCGCTAGTAGGTGCCAAATTAGCCTTTTCCCACCTTACATTTTACATAGTAAAACAAATACAAATCTAATATGGTCTCACCTTCTCATAGGTATTATGTTCAACTAATATGCAAATATTGGCTTGGTCAGCCCTCCATTTACTGGGATAATCAGAGAGAACTGTTAAGTGTCTGCCTATTGGGTCTTTTACTCTACCGCCTGTGCAAAAGACCACTGATCTAGCAAATTGTAGTCATAGGGTAAAGGCACCCATTTCGGATGCTCCTGACCACACAAGAGGTGCCCGTATTTGCTGCTCAAATCTTGTACCTTCAATTGTGGTTAATTCTATTTTCCATTGCATCAGTTGATACATGATACTTACCCAATAATATCCATGAAAATGTTTCGACAATGCTCTCCAGTAAATTTATATGAATAAATCAATTGAACATATTTTGTCTTCAAAACATCAAATTGCACCTAAAGATTCTTGTTGTGAAAAAAAATATCCATTGTTAAAGTATATGATTCATGGTATAATTGTGTCCAAGACAGGGTGTAATTGGTGTCCGACTTTAGGTGTTATGTGAAGGCAATAGAACAATATCTCCAACAATGTAATGTGAGTTATGTATTCAGGTTCTCCAAGTCAATTTATAAGCAAAGCACACCTCTGGGAGTGTCCTGGAGAGGAGTATTGTAATAGCTAGTATTCCCTAGTGCTGTGCTATATATGCCTCTGTAGTATTATTCACATACAATGATCCATTATGTCTGTATCAATTAGATAACATAGTGTCTTACTGCAGGGTCATTTCTTGGCATGTGTTGTCTGACTTAAGGTGCAATTTGATGTTCTGAAGACAAAATATGTTCAGTTGATTTATTCATATTTATTGGAGCGAATTATCAAAACCTTTTCATGGATATTGTTGGGTAAGTATCATGTATCAACTGATGCAATGGAAAACAGAATTTGATCAGATTGAGATACAGTGATGGGACAACAATTTGAGGGACCTGTCTTATTTATTCGCTCCGGCAATCCAGCTGTGGACCTCATTAGCAAATTTATGAATAAAGATTCCCCACCTTATGGCCCATACAGTAAGCATATGGATAAAACATTAAATGGCTCTCTACATGTATATATGCTGTTGGGACTAAATGAGAGCTTGGCAGCGTTGCACGTCTATACAATGGTTTTAAATAGCTATAACATATAGGTTATAAAAAAGTGCTTACCCTCTGCTAGGTTTATTGGAATGTATTCATCTTAGAAATCTCTGGAGACTTGGCTATACCTAGCACGAAGTGGTGAGTCGAGGAGGATGAATATTATGTTGTGCCTGACACACATACATGCCCCACCCCATATGACAACAGTTTTTAATGATTCATAGAACCACATAATCATGTTTCTACAATTTCACAGTTATTGGCACATTTTGACTAAAGCACATTGAATCTATTGATAACCAGGGCATGAATTATACACAGCGCAGTGACAGCAATGCTATTCATATATATGTCATCTCAATGTAATGATCACCATTCAGGGCATTCAACCAGTATCCCCAACCACTGATTAATGGTTATGTCACTAGGGGTGGATGGAAGTATATGAATACAGCTTGAAAACCAGTGTGAGGCTGTCCTGGGACTTTGCTGATTAGAGGAAATAAATTGAACAAATGTTAACAGAGCACTCATTATTCTACCATTGCCGCCATCCATCAAATTCTATTCAACCCCAGACTAATATTGCAGCAGGTCTTATGTGAGTTTTTCATTTGATTTGTGCATTGATGAGATTATTATAATCATTTAGTGTACAGCAATGTAACAAAGTGGGATTAGATTACAAAGTGGGAATAGATTAGAAATATTATACCCTTCATAATATGAAGGGAAGATGGTTCTATTTTGATAGGTTAAAGTTATGCTTCATTTAGGACATTCTTAGTGTAGTTATGGTAGATAGCTAGTAGATAATAGCCAAGCAGGACACATGACAAAGGAGTCCTTTCTAGACTAGATACTCTGATACATATGGATCTTCTTATGTACAAGGAGACATGTTCCAAGTCTGTCAGTCTAGGCCTATATCTACCAGTAAGAGCTCATTAGCAGTGACTTTCTTCATCAGCTATTGATATCACATATCATAATGATTATGGCTTCCATCTCTTCTGATTTTATTTCCATAATGAGGCAAAAAAAACATAAAGGTGTGTTTCCAGTAAAATGACTTGAAAAGGTAGGGTCGGTAGGTCGGATTTTTCTTTTGATTTTTTTTAAAAATTTATATAGGAAATGTTAGGGCACATAACAATGGATGTATCAGATTTTTTGATTTCATTATAAAATAATGACAAATGTGAGAGAGGGGAAGAACATGAAAAGGATAGAGGAAATGGATGAAAAAAAAAGTAAAAATCCTCAAAAAGTAATGAAATATTTCTTTAAGATATGACAAAATGAGACAAAATTCTTTAAAATCCCCCCAAAAGACTTTTGGCTGTTTTGCTAGGGTCGGTCGGGTAACTGGAAACAAACCTTTTTTTTTATTTGGCCTAAGGAAAAAAGATGATAGGAGACTTCATTAATGATGAGTTCATTCCCTACTTCTTAACCGGCTTCATATTTTTATTGAGTGAGAAGTTGAAATGTGACATGTTCATAATGCTATCTCAGTCAATCCCATTCATGCACACAGGCACCCCATTTGCCCTATGCACAAGTACTCAATTGGAATATATGCATCCAGTTACATAATGTCCCCTTCAGAAATCTGGACCATTGGCGGTTATATTTGAGTAAGGTTGGAGGGATTGGATAAGGGTGGCTTTATTGTGTCTAAAATGATAATAGACTAGGGGTAGATTACATTTTGCCTAGTTATGGTGACAGTAACTCAATGAAGCAATGATAAAAGTTCTACAAGGAAGATAATGCTAATTACACTATCACATAACACGTTAGATATCTATTAGTACATCAAAAGCTTTTAACTTTTAGCTTATCATTCATCCTCTTTATTTTTATATAAATGGATATTTATATGATTGCACAGTAAGTGAATGTGTCTTTTACAATGCAAGTATGAAATGCACAAAGGTTAGTGACAAGAATGGTATTCATTCTGTCATCACACATAATGGATGATGTCAGATGGCAGACAACAGAATTGGCTACAGAAAGTGTCACTGGGCAGTGAGTGTATACACAGCGATGAAGGCAATGGGAACAACATTGGGAGGATCTCCAGAGAGATTGCCTATTAGGGGAATTAATTTGACATTATATTAAATTTCCCATATCTGCTCCCTTTTACCAACAATAAGCTTGCTTACATGCCTCAGCTGATTTGGATATTGGATATCTCTGCAGGCCACTGTAATACTCAGGAGACTTCTGAGTGCTAGACAGGGTTGCAATCACACACTTTCTGAACTCTGCAAATGCAGTGCCTATGGGTAAGAATCCAGCACTGCATCGCTGCATTACAGTGGCAATTTTACAAGCATCCTTAATAGTAAATTCAAATCCTGTCAGTCTATAACCGCATCTGAAAGAGACTAGTAGTGGCATCCTAGGTGGTCACAAAGCTGTTGACCCTGTCCTATATAGGGTAAGGGGGGGGGCAGACAACTGTCTTACACTGATGCTCTGTGTTATAGGCTTTCTGTTGTTTCACTCTTTGTCTCCCAAGCCTCACCAACATCCTGCAATATTTTTTTCTTATTGTATCCTGCACACGTCTATTCATACCATCTTGCCCATCTATGCTGACAAAGTGGCTATATTGTAAATAAACATAGCGGTGTCTGGAAATCACACAACCTTCAAATGTGCCTGTGGTCTAGAAGCATCCCCACAGCAAATGCTTGTTTCTCAAACAGGCACAGGTGTTTCTGTTCCCTCTGTGGGATCCCTATGAGAGAAGTAGATAGCATCGGACATAGAAATTGACCATCATTCTTTATTTTCTCTTATTGTTAACAAGAATGGTTTGGCAATTAACAGAGAGCAGTTTTTTTTTTGTTTGCTTCAGGTTGTTGGCTGCTTTAATGGCAAATGATTGTTATGGATCTCTATCTTTAACACTTTCAACCTTTATCTAAATAACAGAGTGCATGGTATATTACCATTATGCCTGAGGCATTCCGAATTTTCACAAATTTTCACAAATTAGAATGTGTCTGATTTTGTGTGAAATATTGTTTTAGCATTTTCCAGAAAGATGCGAGGTAGGGAGACTCACCACTGGCCCTACCATTATAGTTGTATTATGTAGAGAGGCAGATATCCTCAGTTGGAATTTACCCTCAGAAGACTTCATTATCATTAAGATATGACCGTTATTAACTATAGCCACTCTTTATAATGGCTTCCATCTCATGCTATATTTCCTCGGTAGGAAAAACCTTAATGAAGGATGCATCTAACCAAACCACTTTCTTATATCATCCTCTTTGGAAGGATATGAATTTTTTTCATCTTCTTACTCAATAGGTATTTCATGATAAAGACCTATTCGGCAGGACCCATATATCATTCACAATATGCACATTAGAAAAAGACACAAATAAATATATGCCTTAAATTCATGGGAAACGTGATTAACACAATTTATTTATTCAAACCCCAGTGTGGTAATTTGAAGTAAATATTCCCTTTAAAAGATTTGCAACAGTGCTGTTACATGTTTTCTGGACATTCCGTTGCTTTCAGGGATTACAATTGAATGTTTAAAAGTCCACTTGCAATAAAGTAGAAAGCTTCTTGTGTCAAAATTTTTTTTTAAAAGCAATATTCATTGGTTACGGAAATCAAAGGTGAGTGTTGACACTTCACTTGGTTGTCAATTCACCTAATAACCATTGTAATGACAGGGAACTTCCTCTCGTTACAAACAACCCCTCGGCTGCCTGTTTCCCCAAGGCTGGTAGGGTGTTTATTGACCTGATAACTGGCTCAGTCCCTTTCATATCATGAATGATCTGCAACTAAAATGGAGGTAGGCAAAACCCTAATGATGATAAAGGTATTGCTGGCAGGGTGAGAGAGGCGTGGGTGTTAGGTGGAGTTTGTGCCTTTTAATCAACACTACTGAGTGATTGCAGGTGCATATATCCTAATTAACACAGTTGGGTCTTGATTAATACATGTTTTATTATGAATAGGGTTGGAATCATAGACTACTAGCCAACCAATAATGATATCCTCATTGCATCAACGCATATAGATTTAGAAGTATTAACTATTCCAGAGGGAATTTGACAAAAATGGTTAAACACATTATTGTTGAATGCCTTCAGATCAACTGCTCTGATATTTTCAATAACCTTTTCCTCTTTCTTTAATATATACTAGTCAGGTACAATCAGGGCTGAAAATTGTTTTTGCCCTTTCCAACTTCCAGACGATCTGTAATGCATGCACTGAGAATTTTGAATTGGACACTTAAACAGATTCACCAAACAAGGAGGTAGGGTGTTCTGTGGAGTAAAGAAAGGAATACTAGTATGTATGTTTAAGGCTACATGGGAAGAAACATAGATTGTGCTTAATGTGTCAACCTGTTACACTGGTGGCATTTGCAATAAAGTAGAAAGCTTCTGGTGTCAAAATCTCTTTTTAAAAGCAATATTCATTGGTTAGCGGAAATCAAAGGTGAGTGTTGACACTTCACTTGGTTGTCAATTCACCTAATAACCATTGTAATGACAGGGAACTTCCTCTCGTTACAAACAACCCCTCGGCTGCCTGTTTCCCCAAGGCTGGTAGGGTGTTTATTGACCTGATAACTGGCTCATTCCCCTTCATATCATGAATGATCTGCAACTAAAATCGAGGTAGGCAAAACCCTAATGATGATAAAGGTATTGCTGGCAGGGTGAGAGAGGTGTGGGTGTTAGGTGGAGTTTGTGCCTTTTAATCAACACTGCTGAGTGATTGCAGGTGCATAGATCCTAATTAACACAGTTGGATCTTGATTAATACATGTTTTATTATGAATAGGGTTGGAATCATAGACTACTAGCCAACCAATAATTTGACAAAAATGGTTAAACACAATTATTGTTGAATGCCTTCAGATCAACTGCTCTGATATTTTCAATAACCTTTTCCTCTTTCTTTAATATATACTAGTCAGGTACAATCAGGGCTGAAAATTGTTTTTGCCCTTTCCAACTTCCAGACGATATGTAATGCATACACTGAGAATTTTGAATTGGACACTTAAACAGATTCACCAAACATGGAGGTAGGGTGTTCTGTGGAGTAAAGGATAACTAGTATGTATGTTTAAGGCTACATGGGAAGAATCATAGATTGTGCTTAATGTGTCAACCTGTTACACTGGTGGCATTGCATCTGCCACATAATAGGAACTGGGTTTCTATTCAGCACAACCAGCTCACTTGCTGCAAGCTGTGGGGTATATCACTGTATATGCATGATAGCAAAGGCCGCATGTATATCCAATCACACAGGCTATAAAGAGTATTAGTTGATATGAAAGTGGATTTTACTGATACCACCATGGATTTCTCCCTGCAACCTACAATAAACATTATTATTGTGCGTGGTCTAACCAGCCCAGATAGCAAGGATACATTGGGCCAATGTCGGCTTCTATTGGGCCAATGTCGGCTTATATTGGGCCAAGCATGAACAAGCATGGCCCAATGCTACATTGCTGATTGGGAGAGCTCCTGAGGATGGAATGGCCATGACCAGGCTTCATCATTCTGTTACCTGATAACCATGATAGACCCAGGAGGACATTGGTAGTTTGGTCATCTGGGGGCCTGACCTTGTAGACAGTTGGTTACTCAATTGATCACTGAGACCTGGAGGTGTTGGACGCGGGTACATCTGTGGAATCAAGATGCTGTAATGATATCATTAGAATCATGGTAGGGGTTCTGATGCTGTATTTTACTTGTCTATACTATTGGGTTTTCTCTTTCCCCTTTAATCCTTTTGAGGCAGCATCATTCACCTTGAAGCTTAATCTTCATTAATGTTGCCATGGTCTTTAATGCAGCATCGGTATGCTACTCACCAGTGCTCCATCAGTGTGATGTGCTTATGTAATACTCTGTCATGTCTTGTAATACCGTGTTATGCCAACTGTTTGAAAGTGTATCGGTTCTGCATGGTATCAATGCACCAATCATTTACTACCCGTTCCTCTAGTGGAAGTCTTAACTATCTCATGCACATGTTAATAGAAGGAAACATTATGAATTTATAAGGTGTGTACTTTGGTCTTGGGCATGGCTTTAAATGACTGGCTGCATACATTACGCCCCTCAGCTGCTGCTTCAGTGGGCAAAGCCCTTATAATTTGGATGTACCAGAACCTCACTGACTGAGTACTTAAATGGTGGTGATAAATGATAATTTGATAAAGCTTCTCTGACAGATGAAGTGTGTTTTATTGGTAAAACCATTCCTTGTGACTCTAACCTCCAAAAATAGCTTTATAGGGCATGCCTTGAAAGATTGTCAGGCTAATAAATTCATTGTTATTGCATATCAGAATACTTCTCATCGTATTAATTTCAGCCTTTTTTTCCTTTTACTGATTATCGCTCCCAATGTATGCAAAGCACACCCTTTATCACTGTTATTATCATTATCAAGAAACAATATCAATTTTTGTATATTGTTGAATAACACCTTTATGTACCATGCATTTCTCTTTTCAGGGCTAAAACTAGACAACATGAAGATACCATGAAATACATCTGATGTCGTTTAAGGATCGCAAAGAGTCATTGGCCTACCTGTTTAAGTGGTACTGCAGGGAGAATTATACAGATATTTGTACCATGACCTTAAGTTCTATCACAAAGCTTTAGAGGACCCTTCCTTTATGTACAGGCCTTTTCTGGCTCAGTGAGCTTTACCATGGCTCAGGAGGGCCTGATTGAGTTGTGGTCTTTGTTAGTGGCAGGTGCTTGCCTCTACCTTTGCTCCATCATCATTGGTCAAATGTCACCAGTACCAAGTGAGAGCATCCTACAGGCTGTTCCAGAAGACCCACATTTACATACACTCAGGAGGACTTTGGATGTGAGGGAATACTCCAAACAGGCTAGAGACCCTGGGAGCCCTATGGGTTCCAGTGTAGCTGAATTCCTCAATGCTACTATAGAAAAAGATGGAGATTGGGGTTCAATGAAATTGAATAGGACAGTTGATAACAGGCTAAGGTTGGAGGCATATCTTCTTGTGATTAATCAACCATATCTATGTCATCAGGTGGAGAATGATGACATAGGCACTGCAGTGCCCCCTGTCATGTCTGTGTATCTTCTTATAATCATCCACTCACATCCAACCCACAAGCGGAGGCGTAATGCCATTAGAGAGACATGGGGCAGAATTGTTCATCACTTTGATTCAGACAGACAGGTGATTTTGATGTTCCTCCTGGGCATACCAAAGGATTATGAGGAGTATCAGAGTGTTAAGCATGAGGCACGTCTCTACCGTGACACTGTTGTGTATGATTTTGTCGATGAATATAGGAATCTATCAATCAAATCCTTACTAGGTTTACACTGGACAATCACATATTGCCAAAATGCCAAATATATCATCAAGGCAGATGATGATGTGTATCTCAATGTGCCATTCTTTTTGGATGAATTACAAAAACATAAAGCCAAAGACCTTATCTTAGGGTCCTTAAATCCTCGGTCTCCAGTCAAGCGCTATGGGCAATGGAGTGTGGAGTATAAGGCTTATCCATACCAGCTCTTCCCACCGTATTGTTCTGGATGTACATATGCCATGTCTAGTGACGTGGCACGTGGATTGTATCATGTAACACAGAGCAGCCAGTCTCCAGCACTGATCCCAGTGGAGGATGTCTACATTACTGGGATGCTTGCTGAGCGACTGGGAGTCAAGTGCAAGCATCATGAGCAGTTCCCCACATGGATCACCGTTCCTTCGGCTCATTATGTGCAGCGATTCCTCACTAGGGATATCCTGGGTCTGCATGGGGTAGACTGGATCCGTATGCATACCATGTGGCAAATGATCCACAAGTGTGCTAATTGTTCTACAGATGTGAATCAAGTAAAGCACTGGTTGTCATGGCTGATGAATATAGACCCCATGTATAGATAATAATCAGTGATGAAGGCATCATCTAGGCATCAAATGTGATACCTCAAAGCTTCATGTCCATTATCTTGATTCACCAGTGAATGATTTCAAATACTGTGCTGGTGCACCTGGCAACAATTGAAAATGTATAAACCCCACAGGACATTATGGTGCATGAATGCAGCAGCAATGAATCGGTCAGCCAGTCATGTATTATGATGAGAAAGGTGTATAGTGAATCAGCCTTTGATTATGTGTCCTCCATGTCCCTCTAAATGGGATATATTGTATGTCAAAGTGCCTTTGTTTTACCTATTTCTGGTTGATAACTTTTCTTATATTCAATATCACTGAATTGATTGCTGAGCATTTATAAAGTTCAATTCCTGATGTCATTCCCATGCTTGGCTGATCATTTTCCTTTTGCAATGGTAACAGTTCACCAGAATGGCATTGATGATGGATGTATTGTCAAGTAAAAGAGAACCTCAGTATTATTTGGCCATAAATGTACATACTGATATAGTTGTTATTACTCAACATAATAAACATATCTACGCACTTGTATTTGTTTTCCATATGGAAGGAATAAAACCATGGTTACATCAACATCAACAAATGAATAATTCATAGACTGATATTATTGTGTGTGTAATTCTTTTGTTTCAACTTCCATCCATGTTTGTACAATTAGCAGTTAAGAGTTGAATGAGAAAGATAAAAATGCAATTAGTACTATAGCAACAGTGACACAGTTCAACCAATATCCATTAATGTGGTCCACGGTGTGTGGTTTTGGTCAAGTAACAAAATCCAATTTCAAGGCAAAGATGCACAAGTAGTTGAATTGCCTTCATCTCCATCATCACACATTTAGATTTATCATGCCTGACATTTTCAACCTTGGCTAAAAGCATATTTCATTTAATGTAAATGAACACATATACCACAACACAATACTACAAGTAACCATAGATAAAGAGACTCTGTTCTCCATGTCTATGATCTAATGTTTCATGAAAATAATGAGAACATAGAAACAACACATGGATGAGGGTGTTTCCTAAAGTGTTATAAGGCAGAGAGAGAGGAACTGTTCTGTTTCAAAATCAGAAAGAAAGTCTTGCTTCCCTCCTAAATAACTTCAATTGCAAACATGCAGGCTTTGCCACTAGAATTGGATGCTTATTTTCCTCCATCACCTATACAAAGAAAAGGTGGTTGTTCAAAATAGGTATGCCAGCCATAGACTAGTGATCCCATCAGGACATAAAGTAAACCTCTTGGATTCTGAGTGTCCCCCCTTATGTCCCTGGGCTGCATTAAGGTTAATAGAGTAGTCAATCCACACATCCTTGTGGGACAGCGTGGACACAGCCTAAAACGACATGAAAGGATGGAGTCATGTCTGTAGGTAGACCAACAACTTCACAAGTAAATGCAAACCTGATAGGCATCCACTGGAAAGGATTGGTGCTGATTGGTGAGAGGGCATAGGAGCCCTTACGATATCACTTTAGGGGGCCAGCATCCCAGCATCACATCCAGACCTAATATAATTTGAACTACCAAGCTGTTGCATACAGCATGCCCCTTGTGTCTAAAGATGCATCCCCAAATTGAGAGAATATAAGGAATACTGAGTATGATACCAACTTAGTATGAAATAACCTGCCCTGTGAGACTCAACCCCGACTTGTACCAATCTTACAGTTCTAGTTGTGTTATCCTCCCATACAAGCCACATTTTATATGTAAGGGTCTTAAGCCTAGACTTGGAGATGAACCATCAGCACTATTTCAAAGAAAAACCTCTTTTTTTAAATTCCGTCTCTTAATTGAATCTGTCTCTAATTTTTCTCTGTGCGTCTATGTCTCAATAGGCCTGATACACAGTTCTCAACGATCCCCACACGAGTCTGGGATCATGCATATGAAAGGGTGGGGAGGGGTTGTTGCACTCATATATAAGTGAACTACAGCTAAAACTGCACAACCTCTCTATTTGCTTGTTCATGGTCTATGTGTTTGTGCTTCTATCTTAATAGTATACCTTATAAGAACCAAGTCAGAATATAGATGGAGATCAAGCCTCATATATAGCCAAGTTGTTCTTTGCGAGACAATCAAATTTGTAATTTATCATTGTAAAAATTCTTTAAAGTTAAGGGGAGAACTATCAAGATTGCTGAATCTGGAGTGATATATCAGAAGTAGCCAGTCACAAGAGTTATCATTAATTCAATCCCAGTAATTAGCATCATTTACTTCCTGGCTAATGTCTCTTGTCTTTGATCTTTCCACATCTACCTAATTAGATAATGGTATCCTAGTAGAGGGTAATAACCGATGGGGGAATTAATCATTCAATTTCAATGGTTAGCATCCCATACTTTCTGCTATTTCTCTTTACTTTGGTCATTGAACATTTTGTATCTACCAATTTCACCTGCTATTTTCCAACAACACACCTTTCATTGTTCCTGCCTTCTTGCTCTACAGAATATATACAGACCTGGAGGGTATTGTAGATAAAACAAAGAGAGGACTAAGTAGGTACACACTCACTTTAAAAGGTCACACTCTGTTTCACCCTTCAACTTCCACTCACCACATTAGCCTGGTTTAAAAATAGTCTGTATTACATAAAGTTAGGAGGTACCTTTCTGTCTGACTCTCTCTCTCTTTTCTGCTATAAGTTTGAGTAGCTATCATAGTTATGGGAACCTACATAACCTACTCACACCACACTTTTCTGGCACCTCACATCTTGACGACTTCTGTGCAACATGAATAAAATTCATGGCTGAAAAGGAAGTGATGACTCCACATTTACACCACTAGAATTATTGAGGATGGTCCTTGTTATCATCATTTGTGATGTTACATTAGGACCAATGGTGAGGATAGTGATGATTTTTCTGTATCAGTGACAACCAGATGTATGTTCAGACCTCTTCTCCTTGGATATCACAAGCTATGTGGACTCAACAGCAGCCCACCTTAATCAAACCCAAAATGGACAACAGACTCAGGATGATCATCTCCAAATTGCAGTTTCAACCCTTTCAGGGTTATTTGGGTTTCTGCAAACCATTTGAAATCATGTCTGGAGTGAACTCACTCATGGAAATTCCGGAAATTACTTTGTTCAGCCTATTATTTTTTATCTTTCCATCATGAACGAAAGACGCATGCATCTAACACAATAAATGGTTCTGTACAATATTATGGTGAACCAAAGTTTACCCTGTAATGGCATCAACACCATTTTTTCAGGCACATGGACATAGTAGAATAGCTACCTTTAGCACATGATTTATACCAATCTAGGAACAGGCTTGGTTGCATAACAGGGAGCCTGGCAGCAGGAATGTGTTGCATAAGGTCTTTCCACTCAGACATTGAATGCTAGTGTAGGGGATCTCCTGTCTGGTAGATCGACCCTCAGGGGCCGGTTACCTGATAATCACTGCTCCCCTAGTGTGTGTCATACCGATCCAGGTGTAGGTGGAAGGTAGAGAATGTAGGCCAGGCAATGTAGCTCAGTGGTAGAGCAGCCACTATGGAGTTGGAAGGTCCCAGGTTCAAATCTGAGTATTCCCAAAGACGTTTTCCGCCAACGTCTACATTGGTGGAAATACTGAGAGGTCCTGACCCATGTGAAGAGGGGGGGCAGGGCTAAAGAACTCAGTGCCTGGGTTGGTATGACACAGATACGTTTCAACCTGCTAGTGCTGTGGGTACCTTCGGGGAACGTTCTCCCTCCGGATGTTGCACTCGGTACTAGTCCTAGGAGTCTGTAGGAACCCTAGGTTGAAGCTGGTTGGGAGGAGTGTAGGAGATCTTGTGGCTGGTAGATTGACCCTCAGGGTCCGGTTACCTGGTAATCATTGCTCCCCTAGTGTGTGTCATACCGATCCTGGAGGCTGTTGTGAAAAGAATGTGTTGTTGCTTTCCAGGGTAGGTACCTCACTTCCCACGTCCCTTCTCTACTTAACCATTCAGTATCACTTCCAACACTGTAATCCAGAAGTAGTCACTTCCCACAAATCAAACTGTGTTGCGAAAAAGTGGTCACACCTTAGTGCTTCCCAGACTGCCCACATCTACATACTTATGTGACAGAGTGTAGGAAGCAACTTCCAGTTGAGGGGTTGTTAGTAACCACTTCTGGACTACTTCTGTCAAGAAGTGCCATTTTGCAATGCAATAGAGAAGAGACTACCAAAGATAAGTGCCTTCCATTTTTGAAAGTACACCTCCGGCAGAAGTGACTTCCAAGGGTTTAGCAACAGCCACCAGGTGTAGGTGGAAGGTAGAGAATGTCAGGCCAGGGGATGTAGTTCAGTGATAGAGTAGGCGCTTTGAAGACGGGTTCGAATCCACCACTTTAGTTATGTGTGATTGAGGGCAGGTACTCCATGGCATCACAGTACCTTCCAACACCTTATTATCACTCAGCTATTTTATATATGTGATTTTAGTCTCTTCAAACTTCCCATGATAGTAAGGAAAACAGCTTAATAATGGATGAATCACTTCCTCATGATAATTTGGAATGAAATTGTTTTTATCCTTTCCACCCAGTGGGTAATCTATGATGTGGCCCCATTCCATTGCATCCATCATTGCGGCATCCTATTCATTCTATGCAAATGCAATACAATTTGGCAATATGCCTGCAGTAGATTCCCTGGTCATTCTCAATAAGAATGGGAAAATAGACCTATGATGAACAAAAGCTTCCAAGTTATAGATATTTCAGGACGCTATTATCTCGTGCTTCATTGAATCTGCTCAGAACCAGCCTGATCAATGACTTCTCCGCAGTGAATACACTCTCCTGGCATGTTCATTTCTGATGATTAGTGAGCCTGCTTGAGTCTCCCTGCACCAGCCTGCCTATTCATATCAGGATTGGAAGTTGTTGTTGCTTACACATGTTTCCTTTCACATATTGGCCTCTTGAATGATAATGTCCATCAGTCTTTTATGTAAGAGTGAATGATTTGAAAGGCAATTGTGCAAAAAAAAAAAAAGATGTAGTGGATAGTGACTGAAAGGTGAGTAGACTATTGAATCATACTAGACATAGAGAGGTCGCGATCATAAATGCAGTGTGAGGCTGTTATCTACAGCGCGTTAGAAATGAATGATTATAATTATTCTCACCAGTTTTAGTCTCCAGTTCAAATTTACATTCATTCCTCCCCCTGGCAGGTGCTTTAGTAATACACTCCTCTGTAAAGTTTGCAACAGTGAAGGAGGTCATTGGCCAGTGTCATTACCTCTTTTGTGATTAAATTAAGAAAACCTTTGTGTGATTTCGGCTCTTTCAGAGAATTAATTTTTGATGTTTTGATGTCCATTCACAACAAAGTAAAAAGACTAATAATGGTGTTAAATGCAGTTTAAGTGGTGCAGAAATGAAAAGTAATTTTTCACCCTTTGCTTGGTCGTCAATTCATCTAATGAACATCCTAATGACAGGGAACTTCCTTCTGATACAAACACCCCTTAGCGGATTATTTCCTGCTAGATGAATGAATTTTTATTGATCTGCTGACTAATATCTTTCGCATTCCCTTCATGCCATCGTTGATCTGACTGGAAATGATAGAAGGCAAAACCATAATGTTGACAAACATATTGTAAGCAGGCCAAGCATAGTGTGAATGTTAACCAGAGCTGGTGCCAAAGTAATCAACACTGATGAGCGGTAGAATTAGAGGCATCCTATTTGATACCGATGCTTTAGTCATGAGGACGGCACCATCACTGTATAATCATATAGATCTAGAAGCATTAGCTATGGTATTCAATATAGAAAGTGAACTCCTGGGTAACTGCCTTTGAATACAAAAAGGCTATAGATAATTTGGTTGCTAACAAACCTATGAACAAAATCACATGCCTCTAGCTCACACCACTGGAGCTTAAATCAAAACATCCTGGGATCGCAACCCCAGTGATCTTAGTGTAGGCACATATCATAAGACCTGGCCGGTCTACCCTATCTAATGCAGTGGTTGCAGGCCTGTCAAAAATAGCAAGTCCTGGGATCACTTCACTATTCCTTTTCCAGCACTAAGATCACTGCGATCTTAGTGTAAGAATTGCATAGTGGTTTCACCTGAGTACAAGAGCACTTACAGGGAACACTCCTGATCGAAAGAGTGAATAGCCTGCTGCATACATATAGAGGGGAGGGAGGACGTTTGCTGAGTGTCCTTGAGGGTTCTTAGGGCTACTCATGCGTTAAGTGCACTGTAAGGTAATTCTTCCCCTCTCTCTCTCTCTCTTTGTCCTGGGGGGAGGGCACAATGCTTCTAATAGGTAAGCATAAATCATACATTCATGGGAACAACTCTTGAATACTGTACAGGGATCAACTGCACCCTGTGCTCTTTTGTTAGCCCATATGAGGATGGGGAACGATGGTATAAACACTGTTCTGAAGAAGAGTGGCTCCACAGGTATTTCTTTATTTTGGGACTCTTACCCTTGTGCCCAGGCAGTACTTCTTGGAATAATGTAGGAGGGCAGAGGCTAAGATCGATGCGATCTTAGTGCTGGCTAGGAAATGTGAACGCAGTCTAATCTTAAGATCACTTAATAGGATAAGGTATACTAGAATAATTCCTAAGATCGCTGAGGTTGCGATCCCAGGATGTTTTGAATTAACCTCCAGAGGAAATTTGGACCTTCACGCTATGGTAATTTTCATCAGTGCTTGGGCTTGAAGCAGGTGATTTTCATCAGCTGCAGGCTGCTGCTATAGGCAGGTGATAATGGGTAGCCTCGTTTTGAGTCCAATTAGGTCATGATATCATGATGTCTTTGCAATAGAAAGTGTGAAACGGAATTGTCATGTCTATTTGTCTGTTGTCCTATTTAACACAATCCGTTTATAGTCATCATATATGCATCCTGCAGAAGGGTCATTGGGCCCTGGCATATTCATTTAGTGTCTACTTGGATGAAGACAAAGAAATGGACCATGGTCTGAATAATAGAGGATGTGTTCAGGAGGTAGGGTGTTCTCTGGAGCATGGGGGATGGACTTCCTGGCCCTTGTGAGATCAAATCGAGGAGAGTGTATGTTTAGGCCTATATGGAAAGAGCTCTATTGTCTTAACCCGTTTCGACCAGTGCCAAAGCTGGTGCATATGACATAACAGCCATACTCTGCATGCATCATGCGTCCCCCACAGCTGGCAATTTCTGAGAATAATGCAGTCACTTTAGCAGTACAGTATATAATCATAGCAAAGTTGCCATGTAAAAGCACCTAGAATATAATCACTAATGATATTTTTTATGTCTTCCCCAAAATCTTACTTTATAACATTATTATTTCACCATCAAACCTAAAAACAACTTTTTAGAAGGACAATTATAAATAGTGCATTAATGCACTATTGGTGTTTCCCATGACAGTGCATTAATGCACTCTCTGTACAACTGACGGTAGTGCATTAATGCACTATCGGTAGGCAAAGGAACACAAACTGTCAATCATCCTGTTACCTCATATCCAGGTCAGAACTAAGTGGAGGTTGGTAGTTTCGTCATGTGGGGGATTGACACTGTAGACACTTGGGCTCTCAATAAGACCTCCAGGATCTGTGTGATATGTGGTGTGTCTGTGGAGCCAAGAGGGTATAATGATATCAGTGGAACCTTGGTACACTGTCCGCCCACCACCTGCATATACAGTAGAGTCCTTATTCTGAAATACAGTTGTACCTGCTGTAGGTATGAACCTACATCCCATTTAGAGTTGCAGCTGAGAGTGTAGGGGTGCGGATGGTGTGATTTTTGTGTCCTTTATTTCCTTTTTACTAGGTAATGTGCGCAGCGATCATTTTTTATGCTGAACCTCCCACACAGTAAACAGGTTTGCTGAGATATCAGTGGGATATCAGTGAGTTAAAGTGAGCAAAACCAATGTAGAATCAATTGAACCTCAACATTGAAGTGGCAAAAGTGAATCAGTATTGACAATATGTTGATTAATACTGTCAACAACAAGTTGCATTGATTCCACATGCTGTTCCCATTGAGTAAAGATCTTAAAGCACTTCTCGTCAGTGTTATAGAGTCTTCTGTTAGAGTCTACCTTAAAACCAATATATAGTATTGATCAGGGTCAGGTCGCCAGAAAGCAATAGATTTTGTGTTTTGGGGTCATTTTGGACTTTATGGCTCTGGAGAAAGAAGTTGTGAACCAATCCTGTCTAGACTCATTTGATAGCGAACACTTAGTGCTATCAGAAAAAAAGTAAATTTGCGGTCATCCATCAAAGACTTTAGGACTTATAGCTTGCCGAAGTGAAAAAACGGCCAAATTTTTTCCTTTTTATACTTTTGTATTTTTTACAAGTGTGCTGTATTGAATAAAGAACACTATAAAGTATCCCAAAGTTATTTTTTGTATTGTATATGATCATAGGTATCATTTCCATGAGGTTTGGACATGTTACTGAGTGAGAATTTTTCATGATGAGTCTTTCAAAATGGAAATCTGTAATTTGTAACGTCCGGTACCTAAATCTAAATTGGTTATAAAACATGGAAAAAATGAAACTGCAAAATCTTTGTTATTACACATATGAAGGGCCCTATCATCCCCTACCTTGGTGAAGAAATTGTGTGTCTACCAGCATTTGTCTCCATACGAGAGCAGCTTATGAGAAATAATTCTGATAAAAGTACCGGACGTTACATTACGTCCGGTACTTTTATCATCATGTAGGAGGCAGTCTACTGTGCATGCATAACTCAAATTTTGTTTCATTCCGTAATTAAAGTCAATAATAGACATATTGGCCTTGTTATTTCATGTGTTTGTTATGCATAATGGGACATTCTTATATTACTGAAAGCAACTTCAATTACCTCCATATTTCATTATTTTGGTACCAGACGTTACATGACACAAAACAAGCAATAAAAATGGAACCGGATGGCCTAGATCGGTATTTTTTGGTCTTCTAAGCTGAGGAGATGTACCTTGACAATTTTGTTAAGGTTATATAAAGTAATTAGAAAATTAGTTTTTCACGGCCTTCAAGGGCAAAATCTTACACTTTCTGACGACCTGACCCATCAACCCTTGCATCCCCCATAGTAACAGTTAATAGTACTTTATAGAACCACATAATATTATGTTTATAATCAGCAACAATATTTTCACCACTATAAGTATAACAGTAATACATTCATCACTCATTTGCACATTTATTGGCACATATTTACTGAAGCACATTCAACCTATTGATAACCAGGGCATGAACTATATATGTACACAGCGCAGTGACAGCAATGTTATTCCTGTATGTCATCCCCATGCAATGATTGCTATTCAGGGCATTCAACCAGTAGCCTCCACCACTGATTAATGGCTATGTCACTAGGGGTGGATGGATATATATGAATACAGCATGAAATCCAGTGTGCTGCCCTCCTGGTACTTTGCTGATTAGAGGAAATAAATTGAACCAAGGTTAACACAGCACTCATCAGTTCTGTGCATTGATTAGATTATCATAATCATTTAGATTACATAGATATAACAATAACTGGGATTAGCTTCAATCTATAACATGAGGGGAAAATGGTGCTATTTTGAAAGGCTATACTTCTTTACATTGATATCACCTATTTTGTCAGAGACAATCATTTAGGACATTTAGTGTAGTTATGGTGAATAGATAATTGACAATAGCTAAACATGACACATGAAAATGAGTCCTATCTACACTGCAAAAATGGTGTTTAGACTTTAAACATGTTTAGGTCCAAACACATTTAAAATCTAAACATTTTGGTTCAATAGGTGTTTAGTTATCCATGTGTTTAGGATTTAAACATTTAAATTGTAAACACCTAAACAGTTACATTAAAAATGCTTACATATTTAGACTTTAAAAAGACAGAAAACTAGGTGTTTAGCTTTCAAACACTAATATTTCTAGGTGCTTAGACATAAGGTATACACCAGGTGGCAGCTGTATTCTATAATTGACCTTCTGCATGCAGTCACCTGGTACTGCTTGGTTACAATATGTTGCACTATTATTCTAATTAACAGTTTCACATAATATATACATGTAGAGTATGTCAACAATAAAAGGTTATGCATTTAAACTCTATGGCATTGCCCTCAGTGCATCAGGGGTAAGCAAGTAATGCTTGAACACCCGTTTTGTGAATTAAGAAAATATATAAGGCAAAATCCTTTCTGTGTCTCTTTTATATTTGACAATGGGGCCCTGACACTGATGTGATATGGGTTCAATACAATATAGATGAAATACTTGGACACTATAGCTGTCCCTGTAGATGGAGGTGCATTGATCCCCTTCAGAAATTTGACATGAATGATATATAGGGTCCTCAACCTAAATGCATTCATAAGCCAATTTTCAAATACAATATCACATTATCTATAGATATGCAAATTGAATACCTTAGCAAAATTCTTCAAATAGGGGGGGGAGGACAGTATAAACCTAAACACATTATAGCTTAAACACATTAATTATCTAAACATGTCATTTTTCTAAACATTTTTCATATGTTTAGGATAATATTGTGTTCAGAAAAACGGGACAAGATTATGTTTAAAATTATGTTTAGCATCTAAACACCTTTTTTTGCAGTGTAGTCTACTATGATACATATCAATCTTCTTGTGTCCAATGAGACATGTGCCAAGTCTGTCAGTCTAGGCCTATATCTACCTGAAAGAGCTCGTTAGCATATGTGACTTTCTTCACCAGCTATCGATACCATATGTATGGCTTCCATCTCTTCTGACTTGATTTCTATAATGGGAAAAAAGGGTGATGATAAGAGACTCCATTCTCCCATGTCTTAACCAACTTCATGTTTTTATCAAGTGAGTTGGAATGTGAGTAGTGTATGATGCTACCCTACCCAATATCACTCATAGTTGTATACAGGCACCTTATTTGCCCTATGTAAATGTACTCAATTGGGAAGATGCATCCAGGAAGGGAGAAGAGGTAAAAGGTCATAAACCTGACTTAAGACCATGGATATTGTAGTGTATGTAATGTAGCCATGATTAAATTTTAAGGCATTATTGCTCTTCTGATAACCTGCCTATGCCAATAAGGTTTTTTTTCTCAATATGATATATATATATATATATATATATATATATATATATATATATATATATATATATATATATATATATATATTATACCATGGTTATCCAGTTTAGGCACTGATTTGTGGTGCCGAACCCTGATAAGTCGATGTATTTATCATGCACTAAAGGCATCGTGGAAAGTTTTGATACACCTTACGTTGACATATTCCCCAAGGTCATTCTGGTCACTGTGTGCACTCCTTACCAGCGGTTCTAATATGAACAAGCCCCAGGGAGGCATGTCAACATAACAGTTTGCATGTATCCTTTACAAGGCAAGTATGGAATGCCCAAAAGGTAGTGACAGGAATGTTATTCATTTTGTCATCACCCAGATTGCAGATGACAGCACTGGCTACAAGAAGGGTCACTGGGCAGTTAGGGTACACAGAGAGATGAGCTCCCTTTCAGTAACAATTAGCTTACTGATTTAGATATTGGACATTTCTGCAGACCAATGTAATAATTGACAGAGGATTTTGATTGCCTAGTGATGCAGTGCCATTGGGGCAGACTAGAGCACTGCATTGCTGTATTGCAGTGACAATTTCAAGTACTCCATAGCAATGCCTGCTATGTGAGTCTGTAACATGCCTTGAAAGAGCAGCTTAGGTGGTCACACACCTGTCAACCCTGTCCTATCATAGAAAAAGGGAGCATAGGATTAGGGTCAGACATCTGTCCTATACAGTATGCTGTGTTACTGCTCATCTATTGTGTCATTCGTGGCATCCCAAGCCTCTCCAATAGTATGCCATATTCCCAGCTGTTGCACATGCTATCCACATCTTTGTGTATCATATTCTATTCTTAGATGAGCAAAGTTTTTCTTGCTGTACCCTGCACCCATCTGTATACATGATCCCCAACCTGCCTCCCTATGCTTACACATTTGCTATAATTATTATAATTAGACATAACAATATGATACAATATTGTTGTAAATAAACATAGTAGGGCCATGAACTTATACAACAGTCAAATGTTCCAGCAGTATGGAATCATCCTAACAGGAAATGCTTGTTTCAGCCAGGCACAGCTCTTTCTGTTCCCTTTGTATCTAGGATCCCTGGGAGCATTGCTGGTAATCTAACCATGTGATCATTTTTTTAATTGAAGTTTAGGTTATTGGCAACTCCCATGGCAATGCGATTTCATTGGTATGGATCCCTACATTCATTACTTTCAAATCATAATTAAGTGGATAATCTTGAGCTTTGTTTGGACTAAATTGAAAATGACAATAGGATTAAAATGTTATAGACATTAAAGTATTTGGAAGGTATATAGTTCCACTCTTCTTTAGGTGATAACGATTGATATGTAAAGATCTCTCAAGAATATGTAGATCATTATCCTTATACATTCCTCAAGCAAAGTACATAATTTAGGTTGAATCAGAATCATGTAAAGGTTATTCAATTGGTAAGTGACAATGGCATGCCTTTGTCAGTTTGATCTGGACATCATAAGGCATATGGTTTTTACAGTTCCGAGAGAAAACAACACTTGTGATGAATATTTGTACTTGAATGAACTTTAGTCATGTGTTGAAATTAGGTTTCTCAACATATATAATATCAACCCGTTTTCAATGTTGATTTATCGTTCCTTGCTCACTGGGTAGTATCCACTGCTTCCTTTCATTAACAAGCTTTCAGGAAAAAGCAGGGTAGGGAAACTCACCACAGATTATTCATTTACACCCCAATCAGTTCTTTCAAATTCAAATTGAATGTTTTAAAAATCGCTCACAATAAAGTACACAGCTTCTGGTGTTAAAAGCACTTTAAGCAGTGTTCTTTGGATAGTGGAAATCAAAGGTGATTCTTGTCACTTCACTTGGTCGTCAATACCCCTAATAATCATCCTAATGACAGGAAACTTCCTCTCATTACAAACAGCCCCTGGCTGCCTGTTTCCATGAGGCTGGTAGGTTGTTTATTGACCTGGTAACTGATATTCTGCACAGTCCCTTTCATATTATGAATGATTGGCATAGAAATGGATGTAGGCAAAACCATAATGATGATAAAAGGCATTGCTGGCAGGGTGAAAGAGGCGTGAGTGTTAGGCGGAGTTGGTGCCTTTTAATCGACACTGCTGAGTGATTAGGTGGTCGAATTGCAGATGCATGGATCCTAATTAACACAGTTGGGTCTTAATTAATACATATTTTAGTAATGAATAGGGTTGGTATTATAGACTGCTAGCCAAGCAATATAATATCATAACTGCTGACCCCTAGAATGTATCCATAAAACCAAATCAATTCAGCCTAAGACCTCTTCCTGTCATATACATTAACATCACAGCATGATCTGATAAGTACAGAAGTCTGCATAAATAGTATATGGATTTACAGACACACAGGTCTATTTTGGGGTCATCCCATGTTAGAATGGTAAAATGTCTTTTCAGAGGGAATTACACAATAATGCTGATACATATTGGCAAATGCCCTTTTCAGTACTCAGGCAGTGAAGGTCGGGTACATGTTGTGCATATTTCTTTAGATTTGCTTCTAGATTTCCCAGAATTCTACTGTTGTGTAGATGGGGCAGGGGTGTTTTGCTGCATTTAACCACACAGCACAATCCAGATGGGAAAATCCCTAATTAGGAGACAATTCCAGGGGAAAATGTCGTTACACCCTTATATGATATTCACTCTTACCTAACAAATTCAACATTGCTCTTAGTGCATGGAGTAGCTAAGACTAGCACCAGAGGAAGGGTTGTACATGATTGATACATTGATGCCATGCAGAGTCTTACACCGACACAGTATTACAAGGCATGACATAGCATTACATAAGCAAATCACACTGATATAGGACTGCTGGGTAGCATGCCAATGCTGCATTATGGATTATGATGGTGTTAATGAAGATGGAGCTTTGAAGCAAATGATTCTGCCCTGAAAGGATTAAAAAGAAAATGGAAAAGCAGAAAACAAGTAAATCATTGCACTAGTACATCATGGTTCTAATGATATAATTATACCATCTTGGTCCCCCAGGCCCACACCTCCTAGGGGTCTCAGCAATCGATTGAGTGACCAGCTGTCTACAAGGTCAGGGCCCAACATGACCAAACTAGCAAACTCCTCTTGGGTCTGTCCTGGTTGGGAGGTAACAGGATGATGAAGCCAGGTTATTGCCTGCTTCTACTCGATCCTCAGCAGTTCTGGTTATACATAATAATGTTTATTCTAGCTTACAGGGAGAGTCCCATGGTGACTTTATCAGCAAGTGAGCAGGGTGTGTCAAGCAGAAACCCAGTTCCTACCGTATGACGTATGTGACAGGTGCTACCAGTGCAAAAGTTTGTTTTATAGGCTGCATCAGACTGCAGCTAATAGAGTTCACATAATGATACCTCATAGAAAGGAGATTCTTGCCACATAGCCCTAAACATGAATATTCTGATTATTTGACCTAGTATTCCATTCCTATCCTCCACAAAACATCCCGGAAAACACCTTACCTCCTAGTCTAATGCAAACAATGGTATTTGAAATACCTACATAATAAATATCAGATGACAATTATGACTTGATGGGATTCTTTAAATCCAAGTGTCCAATTCAAAGCTTCCAGTGTATGTGTATTGAAGGATCAGGGAAGTTGATCTGAGGTGCTAAACACCATTTTCCACACCAGCAAAACTCACCTTACTCCTTTTTTTTTGTATCTCTTTCCTTATTGAACTCCCACATAGGGTAGAATTTGATTAATCTTCTCTGACTGCATGTGGTGTGTTTTTTTGTGTTTTTCTTACAATCAATTGTTGCCATTGGCCCTAACTAGGGCCCAGAACAGGAAAAAATAGTTTTAATGGATATTACATGAGAAAATACCAGAACCAGGCAAATAAACCTTTTTTTCTCACAGGAGAAAAAAAACAAGAACCCCAGAGCTTCATTGTTACTACATTTCTCAAAACGTGTTATGTATATCATGTTTTTAGGGTTTTTTTTCTGTTCTGTTTTCTTTCTATTGATTATCACTTAACAACTACTGTCATCATTATCAAAAAAAGCAATACTGTAACTGGTTATACCATAAATGTGACAGAGTTACAAGTCTTAATCAGTTAATGTACCACGCTATTTACTCTTTCCAGGTGTGGAACCGAGGACCAGAGGAATATATCTGGGATTGATTAAGAATATGTCCAGATGGATTTGGAGTACCTGCTGAAGTGATACTATAGGGGATGAATACACATACATGTATCATGACCTTATGTTCTATCACAAAAATCTAGAAAATGAAAATGTATGGAGATAGGATAGGAGATGCATACACATACCTGTACCATGATCCTTAGTTCTATCACAAAGATCTAGAAAAGCCTCCCTTTATGTATGGGCTTTTCCTGGCTCAGTAAGCTTTCCCATGGTTCAGGAGGGCCTGTTTGAGTTTGGCCTGTCTTTGTGGCAGTTGCTTGCCTCTACCTTTACTTCATCATCATTGGTCAAATGTCACCAGCACCAAGTGAGAGCATCCTAGAGGCTGTTCCAGAAGACCCACAATTACATAAACTCAAGAGGACTTTTGATGTAAGAGAATACACCGAACCAGCTAGAGTCCCTGAATGCCCTATGGGTTCCAGGGTAGCTGAATTCCTCAATGCTACTATAGAAAGAGATGGAGATTGGGGTCCAAGGAAGTTGAATAAGGCCATTGATAGCAGGCTAAGGTTGGAGAATATCTTCTTAGTCAGCCATATCTACGTCATCAGGTAGAGAATGATGACATAGGCACTGCAGTGTCCCCTGTCATGTCTGTGTATCTTCTTATTATCGTCCACTCACATCTAACCCACAAGTGGAGGCGTAATTCCATTAGAGAGATGGGTGTAGGATTGTTCATCACGTTGATCCAGTGAGACAGGTGATTTTGATGTTCCTCCTGGGCATACCAAAGGATTATGAGGAGTGTCAGAGTGTTAAGCCTGAAGCATGCCTCTACCGTGACACTGTTGTGTATGATTTAGTAGATAAATGAGAACCTCAGTATTATTTGGCCATAAATGTACATACTGATATAACTACATTGTTGTTATTACTCAACATAATAAACATATCTACGCAATTGTACTTGTTTTCCATGTGGAAGGCATTAAACCATGGTTTCATCAACATCAACAAATGAATAGATAAAGATATAATGTTTCATGAAAAGCATGAGATACCCCAAATAAATAGGAATAGAGATGCAGATGGAACCTAGAAACAACACATGGATGAGGGTGTTTCCTAGAGCGAGGAGCTGTTCTGTATCAAAATCAGAAAGAAAGTCTTGCTTCCCTCAAAAATAACTTTTATTGAAAACATGCAGGCTCTGCCATTCAGAATTGGATGCTTATTTACCTTCATCACCTTTACAAAGAAAGCTTGTTGTCCAAAATATGTATGCCGTTCATAGACCAGTGATCCCATCATGACACAAAACTACACCCAGTGGATTCTTAGTGTCCCCCCCCCTCATCTCCCTGGGCTGCATTAAGGTTGATAGAGTAGTCAATTCAGACATCCTTGTGGGACAGTGTGGACACAGCCTTAATTGACATGAAAGGATGTCTGTAGGCAGACCAACAACTTCACAATTCAATGCAAACCTGATAGGTGTCCACTGGAAAGGATTGGTGCTGATTGGTTAGAGGGCATAGGAGTCCTGGCGATGTCAGCTAAGGGGGAACAGCATCCCAGCATTACATTCAGACCTAATGGAATTAGGTCTGGATGCATATTACCCCTTTTGTTTATATAGGTGCACCCCCAACTTGTGAGAATACGAAGCATATCCAGGTCTTGATTTTGATATCAATTTAGTATGAAATAACCTCACCTACAATACTCCAGTTGGTGTTTTCCTCCTGTACAAGCCACTTTTATGGTCTCTTGAGTTCATGTTTAGGCAAAAATGTTCATCTGAGAGAAGGAAAAAATAAAGATGACAGCACATAGACCTGGAGACGAACCATCAACATTGTCTCAAAGGAAAAAAAAAAACATCTTTTTAATTTTCCGCAGGCAAGATAATAAAAATTAGAAGTATTGCCCATCTAAAAGAAAGTTGTTACTTCTCTCTAGCTTACTTCTATCTGTGTTTATTTCGCAATAGACCTGATATAAGGGCTCCCCACAAAAGCCTAGAATATAAGAGGGGGTATGAGGTAGTGGGTTGTTGTACACATGCATAAGTGATCCCCTTGGCTCAGTCAATCAACTATAGATAGAATTGCACAACCCCTTTATTTGGTTGCATATGGTTTGTGTTTGTGCTTCATGCCTTCACTGTTTCCTGGCATCTATCTGAATTGCATTCTGAACAACCAAGTCAGTATATAGATCAAAATCAATCCTCATATATAACGAAACTTTCCTTTGCCGGACAATCAAATGTGTAGAAGTCCTTAAAAGTAAAGCAGCTCCGAACTATCAAGATTGCTGAATCTGGAATGACATAGCATCCTCCCTTGAATGGCAAGTATCTTAAGTAGCCAGTGTCAAGAGACGGTATAATTAATTCAATCCCAGTAGTTAGCATCATTTACTTTCTGCCTAATGTCTCTTGTCTTTGATCTTTCCACATCTACCTAATTAGATAATGGTATCCGAGTAGAGGGTAATAACCAATAGATCAATTAATTCAATTCCAATGATTAGCATCCCATACTTCCTGCTCTCTTCTTTGGTCATTGAACATTTTGTATCTACCTGATTTCACCTGCTTTTTTCAAACAACATACCTTTCATTGTTCCTGCCCTCTTGCACTACAGAATGTATACAGACCTGGAGGGTATTGTAAATAACCTTAAGAGAGGACTAAGTAGGTACACACTCACTTAAAAGGTCACACTCTGTTTCACCTTTCAACTTCCACTCACCGCATTAGCCTTGTTTAAAAATAATCTATATTGCATAAAGTTAGGAGGTAGCTTTCTGTCTGACTCTCTCTTTTCTACTATCAGTTTGAGTAGCTATCATAGTTATGGGAAGGTACTTGACTTTTCTGGAAAAGTAACCTACTCACACCACACTTTTCTGGCACCTCACATCTTGACCACTTCTGTGCAACATAAATAAAATTCATGGCTGAAAAGGAAGTGATGACTCAACATTCAGACCACCATTATTGAGGATGGTCCTTGTTATCGTCATTTGTGATGTTACATTAGGACCAATGGTGATGAAAAGCTAGAGGATAATGAAGATTATGTATTAGTGACAACCAGGTGTACATTCAGACCTCTTCTCCTTGGATATCACAAGCTTTGTGTACTCAACAGCAGCCCACCTTAATCAAACCAAAAATGGATAACAGACTCAGATGATCATCTCCAACCATATATTAACCATGGATTAAAATTGAATGTTTTAAAACACACTCACAACAAAGTACACAGCTTCTGGTGTTAAAAGCATTTTAAGCAGTGAATTTTGGAGAGTGAAATCAAAGGTGATTGTTGACACTTCACTTGGTCTTCAATTTCCCTAATAACCATCCTAATGACGGGAAACCTCCTCTCATTACAAACACCCCCTGACCCCCTGGATTTGTGTGGGAATGGATGTAGGCAAAACCATAATGATGATAAAAGGCATTGCTGGCAGGGTGAGAGAAGCGTGAGTGTTAGGCAGAGTTGGTGCATTTAAATTAGCACTGCTGAGTGATTAGGTGGTTGAATTGCAGGTACATGGATCCTAATTAACACAGTCTTAATTAATACACATTTTAGTAATGAATAGGGTTGGTATTATAGACTGCTAGCCAAGCAATATGATATCATCATTGCATCATCATATAGATCTAGAAGCATTAACTATTCAAAACAGAAACTGTGTCTCTATGTTGCCATAACTGCTGACCACTAGAATCTATCCATAAAACCAAATCAATTCAGCCCATGACCTCTTCTTGTCATATACATTAACATCACAGCATGATCTGATAAGTACAGAAGTCTGCATAAATAGTAAATGGATTTACAGACACACAGATCTATTTTGTGGTCATCCCATGTGAGAATGGTAAAATGCCTTTTCAGAGGAAATTACACAATAATGCTGATACATATTGGCAAATGCCCTTTTCAGTACTCAGGCAGTGAAGGTCAGGTACATGTTGTGCATATTTCTTGATATTTGGTTCTAGGAGGTTTCCCAAGAGGCCATTTCTTAACATACTGCGACTGATGTCCTTCAAATCGTAGTGATGAGCCATACAATAATGCCATTGCAGTATCATACATTATCCCATGATTCTGCCTTAGACTGTGTCTTTTTGGTCATAACCCAGTTCTGTCATCAGGGTTTAACCGCATTCTCAGACCTTTATTTCTATTCCAAGAAGGGCTCGGTTAGAATCTGGACATGTTAATAAATTGGAGAAGTATACAAAGTCAACCTCGCCATACATTTCCAGTTAGAACCATTCAGGGCTCTATGGGAATCGAACCCCGGCTGCTGTGGCAATAGACAGACTCGCTGTCCACTACTCCCTCAGAACGGTAGTAGAAGCAAATGTATATGAAGGATTTGAATAAGTTGTCCAACATACCTGGGGCTTTGCACACCTTGTTAGCATAGAATCCAATGTTGCCATGTCGAGTTATTAACAGGGAAACATCCTAAGGTATTCTAGATGAACATGCCATGCCAAAGGCTCCATAATATTCAAAATAAATAACAATCCAATGATTTTTCCATTGTTAGCAAGTCCCGCTCAGCCATTCCTTGCATGACGCGTATTTGACCCAGTTCTTCAGCTGCAAGTATGTCAGGTTACATCCGGGCACCTCCCTGCATCAACAACATGGCCATGGTGGCTTCACAAAGTGTGCGGATCACATGCAATTACAAAATGTCTTCTCCTGAATTTATTCTTGGGTTATAAGGTAATAAAGTACTACAAAATGGAGGAATTATTGTGATAAACACATTAATGTATCTTTAACCCAGGACTCAGTGGGATTAGCTGGGTCACAGTTAGGGTTATTCCCAGCAAACCCCACCTCGTCCTGGGTTAAAGATACATTAATAGCTTACTAGTGGCTACTAGTGATGGGAAAAGCCCTAATTAGGAGACAATTCTAGGGGAAAATGTCCGTACACCCTTAGATTCTTGCAAATTGAAGCAGCAGCTGAGGGGCAGAAAGAATATTTAGCTCAACCATCTAAAGCCTTGGCCAGGGCTAGAGGACAAGGTCACAAATCATAGAAGGTTTGCATATGACAAATTTGGATGTGTTCCAGCTCCTACACTTTTTTTGGGCACCAGGGGGTTAAAATAGGCCCAAAGTGACCAATTTTGTAGGGAAAAATCAATAAATCCTACATTTTTCATAATTTTTTAAACATTTGACGATAGGAATGGGTCAATCCATTTATGACCACTGAAATCTGAAGGGAAACTGAAATTTTGGAACTAAGATTGCCTTCCTAGGGGCAGTTGGTCTATATTTTTTTAAAAATTAACTTTTTGTAAAGTAGTTTGTCTTGGCGAAAATTTTAGGACATATGACCCCCTCCTAAAATATCTATGATGTATATGGGTTAATTCTCTGTGCAAACATTTAGAGTTAGTCCCATCCTAAAGTAATCTTGAAAAATAATTGGAATTGCTCCATTATCTTGGCTGTGAGCAGGCCATGAGTATTTTTTCAGCCAGACAGCCCTTTTTTGGGCGTCTTCCCGAAAAAGCACATTCCTTCTCATCCTGGCTGGGGTTTACATATTTAACTATATTAACTATGTCAGTTATTTACCCCCCACATATATCTAAGTGCCATAGTGTAAAACAGATAAATTATCCCTCATGGTTTGGAATAGCAGGGGGAAAAAATGTCTTGCCGAATGACATGTCTTGCTGAATGACATTTTAGTTACATGCTATGTTGAGTGGTTCATTTCCTAAAGATATTACCATCATACCTCCATGACCTGTAGATTATCAAAATTGTATTAGCATTTATGTCAGATGCGTTCTTCTTATCATATAATGCATTCTTCTTATCATATAATGCATTCTTCATAGACTAAACATTCTTGTGATGAACCTTTATTGCGATTCTGTGAATCTGTCTTTCCGAATGACATTTGAGGTACAGCCATGGTGAGGGCTTGGTTTCCTAGAGAAATTATCATCATACTTCCATGGAAATCTCTGTTCTGGACCATTTTGACCTGTAGATTATGGAAATTGTATCGGTATCTATGTCAGATGTGATCTTCCTTTCCTAGAAATTTTTTTGATAAACTTTTATCAAAATTCTGGGAATCTGTCTTCCCGAATGACATTTGAGTTACATGCCATGTTGAGGACCTTGATTGTGAGGTGTTCACATATTTTTGGCCCACTAAACCTATATACCACCTGAAAGTACACATGGTGGGCATTGTCTTCCACATGATTAAAAGTAACTACCTAAGACTGTGTCACTTTTATGTATACCAGCAAGTTTTGAACTTTCCTGAATCAGGAATTTCAAGGAATTCAGTGAAAATGCCATTTCAGGCCTGAAGAAAAAGGATTCAAGTGTAGGACAAAAGTCCAAGTCCTTTAGCTGCAGCTCTCTGAATCCTACCCTTTGACCCAGTAGTCAACAAAAGTTAACATAAAAGTTGACCAAATACATAAAAGAATAATTTTGCATGGCTTAAGGGAAAATACCCCCCTAATGTCATTCGGCAAGACACCTTTGCAGGTTCTTCCAGAGTATAGATGTTCAGGGTGTTGCCACAGCAACAGATTTCATATTTAACTGAAAATATTTTGTGGGTAGTTACCCCAACACCTATACATTATCCACAAAAAATATCTTTCAGATACTCCAGGGTTTAATCTCAGGCCCCCAAACTCCATCTGCCAACTTTCTATGATTTTCGACCACAAGCATCATTTATGATATTCATTCTTATCTAACAAATTCAACATTGCTCTCAGTGCATGGAGTAGCTAAGACTGCTACCAGAGGACGGGTACGTTATAAATGATTGATACATTGATGCCATGCATAGTTGTACACCAACTCAGTATTATAAGGCATGACACAGCATTACATAAGCAAATCACACTGAAGTAGCACTGCTGAGTGTGTACTGATGCTGCATTATGGATTAAGGTGGCGTTAATAAAGACGGAGCTTTGAGGCATATGATTCTGCCCTGAAAGGCTTAAAAAGAAAATGGAAAAGCAGAAAACAAGTAAATCACTGCACTAGTACATCATGATTCTATTGATATAATTATACCATCTTGGCCCCTCAGGCCCACACCTCCTGGAGATCTTAGCATTCCATTGAGTGACCAGCTGTCAACAAGGTCAGGGCCCAACATGACCAAACTAGCAAACTCCTCTTGGGTCTGTCCTGGTTGGGAGGTAACAGGATGATGTTCTGTTGCCTGCTTCTACTCCATCCTCAGCAGTTCTGGTCATACATAATATTGTCTATTCTAGCTTACAGGGAGAGGCACAAAAATCCACTCTCATATCAGCAATACTGTTCACAGCCTGTATGATTAGATATATGTGCAGCCTTTGCTCTGATGCATATGCTCCAGCAGCTTGCAGCAAGTGAGCAGGGTGTGTCAAACAGAAACCCAGTTCCTACCATGTGGCGGATGCAAAGTGATAGGTGCCACCAGTGCAACAACTTTGTTTTATAGGCTGCATCTGACACACAGTAACTCCTGCAGCTAATAACTACAGTTAACATAATAATACCTCCTAGAAAGGGGATCCTTGCCACATAGCCCTAAACATAAATATTTTGAAAGTTTGTCCTAGTATTCCATTCCTATCCTCCACAAAACACCCTGGAAAACACCTTATCTCCTAGTCTAATGTAAACAATGGTAATTGAAATACCTTCCTAAACAATATGAGATGATATGACTTGATGGAACTCTTTACAGATCGCATGGCAGTGTTTGGCCATAATATTACCTGAATAAGATCACAGAAAAAGCAGGGAAGGTTATTTCAAAGGACCAGGGAAGTTGATCTGAGGTGCTGAACACCATTTTCCACACCAGCAAAACTCTCCTTACTGCTTTTTCTGTATCTCTTTCCTTATTGAATTCCGACACAGGGTAGAATTTGAATAATCTTCTCTGACTGCAGGTAGTGTCTTTTTTTGTGTGTTTTTCTTACAATCAATTGTTGTCATTGGCCCTAATCAGGGCCCAGGACAGGAAATATAGTTTTAAATGACATTACATGAAAAAATACCACAGTCGAGCTATTGATTACCACTTAATTACCACTTTTGAGAGAAATATATCTGGGATTGATTAAGATAATGTCCAGATGTACCTGCTGAAGTGATACTATAGGGGACGAATACACATACATGTATCATGACCTTATGTTCTATCACAAAAATCTAGAAAATGAAAATGTATGGGCTTTTCTTTGGTCAGTAAGCTTTCCCATGGCTCAGGGGGACCTGTTTGAATTGCCTCTACCTTTACATACACTGAAGAGGACTTTGGATGTAAGAGAATAGACTAAACAAGTTAAAGACCATGAACACCCTACGGGTTCCAGGATGGCTAGTTTCCTCAATGCTACTGTAGAAGGAGATGGAGATTGGGGCCCAAGAAGTTAAATAGAACTATTTATACCACGCTAAGTTTGAGGAATAATATCTTCTTATAATTATTTGGCATGGGGGTGAAAAGCAGGGGGGACAGGGAGGACATGTCCCCCCCCACTTTTGGCCAACTCCTCAAAAGGTCAAAACTAAAAGGTCAAGCAAAGGGAGGTAATAAATTGCAGAAACCCCCCATCCCTGGTCCAACCCTCTCTGAAACTGCTTCCCATGCTCCTGTTTGGCCATATCTATGTCATCAGGTGGAGATTGATGAGATAGGCAAGGCAGTGTCCCCTGTCATGTCTGTGTATCTTTATTATTGTTCACTCACATCAAACCCACAAGTGGAGATTTAATGCCAGTAGAAAGGTGTGGGGCAGGATTGTTTGTCACTTTGATCCAGAGACAGTTGAAATAATGTTCCTCCTAGGCATATCAAAAAAGTATGAGGAGTATTAATGTATTAAGCATGAAGAAAGCCTCTGTCGCAGCACTGTTGTGTATGACTTTGTTGATGAATATGGTAATCTATCCATCAAACCCTTACTATAGGTTCACACTAGCAAAAACACCTATTCCCAAAATACCAAATGCAAGTGCAATTCCAACCTTGGCTCTAAACGCATATTTCATCTTATGTATATACACACATATACCTTGACGCAATACTACATGTAACCATAGATGCAGAGACTCTAATCTCCGTGTCTATTGATGTAAGGCTGCATGAAAAAGATGATACCCCAAATACAAGGGAATAGATATAAAGATGGATCCTTGAAACAGCACATGGGGGTTGCTCCCCAGAGAGTGTCGTGATTCCTTTTGATGTCTTGCTTCCTTTTGAACTAGCTTTGATTGCAAACACTTAGGCTCTGCTATTTAGAATTCATCAGAACTTATTTACCTTCATCACCTTTCCAAAGAAAGGTTGTTGTCCAAGTTAAGAATGCCAGCCATAGACCAGTGATTCTATCAGGCCCTGGAAGCACACTCAGTGGATCCCCCCTCATGTCCCCGGGGTACATTTAGGCTGGTAGTGTAGTCAATCCACACTCCCTTGTGGGACAACTCAGATACATGAATGGATGGAGTCATTTCTGAAGGCAGACCTACAACTGCAAACCTGATAGGTGACCACTGATTGGTGCTGATTTGTTAAAGGATCACATCCAGATTCACTGTCCTGAAGGTCACTTCAAAAACGATAACAATTGAAATTATTCTTTATTGCCATGCAGTATGTCTTCAGATCCCTCCCTTTACCCCTTCTTCCATTCCTCTTCCCCCATAGATTCTAATTAACCTCCATAAAACGCTATGATTACAGACTGTACAGCCATGGGATATGCAAGGGATAAGGTGTTATACTTGTCATTAACTGTCAGGTTTGTAGGGCATTTCTTAAGGTGCTACAACTGTGTGTATGCCTCTATTAAATCTTCATCAATTAGTGCCATTATCCGCCTACTTTAATGAGTATTTGCACAGTGGATGTAATCTAATGCAGCAATGCAGGACTTATTATTTATGAACATCTATGTCCTCCCCTTTCAAGGGCCCCTGACAATATGCCCCCTGACACAAATGATTGTCCCCTCTCAAGAATCACTGCAACCAATCTCCTGTGTTCCTTTCCTATTGTTCTGTAGGGCATTTCTTAAGGTGCTACAACAGTTCGTGTAGCTCTATTAAATCTTCGTTGGGGAAAGGCCAATAGTACAGAGGAGTAGTGGGCCATTACAGGTCTACGAGTCCTAGGTATCATTTTGAGGGTCTCAAATCGTATTTTCTATCACCTTGAGAAATGGCCTCCGGAGGCCCTCTGCATGTATTCACATTTGGACCACCAGAATTATTGAGGATGGTCCTTGTCATCATCATTTGTCACATTACATTAGGACCAATGGTGCTGGAATGCTATAGGATACTGAAGATTATGTATCAATGACAAAGGAGGACCATGTACAAGTATGTCTTCCCCATTGATATCACATGGCTATGTGGACTCGATGGCAACCCACTTTTATCAAAGCCAAAATAGAGAGCAGACTCAAATTATTATATCCAAGCCATGGTATGTCATGAGATTACATACAGGGGACTGCCCTTTCATTTTTATTTGATATATTATTCAATTATTCAATCAGAAACATCATTTTTGCAGTGTATGTATGTTATTTTCACTGGCTACATTTGGAGGTGATACTGTATCCTGCTATAAATGATGCCAATAAGGTTGCCAACAACAACATGGTACCAGTACCCCTCAATACCTCATTATCACTTAGATATCATCAATATTAGCTACAGCTATTTTATATGTATACATGATGTTAGTGTCTTTAGACCTTTTCCTGGATCATTAAATTTCTTCATGCTAATTGGAATGGAATTGTTTTATCCTTTTCTACCAGTGGGGTACTTTATGATGTGGCCCAATTCTTTTGCATCCACAGGTTGTAGCACCCTATTCATTCTATACAAATGCAGTATGATCTGGCAATGTGCCTGCAGTAGCTTTTTTGGTCCTTCTCAATAGGAATCTACGGCCCTTAGTTTGTGATAAACAAAACCTTCCACTGGTAGATATTTCAGGAGGCTATTATCTCATGCCCCATTGAAATTTTTTCAGAACCTGTCCGGTCAATGACTTCTCAGCAGTCTCCTCACATGTTCATTTCGGGTGATTAGTGAGACCACTTGTATCCCTGCACTAGCCTGTCCATTTATTTCAAGAATGAATGTGCTTGTTATTTACGCATGTTTCCTTTTAGATATTGGCCTTTTGTATGATACCACTCTTTAGGCTTCCATACAGAAGTGAAGGATATGAAAGGTTATTTCACAGAAAGATTAATCATCCTTAATTTTTTATGGAATTGAGAAAACCTAATTGTTCCTAATAATTCTAATAGGTTGCAACCACTGGCACTTATTACAGACCTAGCACTAATTTCAGACTCAGTCAGGTTCTAAAAATCATCATTCGCAGCTGTCTCTATCTCCAGGCTTTACCCATGGTACCCATGTCTGCTATTGGGAGACTGGACACAGACACTGCTGTGAGCTCTTCCACCTCCTACAACCCACAGGCCTCCATGGCTCACAACACCCTGCTACATCACCCCCCTGTCCACTACAAACTCATACTGCCTGCACCCGAATTGTTCCTCAATGTATCCCTCATTCAGTCATATACAAACAGGGCTTAGACTTATTTGAGACCCAGTGCTTATATTACTTTGGGAAGTGCCATAATCCTATTTGGGTGTTAATGTGGTTTTAAAAGTGAGATGAAATTCAGATGTAGTGGACAGTGATTGTATGATGAATAGTTGGGATATACAGATGGCAGTGATGTAGTGTGTGGCTGCTAAAGCAGTGGTATCTGCAGCATGTAAGGAATGTATGGTGATAATTATTCACAATGGATTTAGTCTCCTTCATAAATGAGTTGAAATTTACACCCACCCCTTCTCCTGCAAGGTGTTCCAGTAATACACTCCTGTGCAACAGTGATTGAAGTTATTGGCCAGTGTTATTGCCTCTCTTGTGATCAAATTAAGCAAACCTTCATGTGATTCCCGTTCTTTCAAATAATTAGGTTTGATTTCTTAAATCCATTCACAACAAAGCAGAAGGCTAATGATGTTAAATGCAGCTAAGCAGTACACATGATGAGTAGAAATCAAAGGTAATTGTTGACACTTTGTTTGGCCATTTATTTCCCTAGCAATTGTCCTAATGAGAGGGAAGTTCCTCCTATTACAAACACACCTTTGTTATTTGTTTCCACCCGAGGAATGGATTTCCATTGATCTGTTGACTGATATTCTTCACATTCCCCTTCATACCATGAATGATCTGACTGGTATGGGAGTAGGCAAAACCATAAGTGGTGGTGGTGGTGGTGGTGGTGGTGGTGGTGGTGATGATGAGGATGATGATGATGATGAGGAGGAGGAGGAGGAGGAGGAGGAGGAGGAGGCGGAGGAGGAGGAGGAGAAGGAGGAGGAGGAGGAGGACTGGAAATGGGAGTCTCCTGATCTCTAATGCGCAAGGTTAGAATAGCATTCTAATTATAGAGGACTGCTGGACGCATTCAAACCAAGCCAAGCTGGGCACCGAGATGTGTTGGTTTAGTGGGTAAGTAATTTTGTTTTCAACTTTATTTATTGATATTCTGTTGATTATTTTTTGATTTTTTATTGATTAATCATGTAATAAAGACAGTAATGAACGGCCACTCGTTACGATATCCTATGATACACTGAATTCAGTGCCCGTTAGCTCATTCATTACTCTCTAACTAAGCCTTTAAATATGACATCATCACTGTATCGTTATAACCCTATATATAAAAAGGCATTCATTCGCCACTGGTTTCCACTGCATTAAAATAAGCTTTCAAGAGTACTTGCCAGGAACAGATAAGCCAAAAGAGGCTAGATAAAAGTATGTACTTTTTTCAAAATTAACTCGATTTTTCTTCAAAGTTTCAATATTTTGAGGGGCCCAAATGTTATAAAACTTCATACAAACAACTGAATCGTAGTCCAGTATAGTAAATAAATGCAAATGGCATTTGAATAAATAATCTCATCATCTTTGCTTGACAACACCAGACAGAAAGATTTTTGAATATCCACCATTATTTTCGGCAGAAAGAGAGTATTATCTGTAGAGGAATGTTGCTTTTGTAAAACATATATGGGAAGAGTATGGCAAAAATATATTGCTCCCTAAAATTCATATCAAAATTACTTGGAATAATCAAAATATTTTAACTCTAAAATCTGAATCAAGTACGTCCGAATCTAAGCAACGTCATTAAGTCACAGTGTGCTGATGAAATAGGCTGTAAATTGCCGACTAAACAGGCTGTATTTTGCTGATTAAACAGGGTGTATCTTGACGACAAAACAGGCTGTATTTTGCCGACAAAACATGCTGTATCTTGCCGACAAAACAGGCTGTATTTTGCCGACAAAACATGCTGTATCTTGCCGACAAAACAGGCTGTATTTTGCAGATAAAACAGGCTGTGTTTTGCCGACAAAACAGGCTGTATCTTGCTGGCAAAATAGGCTGTATTTTGCCGACAAATCAGGCTGCTCCAGACTCTAGTGGCAAAGCCACTAGTATAGAACTAAAAACATTAACTATTCGGTATGGTAAGTGAGCTCCTAGGTAACTGCCTCTGAATACAAGCAGGTTACAGAGTCTGGAGGGTGTTGCTCCTATAGTAAAATGAAGAGCTGGCTAAAAATGCCCTTGTTTCCAGTCCTTTCTTTTCATGTAGCTATAACTTGTCCCTTTTGTTGTCCACAAGTGGTCATTCAAGTATGGTGTAAAAAAAGGGAGATTTGAGTAGGTACCTATTTGGGAGAAGTCAGTCAGTATAATATGCTATAGAGCGTGTGACATGAGTAGGTACCTGATAGTGCAGCTCTCTCTGTTTTAAACAAGGCAGGTGACTTTCAGACTGATGTGGTGAGTGCAAGTACCTTGGTGAAGCAGTGCACGACTTGTTTAGAAAAGAGGGCACATAATCACAGCTCCTTTTACAATAGGAGCAACACACTCCCGATGGCTTATAATTATTATGTCTCATCTAGAATTGCTTTCCTTAGCAATGGATACTGTGAAACTGAATCATCATGTATATTTGTCTGTTGTCCTGTTGAATACACTCTGTTCATAGTCATCGCATGCGTCATGCAGGAGGGTCATTGGTCCCTAGTGTATTCTTTCAGTGTCTAGTTGGATGCAGACAAAGGAATAGGGCATGCTTTGAATAATCGAGTATGTGTCCAGGAGGTGGAGTGTTCTGTAGAGCATGGGCATGGACGACTTGGTCCCTGTCAGGCCAAAACGAGGAAATCCTATTTAGACCTATATGGAAAGAACTCTCTCATCTTAATTCTGAATTGAATCCTTCATATCAAATGTTTTTAAACGGTGTGTCACATACTGCCCATGAAAAGGCACTCTTAGGATGGTGGCACCGACTACAAGTTACCCTCTACAGGGTAAAGACTGCTACAGCAGCATGCTGCACCATATTTGACAGTTTGTGTTCCTTTGTGGTTATCATATATATTGTGTTTGTTCTGACCAAGTTTGGCAATGATTGAGAGAAAGTAGGCCGTGACCAGGCTTCATCATCCCATTACTTTCTATCCAGGTTAGAACCAAGGGGGCTTGGTAGTTTCGTCATGTGGGGGCTTGACCCTGTAGACAGTTGGTCCCCTAGAAACAAGTCAGGTAGAATCACGGGACTGACTGGTGAATCTGTGAGCACATATTCACCAGTCAGTCCTGGGACTTACACCCCATATTCACGTGAAAACACAGGATTTCACCAGAGAGCCATCTAGTGAGATTTATTGACCCCAACTTACATCTGCAGCATAAAGTGTATTTGTCATCCTCCACCAGGTGCCTCTGCCTGAATATAAATGTCCATTCCAAGAGAGAGGGAGAGAGAGAAAGAGAGACAGAGAGACAGAGAGAGAGGAAAGGAGAGAGGGAAAGAGAGACAATGGTAGAGAGAGACAGAAGCAGAGATAAAAGGGCAAGGTAGGGATAGAGAGAGAGGGGGAGACAATTTCAGATAGAAACTGAGAGAGGAAGAAGTGGGGAGGTAGAGAGAGAGAGAAAGAGAGAGAGAGTGAGAGAGAAGAGAGGTAATGGGAAAGAGAGAAAGAGAGAGAGAGAGAGAGAGAGAGAGAGATACAGAAAACAGAGATAGAGAGAGAGGGCAGTACTCAACTAATTTAAACTATTGACATGAATGATTATAATCCATTTATTTCATCATAATATTATGTGTGTTGCTCTACTACAGCCTTTCTGACATGATTTGATTGTTTGCTAGACATGGCTTGAGTACATTTGAGATATGCTGGCAAATAGGCACTCAATGATTAGAGGCTGTTCTAGGTTGGGAAGGGCTGTGAGGTAAAGAGTCAGCTAAATTTAGGTTTTCTAGGTCATGGGCTGCAGACAAACAACCTGTGGTGCACACACACTTACAGAACAAGTCATTTTAGTGGGGTGGGGAGGGTGTGGGATATTTACATAATTTCATCTCTTACTTGCCACCCAAGCAAGGAAGAATTGATTCTATTATGAAACATAGGTGGAATGAGACAATGTAACAATATTTACAGGTATGATATTGGGACAGCAAAGCAAAAGTTCATCCTTATGTATAAGTAATGCTTTATACGGTATAGGGAATATGCATGAAGAGCAGTGCACCCCTTCTTTCTCTCTATCTGGCAATATGTTTACCCCTTCAAAGGCTGCTGTTGTAGGAGTGCATCATGCCCATCGGTCATCATGATGCACCTATGAACTCCTGGTGATACTGCCATCATGCAGACCTTACATGGTAGATAAATATACTTCTGGAGGGTCGGCATGATGCTACAAAGATGAGCTGATGAGCAGTCACACCAGCACTTCATTGGTGCATCATGACAACCGATGGGCATGATGCATTAATACATGAGTGGCCCTGGTATGGTTAAAGATTACAAGCTGAACTAATCATAGCTGTCAGAAGAAACAACAAACCTTGGTGAAATGTGACATGCTGTATTGGTAGGCATAACTGACTCTGTGGTAATGTGCTAATAGATTTGTTTTAGCACCCCACCACTCCTGGCCAATGTTTGAGACCAGATCTAATTCAAGAACTGTTCCTAAAGAACTATGTGCTAAATGGAAATGCACCTTTCCCTGTCCCCCACCAGCCCCCGTTCTGGTACCTACTGACCACTCCCAAACACCAACAGGACTGACCACTTTGGGCTACACTGCCCCACCTGAGCTGCCATTTCTACCTGTCTCACCTACACATAAGACATGCAGTGCTCACCACTCCAACACCTGGGGTAAGTATACATGTACTTTTTAGTATTTCACTATATCATTGTTATGTATAAAGGTGACCACCTGTATGCTGCTACATTTTCAAAGGCTGTAATGATTCTATATAAGAAACTAGTATCTAATGACCGATGCTTCTCATTTGGCTAACTGTAGTGTATTACCAGTGCACCTAGTTGCAACTCTTAACAATCTTTAGCACTTCTAAAATTATGCTCCATTACATTGATCTATGAAAAGTAATGCTATTTGACTGAACTATTATCTTTACTTTATAATTATAAATGCTATTTCAAGAACTGCATTCTTTCCCCATTGACAATCATGTTTTTCCATATGGGCATAGTAGCAAGAGTTATACTTGTGTAGCCACTAGTTGTGTTCAGAAATAGCCCTTACACTGCAGGGGCACAGTAGTCAGTACCACTGGTGTGAGAGGCAGTTAGCTCCCTCCCTCTCCAGTATACCAGCATTGTGTCCACTGTGTGACCTGTGACAGTGTACCCCTGTACAGCCATTCTAAGTGCACTCTAGCTTAAGCCTTCTCTCTTACACAACAACCATGTCCCTACTGCTGTCTGAATCACCTTAGACATCTAGGCACCCCAATAATTGGCCCTCATACTGAACTTATCTAGTTAAGGGTTTGTAAACTGCATGCCACTCCCCAGATCAGTCTTTGCTGGAATTGTATTTGGGGGCAGGCCAGTACATATCATTGGCTTGTGAGATATCCAGCTGGCATACCACCACTATAATAGGACCCACCTATATGTCACTCAACTCAATAATATGCAGAGAGCCATGAGTTGGGGAGACAGTATTAGCCAGAAAAGTGTGGAGTATGCTTTATTTAGCAGGGTGGTGGTAGTGGTTGGGGTAAGGTAGTTGCCTAAGATCAGGCCTTGGACCAGCCTGGATGATCCATGCCCATACTTAGGGCCTGGACCGGTCTTAACTTGTGACTTTTGATGCTATAAAATGGGCAGCCTTGGATGCCCATTTTCAGCTGAGGCAGGTCAAGGGCCAAGTGAGGGTTCTTAGGTTCTTGGGCACCCCTTCAGCAATAAACAACTCCCATGTTCAGTGCATAATAGAGGAAAGTTATATCTTAGCAAAGTCATGTATATATAGGCCCTAGGTATGGGGGGGGGTGATAAATCTAGTTTTCTATGGGGACAGGCTCAAACTATGCATTTGGACCCCTAAACAGGGAAATCACTATCGCAATTTTAGAGGTATTAAGTCTTATTCAATCCAGTGCTTATTCTGCCATGATATATCCGAAAGAGGTCAGATTAGGCAGAGTAGACCAGTTTAGAGCCTCCTTGAACAGGGGCAGATCCAAGGGGACACCTGCCAAGACACCCCCCCCCCACCCTGTGGGGCTCCCCCCACCTTAAATCGCTTTTGACACCCCTACTAGCTAACAGTACATCTAAGAGAGACAACCTATTCACTCCCACAAAATCCTAGATGTGTTGATATATTTGGTAAGATTCTTACTTGAAGCATTCAGCCGTCATATCCAGTTTGTGTTAAAATTCAGAAGGACACTCAATGAGGCAGAACATAGAAACATGGGGGAAGAGCATGTCTTGGTTGGTGGATTTGGGTCCTTGTTTGATAATTTCACTTATATCTGTTACTATATCACAGTATTCTGCAGCAATGTAATCTAAAAGACATCATGATACCCTACTTGGTATTATCTATGGTGGTTCAAGTGTGGTCTACATGCCTGTCATCCCCCTGTGGAGTGGGGACCTTCATGTGAGGGCATGGAGGAGCAGAATAACTTCATTGGGAGTCCACGAAGGAGGAATTCTCCTTCCTTTCCACCAGTGGGCATACCAGATTCGTAAAAGGCGACAAACTTGGGGTTTCTTGTGGCTTAGGGTGAGCATGTGGGCAGCTGGTGTCCATATGCCCGGGCCCGGGCCTACATGCTTGTCTTTTGCCATGGGACTCCCCCTCAGTGAACCACGTCTGAGTGATCAAAGGCTGTGGTTTGTCTGGCCCTGCCTATGGGACCAGGCAAATAAAAGAACACTTGCTATCCTTCGAAAAGAGTAGGGGAAAGAAGCCCCGGTAGCGGTTTTCCCCCTCACCCGGTCATTCATCTCATAGATTCCATCATTCATAGATTCGGTCACTGCTGTGTCGGGCAAGCAGCATATAAATACCTGTCCAAACAAAAGAAAAGACTTAATGTCCGAGAAACCTTGAATGTCTGAGTTCCTTTATGGCCCCCGGACGTAAAACTAAACAAACAAACAAACAAACAAACATGCCTGTCTTAGGAAATCCTAATCGTAGTGGATCAATAGGGGCCTATTTCTATGGTTGGCCTGAATCATAAGGATTATGTGTTGCCCCCTATAAAATGGGCTAAGAAGAGGGAGAGAGCAGGCCTAAGCCAAATTCTGATTGGGTCCACCGGGATATCTGTGGGTTAGTCATTTAGATCCATTTGAAAATGCTTGAGTGAAAGGGATATGTGTGTTTTAAATCTTGTAGCCTAATGGGTGGGGAGGGGTCCAGGAGGCTGGGTCCCCTGTCAACTGTCCTTTTCTTTCCTATGTGTTTGGGACAGTTGAGGTTCAGGATTTTATGTATCTTTATGGTCTTAGCCAATTCTTTCTATGCCTTGACATTCATTTTGGCTCATTTACTTTGGATTAAGATGGAACCTGCTGACCAATACATGAGTTGTGACAGTTGCATTAGCCCCCCCCTCATTTATGTCATGAAATTATGTTCCCAGAGCAGGCAAAGGGGGTAGAAAAGCATACTCAATAATATAGTGCAATCAACATTTGGATATGCCTTGTATATACTGCATAATGTAACAGAACATGCGGTGTAGGGGGTGGGGCAAGAAGTGGGCAAGAGGGGGGGGACTTGGGGATTTGAGGTAAAAATGATCAGTTGGCCTTTTAGGAAGATCTCCACTGCCTAATACCTCATGAATTGCTGATTTATCAGTATTTTAGCAAGGCCGACCCCCCTCCCCTAGTAGGTATCAGAATTGCCTTTGGTGGTGCACAGTGCGGCCTCTTTTGTTTGGCTCTTGGAGTATTGTGCTCTCAGCTGTGACCAGGCCCTTTACTGCAATGCACAGGTAGTTAGCAGGATGGTAGCAGTGGGGGCATGGTGATCAAAAATGTAGGGCTGGCCCAGGCGCTATATTCCAATACCGCCTGGGGTCAGAGGCTGGCTTTTGACACACTTTTTCTGGGGGGGCACTCCCACAGATTTGGATACTATGTGCAAACATGACTTCAAAGGAAAGGGGTCCTCACTGGGCCCAACATGGGCCCTGGGCGTGACCCCTACAGGGCTCATGACTAGGAGTGCTGTTTGGCCAATTCTGAAAGGGTAGGGACATATATTATATCCATCTTTTACCTAAGATGCAAATATTACAATAGACAGAGCAAACTTCAGTCTGGGCCATCCATTTGTATGCAACAGCATGGGATTTTCAGGCCTATATATAGTCTTATATGTCTATAGATAATAATTTTGAATAACACTTCTGGGTAGATACTCCCCCTTGATGAGCATTATTTGGCACTTTTCTACAAAATGGGTCACAAATTCTCAAGTCCTTCACCCATGACAATAGCTTTGAATCAGACGGTTTGCTTCTGCCTAGAAAAAGGAGTGACTCCGCTGACATATCCTTTAGGCTCTAAAGAATAGCATAAAATAGTGTTTCATTTCGTCAAAGTTTTGCCCAAAAATCGGCCCTTTTCGCAAACTTTATCATATTTTAAACCTTTGTAAAATGAAGATGATAACAAGATTTTTTCTCTCTGACTAAATAGTATCAAACAAGAATAGCTGGGTTTTTTTTTGCGGTTTTAAGGTGTAAAGGTTAACTCTAATTAGTCTGCTCAAATGTTTGCCTGACACTCTCTCCTTTTAAACATTGCTTGTTTAGAGGTACGTTAATACAAACCATAGTGTTGGGTACCGTCTGGCGTGGCGGGTGAGTCCAGTCGTCGGATGTTCCTCAGGTTCCGGATAGGTGGCAGCACCTATCCGGGTCTGTGGGTACATCTGACGACAAACACCTAGGTCCATATATAAAGACCAGGGCTCAGCCGCTACGTCAGAGGCCCCCCTGGCCTCTGATCATGTAAACCTTTATATCCATTAGCTGCCCTTATACCATCTACCGGGTAGCCGTGAGTGTTCATATAATAAATTATCCTTTGGCATACACTTGAATCACTGCCTTGCTCCTTCTTTCCCGATTAGTCCGTAAGACTAAACCATGAGTTTGAATATGTGAGATCTGTGCTAGGTATCAACTGCAGGTCACACTCTAAACCCAACCTTAATACTGATGTTCAAAAATGATCACTCCAATAGCTGGCAATGAAGAACCCAGCAACAGGTTGACTTCAAACACTCTTCCTGATCATCAGGCCAAGGGTCAAGAAATGATATAAAAATCACCATTAAGTTCCCTCAATGGCCACCCAAAATTCAGAATTTGGGCCCAATTCTTGTAAAGTGGGGGTAGGCTTTTGAGTAAGGTTTCGATTACATCACTTTTGGTTAAAAGTGGTTTTGATTCTGTCAAAATCCAGCTCATGTAATTCCCTTAGGTTAGGGGGGTTGGCTTCTGAGGGAGGTCTTATGAAATATGCTAGGAATATTTGGTATGTAAGGGAGTCTTCCACTAGTTAGTAATATTATTCATCACCTCTATTATCTAGATGGAAACAAACCCTTATTAGGTTTTAACAAAAGGTATAAAAAGGTATAAAAGATACCACTTTAGATGGATGGTCAAGGGCCTCCCGCTGACCCATGAAGGACCTAGTTATACCGAGTAGAGTGAGGGCAACAACCTGGCGGGTGGAAGTGATGTCATCTGATATGTGTACCCCACAGTCAATTGATGCCAATTGTTAATTAGCTCTCAATGTATTCCTGTTTATGCTAAGTGTCTCAACATTGCTTTTTAGGTCGGTTTGGGAGGTGTGTAGGCCCATATTCCAAATACTGGCGAACAAATTGGGTTACTCTTGGTCAAAACAGGTCAAATAGCCCGAGATGGGTCAAAAGACCAGAGATTGAGCAAGGTTGAGTCTGCTTCAAACAAGTTAATTAATTGGGTCACATAGGGTAAAAGATACTAAATTGACCTGAGATTGGCCCAATTTGAGTCAGGTTGACTTAAGTTGGCTAAATTGGGTCAATTCGGTCAAAAAGACCAAGATAAGTCAACTATCCCAGGATACTCCCAATATGAGTAAGATTGGCTTAAGTAGGGTAAATTATGTTAAAATAGGTCAAAGTAGGAGGAAATAGCATAAAATGTATGGCTTAGATAGACCTAATATAGGTAAATTGGGACAAGATGGGCTCAATTGGTTCATTGTTATGCTAATGTGTCATATTTTGACTCATATTGGACCAAATTTACTTAAGGGCGACAGCGGTAGGCACCTAGTGGCTGTTTTGTGAACTAATGCATTTAGCTCATTGAGGGTTATCTGGCATTTTTTGAAGCAAGTTTCTATCATTATTAGTTCAAAAGTTAAGATATAAATGAATATTTTTACTAGGTTTGAAGAAATCATTCCAAAATGCTATGAAGACCCCCTTCACCCCCTCAGACTGTTGTCCATAGGGTTATGCAGTAAAGGCCTACCTCCCTTAGATTCACCTCACCTTGTGCAAAAAGTAGCGTTGGAACCATCTTGATTTTCATATATCAATTAACATAATTGTAGTTCTTTAAAGAAATCGTTTGAATAGTTTTGGAAATATTCACAAAAATCCCTCCAAAATCTCAATTGGCTAGATATTGGCCCATTGAACTTGATGTTAAAGGGTCCAACAAATGATGGCCAGTACCACAGGAAGTAGTGTTGCTACCCCGCCTTTTATTTCATATGTCAATGACACATTATTTAAAAAACACATATGTCAAGTTACAAGGAAATTCTTTGTCAATTTATTTTTTGGCCACCTAGAGCCCTTGTCCTTAACTTGGGTCTATCTGACTCTATTTGGCCCACTTTAAGCAGGTATGCTACCAGCCAAAATTTTGCTAATCTGATTATTTTTTATGATGCTAAAGTATAGAAAAAATAAGTCAGATAAACAAAATTCCAGCTCAGTGGAATAGGCACTTGATCCACCTTTGAACTAATTTCTCATAATGACTTATTTGAGCAAATGTGCCTATATTGGTCCATCGGACTCAACATTGCCCAACACTTGCCAAGTTGACCAATTTATTTACCAATTTGACCCATTTTGACCCATATTGACTTGTTTATTCTATATTCCCATCTTTTTCCTCATAGGCAAGTTGCAGGTCTTTATAACATCAATAGTAGTATCTATCAAATTAGTGTCCAATCAGGGTAGCAAGTATTTAAATCATATATGTGGGCTAGTTGTTGTTTTTCCTACTTAATTTCTATAGCTAATTAATGAGTCTGAGTTTTAAACAAGTTTATTGGACAACAATATCATAACATGTTGAAGCTTTTACAATCATCAGCTGATGTAAGGAGTTCTCCACACAATATAGAATCTGTCATATACGGTTAACATTCAATGATTTTGTAGGTCAGAATTCGCCATGTCAATAACCACTGTAATACTCTCATTTATGAGCCTGTTAAATTGAGTTAGCACTTAATCTATTCTTAAGATACCAATAACTGATGGATATATCATTTGTCTTTAAGGTGCATGCAGTTGGACTGAGAGGGAGCTGAAGGTGAAGCCCTACAGATGATATCAGAAACCAAGATGGCAGCTTGTCTAATCTGATTGATAAAGGTGGCACTTTTTAAAGGCCTTTGGTGTGATGATATATATGCAGTGCAAAGGAAAATGGATGAAATATTCAGATAAAATGTAGTCATTCAGTATCTAAGCCAAATATGTTTATGAAAATGTAAATCTACCATTTATTTGCACTACATCCATGCTTATTTGAAATAAACACATCAACCTACCCAACCTATAGATCAAAACTCATGTAGTACCCTCGAACCTCTCGTAAATGGTAAGTTCAGTGGCAGATCTAGGATTGTCTAGAAGGGGGGGCCCAAGACATGGTAAGTTCAGTGGCAGATCTAGGATTGTCTAGAAGGGGGGCCCAAGACATGATGAAAGCTAATGAGGTACCGTATGTGGCCCCTAGCACTGCAAGCTCCCTGGTTGGGCCCCCTGTAACTTAGTTTTCCCTCTTTTTCCCTCACTTTCTCTCTTTTTTTCCTCTCCTTTCTTTTTTTTTTTTGGGGAGGGGGGCAGGCCCACTGTAAGTTTGGATGGGGAAAGCTCAGAGATCATCATAGGTCCTTATATTGAAAAAAAAATCCATTAATAAGAAAAGACGCTATGTGATTTTTTATTCATTATCTCATAAAGTGTAGGTGCACTTAACCCATTAAGACCTAGCATCGATTTAAGTTGAACCATGGTAGGCCTAGCATTGACAATAGTCAACACCATGATGGGCCTAGCATTGACTATAGGCGATGTCCATTATATAGGATTTGTATAGGAATTGAAAATAGGCTCGTCCTCTGGGAACTACACTTTTTTAAGAGCCTGTCCCCATGGTCAGGGCAACCATCTTTGCTCTGCCCTTAAAGGGTTGATATACAGACTTTCACCTATACCCTGATTACAATAACATATTGAGTCATAATTATACCCAAATAAATTTCCAGATACATAGTTACCCAAATTTTCTAAAATTCCTCAAAAAAAGGAATTTTGATTGGGGGTTGATCGATGACTTGATAGTTTGGCCCTTGGTAAACCTACCGACCTGAGGTTTATTCATTCGGCGCACCCTAGCCACGCGCACCGCATGGCATGCAATCTTGCTCTAGTAGCTGGAGTACGAGCTCATTCAGGTAAAAGTCCTTGGCCTGTGGCCTAATGAAAACAGACCTTGGATTGCGGCCTAATGAATACCCCTCGAAACTACCAGATTCATATGCCCAGAAAGCTGCATGATGGGTGTTCTTTCATGGGAGTGAACCACATAAAAGGGAGTAGATACAATCCAGCTGATTCAAAGTTGACCAACAATTTCTCTTAGTAACTGCAAGGGGCTGGTGCTGCCCTCAAGCAGCATCTAGAATGTCCCTGAACTGACTCAGCGCAGCAACATCAGTGGGGTGCCCAGGGGTAGCAGTACCACATTGCTGGCATGCTTACATCACAAAATATTGTATCCCTTTACCAATAAAACAGAGTTTCTACATGAATATACATTTGTAGCAGGAGTAGGTTCACGGCACTACCTTTCATTCACTACTACCCCTGCTATGATCCGATCCACACCTAGTAGTTCGCACGTTGGTAAAGCATGGTCCTGATAGCTCAGTGGTAGAGCATCCACTTTGTAGTTGGAGGACCCGGGTTCAAGCCCTGGTAGGGATTGGACTTTTCCATGTGCACCACTACACATGTATAGTGGCCAGAAAAGTGTAAATCCCCATAGTCAGTGCATTCTTTCATACTCATATTCTGCTACTTTTTGCATAGGGCAGGCAGTTAACTCTCAAACAACATTTTTGAGGTCCGGCAGTTAAAGGGTTAGTTAACATAAAGAATGTATAAAACCATGGTGTCCATTTTTCCACTGGTGGGTGAGAAAGTTTGGCAGTCTCAATTATGGCTGCCTATGAGAATTTGTAGTTCCCTACATTTAATTCCATAAAAAACATCTTCTGGCAATTTCTTAACCAAACCTCATACATAAAGCCTAGGATAATAAAAATCATTTTTGAGCAAAGAAGCAGGAGATCAGAAACAAAACGAAATCTTCCTGAATAAACTAAAAATAATTCTAATTCCTTTAGGATAGGAGTCTATGGGTACAGGAAATATAAAATCCAGTGATAGGAATGAGTAGAATACCAATGTATGTTTTTAAAGAAGGGTGATGTTATATAAATTAGGAATATGAGTAAAAATGGTCAAATTTGTGGATCAGCAAGGTAAAACATACCTTCATTATGGGGCTAGTAGAGGTACGTTTCACCTTGTTGATCCACATTTTGCGACCAGGTGCCATTTGAGCTCTAGATCATGTTAACTACCTTTAATAGGGATATTATGCGAGTAAATATGTACCATGATAAAGGGTTGCATTATGTAACGGGTACTAGAACAACTTTTTGCCTAATTGACGATGAATTATCTAGTCTGGTCAAATTCATACAAATTCACTGAATTGGCTGAAAGAAACATGTCCTATCACTAACCCAGCACAGGGACCTGAACAGGCCTGCAAGAAACTATAACCCATGCATTCCCTTCAACTCATCAGTATCTAATTTGTCTTTCTCAAGCAGGTGGAGGAGCTTGGTGAAATGGAGGAGCTTGGTGAAATGGAGGAGCTTGGTGAAAGGGAGAAGCTTGGTGATATCTGTGCAACTGAAGAACAGCCCTCTAGAGAAGACTAGGCCGAGCAAAAAAGTCACACAGCACATCCATATTACTGATGTCTTGAAAGTTGTCTATTTTTCACCTTTTTGGGAATAAAATGGTCTTGAAAGATGAATAATGATTATGGGAGGAAAAATTATCTGCAGGAGGAATCACTCTTTTTTATAGTTTAAGGCAGAAATTTTGAAATGAGATATACTGAGCAAGAATATTGCCATGATTTAGTGAAAACCACTTTTTAAATCTTGAGTGACATGGGATATTGAGAATGGTGATTAATGATACTGAAAGTACAATAATACCTCCCATATATAGTGCACTATGCATATAAAATACATGTATACCCCGAATTCCGGCCAATGTTACAAGGAATTGAAAACAAATTTTGTTGACCTTAGCACTGCTCTAAAGAACATAACTCTCATATCTAAGGTGCACCCCTAACTTTGACCAATTTTATAATGATGTTTCTTGTTTATGTGTATGTGTGGCCATCATCGTACTGATCTCAGAATATCTAGCAATATTCATAGATGTACCATACTGACAAACTATCTGACATGCCAGGAACAGGGATGGATGTGAGATCATAACTGGGTAATGCCAGAACCCATAATGTTGCTCTATGGTGCAGCAACAGCAAGAGTTTTCCTATTGCTTAAGGGTTGCCTTGTATATGTGTCTCGGTCTGGGGTGCCTGCTATACTTTATATATAGTATTATATACGAGAAAGGGTAGTCTGTGCTAAAATCAATTTCAAAATTTTATTCCCAAGCTTTCCAGTGATCTATTGCATGGAAGATACTCCTAATTTTGGAGAAATGGCTTGCTAAATAAGGGTGGGTATCACCATATCTCAAATCTCAGTTATCTCTAAGTCTTATTGGTCATAAAATACATGCATAATTAGCATTAATTTGGCTTATTAGCTAGATTAGCATAAATCATGGATATCATTCCTCTATCAAAAGTTATGAGCAGAAAAATCCTTATCATTCTGTTTTCAAAATAGTACACCTTGTTAAAAAATCCTTTAAATGAGCTCATTGATTTCCATATTTCGAGTGGAAATCATATTTCCATGATAACAGAAGTTTAAAAAAATGCCTATTAAGGCCCTAAAACATTCATTTTTCACATTGCAAATCTGGAACCTTCACATCCAAAACCATTGCACTCTCCCTATTTCAGTTTTAGGCCTATTTCTAGTTTTCTTGTCCATAGTGCTGCCCTCTGGTGCCTAAATTAGGAACTAAATCCCATAGGCAGCAACCTTTCTGCTTGCCTGATGACTGTTACAGTAGCAAGAAGGTCTTTATTGAATGTTATCAAATGTCATCTCTTCATAAAACTGGTTCCGGAAAAGAATTTTCAAAGTAAGTTTTCAGTTTTGCATTCACAAACATTTGTTCCAGAGTTTTCTATTTTGAACAATGAAATTGTTTCCATGGTGACCAGAAAGTATCGGATGATGATAAAAGATTGAGATAAGTCTAATGATGTAGACAAAATATATCCCATTCATTACCCCCCATCTTGATGTATTCACTACCCAAATAAAGGCTCAAAATTGAAATCTATGTGTCTGGTTTTGTGTGGATTTCTCAAAACACTTCAATGAAAGTTACGTATCTTAAGGCTATATAAAAGACAAATACAATAGCCCCAATATATGATAAGAATACAATATGAAGCTATCGATCTTAAATTTGAAAAAGAGATGTGCAATAAAGAGGGTATTATTGACAAAAGAACTTTTAGATATTCCCGTGATATCAAGTGAATTTATGGTCATTTCACGTGATCCCGTGATATCACGTGATTTTCTGCTCACAGAATCCCGTGAAATCACTGGGATTATTCACGGGAATTTACGGGAATGGCACCAGTTCAACATGTGATTTGACTGGTAAATTCACGTGAAATTGTTTCAAGGGTCGCTGAATGGATCAGTGAGACCTGTAGGATTTGTGTGATATGGGGTGTGTCTGTGGAGCTAAGAGGGTCTGATGATATTAGTAGAACCATGGTAGGGGTGCAGATTTGGTGATTTTTGTGTACTGTGCTTCCTTTTTAACCCTTTCATGGCAGCATGATGCATCAAACTTTATCTCCATTTGCTATCATGACCCAACAATGTATCATTGCTACTCTGCAATGCTACACTAGTGTGCCAATGTATCCTAGAGGCACTATGTTGCATCAACCCTTGGAATTGACACGACTCATTTGGGTTTCCAAGTATTACAGGTTTCATGGTAGTATTTTTGTTTCAGCTTTTGAGCATCTCAAAAATATTTGCCTGCACCAGTGCTCTTTTTAGAAGAAATAGGGTATGCAGAAAAATGGTAGAGCCAATTAACATTGTAGCATGGTCAAGAGAATTCCCGATTCCACTCTTACAAATATATATACTAATAATCTCTGTTAGTAGGCCGCATTAAACAAGTTTGCGAAAATATTATCTCTTTTGTAAATAAACTCATGTGACCACCACTTTATATCATAAATTGAGAAACTGAGAAAGATAAAATCGCTATAAACGTATGTGATGGGCAATCGTAGTTTTATACAACAACCACTTTTCTATATGGTCTAGACCTGGTAGACCCATACATTGTATGTATAAGAGCATTCATTGCTGCTTACAGAGATTACTCTGCCCCTGATCCCCTGTATAGCAGATACCCTGCTACCACTGCCTGGGAGGGGATCTCTGCTGTAAAAGAGTGCTAATATATTCATTGATATCATCACCATTTCCCATCCCAGCTGGCTGTAGCTCCTCTCACCCCTGATTCTGCTGGTCTTTCCTTATTTACATAGGCCACAATGTAGAATTTGTTGAAGCTGCTCTCTCTACAGTTGGATTGATCTTTATAGCTATAATTGTGGGACATTCTAACTAACATTTCTTACAGATCTAACCATGAAGTGTCAATTGAAAACTTTATGGACCATTAGTAAAGATATCTTTTTCTTCGACCACTAATCAGGCTTTAACCCATAAAGATATATTTATGAAATTTATTCTTGAAAAAAAAATTATTTATTTGAATGGCACCATTTGAGTTTCATGAAGGCCAAAAGATCTAAAGGGTAAAGTATCTACTAAATCTTATTTTCAAGCTACTTCGAGGGCTGAGCTACTTACACTTCTTCAAGTTCTCGGCTTTCTTCTCAACCTTCAAAAAAGAGACATTGTGGGTGAATCTAAAATGTCAGCCTTAGACCAGTGATCTCCTCAGGCCCTGATAGTGCACCCAGCTACTTACACTTCTTCAAGTTCTCGGCTTTCTTCTCAACCTTCAAAAAAGAGACATTGTGGGTGAATCTAAAATGTCAGCCTTAGACCAGTGATCTCCTCAGGCCCTGATAGTGCACCCAGCTACTTACACTTCTTCAAGTTCTCGGCTTTCTTCTCAACCTTCAAAAAAGAAACATTGTGGGTGAATCTAAAATGTCAGCCTTAGACCAGTGATCTCCTCAGGCCCTGATAGTGCACCCAGCTACTTACACTTCTTCAAGTTCTCGGCTTTCTTCACAACCTTCAAAGAAGAAACATTGTGGGTGAATCTAAAATGTCAGCCTTAGACCAGTGATCTCCGCAGGCCCTGACAGTGCACCCATCCGATCCTTGGCGTGTCCCCTCACACTTCTGAGCTGCATTGAGACCATCTGAGTGGCCAGCCCATCCTCCCTTGTTAGACAACTGATGTACATGAGGTGTCATGTGCCATTTCAATTAAGGCTTAATCACCCTCCACTATGAAGAACCTTTTAGATAAAAGATTTTGTGGGATAAAGAATGGAAACCCTGAGGCGGGTTCAAAGTCTAATGTTGAAGAAAAGGATACCCCCAAAATCAACACCATCAGAATCACAATCACAATGACCTTATAACAGCCTCGTGAAGGTGGTCAGGAATATTCATCTAGAACAACAAAGGAGCCTAAGGGGTCATCTGTAGTTGTTCGAGTATTTTATGGGATAAGTGATACGTAGGATAAAGGATTTTGAGGGATAAAGGATTTTGTAATTAATGTGGGTGAATTTTTGAGGGATAAAGGATTTTGTAATTTAATGCCAATTTATGGGATAAACGCCCATGTTGGCCTCTATCCTACAAAATGATATCATTTTAAGGGATAAAGGCAATTTGTAGGATAAAGACCCCACAGGGGGCAATCCCTCAGTATCGTGTCCATATTGACTGGGCCAATGGAATTTGAAGTATCTAGGAACTAGCGTCATGTTCATGTTTGAAAGAAGTTGTTATCTTTATGTGAAACAGGGGAAATGAAGCCAAATCTAATCTCAAGAAAACGAGCATTGCCTCAAAGATAAGAATATCTTCTCTATACTCCTCAACTTAACATGATTAACATTATGAGCAGCAATAATGGTCTGTCTCTGTTGTCCCCACTCCGTCTCTGCTTGCAGATCTATGTATCCCTTTCTCTATTTGGTTACTTTGATCAATCTGTTTGTCTGCCTGAATAAGTCATCTGAGTCTATCTGTCTGTATAACCTGAGACAGTGTTGGCATTATGCTTAAATTGAAAACATAGCTTCATATATTGACCATATAATTTCATTAAATCATTTGGCCTATGCGCAGAACCCTAATTGGCATCATAAACTCCCTCAAAGGCCTGGAGCTTAATTCAAAACATCCTGGGATCACGGCCCCAGCGATCTTAGGAATAAATCAGCCTTATCCTTTTAAGCGATCTTAAGAGTTGACTGGGTTCACATATCCTAGCCAGCACTAAGATCGCATCGATCTTAGCCTCAGCCCTCCTACACTTTTCCAAGAAGAACTGACAAGGCACAGGGGTTGTACTGTGCGTTTACTCTATTAATTTGGTGTTATTTAGACCTTGCTTTCTAATTGTTGCATATAGATGTAGTAAAGTACATTTTGGGGTTTGAGCTAGCTTCCTATAAATGGTAGAGCGCGTCACTACCACAGCCCAGTACACATAACAGCCGCGCAGTGTTCCTACTCAAATAAAACTAGTGAGAGATACCTCCTGACTGAAGACTTTTATTGTTCCTCCTCCTCGGCTACTAACACGTCAAGCACAACAAGAGCACAACAGTTCATCAAATACTCCGACAACTTTCGATGATCAACACTCCATTATATCCTCTAGTTCATGCAATGATGACACCACAACTCTATCTCCTTTTCACATTAAGTCTTTTCGGCAATAACTCCCAATTATTAAGATCGCGCATTATCACATAGTAGGCAAGGCAGCAGGCAAGTCTAGCCCAATTCATCCCCTGATTAACTAATGCAGTGTACTCACATGGAGAGTTTAATTGTTGTTATGATGATTCAAGTTTAGTGTGGATCCTAGGTCCATGCAGGGAGGATCCCTGCATGGAGAGGGAGAGGCCCTTCCCAGGCCTGGAGTTCGTTGATGTTAATTACTACTGTCAGATGCTATCTCCTCCTTGTAATGGGTCCGTAAGTTGAAACCCTATCATTCCTAGGTAGTATTGTTCTAAGTCCCAACTGCCTATGCCTGAGCAAACTCCAGAGCTACCCAGCTTGTGAAAGGTGAGGATGTTATTACTAACAAGTGCATGTTGAATCTCCACTACTGGAATGCTCCTTTCCTTGACAGAGGTAGGCTACTCCCTGTTGTGATCTAATGGTATCTAGCTACTAACAGTTTGCTCAGATATGAGTGCCCAACTCTCAATGCTGTCTCCATGCTCCCTCTGAACGAACTCACTGTCTCCTACTCTGAATTCTACAAATATGTTATTCAAGTATTATTATTATCCCGGCGCGCCTGCGCAGAGACATGTGTTTGTCTCATGACATCACCCTCTCATTTATTTCCCTTTTCATTGCTCAACTTTGTAAAGTAGTTCTGTCCTAATCTAGTATTCTTCTTCCCATTATTCATCATTACTCCCTCCAGTTCTACTGGTCCTAAACTAATTATCTCTTTCATTTTCAGATTGGATTTCGGAGGTTTATCTCCTTCATCCGCCGACTGGAGCCATCAAGCCTTCCGTCTCAGATTTCATTATGGACCTGAATCATGACAATTTATATTCTAATCTCTGCGGAGCACGCCATCCACTCTTTTGTCTGCCAATAAATACCAATTACTTTATCTTGCCTTACTGCCTTTTTCTTTGCCTTTCTACTAAATTGCTTTACATATCTCATTATTGTCAGCACCGCTGGTTACACATTATTATCCATTATGGACTTCTCCTACACCATCGTACACCCGCCGACACACACTTTTTTATGTGTTTCTGGTCCAAGGATACTTTCTTTTCTTCTTTATTCTTTACTAATCTGCCCCTTTTTCTTTCCTTATTGATACTTCATATGTTTCCCTACTAAAGCTTCTACTAATTTTGTTTTTCTTCACAGAAAGTATTCCTCGATGTACACCACTTTTCATCTAGTAGCTCACTTCACATTTTATGTACATTTTATCACTTATTATGTGACTTATAACCCTTAATGACCGATTTGTGTTTCTATCTACTTCTACTTTTACTTGCACCTGTTTTCTATCCTAATGCCTTGTCTATCCTGACTACCCGGGTTCTCCACCACTGTGTACTGTGCATTTACTCTATTAATTTGGTGTTATTTAGACCTTGCTTTCTAATTGTTGCATATAGATGTAGTAAAGTACATTTTGGGGTTTGAGCTAGCTTCCTATAAATGGTAGAGCGCGTCACTACCACAGCCCAGTACACATAACAGCCGCGCAGTGTTCCTACTCAAATAAAACTAGTGAGAGATACCTCCTGACTGAAGACTTTTATTGTTCCTCCTCCTCGGCTACTAACACGTCAAGCACAACAAGAGCACAACAGTTCATCAAATACTCCGACAACTTTCGATGATCAACACTCCATTATATCCTCTAGTTCATGCAATGATGACACCACAACTCTATCTCCTTTTCACATTAAGTCTTTTCGGCAATAACTCCCAATTATTAAGATCGCGCATTATCACATAGTAGGCAAGGCAGCAGGCAAGTCTAGCCCAATTCATCCCCTGATTAACTAATGCAGTGTACTCACATGGAGAGTTTAATTGTTGTTATGATGATTCAAGTTTAGTGTGGATCCTAGGTCCATGCAGGGAGGATCCCTGCATGGAGAGGGAGAGGCCCTTCCCAGGCCTGGAGTTCGTTGATGTTAATTACTACTGTCAGATGCTATCTCCTCCTTGTAATGGGTCCGTAAGTTGAAACCCTATCATTCCTAGGTAGTATTGTTCTAAGTCCCAACTGCCTATGCCTGAGCAAACTCCAGAGCTACCCAGCTTGTGAAAGGTGAGGATGTTATTACTAACAAGTGCATGTTGAATCTCCACTACTGGAATGCTCCTTTCCTTGACAGAGGTAGGCTACTCCCTGTTGTGATCTAATGGTATCTAGCTACTAACAGTTAGCTCAGATATGAGTGCCCAACTCTCAATGCTGTCTCCATGCTCCCTCTGAACGAACTCACTGTCTCCTACTCTGAATTCTACAAATATGTTATTCAAGTATTATTATTATCCCGGCGCGCCTGCGCAGAGACATTTGTTTGTCTCATGACATCACCATCTCATTTATTTCCCTTTTCATTGCTCAACTTTGTAAAGTAGTTCTGTCCTAATCTAATATTCTTCTTCCCATTATTCATCATTACTCCCTCCAGTACTACTGGTCCTAAACTAATTATCTCTTTCATTTTCAGATTGGATTTCGGAGGTTTATCTCCTTCATCCGCTGACTGGAGCCATCAAGCCTTCCGTCTCAGATTTCATTATGGACCTGAATCATGACAATTTATATTTTAATCTCTGCGGAGCACGCCATCCACTCTTTTGTCTGCCAATAAATACCAATTACTTTATCTTGCCTTACTGCCTTTTTCTTTGCCTTTCTACTAAATTGCTTTACATATCTCATTATTGTCAGCACCGCTGGTTACACATTATTATCCATTATGGACTTCTCCTACACCATCGTACAGGGTAAGAGTCCCAAAATAAAGGAATAGCTGTGGAGTCACTCTTCTTCACAAGAGTGCTTATACCATCGTTCCCCGTCCCCATATGGGCTAACAAAAGAGCACAGGGTGCAGTTGATCCCCATACAGTATTCAAGAGTTGTTCCCATGAATGTATGATTTATGCTTGCCTATTAGAAGCATTGTGCCCTCCCCCCAGGACAAAGAGAGAGAAGGGAAGAATTACTTTACAGTGCACTTAACGCATGAGTAACCCTAAGAGCCCTCAAGGACAGTCAGCAAACGTCCTCCCTCCCCACTATATGCATGCAGCAGGCTATTCACTCTTTCGATCAGGAGTGTTCCCTGTAAGTGCTCTTGTACTCAGGTGAAACCACTATACATTTCTTTCACTAAGATCACAGTGATCTTAGTGATGGAAATGGAATAGTGAAGTGATCACAGGACTAGCTATTCTGGACAGGCCTGCAACCACTGCATTACATAGGGTAGACCAGCCAGGTCTTATGATATGTGCCTACACTAAGATCGCTGGGGTTGGGATCCCAGGATGTTTTGAATTAAGCTCCTGGAAAAATACACAGCCTGCGTTAATTGCACTACTCACTTGTGTGAAGATCTCTAGCCATGGTTATAACTAAGTAATGTATGGGCTAACAGGCACTGAATTGCTTGTATCATAGGGTATCTTAACAAGTGGCCGTAATGAATAAAAAATCAATAAATAATCATTAGAATATCAATAAAAACAAGTTGAAAACAAAAATCCTTCCCCAGTGCTCTAAGCCTGCCATAGTGTGTGTACACGATCAGTACACACACCTCGGCGCCCAGCAGCCGTTGGTTTGGTTTGGACACAAACAAAAAAAAGATTCGCCCAGACCGGGACTCGTCCCGCCTACCTCTACAAGCTGAGCGCAATGCGCTAACCACTAGACCACCGTGTCTCCCACTTCGGTGCCTGGCCTGGCTTGCTTTGGTTTGAATGCGTTCTGCGGTTATGGCAGCGGACAGCCCGCCATTATGTGAGCAGTGGCGACAAAGCTTGGAGGGGTCACAACCCAGACTGCTGGGGATTTTCACTCTTTGAATGTATAGTAGTTATATGTGAGTGACGTCCCCGGGCTTTGTATCATATGAAGACCTGGTTCTAGCCAACCACTTCTCGTCAGTCCCTGTGGAGCAGTGCATAGGGAGTTGGATTTGGGATCTGAGACTACAGGTTCGACCCCTACCCTGGCCATGAAAATTGTGTGGGTTTTAACAGGTGACATGTGACATGTGGCATGGACAAGGAGTGCTGATATCCTGGATATCAGCACTCCTAGGACCTGCAATATCGACAGGTATCAGAATGGGATTTTCCAGAAAAAGCACCCTGAGTCACAGAAATCGTGTAATAATTCCAGCATAATAAACGACTTTGTAGACCATACATCATTGAGCTACTGGCACAGGTATTAATAGAGTTTTTAGAAAAGCAACAACCCTCTGAATGATACTCTAACAATACTATGAAAAATACAATGTTTAGTGACATCAATGGTATTTATCTGCATTATCACAAAGAATGGTGTTCAACTAGTGTACCACCCCACCAATATAACAAGTGTCACTATCCAGTTGGGGTAGAGAGAGATAAATGGAGTCTGGCCTACAATGGGAGACTGATAGTTTGTCTATGGGCCAAATAGTTTAGACACTGTCCATTCTCACTGCATCCTTTAAAAAGGTTTTGCAATAATTTGGCAGTAGATAATTGTATTTTGCTGATGTGCCTCTGCTGGCCATTTGTGTTGAATATTTCAAAGGGCCGTTGTAACAGTCAGATTGTTTTGTTGATATGTGATATATGTCTAAGTGGATAACTCATCAGTAGTGAATTTGTGCATTACTGCTTTACAATGGCCGTAAAGCGGGCGGAAACAAGGAATGACCTTTTAACCATTTTGATACAAATTAATCAACAGGGCATTTTGCAAGATGGTACAACTGCACACAGCCACTACGATTTGAAACCCTAAAAGTTAGAGTGGGTAATCATAGGTAATGCACTCCAGTTGATCTGTATGATCTGGGTGGGTTTTCTCTTTTTAAAAAGGATATACTAAGTCTAATCTTTTAAAAATCGTTTTCAAAACCATTTCTCTTTCTATTTTCTGTTCAAATTTTCATTCTTTACAAAACCATGTAAAATGGTCTAAATGAAATCGTTTGAAGAAAGATTTGAAGTATTGCTCGTTGTAATCTTTACAAAATCTTTTATTTTCTTTTAGTGAAAAGAAAATATTTTGGTATTTTCTTTTTCCAAAACCTGTTGCTCAGGGTCAAGTTAGGGCCACCTCTTGAGGTGGGGATGAGGAATTTGGAAACTTGAACATACTTTTTTAAATATATTTTTCTTCAGATTATCAAAGAATATGACTTTATAAAGGCTATAAACATAAAAGAATTTTGGTAGTGTTTTGTTTTAGAAAGACTCAAGTCATGTGTAAGATTTTCTTCATATTTTCTTTATATTTTCGTTCTTTATAAAATCTTTCCAAAATATTTTTATGGATATGCAGATAGGGTCATGTGACCCTCCCCTATGGATGGTTGGTCTATGGATACTCTTTTTGAAATTGTTAAGCAAATTTTACTTCTATAATCTTTAAAGGTGAAAAATGAAATTACAAAGAGAAATATAGCCTTTCTCATTTGAAAAAGAAAATACAAAGAAAATACAAAGAAAATCATTATATGAATATTTAATTTTTGTCACATGATCCCTGAGAGCCAATGATTAAAGGGATCCCCTCCTGATATTATGACATCATAGGGTGTTTCCCAGATCTGTTCATTAAAGTGTACATATCAGCATAGAAACAAGAATCTACTAAAGATTTTAGTATTCTAAAGAAAATCCAAAGAATAAAACAGATTTTTATTTTCTATATTCTTTACATGTTCATTTTCTCCCAAATATATTGAAATACACTGAAAAGGATTTAAAGGGAGAAATAGGTTTTCTTTCCAAGTTGAATATTTTCTTTATTAGATCTTTTCTCTAAAACGATTTTATAAAGATTTCTTCAAAATAAGAGAAAAACTAGCCCGGACGCATAATTATTGTAGTAATTTGGGTTTGGTAGGGCAGTCACACCAGCGTTATCATTAGTGACCACCAGATGCAAGGTTGTAATGATATTAGGCCTACAGTGAGAGCTTGTGAGGGATTCCATTATGGGGTCTATGTACATAGTTGTATCATGTGGAATTAACATGAAGTTACAAGAAATTGCTCCCAGTGTATGAAGATCCAACAAGGCAGGGTTAGGGGGTCATACCGCCCTTAGAATAATTGTTCCTGCTGTGTAATAGTATCCACCCATGAATGTCTGGTTCAGACAGCCACAGATATGCTAGAGCTTGGAAATCGGTCATATCCATTTTTGTTTTCATTAGTCTAATGATTGTTAATTATTTTGATTTAAGTTATAGCTATCACCAACTCCATGAAATATTTCAATTTTATTGTCAGAGATGTGTAGAAAATGCTAATGCAATGAAATTCCATCGACACTATATCAGTTTGAAGGTATACATATCAACTGTTAGACAGCGAGATCAATAAACATTTTACTGTCCTAAGGATAGCTTTTTTTTATAATTTACATTGTTCCAGCTTTTTGAGAAGCGGTTCATTTCAAAATTGACTTTAACATAATTCTTCCTGTTATAATCTGCCCCTGCCCCTCGTACAAGTGGTGTCTACATAGATGTAAATATGCCGATTGATGCCCTGGACTTATTTATACAGGACATGAAAAAAACATCGACATAAATGATGATTTGAAACAAATCTAGAAAATAATTTAGTTACTGACACCCTGGAACCATTGCTAGCTGTACTTCACAATACGCGATTGGCGATTCACTAATTAATGTGATTCACTAATGTGACACTACTATTGTGATCTATGTACCTATAATTATTCATTTCCCATAAAGGCTGAGGAAAGGAAGAGGCTTTCGCTTGCCTAGTGTTAGTGTGTATGACACAGTATGAGGAGATTTTGTGGAGCTCTACACATCTACACTCGATAAAACACCCTTTATGATGAAATAATTAAATCTATATCACACATCAAGTGAAGACAGTACATGATATTCTATAGGCAGGATATTGTTTCCCTGGAGCAATATACATATTACCTAATGCGTAGTATCCTCTATATCAATAGCATTTAGAATGATTCATCTACAGCAGACATTTGAATTTCACATGTATGTACAGCCATATTCCTGTATGGTCACGTACAACAGAGGTTATTGCTCCATTGGCACCGTCATTTATTCATGTTCATATAACTCTAATCTTTATGAATTGGTCTTTCATAATCCCAGTATGAATTATACAAAGTGTAGTGACAGAAATGGCATTCATTTGTATCATTGCTATACATGGTATTCAAACATCAGAGAAGACTAGGCCTTCCACAAAATAGTTCTGGTTTATGTCATATGATCAGATTTGTCCTTGTTATGGCAAGCTTGTTCAATCTTGTTTTGCCAAGCAGGGACACGGGCTAGGACAACAGGATTGTGTTTCAATAGTTTCCACGACAGGACAGCCTCAAATCGTAGTGGGAGGTGTAAGAAATGGCTCCATAGCAGTGACTACATAGTAAGCTACAGTACAGGCAGCCGTATGCTCATTTGAACACAGTAGTGCATACTAGACCATGAAGGAGGTATGACTGGTCACTATGTAGCCAATAGTGGCCCCTACGAGTGGGTGCTATGACTTCATAGTGGTGGGTATTGAGCCAGTAGTTGAATAAATAGCAGCTGTTATTCTGAGGCTTCTTCTGCAGCTCACTATGTAGTCACTGGTATGGAGTCATTTCTTACACCTCCCACTACAATTTGAGGGTGTCCAGTCGTGGAAACTATTGAAACATGATACTGGTTTATGCCACTGCTTCTAGTTTGATTCGGGTCTCTGTAAATGACACTGCCCAATCCTTATAGAGCTCAAAATAGATAGAATTTGGATAAAATACAAATGTATATAAACAGTCTATATACATAGGTTATGGGATATGTAGATATATTTGGGAAAGAACTAAAATAAACATGTCCAAGGTAAATAAACGTTCTATAAACCATGGCTATATATCTACGTCCACCATTTTTTTTTATTATGTTATAGGATTAATTTCTTGCTGAATCTTGGGCAAACTGGTATTGGTTTGAAATGTCTTATCATGTCTGTTCCCTTCTACAAAACCAAAGATCTGCCTGCTAGATATTGTACAGATGTCCTACCCTGGGTCCACTGCTGTAGTTATTTATTTATAGTGCCAGACATTCCTGGTCAGTATGGAGAACATCTCTCAATAATACTAAATGACTGTATTGAGAAATCCCCTCCAGACGACCTCATTACCACTTATATAGTTATTAGCTACACAGCTACTATATATGTATATGGCTTTATGCTCTTCTGACTCTGCCTCAACGGTTAAAAACACTTAATGAATGATGTATCGCTTTCTCTTTCATCAGGAGAAGTGTTGTAATAATTGGACTGAAAGTGATTTCACCCTTTCAACCCAGTGGGCAATTTATAAAGCAGTCCCATTCAATTCCATTCCATACAATGAGGCATCCTATTTGCCCTATGCAAATGTAATATAATTTGGCAATATGCATGCAGTAGCTTCCTGGCTCCTTCTGAATTGGAATCTAGGGCCTTTAGTAGGTAATAAACGTGATTTACCCCTGGTTGGTATTTTAATCAGCTATTAGCTCATACCCCAATGCCTGAGCCTATAGCCAGTCAATATTCTCAACAGCCAATTCACCCCCCCCATGCTTATTTTGTGATGGGTGGCTAGCCTGTCTATACTTGTCTTTGTTCCTGGCTGCACATTAAGATAACAAATAGATATTCCATCTAAAAAATTGATTTTGAACACTCTATCCATGCAGAAATTAGGGTTTCAATTTTGACATTTTAACAAAACCAATCGTCCTCCCTGAACATTTGTCTATTGTCCTGTTGAACTACCCTTTGCCCCATACTCATTACGTGCATCCAGCAGGAGGGTCATTGGTCTCCATGGCATCAGTCTTGTACTGTCTAGTTGGACATGCACAAAGGAATAAGGCATCATCTGAATAATAAAGGACCTCTCTAGTCGGCGGGGCGTTCTCAGCAGGGCATTTCAAAACGATATCTATAGCTATGGTTTCGAAATGCCCTCCTGGAGCAGGGGGATGAACTACTGGGCCATTTTGAGGCTGACTGTTGGAAAATGCATGTTTATCAGGCATGTTGACACTTATTTAAGTAATCTTTATGATATGGTGTGCTTGAAATATCTGCAGTCCTGCACCTGCCACACAGCTTGCTGAAACTTGTCACAGCAGCCTGCCACAAGAAATGTTGACAGTTTTCAGCTCACAATGGCATATGCAGCACACCAAATGACACCAACGCAGCAGTTGTTATTCCACACTTTGGTGGAAAGACAATGGAAACGCATGGACAATATATCATATAAGATAGCTGTTGTAAGTTTATGCATCCTGCCCTATTTTCCAGGTTGTGAATGGTTTGAGTGGGTGCAAAGTGTGGCATAAGTGAGATATATACACTTTATTCAGTCAACAACAGGATGTAATTCAGATATTGGTATTGAATACAGTAACCAACTTGGTGTATATCTAAACTGCAAAAATGGTGTTTAGATCCTAAACACAATCCTAAACATATTCTTGCAACGTTTTTGTAATCACATTAATTTCCTAAACATGTTTAGCCAAACAATGTGCTTAGCTCAAGTGTTTAGAAATGTAGGTGTTTAGGTTAAAACTTTTGTGTTTAGATATATGAATTTTTGTGTTTAGGTGTTTAAGAATTTTTGTGTTTAGATGTTTAAATGATTTGATGGAGAGTTAAGGTTTGCAGACATGTATGCATTAAAAAACAGAGATATATTTTGTTTTTTTTCTCATTTACTTGGGGGGGCATCAGCAGGTATTTACTTGTCAAAGTCTCGAAAGATGTCAGCCACACCTATATATCTGTACATATATTACACACAGCATCAGAATGAGAGACTTGAGAAAGTACAACAGCTTGGTAGGAAGGACATTGCCTTATCTATTCCAGAATAACATCAAATAGGTGTCAGTCATGGAGTTTATTGATTATTTTATGGTAATGATGGTGGCATGAAGTGAATCTAGTCAATTTTCTATTGCCCTTTCTATTCACATGACATTCTACGAAATGAAACCATGATAAACATGGGATTTGGGGACATTTGTCACAACAATTGATTATAACTGTGTGCAGATAGTCGAGTAAAAGGTAGTGCTGCTACCTGGTGTGGATTCAACATCCAAGTATCTAAACATATTGATGTTTAATTCTAAACACCTATTATTCAACTGTCTCAAATCTAAACATCTAAACATGTTTAGCATAAATGTTTATGTAGTTAGAATAAAAGTGTTCATTTCCTAAATGTGTAGTCAATGAGACACCTAACTGACCTATATGTTTAGGTTTTAAACGTGTTTAGACCTAAACATGTTTAAAATCTAAACACCATTTTTGCAGTGTACCACTTAAAGAGCACCATGCTTTCTCATAATAACCGATACAAACAAAAACTATTACCATGTCTGGCCTGACAATGATATTTGTTGGCCAACGGGCAAGAACATGCCTCCAGGGAGATTTTTAGTACTGGCTTTGGCCACCAGGGGGCAAAATATAGGTACAACACTGGGAAATAAGTAAAGAAATGTTTTATAGCAATTTTTGATGGGGAATCCAGTGGTATGCTTAGAATTATTCCATATCCACTGCAAATGTTCTATGCTTTGGAATGCAAAAGGAATTTTTGTTGCCATGGCAACATAGAAAATTGACATATATGGCAATTTCTGGTTGCCATGGAAACCACCCCATTATTCAAAATGGGAATTTTTGTACCACAATTGATTTTGGAAATCCCTTCAGGAACTCAGAACTGAAGAGAGAGCTCAGAAATTCCCTCTAGAACCAATTTTACAGTATAAACATCACATTTCTGTGGTTATTTTTCCACAAACCTGTATTTTTTGCATTATAAGTATTTATGATAGGATATAACGCATTTCGAGCTTATTTGCTATTTTCATTTGCACATTGCAACCTATGTTTGACAAGCAATTACAACAAAACTACCGGGGATATTTTAGCTCAAGATATCTCATTTTAAAGCCTGTGACTTAAACCTTAAAAGAAAACGAATCCCCCCTGGAGGCATGTTTTCCCTCATCTGGCCACAAAATTTCTGATAATGGAGTAGAAGCTGGCAGAACCAGGCTTCATTATCTTGTTACCTCCAAACCAGGATGGACCAAAGAGGAGTTTGCTAGTTTGGTCATGTGGGGGCCTGACCTTGCAGACTGCTGGTCACTGAATGGATCACTGAGTCCTCTAGGATGTGTGGAAGATGGACTGTGTCTGTGGATCTACGATGGTATAATGATATCTGTAGAACCCTGGTGTGGGTACTGATGCAGTGATTATTGTCTGGGATGTTTTTCTTTATGACCCTCCAAGGAGGGGATGATACCTCAAGATGCTCATTTGAAGGTATGATACACTATGTAGGTGAGGCACATAAGTAGCCAATGTGGCCCATCATTTCGGCCATCTAGTCAAAAGGAATGTTACACTAAAATGTATTCTTCAATGTGACATTTGGTCAAGATGGTCAGATCTTCTATTCCTATAGTCCCTTCTCTATCATAACGTTTGCATAGCCATTATTTTCTCCTTTTATTATTCCTATGAAGAAGAGTATGGACTTTCCTAACAGGATCTTACTAGGATACAAAATAGTTCTCATTTGATTTATAAGCACTGTTATAGAGAAACTATATTGTGCAATACACCTACTTGCTCCCTATTTATACCCTAGACCTATGCTATGCCTAATCATAATCATTGCTGCTTACAGAGACTATTCTCCCCTGGATCCACTGTATGCCAGATGTTCTGCCTCCACTGGCTGAGAGGGGATATAGGCTGTAAACAGGTGCTAATATATTCATTGATATCATCACCATTGGCCATGCCACCTGGGTGCAGCCTCTCTCACTCCTGATTCTGCTGCAGATGGGATGTGCTCTAGTTGATGAAGGATCCATTAGTAGAACTTCACCCATAACACATGGAAGAATTTCTCCCATTCAAGAAGATCAGGACAGGTCAGAGACAGGTCAGATATGCACTGTATCCCTGTTGTCGTTTATATATATATATATATATATATATATATATATATATATATATATATATATGACCCATCAAGGGAGAACACCTCTCCACGGGGAATTTTTAATTCCCCATTTGGCCAACAGGGAGCATTGGAGGGCAAAATTACTCTAAAATCATTATAAAAATACATTAAGCCAAATTTTGATGCAAAATTCAATGGTTTCATTTGAAATGCACCATTTTTGTTAGAAATGGCCCATATTTGGATGGTAAAATGAACAATCAACCTATATGCCTGTTCCTGGTTGCCATGGCAACTGTTCCAATAATCAAAATTTGCAGACATTTATGCCAATATTTGGGGATACTCACCAAAAACCCAAAACTGAAAACAGAAATGGAAAATTTCATCTAGATCAAAATCTATGATAAAAATCACCATATTATTATGTATTTTTGATGAAAAAGGCTGATTTTTTAACTTGTGTTTTCAGACATTATTATGGTTTATAATATATTTAGAGCTTAATCTTTGATTTCAGATATGAAAACGACCTATGTTCAAGGAGGGGTTCTGACATAGCTACTATTTTATAGGAATATTTTACCCAATGATGTCTCATTTTATAGATCTTGAGATGAACTTTGATAATGAATTTCCCTGCAGAGGGGTGTTTTTGCTTGCCTGGTCACATATATTGATAAAAGAAATCTCCATCCTCAGATTCAGTCATGTCACATTCTACAGGCTCATTAAGACATTTTGCTGGTGTCTTAGTGTCTTATTAGTATGATTGGCTACCTTCTGAGCATCCCTTGTTTCCTCTGTAGTGTCTCGCAAGACTTTGATCTTTCCACATTAGTATCTACCTGATTAAGTAATGGTAGCCAAGTAGCCCATAGTAGCAGAGGGGTAATAACTCCAGTTTCCACTTGTGCAACTAGAAATACCAATGTCTATTTGACATAGCTGGATTTCTCTCATAACGTCTGGTGCTGTTGACTTAATGGTTTGTATGGGAATCTCTCAACCCATGCTTACAGAATGTTGGAGCGTTTGGTAACATGGAATGTGACAGCTACTTGTTTTCACAATGAATGATCAGAAGGGGTGAGAAATTGCAATAGTAATGGCAGTTCATTGAGCCAATACTCTCCAGTCAGCTTCTGCATGCTCATGTATGGCTTTTACAGAGTTTTCATTGTTTCTCCTCCACTAAACCTATGACAATGCCAAGAGGATCTGCAATTACAAAATACAGGAGCCGCTACTTGCCTTGCACATAATTATTATATCCAGACTACCTGCATTATGATATAATGACAATAATTGTCAGTGTCAGTTACCACATTAGCTTAGGACTGAAGTGGGCCAATGGTATTTCTATGTCAATGGGGGGAAGAGGATAGTATGCTGAAAAGAATCTCATCATTCAATATTTCAAAGTGACATAGACACAACCCACTTTCAGTATAATTAAGATGGAGAGCAAGTGGACAATTGCCCAGTTATAGTAAAGCCCTGTGATTAGACTGGGGACTTACCTTTTCACTTTATATGATGAGTTATTCCTAATTCAATCAAGGAATAATTAGGTGCTAGCAAAGCTATTGTGAGAATGTTTCGAATTCCATTTAAAGTTCTAATCATGTTAAGCTTTTTATTTACAGCTAGTGAATAGGCACTAATGTGGGTGCTGAAATCCGTAAATGAATTAAAGATTGTGCATTAAGACCTAAATGAACATTCATCATTGGTGGAGTGTTAGACTGGGAAATGAAATGAATACAAATTATGCTGTAATTAGTAGGACTTGCATGAAGAAAGCTAATTCACAATATGACACTAAGAATGGCAATGGCTTTAGCCTGCAGACACAATACCCCTTGGCCTTGTAAATTGAAATATGCTGTCCATAAATCACCAATAGATGTATGATGATCATTATGATGGTACCGGTATGTTATTCAGTATCGAATAATGTGTGCTGTAGGCTAGACCTGTATGAACCTGCCTGACCTGTCAATGGCAGCTAGCTTTGACCCATAGCCTTTTTTAATCAAAATCTATCTTGCTTCTGACCTGTATCTATAAGCTTCTTTGATCTTTGTAGATTTATGTATGCCTGATTAGACAATGCTACCCCAGAAGCCAGTTGTAGAGAATGGAATAATCAGTTAAACTTTAGTAGTAAGGGATACTTTACGTCCTGCTCAATGTCTCTTCCCTTTGATCTGTGATATATATCCAGGTAATGGTGCCTCCATGTCACTCTAATGTTATATCCTCTTACCTGTAGACACAATTTTCACTGCCCCTACCTTTTTCTCATCACTGCTATGGACTTAATGGGTGACCTAAGTTAGGTCTTGTACAATAGATGATGTTGATGTATGTTGATACATTGATGTTTCAAGTCCATGCTGATCAAAGCAGCTTCAATTCTTTTGATCCCATGGCATCTAATAAGGAGCTGATCAAATTGCTGTATTCAGGTATCAAGACATGACGAAGCAGAAAAATTAAACCACAATAATGATATCACTTCATGGAATCTATTATCCATGACTGTTATTTTATATTTCTCCTTCATCACAATATTCAGATTATATTTATGTCTTCACTGTCACTTTGGTCATAATATTATTTGTTATTGTAGTTTCTAGACTTACATTCTACGCAGCTCCTTGAAGCTATACAAACAAAAATTGTATGTATTGAAGCTTGCTGATACAATTACAAACCTCATACATCTTATAAATAGAAGTTGTAACATTTCACCTTTCCACTCATCCTCCACCTTCTTAGCTCATGCCAGCAGTCATGACCCACCTAGGTACCTCACCCAACCACAACTACCATTAATAATGATGGTACTTGTCATCATTATTTGTATGTTTCATTAAGATGTATGTGGGAATGACCATGTAGGCATGTCATGAAATCCATAATGTGGTGACAAGATGGGAGGACCATCTTGTAGATACCATCTTCTACTCCAATATCACAAAGCTATAGACCTGAAGGCAGCACCCACCTTCATCATAGTTAAACTGCAGAGCAGACGGACGATAATCATCTCCCAGTCAAAGTCATGAGATTAGAGATGTGGAACCATCTCTTTTTATTCTCACATGATGAAGTTTTCCTCTCTCAATTGACGTGCTTCATGTCTCTTATAACATATTCCAATATTTTGTCACTGTATTAATCATGTAATCAGAATTACTATCATAATGATATATTCTGCTAAAATGAAATGCTAAAGATCTTGGTCATCTCTTGTGCCCTGTCATGCATCTTTTTGGGTAATGGTCATTGTCAAGACAGAAAAGGGATGTAAAAAGAGGTCTAGAGGTCACTTTTTAATGTGTTAATTCTGTTAATGACTTAGCACAGCTACTATGATTTGAAATGTAGTAATCACATAATGGGGCAGCCATAGCTATAAAGGCATAGTAAGCACATAATTATTCAAACTGCAATGGCAATATATAGTAAGATCCGTCACTACTATTTGAAGGCAACAGTCATACTGAGAAACACTAAGACAGTACTAAGAAATGAACTCCTGCAGAGGCTCCCATGGCCCTAGTCTACCATAGGCAGAAATGAATGAAAAAGGGATAATTGATTCAATTACAATAATTAGCATCCCTTGCTTCCTGCTTGAAGTCAATTACCTTTGATCTTTTCTTTTGCACATCTATATCCAGGAAATAAGATAATGGCACCTCTATTTCACAATTTGTTACTGTATACTTCTTCCCCATCCTTTCTGATGTTTATGACTCCTTCCTAAATGTACTGCAAAATAGGTCTGCTCTATTGTGTGCTCACTGTAAATTAACTTAAGCTTTCTTCTAAATGTCAGCACTCTTGGTTGCTGCCCACCAACATATCCTTGCAATGAATTAATCACTTTCAATGGATTTAGGTTGGACTCTTATATGAATACTGTTGTAACTTTGTAATTGTTTATTCCTTGAATGGGGAAAATCAAAGTGTAAACTTTTCACTTGTTGTTGTTTTGGTAATCTTTAATCACAGGTAAATATGAATTATCAGGGGCGTAGGAAAAGGGGGGGGGCCAGGGGGGCCTGGGCCCCCCCAATCATGAAGGAGGTGGGGCCTGAATATGTCTGGGCCCCCCCAATATTTTCCAAGAACTCATAAACACAATGGAAAAGAAGCTATAACTTTACATCTCAAATTAGATTATTATGGTGATGTCATAGGGAGAATGGGAAAGTCAGATCCAAAATTTACCAAAAATCACTTTTCTATATGAATTCTAAATACGCATGTATATAGACGCCATCACGCATCAGCTGACAATTCAAGGTGGTCGCGATGGTGCCCTCGGCAGGCCCCCCCAATGAAGATTTGCTTCCTACACCTCTGATTATGTAGTTCTAATTAAGCACCTGTGCTTCACCTGCCCAGCTGTAGCCCAAAAACACACAGGCTATAACACTTTGAATTACCAAAACTTTCAACTGTTTTTTTTTTGTGTATTTCATCGCCTTTAGAGAGGAAGGTTGTTTTCCAAGATAAGTATGCCAGTCCATCACTGGCCAAGGTTACTATCAGTGCCCTGAGGACACCTGAAGTAAACCCAGTGGAACATTGGCACACCACCCCACGTCCCTAACCTACATTAAGGTTACTTGAGTGGCCAGTCCAAACTCCCTGGTGAGACAACTGATGCACAGCCTTAATTGAGATTGAAAGATGGAGTTATTTTTGTAAGCATGCCATGAATTTCATAAGTAAGTCCAAGCCTGATACCCACCCACTGTCCAAGACACTTACAGGGGTGCTGATTGGCTAAGGGGGGGGGGGGTAGGGCAAGGGGGTAAGAGTCCTGAAGATAGTGTCATCAAAGGCCAGCCAATCCACCAGTGTCTTATCTGGTTCCACTGCACTAATGGAATTTACGTTATCCAGCTCATGTTTATAGAGGATCCGAGCTCCTGTAATGATGAAAACATCTGAGCTTTAAAGTAACATATTTGTGGATCAACACGGTAAAAGGTATGCCCGCAAGGGGGTGCACGGGGGTACCCTTTACCGTGTTGATCCACATTTAGTTATATGTTGTCTTTGTCTATCTTTCTGGCTCTGTCTATCTCTCTGTCTATCTCTCTGTCTCCAGATGGACCAACATGAACCTTTTTGTCAGTTTGTATTTCATACATCAATTTTGCAGTTTTATGCTCCTGTCCCCCATTATTAAATGATTTAGGTGTTGGCTCAATCCACAATCATGGATTGTGTTACTATGTAAATACAGGGGTAAGTCTACTACTATAGGTAGCCCATGTACAACAGAGCTACAGGGTGTGGATGGATGGTGTATTGTCATCAGTCAATATCCCCATTTATATCAGTATTCTATTAAAATACAGTAGGCTATGATACCATATACATAATCCCATTGCTAAATTAACACTATTCAGTGTGAAAATCCACTTTAAAATGTTTGATTCAGCATAGTTGACATCTATTTCACCAAAAACTCCTCACAACTCATTTTTGGACAAAACAGCCTTTTTACCTTTGATGCCCTGTATATATGCTCTCAAAAATATGACTTATGACTCATCTTGTAAGAATGGGTCGAAATTATGGCATAATTACTGTGGATTATTTGCCCATATAAGTGGTGAGTCTGCAAAATCGACCACAAGATGTAAAGCTCATAGACAAATTGTCTGTGATTGACAGCATTAGTGGAGGCTCCACTCTGTGATTCTTTGGAGCATTCTCACGAAGTGTTACCCAGACAGTGTTTTAGGTATAGGCTGTTGACAGTCCTAAATTGTAAACATGCGTTTTGAGGGGTCACTTGTAACAACACAGAGTGTGTTTATCTATAGCTCACATAGCCATTATCAGCTGGGGGCCGCCATTAGACCCCGACAGCACTATGACTAACACCTTCAGCCCCCGACTCCGCAGTATATGCCAGGGATGCCTCCCATTGGTCAATAATACAATAGCCATGTGCCGTATAGTTCTTTACATTTACTCCAAACCTGACACTGAAGCATCACACTGATCAAGTAGGGGTTAATGACCCTCTTCTGTTGTATAAACAATAACACAGTACAATATGAATAACAACACAACAATCTAGCAACAACCTTAAATTGCAGGTCCTGTAAAAATTAAACCTGTCTGATATAGAATTGAAGAGTGAGTGAGTAATAGATGTTTAATGCCATTTCAACAGCTAAGGTCATATTTATGTCGAGAACGTTATTACACAGTTTCACAGAGGAATGTGACAGTGCCCACGCATTATATGTGCCCACACATCCTGAGGGGATAGTAAAGAGGAGATATAGACCCTTTTAAGTGGGCTAGGGAAGCCCGAGAATTGAAGAGACTTCCCAATGTAAAAGTTTGCAATATTTAGATATTACAATACCCCCAGATAAACAAATAGCTCCCTCAACATACAATTTCTACCTTGCAATGATAACAAATACCACTATCTCTTCTGTATTATGTCCCATTATGTGAGAATAGCTCTGATTCTTTGCAAAAACTGCATAGTGGAGCCACCAGCTAATGACAGCATATAGATGAGCAAATGCATGAGGCGTAGTGAAGTGACACATTATTCATTTGGCTGAAGAGCAATGCAAAACTTGTAGATATCCTTCCAAGTGGACATTCGCATATATTACATGCATAACAGCCTGATAAAGAAACCCCATCATTCAATGAGTAAGGCTGTTGACTAGTGCAACTGCCAGACGCAAAACCATAAGTCACTCTCCCTGTGCTTTGATATTGGCTAGACTGAAGACGCTTTTACAGTTCTGCTTTTCCTCTAGATTAATTGAAACGCAAGACACATAATAGGATATCATTACTTCAAAAGCCCTTTGTGATACTATACCTACATTTTATTCTCAAACCATCCTATCTATTACAGTCAAACACCTACTTTCTGAATATACACATGACATACAATTTACTAGATATCTGTGGAAGGTTTCGCATGCAAGGCATCGAGAATGTGATCATTTTTCAACAACGATAGGTTTACAGTTTTAAACCACTAGTTCTGTAGGCTGCTAGCTTACTTGTACATTTGTTCCTAGCTGCACATTGGCATCCATGATTTTAAACAGTCTTTCCATGCAGAAATAAGGGATTCACCTGCACAATGCCTACAATTATCATTGATTTCTTGTCTTTCTTTTGGCGCGGAGGTGGATGGTAAGGAAACATCAGGTTCTGCTCCATGGTGTTATTAGCTCAGCCTTCAAATTAGATATCCTTTTCTCTGGAATGTTGGCCTTTTTGGGATGTGTCTAGATATTGTGCAGGGAACAGTGACAAACAGTTGGGTAATTGTAAGGGTTCTTACATAGCTCATAGTATATTAAGCTATTAATGTATTGATATTCGAGGACACGGTGAGGTTTGCTGGAAATAATCGCCCGACCGCGCAGCGGGAGGGCGATTATTTCCAGCTAACCTCACCGAGTCCTCGAATATCAATGCATTAATGCATTTATCGCACTTATTCATACATTATATATAAATTTCTTACCTTATAACCCTGTATTTAATGTAGGAGAAGACATTTTGTAAGTGCATGCAATCCGCACGGTTTGCCAAGCCGTCGTGGCCATGTTGTCGTTCTGCCCGACATACCTCCACCTTTGCACACATTTTTCGGGTATAATCCAAGCATGTCAAGTCCTGTACTTCTAACACCAACAAATATACAATCTCTACTTGGTGTTAGCTTACATTTTGTATCCATTTTCTTCGAAATAAATAAGAATCCATTGATTTTCCATAGCAATCCAACGCACACAGCCCGGTACACGGCCATTTCGTCTTGTTGACGAAGCGGCTAAGTGCCCGGATGTAAGAACTAGGTCAGAGACGCATCGAACAAGGAATGGCCGAACGGGGCGGGTATCGATATGAAAAATCATTGGATTCTTATTTATTTCGAAGAAAATGGAGAAATTAGGCATGGCATGTTAATCTAGGATGTCTAAGGATGTTTCTCTGTTAATAACTCCACCAGGTTCCATGGATTCTAGGCTAACGAGGTATGTAAACTTCAGATATGTCGGAAAACTTTTTCAAATCCTTGATGTAGATTGCTTTGTATCACCGGTCGGCTTGGTATAGTGGACAGCGAGCTCGCCTCCTGCCCCAGCGGCCGGGGATCGATTCCCCGTTGAACCTGAACGGTTTTAACTGGAATATGTATGGCGAGGGTGGCTTCATATCCTTCTCCAATTTATTAACTTGCTCAGGTTCTAACCAAGATCGTCTTAGAAAAAAAAATTGACTCTGAGAATGCGGTTATACCCCGATAACCGAACGGGGTTATGACCAAAAAGGCACTGTAGGGGCCTGAATCGTGAGATAAACATATTTATTGACTTTCCTACCTATCTTCATCCTTGTATATCATCATTATTATCATTGTTATGTAGAAACAACTGGAAATTTTAGAAATGTAGAGGAATCACATTCTTGACTATTATCAACCTTTTGTATAAATTGTGCTAGGCAATAAACTCTTTTCAAACCTAAGAAAAAAGATAATTAGCAAAAAGGCAATGATGAATAATTTAGGGTTTTTTTATTAAAATTTAATAGTGGACACAGAAAGAATTGATATATTCAAAATGGGCCCTTCCTGAGGGAAGTGTAGTCCAAGACCTGGTGAAAAAAGCATAATGTAGTATGCCTGATAAACATTAAAGATAGTTCCATGCATGGTTGTCTTGTCTCCTTCCTTCATAACGCAGTTAATTCATACTTTTGTAATACCTTGATTGCGTATTAGGCGAACCCCATGTATAGGGTGCACTCTGAGTTAAATAGAAAGCTATGTAAGGTATATATATATATATATATATATATATATATATGTATATATATATATATATATATATATATATATATATATATATATATATATATAGCTGTTAGTTGATCAATACATCCTGCCCCATTCCCCAGGTTGTGAATGGTTTGAGTGGGTGTCAAGTGAGATATTCACCTCATTTGGTCAGTGTAGCTAGTGTGTTCACAAAAGGCTGTCATACAGATATTGATATTGAATACAGTAACTTGGTGTACATCTACCACTTACAGAGCACCATGCTTTCTCATGATAACCGATAACAAACGAAAATCATTACCATGTTCGGCCTGACCATGATGTCTGAGGATGGAGTAGAAGCTGGCAGAACCAGGCTTCAATATCTAGTTACTTCCCAACCAGGACCTGGGGGAGTTTGCTAGTTTGGTCATGTGGGGGCCTGACCTTGGAGACAGCTGGTCACTCAATGGATCACTGAGACCTCTAGGATGTGTGGAATATGGGCTGTGTCTGTGGAGCTAATAATAATGATATCAGTAGAACCATGGTGTGGGTACTGCGGTAGTGATTTACTTGTTCAATATTGTCTGGGGTGTTCTTGTTTATAACCCTCAAAGGAAGGGATGATACCTCAAGATTATCATTTTCCACTAATGCAGTTGAAGCACATAACTAGCCAATGCGGCATATTGTTGCACCCGGCTAGTCAGATGAAATGTTACACTAATAAATTATTTACCAAGGTGACATTCATGTACAGTGCTGTCAAGAGGGCATTGTGCATTAACTGGTGCCCTCCATGGGCTAATTCTGGTTAGGATAATCCATCATTCCTCTGGGAATACGCACTCAGACCTAGGGTCTGGGACATCATTTGACCATGTGCCAGATGGGCACTTTGGATAACCTTGGAAGTTGACTTTAAGCCACGTGCCAAATAGGCACTAGGACCAATCATGGGAGGGACCTTCTGGCATAGTGCAGAAATTTTAGGAAAAACAATAAATCACGGGTGTGGACATAGCAAGCAGAATTTTGGGAGTTTTTTTTTTGGTGGCAGTCATATCAAGCAGAATAAGCAGTCAGTCTGAGGGTCTGGGACATCATTTGACCATGTGCTAGATGGGTACTTTGGATAACCTTGGAAGTCAGCTTTTGGCCAGGTACCAAATAGACACTAGTACAAATCATAAGAGGGATCTTCTGGCATGGTGGAGTAATTTTGGGAAAAATTAGAAATAGAATCATTTTCTTTTGAGTGTGGACATACCAAGCAGAATTTCGGGGAAATATATCAAACATTTTTTTCTCTTTTTGGTGGCAGACATATCAAGAAGAATAAGCACTCAGTCTTGGGGTCTGGGACATCATTTGACCATGTGCCAGATGGGCTCCTTTGATAAGCTTGGAAGTCATCTTTTGGCCATGTGCCAAATAGGTACTAGGACCAATCATGGGAGGGACCTTCTGGCATAGTGCAGAATTTTTAGGAAAAACAAGAAATAGTTTTCTTTTTGGTGTGGACATACCAAGCAGAATTTTGGGAGAAATACTGTAAACAGAGTTACTTTTTGGTGGCAGACTTATCAAGCAGAATAAGCACTCAGTCCTAGGGTCTGGGACATCATTTGACCATGTACCAGATAGGTGCTTAGGGGAGTCAACATATGGCCATTTGCCAAATACACACTAGGACTGAACATGGGAGGGACTTTCTGGCATGGTGCCAAATCAGCTCTCATGCAAGGGGACTGAGACATCATTTGGTCAAATTACCCGATAAGCCCCTGGGTCATGTGTAGAAGTGGCTGGCTGGCACACACACTTAGTCATGGTGAAAAAGTTCCCATTTGGTTCAAACCAGGGCCAGAAACTAGGGCCAGACCTGAAAAACGAAGGGGGCATGTGGGCATGTGGTCGATTTGGCCAGAGCTCTGGGCTCGACCACACCGAATCCAATAGATCAATGCATTTTCTGGTCACAGTTCAAAACATATGTATATAGGCATCAGATATTCATTAAGAGGTTAACCGGCATAAAGCTATTTAAGGAGTAATCCCCATTTTCCATTGCTTATGGAGCTTAGCACTGAACTGAGAAAATGTGCATCTTATGTAATATTTAGAGGAAAATACACATTGAAAGTAAATATATATGAAGAGTTTGGTTCCAAAAAGCAATAAAGTCCATTTTGGAAAAAATGGAGTTAATATGAGAAAACAATAGGTTGGGGTGAGTGAAAAAATGTTGCAAAATCATTTTTTCCAAAACCATTTGGTCACCATTTGGCCCCTAGGGCCCACCTAAAATCCTTTTTTTTTTCCAAAATGACATAATCCCACACCTGCTTTGTACCAAAATGCCATAAATCCACTCAGGCAAATACTGTCATGATATGTATGTTCATTAATAACCTTATTTCCATGGTTTGAATGATCTATTAATGTCATATTATTGTGCTTTGTAAGTTATATAACCCTTTTCCCAATAAAAACCAACTTTGCTAGTGAGGAGAGAGGTATATAGATGTGAAAGCTGTTGTGATGGATTTATTGCGTTTTGGAACAAAACAGGATTTATTGCATTTTGCAAAGAAATATATGATAAATCACCTTTTGTCTGTGAAAGAACCATCAGTGTTAAAAAAGTACTTGAAAATCTTTCAATTATACCCAAGGAAATGAGGAAAGTCAAATATAGAAAAGAAAGCTAACTTTTGTGGGTATAATGTGGATACAAAAATGAGAAATGTTGGATTTACTGCATTTTGGAACAAAACGGTTTGTGTTTTTGAAAAAAATAGGATTAAACCACTTAATTTATCGATAAAGGAAGACTCAAGGATTTCAAAAACGAAATGTGGACGTGTTTTATTTATGGTCCCCTAGATATTGGAAATCACAAAAATGGCCACCCTCTCTTCATTTTTTTTGGAATGATAAATGTCTCATTATCTCAAAACACCAAAAATGGATTTTTTGCATTTTGGAACCAAACTCTTCATATAAAACAAGGGGTAGAGAACAATATGGCAAAATGTCATGTGATAGAATACTGTAGGTCATTAGCAAAGAATAGAAATAAGGGCAAACACTGGGTGATAATAGGGAACATAGAAAGCACATGGGGAGGATAAACCATGATATACTACGGTAAACCATGATATATCATGGTAATCAGGCTAGCAGTAAAAGTCAAACCCCATCCTATGCAATGACCAAAGGGAAGTATCTTTTGCTGATACAAAATATACATATCACAAGGGGTAGAGCACAGTTGGGACAGATGCAAATGTGAAGAAATGTTGTAGATTGCTAACAGATGGGAGAAATAGATGATCACTGGGTGATAATAGTGTAGGGAACCGAGTGCCTAGGCCACCAGAGTGACTGACACGTAGCTATAGTAGATGGACTGGGTAGGAGCGGTCTCGTGGTGTAGTGGTTATCATTCTGCACTTTGAAGTCAGCGACCGGGGTTCAATTCCCCGCAAGACTAGACCCTTTTCACCAAACCCTACACTGGTAGTCTCGTGGCACGGATCGTTGCAAGGGGACACATATAGGTGTCAGTAGTGTGTCAGTCCCTTGGGTGTCTGATGGTGTGTGAGTTCCAAGCATGGACTCTGCCCCCGAGATGCACCATTGGCCATGCTTGGATCTGGGGGAGCAGAGTAGGGAACCGAGTTTCTGTATCCCTAGGCCACCAGAGTGACTGACACGTACCTAGCAGGTGGACTGGGTAGGAGCAGTCTCCTGGTGTAGTGGTTATCATTCTGCAATTTGAAGTCAGCGACCGGGGTTCGATTCCCCGCGAGACTATAGACCCTTTTCACCGAACTCTACAATAGGGAGTATAGAAAGCACATGGTGGCTATGACACCATGCATGGTTTACCATGGTTTATTATTATACCATGGTCTTTTATTTACTTATTCAATTATGGTATGCTACAATTATTCCCCTAAGTTGATACACACTTTGCTACATGATTGCATACCAGTGTATGGCATATTAAAACCCTAATTCCAAGACCATAGACTTGAATGATTATAAGGAACTGTGGTGTAATGTGGTTACAAATAACTTTTCTATATCATAGTTTCATAAGTGATGCCTTGGTTTGTCTGGTATATTGTGATAAACTGGAGTTGAAAAAGCTAAGTGTATCACAATACTGTGGGTGCATATATACCATATTCCTCTCAAACTATGGTTGATCATACAATTACATCTTTGATGTAGATATTGCAATTTATCTTACTATATCATATTAAACTATGCTTCTCAAACCATGTTTTAATACATTCTAACATACTGTGATATATTACAGTTACAGATACCATAGTGTACCATAGGATATAGGGAATACTGTGATATATCTTAGTAAATAATGGTAAACTATGATCCCAGAATCATAGTAAATTGTTGGCTTTCATGGTTGACATATGGGTTGTCTGTATCCTAGTATATCATGGTACACAATGGTTATATGTACCCCAAAATAAGAGAGTATACTGTAGTGTATGATAGTAAACCATAATGTATACTGGTTCACTGGAGTAGATCATGATATCTACCATGGTATATTTTTACCCGGGCCGCGCCCATAGAAAGGTGTTTATTGAGAAATTGTGGGCCCGGACTCACAATTACAGGCCATTGACTCCCGGGCCAGCGTTAGTGTCTACCCCTGCATAAGGTACTATGATACAGTGATATTGTTGGTGTCAGGACCGCTTGGTGTCTCATGTGGTGCACCTTATACACATGGGGTCTCAGGTGCTGCACTTATACACATGGTGTCTCATGTGGTGCACCTTATACACATGGTGTCTCAGGTGCTGCATTTATACACATGGTGTCTCAGGTGCTGCACTTATACACATGGTGTCTCATGTGGTGCACCTTATACACATGGTGTCTCAAGTGGTGCACCTTTTACACAAAGTGTCTGATGACATGCACCTTATACAGGTTGTGTCTGAGGTAGTACACGTATACACATGGTGTCTCAGGTGGTGCACCTTATACACAAAGTGTCTGAGGACATGCACCTTATACACATGGTGTCTGAGGTAGTCCACCTATACACATGGTGTATCAGTTGGTGCACCTAAAGACATGGTGTCTGAGGACATGCACCGTATACACATGGCGTCTGAGGTAGTGCACCTATACACATGGTGTCTCAGGCGGTGCCTCTTATACACATGGTGTCTGGGGACATGCACCTTATACACAAGGTACAAGTACTCAGGAAAATCAATTCACAGATGCAGGATTTGGAAAAGGAGGGACCCTTTATTTAGCCTTAATTTCTGGCAAAATCTAGACCATAGAAGAGGCAAATAAACTCTTAGCTACAGGAAAAAGGGAGACGCTGTGCACAGTGGTGGATTTAGACGGGAGGCGCGGGGGCGCGTGCCCCCTCCTTTTTCCCTGTACTTAACAGTTATTTACCTTTTTAGCCTAGATTCTAGCCAAAATTAGGGTCTAAAAAACGAGCGCGCCCCCTCCTTTTCAAAATCCTGGATCCGACACTGGTGTGCCCCTGTTCACCCCGTCTAAATACGCCACTGAAATTAATATTGTTGGTGTCAGGACCTCTTGGTGTGGGAGGTAGTACACCTAGTCTGCCCTCTGGTAACGACGTTGGAGGCGTGTCCTGGCCCCCCTGGTGGCAGTATGTGAAGCTGGGGGCGGGGTTTGCTCTTCCTCATGATGGCCTCCTGACGGTCCTTCTCAGCCTTGTCCTCCAAGTCCCTCAGCTCCTGCAGGTGACATGCGGCCTGGTTGGCCCTCCAGGCATTCTCCAATTCGCCCCCCTTGGTTTTGTTCTTACTGAGGGTGGTGAGTAGGCATGAGTCTTGCCGCCTTTTCAACTGCTGTGTGTTTTCTATGAGTGTCAGCAGGGTGCGCCTACGTGCCTGCCCGATGTAAGGCTGCATTACCTCACAGGTCACGTGGTGCTTGTAGGCGTCCCACTCCGCCCTCTGGCGGTACGAGTTGAGCAGCACTTCGTCTGACGGATATCTGTAATCATAGTCACTCATTGTTATCTTGGTCCCACATTGAGGAAATGTAGGCCTACGGGACAACTTAGGCCCTATGTGTTAGATCAGAGCTCAGCTTAGACAAAAAAAGATAAATAACTAGACATGCTATTGGTAAAGATGAATAAACCAAGACATGCATATATTTGGTATGTGATTGAACTCTAGTACCAGTAATGTAATGTAAACTAGCCTGTATTTCACACCCTTGTTATCCCTAAGGCAGTGATCAGTCATTTTTTTGGGTTTGCGGGAATGCACAAAAAAACAATTGCTCCTCCTCTCAAGGGTCACCTCCCCCCCCCCCCCGGAGGAGACGAAAAACAGAACTATCTATGAAGGTACTTACTGTTGCTGATTAGCCAGGTACTTCACATTCTGAAGACAATTCTCGTTCATGCACTTTCGGAAGTGGGATTTGCGCACGCGCAGTAACTTGGTGCCACTAGAAACCAGAATTAGACTACTTCCGGCCGTTGCTGAAGTTTGGTAGATAACGTCATGGAGGTCCTTAGGATGTGAAATAGTTACAGCATTATAAATAGCCAACACATTTAGGCCAAAATTTGATACCTACTACTACATACAATTTCTACTGATAGCTACAGGTATAGGTTAAATGAGTTTAAATTGTTTAGAAGTCAACAAAAGGATATGTCGATGTACTTACAAACACGTCACACTGACGTAAGAGCCCTATGTCAAGATAGACATTACCAGTGCCATCCGCTGTGAGCAGTAATGTGTTGAGGGTGACGACACCATCTGGCAGCAGGCGATCTAAAACCTCCTTCTCTGAGAGAGGCTTTGCCTCCCGTGTATCAGTCTTTTCCTTAGGTTCCTGTATACACAAAATTAAATGAAGATAAGTAGATATGTGATTCTACTCTTACAGTACCCACCCAAATCATGTATTGCATATGTGTCTTGATTGGTCGTGAAATAATATCTTTACATTATTCTCATGGATCAGAAACATTTTAGCCGCATAGTTAATTTTAAATGTCATGCAACCCTTTCTTGGTGGAAGAACCAATCGCGTTTCATAGACATAGATTATCATGCCTTCTATGACAATTAGTTCATGTGCCGCAGCATGAACCGAGCTATGTATAGATGTTATTGATGTATTTATCCTTGTTGGATCACAGCTTAGTGCAATTAGTGTGTGAAACTGCAGTTTGAGTGCGTGGTTATGTTGTCAGTAACGATCATTAGTGTTAGTAATCAATTGTGGTCCGATATATTTGGAAACACCAGTTCTATCACACATGCTGAAAAGGGAATGTGTACTTTCTGACAAGGGCTTGACTTCAGTCAGACAAACTAATTATGACGACAAATAGTCCCCCTGAATGCAGGGCTAACCACCACAAGTAGGTGCGTTATTATGGTTCACCCTGCTGGCTGTCCCCTAATGCTAACCACCACCAGTAGGTGCGTTATTATGGTTCACCCTGCTGCCTGTGCCCTAATGCTAACCACCACCAGTAGGTGCGTTACTACGGTTCACCCTGCTGCCTGTGCCCTAATGCTAACCACCACCAGTAGGTGCGTTATTATGGTTCACCCTGCTGCCTGTGCCCTAATGCTAACCACCACCAGTAGGTGCGTTATTATGGTTCACCCTGCTGCCTGTGCCCTAATGCTAACCACCACCAGTAGGTGCGTTACTACGGTTCACCCTGCTGCCTGTGCCCTAATGCTAACCACCACCAGTAGGTGCGTTATTATGGTTCACCCTGCTGCCTGTGCCCTAATGCTAACCACCACCAGTAGGTGCGTTATTATGGTTCACCCTGCTGCCTGTGCCCTAATGCTAACCACCACCAGTAGGTGCGTTATTATGGTTTATCACATGTTCACATTGCACCATGGTCACACTCACAATCACCACACCAACTCTTTACACTAAATTTACCGTGTTTGCATCTGGTAGTCCTTCGGCTGAGATGTCAAACTGTGAAGCCAGCTCTAATATCTTTGAGTCGGATATAATGAGAAGGATATTATATTGGTATGGAAATCAAAATATAATAACAGAATCAAACAGTCAGTTGACGTAGGGCATACAAAAAGGGGACAAGGGCAACACAGTGCTTGGGTGAATTAAAACTAGTCTATGGATTTGCTCAAGCCAATAAATGAAAGGGGCTAAAGGTTATTCTATCAGTGGTATTGCATATATATGGGTTTCACTACAATGATATCATTATGTGGAATACACTAATCATGAGGTGATATCCATTAGGAGTAGAGTAAATGGAAGCATAGAAGATGAGGCTTTTAAACCTTTGACCTGTTGACGTAGTCCATGTCCATATGTTCCAACATATGACGTTTGGTTATAGACGTTAGCAGCTCTCCCACAGCTATGTCTTTATCTGCATTTAAACATACTTCGTGTCAGTATTACATCTGTCAACAAGCACCAACTAGCATTCTGTTGGTGTTGCCTTTCAACCATTCATTTCATCTTACTTTTAGGTTTAAGTCATGAATGAATAGAGACTTTGTGTATTAGTCAGTGACGCAGGCTACATGAGAATTAACTTGTTACTGACTTACTGCCATCGCCATCACCGAATCTCCTTTCCCATATACACTACTTACAATCTAAGCAATCTAAATGCCGGACGTACTCCGCTGAACTAAGCCTAAGGTAGGATGTGAACTAGATGTAAAAGGCTCAAAAGCTGTGTGTTTCAAGATTAGCTGGTCCTACCTAGCAAGCAGGCCTAGCAAGCGTCTTAAAAAAGTAACTGAAAACCTAAGTTTTTGTCCTAGTGAGTAGGCTTGCCATGCTCATTGTGGTCTCTTTACCCCCTCCCCCACCACCTCTGGTCGTCTTAGACTGCACTACGTTAGCAGTTAATAAGTCGTCATTGTCATGTCCGTCCTCCTCCCGGCACCTCTCTGTGTCCTCCCCCCGGCACCTCTCTGTGTCCAGCGTCAGGCACTTGATGATCCTACACTGCCCCTGTAAAGAGTAAGTGTCTATATATTGATGATCCTACACTGCCCCATTACAGAGTAAGTGTCTATATATTGATGATCCTACACTGCCCCTGTACAGAGTAAGTGTCTATATATTGACGATCCTACTCTGCCCCAGTACAGAGTAAGTGTCAATATATTTATGACCTTATACTGGCCCTGTATAGAGTAAGTGTCTATATATTGATGATCCTACACTGCCCCTGTACAGAGAAAGTGTCTATATATTGATGATCCTACACTGCCCCTATACAGAGTAAGTGTCTATATATTGATGATCCTACACTGCCCCTGTACAGAGTGAGTGTCTATATATTGATGATCCTACACTGCCCCTGTACAGAGTAAGTGTCTATATATTGATGATCCTACACTGGCCCTGTACAGAGGGAGTGTCTATATATTGATGATCCTACACTGCCCCTTACCAAGTAAGTGTCTATATATTGACGATCCTACACTGGCCCTGTACAGAGTGAGTGTCTATATATTGATGATCCTACACTGCCCCTGTACAGAGTAAGTGTCTATATATTGATGATCCTACACTGCCCCTGTACAGAGTAAGTGTCTATATATTGATGATCCTACACTGCCCCTGTACAGAGTAAGTGTCTATATATTGATGATCCTACACTGCCCCTGTACAGAGTAAGTGTCTATATATTGATGATCCTACACTGATCCTGTACAGAGTAAGTGTCTATATATATTGATGATCCTACACTGCCCCTGTACAGAGTAAGTGTCTATATATATTGATAATCCTACACTGGCCCTGTACAGAGTAAGTGTCTATATATTGATGATCCTACACTGCCCCTGTACAGAGTAAGTGTCTATATATTGATGATCCTACACTGCCGCAGTACAGAGTAAGTGTCTATAATTATATTGATGATCCTACACTGATCCTGTACAGAGTAAGTGTCTATATATATTGATGATCCTACAGCTCCCCAGTACAGAGTAAGTGTCTATATATTGATGATACTACACTGCCCCAGTACAGAGTAAGTGTCTATCTATTGATGATCCTACACTGCCCCAGTACAGAGTGAGTGTCTATCTATTGATGATCCTACACTGGCCCTGTACAGAGTAAGTGTCTATATATATTGATGATCCTACACTGCCCCTGTACAGAGTAAGTGTCTATATATATTGATGATCCTACACTGCCCCTGTACAGAGTAAGTGTCTTTATATATTGATGATCCTACACTGCTCCTGTACAGAGTGAGTGTCTATATATTTTGATGATCCTACACTGGCCCTGTACAGAGTGAGTGTCTATATATTGATGATCCTACACTGCCCCAGTACAGAGTAAGTGTCTATATATTGATGATCCTACACTGGCCCTGTACAGAGTAAGTGTCTATATATTGATGATCCTACACTGCCCCTGTACAGAGTAAGTGTCTATATATTGATGATCCTACACTGTCCCAGTACAGAGTAAGTGATACAGCAGGTAGCGTAATCCTGCATTGCTGATACATGCATATTGTACCGTGTCATGGCCAAGTATACTCTGTGTGATTACTGAAATACCACGATTAGGATTATCTACATTGATGTCAGTGATGCAGACTTTGAACTTGTGCTCACCAATAACAAGAAATGTATCAGTGCCAAATGCCAAGGACATGTATGATCATTATCCCTATAGTTCCAACTACCCACCTCCATGCAGATATACAACCACTCATCCTCAGCGCTATCCAATACCACCACCTTGTTTGCTTTATGCTGCATGGGGAAAAACATATCAAGTATCATTCATAACAAAAAGGAATTCTACCATAAATCCGCTTTTTTTATCTATCTATCTATCTATTTTTATTTTTCTTTTTTTGCTCTTTTGGCCAAAATCTAACTTATTACCAAAGTCTACCCCCAGGTTATGAGCGGGGTTTTATGGTACTTGCTTTTACAGCTTCTGCTTAATCGCCTTTCAACACAGAGCTCATATATATGCATAATGGTAGCAGTAAATAATAAAAGAGGCACAAACCACCAGGCATCTATGATCCTTCGACACATTTAAAATTGATCGTTGTAATTTGAAATATCATTTTTGAGAATCCAACTCCTTCTTACCTCTTTGATTTGACTTTCAAAGCACAACTCTCTCAACTTTTCTCTTGTCCAGTATTTGTTTTGAAATATCTTGACATTTCTAGGGTATGAAAAAAATTGCATAGATGTTAATAAGGGTATGAGTGCTCAAGAAAACTACTAACCGAACTAATCACTGACTATCATTGGCGACATCTGTATATTACTGCTTGTGCTTTTATGTATCGTAGCCAGTAAAGCTACACCCTAGGCTGTCCCTAATACCACAAAAAAGAAACTTCACTTCTTATTAAAACCCAGCATGTCAGTAGGCTATGATTAATACATACCGGGTACTATGTATTTATGAATAATATACGAGAAGTATTGATTTTATCATCTGTTATCAATCAAAGGTCCCCACAGTTTGAACTTGAAGTCTATGTCTAACATGTATAGCGATGTCTAGCCTATCATTTCTGACCATTCTACATAGATACACACGTTGCTGAAGGCCTAAAAGCCGTGATTTTATCCATTGACTTACTCTAAGAAGGCAACCTTCTCATCAATACTTCAACAGGGCCAGAGAGGTTAGGATTTGCTCATGTCTAAACAATTGTAAACCGGTATAACGGACAGACAGTAGGTAATTACAATGGCTAGAGAGTAAACTTGTAGGATATTTCTGTTTCATCTTGTTCATAACCTAGCTATAGTCCTTCTAATTGATTCCTCCTAGGATGATATGATTACAAATAACAACGTGGGAACTTTACATTAAATAGATTTTTCTTACTCCAAAGGATTCCCCTTTAGACATGACTACAACCGTCTTTGTGAAGGCCTCTCCAGTAGGGGTTCGGTCGTGGACATTAACAAACACTGACCCAGAGTAGATAAAGTAAAAACATTGTCCTACATGACCGCGCCGAAGGATGACACGTCTTGAGTCCACACTGAAATCAGAGCAAAATAAATTGAACCATAATTCCCACAGGAAAGTATGACATAGACGGTCAGTTATAATGCAGTCTGAAAATCATTATAATTAATGTGAAATGCCCATAGTATTTTACTAAGGGAATTTACATAGTCTTGTTCAAAACTCCATTAAAAAAGACATACACATAAAGGGTACCCATAGTATGTTTTGCAAATAAAAGAATAGCAGGGGGTAAGTTTTTTTGTGATATTGAGGTAGTTCGATAGCAATTATTTTATCTTGGAAATCGCAAGAATATGAAACATCACACTATAAATAATCACATATTATGCTTTTAAATAGAAAACACATAAATTTTCTTGTTCTGTGACATTGCATTTTGGAAAAACTGTTAAATCTTCGGCAAAAAATAAGGGATGATTTATTTTTATTTCAAAACAAGTAGTAAAAGTCTTGTAAATCTTCTCAACCTGGAAGATTCTTTTAGCCATTTGCTTACTTGTAGAAGTAATCTTAATAAAGGGTCCAAGGCATTCTTCAGATCATATGTCCTTCATTATTTGGAGCAAGCTAATCACTTCATCTCAAAATCAAGGCCCCTCTGAAGGGTTACCTTGCCTACGTGCCTACCAAATTTGGGTATATTTTAATAAATTTAGGTCACATGCCCAGAGACCTGCGCAGTGGGTTTGAAATCACTCATCCCGACCTACCTTAACTACAGATATATGAAGACTGCAACCACGACTAGGTGTAAAGTACTCACTATTGGTATGTAAAGACACAACATGGTGTATTGTACTCACTACTGGTATGTAAAGGCACAACATGGTGTAAAGTACTCACTACTGGTATGTAAAGACACAATGTGGTGTAAGGTACTCATGACTGGTATGTAAAGGCACAACATGGTGTAAAGTACTCACTACTGGTATGAAAAGACACAATATGGTGTAAAGTACTCACTACTGGTATGAAAAGACACAATGTGGTGTAAAGTACTCACTACTGGTATGTAAAGGCACAACATGGTGTAAAGTACTCACTACTGGTATGTAAAGACACAACATGGTGTATAGTACTCACTACTGGTATGTAAAGGCCCGACACATAGCCATTTGTATACGCTCTGTGAATTTCTCCCAACTGCGCATGCCCCGGAGCAGGGCATGCAGCTTCCGGCAATCAGCATCCTCACGCTCCTCTGGCCTCCGGGCCAGAATTGTCTTTGGCCATCTTGGCACCCGAGCATAAACCTAGAGAAGTAAAATAGCAGGAATCAACATTGTTTTCTCTTAATCTACGCCATGGCAATGGAAAAAAAGACATTTGAATGTGACATTTTGATTATCCTTTGAAATTGATTGTTACTGACTGATTTTCCTTTTTAAATTTCTTCCTCAATTGCCACTATTATACTATAATTATAAAGATGGATAACATTAGTGACCGTGTTTTTGGAGAAGATGGCAGGGTTGAAGGCCAGCTTCTTGGCCTCCTTGGATGTGTTGAGGGTGGCCCACTGGTCCTCCACGGCTGTTCTCAGAGTAAGCTGGTCACTGATGTCAATAACCACCCTCAGGAAATGAAGCAACACACGCACCATGCGCTGTGCCCACTGGAACCGGGCCCGGGCCTGCAACAATATGATAATTATCAGGCATAAAGACAAATGTGACTTATACGCAGATTTGTGAATTATGCTCATCAAAGGTATTTTGGTCTACACTGCATCGATGCACTGTGCTTTTGTTACTATTATGCGTCATGAGTAACTGAAGTTGAAGTTGAGGGTGAATAGTTTTTTTAATTGGCAAAATCAATCATCATTACACATTGTAGGTTTTTCATAACAAAGCCAACATATAACACATTGTATCAAAACATCAATACAAGTGTATAGACAATAAGGACGAACATTCCACAGTAGATCCGGGCTTCCCTAGCCCACTTAAAAGGGTCTATATCTTCTGTTTCCTATCCCCTCAGGATGTGTGTGGTGCACATATGCGCGGGCACTGACACATTCCTCTGTTAAATTATCTACCTGTGAAGCACGGGATAGCCACTTAGTGCCGCTAAAGTGCTGTAAAACACAAATCAATCAATCCACAGTAGATCTGTGTTAACAGTGCTAGAATTCATCTCATGTCGACATTGTGATGTTAATGTATAGGCTACACTCCTGTAGTAATGACAGGACACACAAATGCTCAATCATTTTGTACAGATTTGCATGTGCAGTAGATTGTTAGAAAGCATATTAGAAATAAAAATGGAGTGGCGGCACTCAATGTGTGAGAGAAGAAAGGGGGGAGGGGTATTAATGACATTAAAATTTACAACTACACTCTCAGTGGCAATTGTAAATGCGCTATATGTATATACCCATGCAGTGCATACAGCATGATCCACTTCAAGTGATTGGTTTTATACCTATACCAGGTACAACTGTATTCCAGGATTTTTATACCCATCACAAATACTCAAAACGTTATAGATAGAGCCGTAAAATTACTTGAAATCATTATGAAGCCCCCAATATTCTAAGCCACAGGGCACCAATTTTGGGGAGGGCTATATATAACTTTCTTTTGTTAAGATCATGCAGCTTTCTGTGATAAGTCCTTCCTAAATCCATAGTGCAGGCCTCACAATGATGTTATTACAGGCCTACATTAGTACCGCTTCTACTGAAGGTCTATCCAAACCATATATGATATAAGCGCCTATCTTAGAGATGAGGCCCTATGCCTATGCTCATGGATACATACATTGTTTCATAATCCTTGAAGAGCAGGGTCCCCGGCAGGGCATGTGTTACGTTTGGACATTTGATCAGTTATGGCAAGCATTGTGGATGGTGTCGAACCTCTTTGAGCTTTGAGCTCATACTAGGAGAGGGAAAGGTGCATTAGAAATTGAAATACCGTAATCCCCCGCATATAAGACGCGTCTTATATGCAGGGTTTTAGTTCTCCCTGGATCTGCAAGGGTAACACCAAGAGCATAAAGTTATGAATATGTCATTTTTTTGGGCATAATCCAAAACTCTAGGTGCGTCTTATACGTCCACTGCATCTTATACGCGGGAGATTACGGTAATATGTCTTCCCCGAGTCAATGCTTTGCAGACAACCTTTTAGAAAAGAAAGCTACCAACTAAAATAGGGGCAATAATTACTAGCCTATTCCCTGAATACTCGATCAGACTGGTGGTCATTCTCTATCTAGGCATGCCTCCGCCCAATCTCCCTCCCACCAGGCGGTAAGTGGGTGGACGTTCTTCCCAATCTTCACCTCTCAAAACCACACCTTCCAAGCTGAGCTGTATCTAACTATCTATTCTGCTCGGGTAACCTTACAAGACAGACAGCTACCTGTGTAGAATTGCCTCCCTTACTGTCTTGTTGACTGTACACTTGTGTAACATATATAAAGCTTGTGGACAGCAAGATGGACATCAGAAGCAGTTTGTTGCTGTTGTGTGTGAAGTGACCGCTGGCACACAGAGACCCAAAACATGGGTTTGCTGCACCTCCTGCTACCCACACTCGTCCTCCTCCTCCCTACATGGGCTCATATGGAGGTGGCTGACTATGAGTTATCTCTCGGTGATTCCAACCTGGAGAAACGTGGAGCTGCTGCAGCTGGGGGACCACCCACAAGACCCCGTACCTTTAAATCACTGCAGGAGGCCCAGGAGTACATGAACCAACTTCAGGACTACTACTCTGTTGTCAGTCGCCCCCGTTTTGGTCGCAGTAATTCAGCACTAAAGGCTAGTAGTGGACCACCCTCGCGCCCTGAAACCTTCAAATCTTTACAAGAAGCTCAGGACTATTTGAGTGAACTTCAGAACTACTATTCTGTTGTCAGCAGACCTAGGTTTGGGCGGAGTAATTCGGCCCTAAAAGCTAGTAGTGGACCACCCTCACGCCCTGCAAGCTTCAAATCTCTACAAGAAGCTCAGGACTATTTAAGCAAATTACAGAACTACTACTCAGTTGTCAGTCGTCCACGTTTTGGTCGTAGTGAGTCAGCGATGAAGGCCAGTAGTGGACCACCTCAACGTCCAGCGACCTTCAAGACACTACAAGATGCACAAGACTATCTAACAGACCTCCAGAATTACTACTCAGTCATGAGCCGGCCAAGGTTTGGGAGGGGCAGCCCATTGTCGCAGGGCCCTCCGTCTCGTCCCAGCAGCTTCAGCTCAGTACAAGAAGCCCAAGACTACATCACTGAGCTCAGGGACTATTACGCTGTCATGGGAAGGCCCCGCTTTGGCCGTGCTGTCAACCGCAGCAATCATTGAGGTGAGCAATTTGAACTGCTTGTCGGTGAGCTGCACCATGCAAGGCAGGGATATCAGGTTGGTTAAGACGTTATTCTGATGCCTGTGGTCTGTTGTAGTGACTTAAACCATGGCTCACTTATGTTATTGTTGAACAATGTCTGCAGCAGCTGGTGAACCATTACAGTGAGCACTCACCTTATACAAGATTACAGCACATACATCCTACCCAGTAGTACACATAATGCCATCATGTCATCCAACAATAACTGTCTAATATATCCCTACTCAGACATGTTTATTGGCACATTGCGGCACGATTCTAGTTGGAAGGGCACACAAACTCTATTTATAAATATGAAGAGCTGGTGTCTGTGACATAGCAGCCAACTTATTGTTTAATGATTATAGGGGTAAGCAAAATTTTCCATTTGTCAGAAGGATATGCATGCATGATATTGGTTACTACATGCATGCACTTAACTGCATCAACGCGATTCTATTTTTCTAAATCAATAAAGTCATTAATACCAAAGAGCAGTGGTTGTTTCTAAGTTGCATGTATATTCAAATTTGCAATAGCCTCCGATAGGATTATTGCGTGATACTATTTATATTCATTCACCCAAGCATTATGATAAGCTAATTAGGGATTACACACTCTGTAGGGGATTATGAAATCCAGCACATTAAACACTGAGCATTGGTCATGTAGTAGGTTTCTTTGATATTGCTGCCTTTAATCCTATAATAATCAGCTTATTGAAGATAGCATTAACCCTATGGTGCCCAACTGTGCCATTTGGCCTGGTATTGGACCTTAAATCAACTGGAGATATATTATCACTCTGGAGATATATTATCACTCAGACACTTCTGCTTGGTCAACTTTCAAAGTTAAACCACCAATAGAAAGGGTATCACCTCACAAGATCAGTGACACTACTTGTTCCACTGAGCATGCATTATTAGAGGTCGTATGGAGGTCAAATTGAAAAATTGGGGATGGGAAATCATCATTATCACCATCATTAACATTTTAGGGTGAAGGGGGTGGGCTTTCACGAGCAGAATTCCCAATATAGCAATGCTAAGGATAACAAAACTATTGGCAAAGATAGACAAGATGATGGTTTTCTATCTCAACTCTAACTTTTGCAGGAGATCCTGAATATGTTTTTCAGTATCATTTTATTCCTAGTACAAAAAATTCCCATATTTATATCAAGAGAAATCATTTCATTCTCAAATTACAATATTTTTGTAAAGAATAGATGACTCAGCCCTATGGATACATGAGCAATCTACTAACATCATCAGATAGAATGTATATGTTGTCATAGTCCCCCACAATTTTACTTCGATGTTTTGATATATGATTATAAGATATGACCACCCAAAGAACATTATAATCCTGGGCACAAAAAGGTTAATATGACTTGCGTGTGTACTCGACCTACAGCTGGTTTCTCCCATTATGCGGCCCAAAGGGGGTACATGTCTAAGGGATTATATGATTAATGAAGCTCAGAATGCAACTGGATTAATTTGGAGTCCAATGACTCACTGGTCAAAGGATCGGTGTCCTATAGGATTACCCGAGCGATAATTCCATGACCATCGATCGGTAATAATTTGTGAATAGATGCCTCCTATGAAAGCAGACTTGTACATATGAAGAGTTTGGTTCCAAAACGCAATAAACACCATTTTGAAAAAAGAGGCCAATTTTTTTAAAGCCTACAGATTAGAAATGCTTAAATGTAGTACAAAAACTATTTTCTTTGACAAATATATTTTTCGGCTGTCCAGATTTTGTTTAGTAAAGATTTCATCATGATAGCTCTAAAAAAAACTCCTCATATACTACCCCACATATGAGGCACATCCTGACTTCAGGAACATCATAATATCATAAGGCTTGATTTTAGCATTAATGTAATGTCATTTTCAAATAGAATATTTTTCCCACATATATGCCGCATCTTAAGGCCTTATGTATGTTTGTAAATGTATGTATGTATATAGATAGATAGTAGATAGATAGATAGACAAACATATATATCAATGCACCAATTTATGTGCATATTTCGGCACATTTCCCTCTATTGATACGTATATAATATATAAAGCCTACAACCATGGCCTGCCTGTGTTGCTGCTGCTCCTCTCTGCACTGTTCCTCCAGGACCTGCTGCTGCATGACCTCACGTCTCCGCTGGTGTACCTCTGCCGGTGTTGCAGACCGTGCCCGTCTCACCTGGAAACATTGAAACACATGGGCCATTACAACTGGTCTATCTATGGCTGACATCACATGGGGCATTACAACTGGTATATCTATGGCTGACATCACATGGGGCATTACAAGTGGTCTAGCTATGGGTGACATCATTGGTACTTTAGAGGAACAGGTTGGCAGATGATTTTCATTCTATAGGTTCAGGGGTAGACACTAACTTTTTTAACCACTGGCCAACTGACTCAGGAATCTATTGGCACGTAGCTAAATATATTGGCCCAGGATTTGTAACTAGAAACACCTGTGTTTTATTTAAAAAAAAACAATAAAAAATTGAAAATCTGAAACTCTAAGATGAGCACTTTACTGACAATATTCACCAATAAGGTGTTGCTCTTGATATCCCTGGTACACATAAAACCCTATTAAATGCATCAAAGATTTAATTTCTCTTGAGTCACAAAATAAAGGAGAACGTCTATCAACATGGTAAAATTTCAACAACCCATAAGACTGTTTTACCAGCACATTTTGTTATAACATACTCTAGTTCTACTGATGTTGTAATGAATGAATCCTTGTAATTGTAATGACTGTTGCTAGGAGATGCAACAGATGTGAGTAGATGAAAGCCCACTGGCCACCTGGAACAGTAGGAAGGTTGTTTTGGGGGAAAAAAATTACTGGCCAGCACTAACTACTGGCCAATTGCCACTGGGTCAGAGTTTACAGTAGGTGTCTATCCCTAAGGTTGATGTAAATCAAAATTGGTGTGTTCTATTTCATAGACAAATATCTCCAAATTGCCCCAAGAAATCTTTTAGATTCTACCTCAAAGCATTCATGTGTTCTTGGGATAGGTGGCAAACTGCTACAAGAAATTCTGCTTTTAAAATCAATGATCTTGATTTTTGGAGGCATATTTTTCCAAGAAAATTTTCAGATTCTTACTTTATAATTCAAACAGGTACCAATTCTTTTAGGTTTGACATGCATTGAAAAGGTCATAACTTTGGTTCTATTTGGAATATTGACAAAATTATTTAGAAAGCCCATATCATCCTCAATGTCACTGTCGCACTTTCCGTCACACATTTCTTTTGCGACAATGCGACAGTTGCCCAACCCTGAATTCAACTTTCTGCTTTCATGCTTAACTCAATCTATAGGATACCGAACTCCGCTAAGCTGTCCTCCAACAAAAGTATGTAGCACAGCATCAATCTCTGTAACCTAATGTATCTAAAACGCAGGGATATTACAACTACTGTGACTTTCAGAGGAGCTACAGGCCACTCCTGAGGTTGATGAATGTATATTTATTCCTGTTCTATAGGGATGTGATTTCATTTTAGGCAATCGTGTATGAAACTCGATCAGAGTAAAAAGTCATACTAGCTCCTTCAGTCCTTGATCAGCCTCAAAATACCAAAGATGCCCTCCCATAAATGTTCAAAGATTTCCTCAATGAATCTGGGATAATCACGATACAGCCTAAATCAAAAACTGTGGTCAGGATCTTTGGGAGGTTTTGCAGTACCTGTAGCATTTCTTTTTTGCCAATTGTTTGTATCCTAAGTTGCAAAACCTTACTAAGTCAACCCACATACAAGCATATATGATAAACTCATATTTCATTGGATCTGGGGAAACCACAAGATTGACTGAGGTGGAGGAGGGGGGATGGGAGGAAAAAATTGCAAGGAGTTTGCATGCAGGTTCTTTTGCTAAAAAGGAACTAAACTTTTTATGCCCTCCCGCAAGAGGGATAAATAAAAACCACTCCCTTATATATTGTCAGACTATTGTGGCCACCTATCCCCCAGATTCACATCAAAATTATGTTTCTTTTGATATATAACATGCCTATATTGGACAGGATTAGGACTCCTCTCCCACCCCCCCAAAGAAATGTTTCTTTATCTATCAGGAAGATATGTTGTTATGTTGTTATGTTTCTCTGTTTTGTTGTGTGTGTTTTTTTTTAGAAGATACCACCGCCTATCCCCGTTGTACACAAAGATGCCATTTTCATGCAGCCATTAGCTTGCTGATAAAAAAATCGAATATTAGCATGCCAAAAGTCTGGAATTATTGTTGGATACAACAGTTACCAAAGTTCATTCAATAAATTCTGATTTCAGTAGAAAGAATATCATAGCTGCAATTATATATAGACAACCCGTCAAGTACAATTAACTTGCTTGGTTTATTGCCCTGGCACTCCTTGGCCACACCATCTAAATGCAATCTGCTGGTAGAAATGTCGTCTGCAACCTCCTCCGGGAGCTAGCTGCTTGACTGTTCACCTCGGGCTGTCGGCTGGATCTCCCCTCCGGTGGAACTAGTCACGCTTTATATACAAGTCTCCACCGAGACGCTGCCTCTCGTGCAGCGTTTCGGCGGACCACTCCCAAGCGTTGAGACTTTCCCCGAATGACTGCCACGCAGTCATTCGGGGAAAGCCTCTCCGCTACACTCCTCCCAGCTAATTTAAAACTCTGGGGGGTGTAAAAACTAATACCCTGGACGGAGAACTACGTCCCTATGTAAACTACAGCGTCACTGAGAGAGAATAATAATAAAATGTCGTTATATTACATACACATCGTTGTTATTATTTACAAATGATCAATCGCAATATGGGCCCTTTCGCCAGTAATTCTGGGCCCCTAAGGCTTAAGGCCGTCTGCTTCTTCCCCGGGTCCACTTCTACCGCCCCGGTTGTGCTGCAGCGATACCTCTCCGGACTGCCTCCACCGACCTCCCTCCGGACTGCGCTCCACCAACCTCCCTCCGGACTGCGCTCCACTGAACTGGAAGACAGGACACCCAGGTAAGTTTTCATTTGGCAACAGGTTCGATTTTGTAAACGTTTCGACCAAAAAGACCCCCCCCTTTTTCCTTCCTTCTCTCCAGCCGTGTACTCGGCCCTGGGTTCCCCCTTGTCCTTCTCCCTCCTCTCAGCTCCCCCCGAACTCCTCCCTTCTCCGACCGTGTACTTTGGTCTTACTGCCTCCCCGACAACTGCTCCGGCCCTTCCCCGCCGAACGTCTCCCGTTTCTCCGGCCGTGTACTCAGTCCAGGCTGCTCCCCGACCACCCTGTCGTATATCTTCCTCAGCCCTCCCCAACCGCTCCCGTTCCCCGAATGGCTCCCCGACCTCTGCTATCAACAAGGAGTGACCAGCTTACCTAGTTTATTCAGCCGCGTCGTTGTCTTCCTCCTCACCGTCCTCCTCCGGTTCCCCCTCTCCTGCAGCCTCCTCCGTCTCCGGCTGCTGCTGCTCCCAGGGCAGGCCGCAGGTTTTACAGGTATCCCGTTGGCTTAAGTCCACAAATCTGTTCCGGGTTATAACCACAGTCTCGAACTCACCTCCTGGGAGCATCACTAGAGAGGTGGTCTGGCTCCCCTCCCCTAACTGGCGCACATCTGGCCCCTGCTCCTCCGGGGGCAGTAGTCTCTGTGCCAGTCGTCTCAGGGTCGCCGACCCTTGGTAATCCGATTGCCAGGGGTTACGCGCCCCAGCCTCCTCAGCATGTCCTTCCTCCGTAGCTCCGCCGGACGTCCCGGGCTGTGGAGATGCACCAGGACCGTCCGGTGGCGGAGCTGTGGGTGCGGGGGTGGATGTCACCGGAGTCCCCGGCTCCCAGTTTGATAACACTGTTACACGTGGTCCCGCCTCCATCGGCGGTGGGGGTAGTTTAGCATCATTCAGGGAGGCCCTCACCCCCGCCGGTAGTAGCACTCTGGTCTCCCCCTCCTCCGCGTCAGTTAGTTCCAATTTCATGAGAAATTCGCCATGGGGCGAGTTCACCACTAACCCATCCAGTCCTATGGCTATCACTCTCCCCTCCCCCCCTTTCACCGGTGACTGCTCCTGCCTTTGCTGCCTGGCCAGGAGTTCAGCGGCTTCCCTCTCATCCTTCTCCTTCTGTCTCTTTTCCGCCTCCACCTTTTCTCTCTCCTGCTTTTCTATCTCTTCCCGCTGCTTCCTCTCCTCATCTCGCTGCTTTTTCTGCTCTGCCTCTTGGGCTTTCTTCCTTTTCTCCTCTTCACCGAAGTGTCCAGTCCATACAATGTGAGTTCAGTGCCCTGGACCCCCACTGGGCCCCCTTTTTCCCCACTTCCTCCGGCTTCCTCCTTAGGTCCCTCCCCCAACACCTCCTCCTCGTAAGACTTAAGTTCCTCCTCAAACCCCGGATCCACTAAATCATAGTCCACCTCCGCCCCCGGGAACAGTCTCTTGAGTCTTATCATCATTTGATCAGGTGTTTCCCCCTTTCTGCCGTACTTGGCACACAGGTCTGCTATCTTAGCTTTTTCCTCGTCTATCTTAGTCCTCACTTCGGGGGTGCTGGTGCGTACAGCTGGTTTAGTCCGACTCCCCACTATCCCCCCCGAAGACTCAGGTGGGCCCGGTGGCGGCTGCTCACCCCGCCTCCCCCCGCTGCACTCCCTCTCCGGAGAAGCCTGAGCTGACGCTGCTGCCGCCGAGGACTTCCCCTTGCCCCCTTTGATATCCTTTTTTACTCTCTTCTTCTCACTTTTACCCCCCGCCGAGTCACTGGGGTTCTTCCTCTTCCCTGATGAGCGGGTGCCAGCGCTAGGTGGGCCCACCGGAGAGCTCTTCGATTTTGCCTCCTCTCGCTTCTTCTCAGGTGATATCTGGATTAACATCTGCTCCAACGTGTGTGCAGACATAGTGTAACTGCCAGGAGTGTCGCCTTCCCCCAGCTGTATTCCTGGGGAGCTTAAGTCACTGAAGGGGCTACCCCCCAGCAACACCTTCTGTGGGGTTAGCTGTTTTCGGGGCTTACTTCCTTGTCCTCTGGTGCTTCCTACGTCGGGGAACTCCAGCATCACCGGCTCCCCCGGCTGCCATTCGTCCGCGTCATACTCTTTATGTACAGATCTTATATGCCCCCGGAGGTCGCCCTCCCTCTTCTTGCGAACTTGGTGGGAGCACTCTGGATGCAGTGGGCAGCAGTGCCAAGCCCCGCTCCGGCGTGGCCCTCCACATGTCGCTCCAGGGTGTCCTTTCTTGCAAATACTTTTACTATTCCCCTGTCGGCGCACGTCTGGCAGGCGAACTCCTGAGTGTCTCCGGCTCCCTCCCCCTTGGACTTGGCCTGTCGTGGCATGCTGGCCGTGAAGACCTCCAAGTCGGCATAGTGGATAATTTCTCATCCTCGTAGATTAGGTGCTTGCTTCTCTGTCGGATTCTGAGTTGACTGAGCACCTTGCCCTTCCTTTATACCTCCCCGGCCCCGAGACGTCCCGCCTCCTCCCGTGTCCCCCTTTGCTCTGATTGGTTGGTTGCTTTCGGCGAGCTCGGCGGGCCCTGGGAAAGTCGCCTGGGTATTCCCCTCCCCACTTCGGTGGCGTGGGAACCCTGTGTCAGGCGGTCTCCGCTCGTGGGAGCGCCCCTCCTCCCTTCTATACTTCTTTTTTATTGGCTGGCCACCTGTCTCCCGCTTATGTGGCGATCTCCCTATTGGCCGAGGTGACTGACCCCTGGATCTAACCTGACTTCTACCATGGCGCCTCCTCTCCGCCGAACGGCTCCGCCGTCTCTCCCCTTCCCTGGCTACCACCACCGGTTTCACCTCTCTGGCGCCTCTCTCCATCCTCTCCCGGCTGTGGGACCCGCCCGGGCTCCCATGTCGTCGTCTCTCCCCTCCTTCTTTGCTCGGGGATCTAGTTTTCTTAGAAGAAGTTTGCTGGCTTCTTGGCACCACCAACCGTGTGTTATTTGTTGCCGCCATCTTGCCGTCAACCGTCGTCATGACAACACCGCGAGCGCTGGGTCCCGGCGGGTCCTCCCCTATTATTGCCCGGGGAGACCTTAGGCTGGTGACCGGCGGCCCCCCTTCCTGGGCCCCGGAGAGGCGGAGACCAGTTTGAGATGTACGTCGGGTGATGCTTTGTAGGAAAGTCTTCCTCTTTGAGGTCATGATGAAGCGCATGGAGACCATTCCTCTCCACCTTCTCTCCTCCTCTCGAGTGATTGCCTTCCTCTCCTCCGGCACCCCCGCATTCCTCTCTTCTTCTCTTTGATTAGCTTCATTTTCGTTTTGTGCCCATATTAATTCCTGTTTCCATCTATTCCAGGCTCGCCGCTGCTTTCTCCAGTCCTCTTGCATTTTCAGATACACCGGTGCCGTCCTCCGTTCCCACCGAAGCCGATCATATTCATCCATTCTCTCACCGTTTTCTTTGATTTCCAGCCTTCTTTTCTCACGCAGGTATTCAGTTTCTTTTTCAGATAACCCATCAGGAATATCCCAGCTAGGCAGGAGTGGCCCACCCAGTGGAATCTTCGGCAAGTCGGCATCCCACCGTTCGGGAGGTTTTCGGGGCTCCATTGAGTTACTCATCACGCCACCGTCTGCTGGCCTGCTCTGCGTCACCGCTCGTATCATGGCGTTCCCCTCTCCCCCTGGCAACTCCCGCCCTCCGCCGAGGTCTCTCTCTGGTGGTACCTTCTTGATAGAGTCGAAGTGTACTACTTTTACAAGGCGCCCCTTCCGTATGGTGAACAACACCTTCCCCCGAACCTGGACCACCGTCCAGGGGCCCGTCCAGTATGACTGAAGCTTTGGAGAGACGCCCTTACTCTTGAGATGCTCGAAGGCCAGCTGGCAGTCTCGGTCCCATTCAAACTTCCTTCCCTTCTCTGCCAGTCTGGACAGGGGCTTGGCTACTGCTGAGAAATCTTTGACAAAATTTCGGTAGTACCCGGCTAACCCCAGGAAACTGCGCACTTCGGTGATATTCTGAGGGGTGGGCCACCCCTCCACCGCCTCTACTTTGGCTGGGTAGGTGGCTATCCCCTCCTCACTCACCATATGCCCCAGGAACATCACTCTCCTTCTGGCCAATTGGCACTTGCTTGGTTTGATCTTAAGCCCCGCCTGGATAAGCCTGTCTAACACCTCCTCCAGCCGGTGAAGGTGCTCTTCAAAGGTAGATGAGAAGACTACGATGTCATCCAGATATACTAGGCAGGTCTCCCACTGTAGGCCCCGCATCACCACCTCCATGACTCTTTCAAATGTCCCGGGTGCATTGCATAACCCGAAGGGCATACGGCGGAACTGAAACAATCCCCGGTGGGTGGCAAATGCAGTCTTCTCCCTGTCCTCGGCGGCTATGTCTAACTGCCAGTAGCCACTAGCTAAGTCCAGGGAGGAAAACCAGGCAGCCCCGGCCATGGTGTCGAGGCAATCCTCTACCCGAGGCAGCGGGTAGGCATCCTTGATAGTGACAGCATTTAGCCGCCGATAATCAACGCAGAACCGCGTTGTACCGTCCTTTTTTTTTACTAGTACAATGGGGGATGCCCAGGGCCCCACCGCCGGCTCGATTACCCCCGCTTCCAGCATCTTATCCACTTCCTCGTCTACCACCTGACGCCTGTGAGGTGCCAGACGCCTCGGCGGCTGATTCAGGGGAGCTGCGCCCCCCGTGTTGATGTGGTGTTGAGCCAGCGTAGTATGGCCCCTGTCCTCCGGCCCCAGCTGGAATGCGTGGATCCTACTCCTGAGCAAAGTGGCCAATGCCCTCCTCCTGTGCGCCTCAGTCCCGTCCACCAGCTCAGCCACCACCTTCCTCCCTTCCGCCGTTAGTTCCTGCCTTCCCACCACACGACACCTTCCGCCGATCCCCCCTTCGACAGCCTCCACCGAAGTCAGGGTTCCCAGCGTTTCGGCGCGGTGGATTGTCAAGGCTTCCCCTACCGGGTTCAAAACCCGCACACATGCTTGCCCTTCCTCTGGGACTATTAGCCCTCGCCCCACCAGGAACAGGCTACTCTTTCCCACCGATTCCGCCTTTTCCACCATCCCTTCCTGCCCTTCAGGCCAATCCCCTAAGACCTGGCCCTCCACCAGCGCTTCCTGCCCGCCGGCTACCACCGCTGCTCTGGCACACACGATCCTCCGGACCAGCCCTTCTGGATTCAAGTCCCCCCCGGCCATGCCACCGATGCTTCAGCCATATCCACCTTGATACGGTGGTCCCTCAGGAAGGAAGCTCCCAAGATGGCCTCATTGCCAATCTCTGCTACTGTAAACGTGGTAGTCGTGATTGTAGACCCCAGTTGAAAGCTTCCAGTGAACTTCCCCCGCACCGCCATGGGCCTGCCGTCGGCGTTAAAGATGTCACTTTCGGCAGGATCCAAATCGGGGTATCCCCCTGCCCGTCTCCACCAGTCCACTGACAACAGGTTAAGGGACGACCCAGTATCCACCAACAGCTGTACCTCCTTTCCGCCTATCTTCCCAGCCACTATTATCCCGTTACCCCCTTTTTCCTGTCTCCCCTGCACCCTCTCGTCCGGCCATTTCTTTTCAACCCTAACAAGGCCGCTGGTCAGGGTCGATTCTAGTTTTCCACCGGGCGGGAAGCGCTTGGCGGAGCTGAGTCCACTTTCTTCTCGGCGTCTCCCCCCTTCTTCAGTTGGGGGCACTCCCTCTTAAAATGGCCCTCCTGCCCACACTGGAAGCAGCCTGTTCGCCTCCGGGTGGTCGCCTGGGACCCTGCATCTACCTTCTGGCTCAGCTCCTTCACCATGGCAGCCATCTCGTCCATCTTGGTGCAATAAGTTGTCATCTTCTCGGTGAGGAAGGCGTCGGCGGCTCTCACTTTGAACTTGTCTACCCCTTGCCGGTTGATGGTCTTCAGATAGGCCTCCGCCCCTATTGCTGTCATAACAGCCGCCTGCAGGTCCTTGGGCTGCGTCTGATATACCCACTGCCTAAGCTGACTGTCTCCCAAAGCGGACAGGAACCGGTCCAGAACCAGTGCGTCCACCGTCTTTGCATCGGTGTCGGGGTAAGCTAGCCGTGTGTATTTTGTAAGTTCCTCTTGCAGAGCCTGTAACGTTTCCCCCGGCTTACGCTCCCTGGTTCGGAGGAGCGCTTTGTAAGTTTACATCTGATTAGGCGGTTCGAACCTGAGTTCCAAGGCCTCCCTCAGCTGCTGATACCCTTCCGCCGTAGCTGGTTTAACCCCTGTAAGCAATCGCCGGGCCGGTCCTGTTAGGCTCAACCCAAGAAACATTCCGGCCTCCTCGGGTGTCCACCCATTAACCCTTACGCACAAATCAAAATGGTTGAAATAGTCCGCCAAATCACCAGTCCCATTAAATTTGGTAGGTTTAATAATTGGCTTCCGTCCCTCGGCTGGTCCACACTCATCTCCTCCTCCTCCTCCTCCAATCTTCCTCCTCCCACCTCTACCGGCGACGACACCTTCTCCTTCTCCTTTCTCTCCCTCCTCCACCGGAGGCGTCCGGCCCCTTCGTGGGGGAATCAGGCGCCTTCTTAATCCCTCTCTCCTTTCCACTTTTACCTGTTCGGGGGGCTCTCTTCGTGCCCGACCTCCCTGACCCGCCTCCGGTTGTCTCCCGTTTACCTCTCTGCCCTTGTCCACCGGGCGTTCCTTGAACTCTACTTCTTCGTCCTCCTCAGTATCGCCCTCAGCATCCTCAGGTAATTCAGGTAAGTAGATCTCTCTCCCTTCAGCCTCTCTAGCTTCCTCCTCCACCTCCTGAGCCCTTTCTTCCTCTCCCTCAGGCAGTTGAGGTTGCACTAGGGGTGTTCTCTCATCCCAATCCCACCCCTCTGCGGCTCTTCCTTCTGTCGCAGGGGTTCCACCGATCATGGGAGGCCACCCCAACGCCATCTCCGGTTTTCTCTAGCGGCCTCTCAACCCCTGTAGTCCACCCTCCGCCCCTTTTTCCCGATTCTCGTCCTTCTTTACCGCAGACCTCAACTCCATTTTCTTTTCTCCAGATCCTCCCTCAGCCATTCTTCGATCTCACCGGACGCAGGTTCGTAAAAAAGTATTAAGAACACCACTGTCACCTATGTAGCGCCCGTTCGTATTATGAATGATCGAAGAACACAACCCGTCAAGTAAAATTAACTTGCTTGGTTTATTGCCCTGGCACTCCTTGGCCACACCATCTAAATTCAATCTGCTGGTATAAATGTCGTCTGCAACCTCCTCTGGGAGCTAGCTGCTTGACTGTTCACCTCGGGCTGTCAGCTGGATCTCCCCTCCGGTGGAACTAGTCGCGCTTTATATACAAGTCTCTACCGAGACGCTGCCTCTCGTGCAGCGTTTCGGCGGACCACTCCCGAGCGTTGAGACTTTCCCCGAATGACTGCGGCCCGTGTTCAATTCTCCTACGAGTTGGGACGATTTTTCACATTGAAAAATGGTGAGATTGAATTTTTATATCCCCCAACATTTCCCAAGTCCAACTTGACCCCGAAAAAGTATATACCAAAAATTATAAAAATGCACTTGGGTCGTATAAACCTATATAATGCACGGCTGATATGCACATATCGGCACAGGAAGTCCCAAAATTGTGGTATATAAATATATATATATATATATATATATATATATATATATATATATATATAAATATATATATATATATATATATATATATATATATATATATATATATATATATATATATATATATATACACACACAAAGGTTCATGAGAACATGTCTCACTGAGTCACTCAGGGCCATTTCCTAAGATGAGTAGCTTTTCATTTCATGCAAATTTTTGTCAGAGATGTTCAATACTATATGAATGTGCCATGAACATTTGATGTCAGCATAGAGATGCCAGAACTGGCTTTGAGATGGGAGGGGGGTGTCATATGTACATGACTCCTTTAGTCCTGCAGTTAGTCAACCTTGCACTCGAGGCCACCAATGACTTAATGAAATGCTTTAATCACCAGTCTTGAATATGCACCGGGGGTATTAACTTCAGCAGTGAAATTGAATTATGCACTATAAACTAAGTCTTGAATAAGCGCCGATCTTGAATGGGGGCCTGGCTTAGAGGCAGGTTGAAATCTATGAGCACTGGGGTGCTTATTCAGGCCACTACGGTATTTGGCTAGCAAAACTTTAGCTCAATTGTGACTAAGGCTACTCCTACTAACATTGGGATGTGTATAGCTATAGGAATGTAATTATGGTGAATGAAATGGTTTGTCTTTTGTGTTGCTAAGACAATAGTTTATCTAGCAATAAATATTTTTATTTCATTATTTGCCTAGCAACACAAGATTAAACAGATCTTAGCCCAAACTTTAGCTAAGATTACTTGGTTAATACTGCTTCAGCATTGCCGAGCTAGGAGCTTTTCAAGTTGCACCCATCACAAAAGAAAAACAAAACATGATATATGCCAAATTAAAGCTTAAAATGTCTGGATTACAGACATGCTAGGTGTAATAAAATTCAAAAACCATATATTACAGAATATAAGCCAAAAGGAAAAAAAGTAATTTAATTTAAATTAATTCATTGAATCTTGATGTAAATGGTATAATCACTGAAAACTGCTACTATCTATAGTCAAATTAGTCTAAAACATGTTTTTAACAAGATGATTATATTTAGAGAAAAATCAGGTCACTAGGTCAAAGGTCAGGTCAGGCAAATGCTGGGAATTGACCCCAGATGAAATAGTTCACCAGCTTGGGAACTTGTTTCTGAAGTTGAAGTTGAAATTTCTTTTATTTATCCTGTATACAATATTAGCGTATGGCATGTTTTGTTCGGGTGTTCTCAGACATTAAAGAGGCAAAATATAACAGGATTTAGCAAATGACCCTAATATGTTACATTTTAAATATAATCAGTGTATAATACAATGTTTCCTGAATAAAAAAAAAACGTCCATTTGCTATGTAAGTTTGAAAGGTTGAAACCTCATAACAGGATTGTGCATGTACATTATATCTAATGAGCCTTAAGCATTTGATATGGTATGCACATGATCCATATTCTAAAACGGTATTTTAAGCTACAGGTAAACATTAGTTCTATGGTAGAAACATTGACAGAAATAACACCATATGGGAATGAATTGTATAATTATGGGAATGAAACTTTGCACACAATGATAGGCATAGATGGCATTCAAAACAATATGGGCTTATGTGAATTTGCCATAGAGAGTAAATGTGATATTTCTGTGTATATCATCATAGGGTTACTCCACAAGTTTAGTACTCCTTGTGGCCCTAGTTATAGATGTAGGGCCATGGTCATTTCTTGGGAGAGGCTTAGTGAGGCCCATCAAAGATTATAAACCGACGAGAGTATATAACCCAGGACCCACCCCTGTGGTCATCTTCCGGGATATGACGCTGGGGATGCTGGAAGCTATACTTCCTGATGGAACACTAGATTATTGCCAGGGAATCTCTCCAGAATTTCTGGAGGGGACCTTAGAGCAATTGGTGATGGGCTCTCCGCTGGAGGCCCAGGAGGGGTTAAGAGCAGTTCTCCTGAAAAACCGGGATGCCTTCCAGTTAACTCCAGAGGACAGAGGGCACTCCTCTGTGATACAGCATAAGATTAACACAGGGGAGGCAAAACCAGTTGGCAACAACCACGATGGTTGGCCCCCCCCCCTCCCCACAGGAGAGAAGCCGTGGAGGAAGAATTGCAGGAGATGATTGATAGTAATGTAATAGAACCCTCCGAAGGACCCTCCGAAGATGGAGAAACTTCCACACACAGCCACAACAACCCAGGATAAGAAGAAAAGGGGGAAAAGAGAGTCCTCATCATCTTCTTCCGACTCCTCCAGCTCCTGTGGAGAGAGCTCCAAGGAGGAGGAGGTCAATCCAGTTAAAAAGAAGCAAAAAGGACAGAAGTCAGTGGAGATAATACCAGACTCCGAGGACTCCCGCTTGGAGGCCGGAACCGCCAAGTCCAAGAAAATTCCCAAAATCTTGTGCCAGGAGGGGTCTCAGTTGTCTGCATACTCACCTTTGCTGCATCTCACGCTGGGTGACCTCCATCATCAGCTGGGGGAAAAGAAAACAGACCTCAGAGTACATTTAGAAAAGAAGCGCCTCGACAAATACATACTCGAGGGGGACCGCGGAGAAGAACTAGTAACCAGAGTTTCAGTTATTATTTCTCCTGAGAAGGACCCTGAAAAGAGGCTAAGAGGCATCCATCTTGAGGTTGCGGCTGCTGGTGCTCCATGGCCTGTGGGGGAGACTATAGTTCAGGCTGGAGAGGAACTACCCTGAGCCCCTGGAAAAGGACTGCAATTGCAGATGAGGGACCCACACACTGCTGTTAAATGGATTCCCTAGAAGCTCTGGATGGAGAGGCATAGGCAATCTCCTGTCCACCAGTGATTCCGGAGGCTAGTTGGAGATCCCTCCTCGAAGGGATATCTCGGAGACTTCAGAGGGCCACACTTGTTCCGGCGCCTGGAGCTAGGGGGTGCCACTTGAAAGCACTTCCGGTTTGTATAGTATAAAAGTAAGTCCTCCAACTCCTCAGACTTACACAGTTCACATCGTTGACCCCTCCGGACTCCGGAAGCGGAAGAAAGACTCCTAAGCTTGGAAACCGTGTATAAACTGGATATATGTATTACTTGGCTCATGATAAGCATACTGATGAATACTGATGACTGATCTGTATATGTTGCTATGGTACTGAGTTCTCCCATAAAACAGTGAATCTCCGAATAAAAGAGAAGGTACTCAAGTGGATGAAGTCTTGTCTTTTATCAACAATAATACATACAATATAGACAAACTCAGTCACTCCAAGATAACCATCTCCGATAGACATAGAATTAGCGATTCACCTCTATATATATATATATATATATATATATATATGTAGGGGCCGGCATCGTTGTATATATATTAGTGCGGTTCATCCGAGAGACGTGTTCGTGTGGTGCTCGTTCCTTCTATGCCAACTAGGTGTCGCTTTGCGATACCCGGCTGGTACAAGAGGGGGCAGCACCATACCTTGCGTCCAGCTTCTACTAAGAAGCCGGACGAGCCGCAGAAGGGGACTGGACGTAGTCCAGTCAAGACGTTTAACCATAAGCAGCTGAAAAGTGAAGAAAGTCATTATGGTAGTTACTGCAGCCCTTTGCTATTTTGAACACAGGAGTGCATACTAGACCATGAAGGAGGTATGACTGGTCACTATGTGGCCAATAGTGGCCCCTACGACTGGGTGCTATAACTTCATAGTGGTGTGTATTGAGCCAGTAGTTGAATAAATAGCAGCTGCTATTTTGAGGCCTCTACTAGAGCTCACTATGTAGTCAATGGTATGGAGTCATTTCTTACACCTCCCACTACGATTTGAGGGTGTCCAGTCGTGGAAACTATTGAAACACGATCCAGGATCATGTTTCAATAGATTCCACGACAGGTTCAGCCAGCTACAACTGGAGATGGGTCAAATCTTAGCAGGTGATCTTAGGATTTTGGCCTTGGTGACTAAATACCTGGCTACATTACTGGGTGATCATACCGCCTGCTGGCTAAATAGCCACCACAGCAGTGACTCAATAAGGGATCCTGGTATGACAACCCTGCATGTGAATAATTAGTGGGTAGCCTTAGCTGCTGCCCTCTGCACTCCTTTGCTCAAATGTACCCAATCTGGGCTCTTTACACTACTACCTATAACCCTGTGGCCAGCGCCTTTGGCTCTGGGATGGCAGTTTTTCTTTCTAAAGAATAAGATATCATTTGGAAAAGTGTGGTGTTTCACCTAAGAATTGAGCATTACATCCACACATGGGCCAACTATGTAGTTACTAGTATGCAGTGGTGTAGATAGAGAACTAGGCCTTACAAAGCTGTTATGCCTGTCATACCCAGCCCTCACCCACCACGGCTTTCTAATAAGATTACAAAGGATACCACACCTAGCTGACACCTCAGCCCTACTATTAAGAAAGAATAACAGAGCGTACATTGTTTTAGATACAATTAGGTCATTAGATATAGATCTATCATATGTGATTTGAAAGGGAATTATCTAGAACAACTATACATCATTTGGGCTGGAGGGTCTCGGTTGTCTTCCCAAAACCACCTAAAACTGGCCCCACCAGGGTCCTGTTCAAGGCCCGGCCCCTATTGATTTGACAGCCCTCCTACCCCGGCCCCTATTCAAGGGAGGCTGCTATTCAAGGCCCGGCTCCAATATGAGAGATTACGGTAGTTACTGCAGCCCTATGCTCATTTGAACACAGGAGTGCATACTAGACCATGAAGGAGGTATGACTGGTCACTATGTAGCCAATAGTGGCCCCTACGACTGGGTGCTATGACTTCATAGTGGGGTGTATTGAGCCAGTAGTTGAATAAATAGCAGCTGCTATTTTGAGGCCTCTACTGGAGCTCACTATGTAGTCACTGGTATGGAGTCATTTCTTACACCTCCCACTACGCTTTGAGGGTGTCCAGACGTGGAAACTATTGAAACACAATCCAGATATGTTAGAGCTTGGTAATCGGTCATATCCATTTTTGTTTTCATTAGTCTAATGATTGTTAATTATTTTGATTTAAGTTATAGCTATCACCAACTCCATGAAATATTTCAATTTCATTGTCAGAGATGTGTAGAAAATGCTAATGCAATGAAATTCCATCGACACTATATCAGTTTGAAGGTATACATATCAATTGTTAGACGGCGAGATCAATAAACATTCTACTGTCCTAAGGATAGTTTTTTTTATAATTTGCATTGTTCCAGCTTTTTGAGAAGCGGTTTATAATACCTCATTTCAAAATTGACTTTAACAGAATTTTTCCTGTTATAATCTGCCCCTGCCCCTCGTACAAGTGGTGTCTACATAGATGTAAATATGCCGATTGATGCCCTGGACTTATTTATACAGGACATGAAAAAAACATCGACATAAATGATGATTTGAAACAAATCTAGAAAATAATTTAGTTACTGACACCCTGGAACCATTGCTAACTGTACTTCACAATACACGATTGGCGATTCACTAATTAAAGTGATTCACTAATGTGACACTACTATTGTGATCTATGTACCTATAATTATTCATTTCCCATAAAGGCTGAGGAAAGGAAGAGGTTTTCGCTTGCCTAGTGTTAGTGTGTATGACACAGTATGAGGAGATTTTGTGGAGCTCTACACATCTACACTCGATAAAACACCCTTTATGATGAAATAATTATATCTATATCACACATCACGTGAAGACAGTACATGATATTCTATAGGCAGAATATTGTTTCCCTGGAGCAATATACATATTACCTAATGCGTAGTATCCTCTATATCAATAGCATTTAGAATGATTCATCTATAGCAGACATTTGAATTTCACATGTATGTACAGCCATATTCCTGTATGGTCACGTACAACAGAGGTTATTGCTCCATTGGCACCGTCATTTGTTCATGTTCATATAACTCTTTATGAATGGGTCTTTCATAATCACAGTATGAATTATACAAAGTGTAGTGACAGAAATGGCATTCATTTGTATCATTGCTATACATGGTATTCAAACAGCAGAGAAGACTAGGCCTTCCACAAAATAGTTCTGGTTTATGTCATATGATCAGATTTGTCCTTGTTATGGCAAGCTTGTTTTGCCAATCTTGTTTTGCCAAGCAGGGACACGGGCTAGGACAACAGGATTGTGTTTCAATAGTTTCCACGACAGGACAGCCTCAAATCGCAGTGGGAGGTGTAAGAAATGACCTCCATAGCAGTGACTACATAGTAAGCTACAGTACAGGCAGCCGTATGCTCATTTGAACACAGTAACTGCATACTAGACCATGAAGGAGGTATGACTGGTCACTATGTAGCCAATAGTGGCCTCTACGAGTGGGTGCTATGACTTCATTGCGGTGGGTATTGAGCCAGTAGTTGAAGAAATAGCAGCTGTTATTCTGAGGCTTCTACTGGAGCTCACTATGTAGTCACTAGTATGGAGTCATTTCTTACACCTCCCACTACAATTTGAGGGGGTCCAGTCATGGAAACTATTGAAACATGATACTGGTTTATGCCACTGCTTCTAGTTTGATTCTGGTCTCTGTAAATGACACTGCCCAAACCTTATAGAGCTCAAAATAGATAGAATTTGGATAAAATACAAATGTATATAAACAGTCTATATATATAGATAGGTTATGGGATATGTAGATATATTTGGGAAAGAACTAAAATAAACATTCTATAAACCATGGCTATATATCTACGTCCACCATCTATTTGATTATGTTATAGGATTAATTTCTTGCTGAATCTTGGGCAAACTGGTATTGGTTTGAAATGTCTTATCATGTCTGTTCCCTTCTACAAAACCAAAGATCTGCCTGCTAGATATTGTACAGATGTCCTACCCTGGGTCCACTGCTGTAGTTATTTATTTATAGTGCCAGACATTCCTGGTCAGTATGGAGAACATCTCTCAATAATACTAAATGACTGTATTGAGAAATCCCCTCCAGACGACCTCATTACCACTTATATAGTTATTAGCTACACAGCTACTATATATGTATACACTTTATGCTCTTATGACTCTGCCTCAATGGTTAAAAACACTTAATGAAGGATGTATCGCTTTCTCTTTCATCAGGAGAAGTGTTGTAATAATTGGACTGAAAGTGATTTCACCCTTTCAACCCAGTGGGCAATTTATAAAGCAGTCCCATTCAATTCCATTCCATACAATGAGGCATCCTATTTGCCCTATGCAAATGTAATATAATTTGGCAATATGCATGCAGTAGCTTCCTGGCTCCTTCTGAATTGGAATCTAGGGCCTTTAGTAGGTAATAAACGTGATTTACCCCTGGTTGGTATTTTAATCAGCTATTAGCTTATACCCCAATGCCTGAGCCTATAGCCAGTCAATATTCTCAACAGCCAATTCACCCCCCCATGCTTATTAATTTTTGTGATGGGTGGCTAGCCTGTCTAAACTTGTCTTTGTTCCTGGCTGCACATTAAGATAACAAATAGATATTCCATCTAAAAAATTGATTTTGAACACTCTATCCATGCAGAAATTAGGGTTTCAATTTTGACATTTTAACAAAACCAATCGTCCTCCCTGAACATTTGTCCTGTTGAACTACCCTTTGCCCCATACCCATTGCGTGCATCCAGCAGGAGGGTCATTGGTCTCCATGGCATCAGTCTTGTACTGTCTAGTTGGACATGCACAAAGGAATAAGGCATCATCTGAATAATAAAGGACCTCTCTAGTCGGCGGGGCGTTCTCAGCAGGGCATTTCAAAACGATATCTATAGCTATGGTTTCGAAATGCCCTCCTGGAGCAGGGGGATGAACTACTGGGCCATTTTGAGGCTGACTGTTGGAAAATGCATGTTTATCAAGCATATTGACACTTATTTAAGTAATCTTTATGATATGGTGTGCTTGAAATATCTGCACTCCTGCACCTGCCACACAGCTTGCTGAAACTTGTCACAGCAGCCTGCCACAAGAAATGTTGACAGTTTTCAGCTCACAATGGCATATGCAGCACACCAAATGACACCAATGCAGCAGTTGTTATTCCACACTTTGGTGGAAAGACAATGGAAAAGCATGGACAATATATCATATAAGATAGCTGTTTTAAGTTTATGCATCCTGCCCTATTTTCCAGGTTGTGAATGGTTTGAGTGGGTGCAAAGTGTGGCATAAGTGAGATATATACACTTTATTCAGTCAACAACAGGATGTAATTCAGATATTGGTATTGAATACAGTAACCAACTTGGTGTATATCTACCACTTAAAGAGCACAATGCTTTCTCATAATAACTGATACAAACAAAAACTATTACCACGTCTGGCCTGACAATGATATTTGTTGGCCAACGGGCAAGAACGTGCCTCCAGGGGGATTTTTAGTACTGGCTTTGGCCACCAGGGTGCAAAATATAGGTACAACACTGGGAAATAAGTAAAGAAATGTTTTATAGCAATTTTTGATGGGGAATCCAATGGTATGCTTAGAATTATTCCATATCCACTGCAAACGTTCTATGCTTTGGAATGCAAAAGGAATTTTTGTTGCCATGGCAACATAGAAAATTGACATATATGGCAATTTCTGGTTGCCATGGAAACCACCCCATTATTCAAAATGGGAATTTTTGTACCACAATTGATTTTGGAAATCCCTTCAGGAACTCAGAACTGAAGAGAGAGCTCAGAAATTCCCTCTAGAACCAATTTTACAATTTCTGTGGTTATTTTTCCTCAAACCTGTAATTTTTGCATTATAAGTATTTGTGTAGAGGCAAGGAGAAAGGGGGCTCTGTGCTAAAAGTCAACTTTAAAATTCAGATCACTGGCTTTTCAGTGATATATTGCAAGAGAAGATACTCCTGTTAGCTTTAGAGAAATGGCTTGCTAAACGTAGGTAGGTGTGACCATTTCCTGAATGGCAATAAGCTCTATGCCTAATTGATAAAGAGATACACCTATAATTAGCATAATTTATGCTAATTAGCTAAATTAGCATAATTTTTTATTCTTTTGCCTACAACTTTTGATCTAGAAAGGGGATTTTCATTCTGTTTTCACCATAGTAAACCTAGTGAAAGCTTCTTTCAAATGGGATAATTGATTTTCCTATTTAGAATGAAAATCATGTTTCCATGGCAACAGACATCAACAAAAATGCATATTTAGGCCCAAAAATGTTCTTTTTACATGCCTAATTTGGAACCTTTCCACCCAAAATAGAACGTTTTATCTAAAATCAATGAATTCTCCATAAAAAAGTACCCTATAATAGTTTTAGGCATATTTTTCCTCTTCTAGCCCATAGTGGTGCCCCCAGGTGGCTAAAAAAGGTACTAAATCCCGCAGGAACCCCCATTTCTGCTTGATGGCTCACATTTATGATAGGATATAACGCTATTTTCATTTGCACATTGCAACCTATGTTTGACAAGCAATTACAACAAAACTACCGGGGATATTTTAGCTCAAGATATCTCATTTTAAAGCCTGTGACTTAAACCTTAAAAGAAAACGAATCCCCCTGGAGGCATGTTTTCCCTCATCTGGCCACAAAATTTCTGATAATGGAGTAGAAGCTGGCAGAACCAGGCTTCATTATCTTGTTACCTCCAAACCAGGATGGACCAAAGAGGAGTTTGCTAGTTTGGTCATGTGGGGGCCTGACCTTGTAGACTGCTGGTCACTGAATGGATCACTGAGTCCTCTAGGATGTGTGGAAGATGGACTGTGTCTGTGGATCTACGATGGTATAATGATATCTGTAGAACCCTGGTGTGGGTACTGATGCAGTGATTATTGTCTGGGATGTTTTTCTTTTTGACCCTCCAAGGAGGGGATGATACCTCAAGATGCTCATTTGAAGGTATGATACACTATGTAGGTGAGGCACATAAGTAGCCAATGTGGCCCATCATTTCGGCCATCTAGTCAAAAGGAATGTTACACTAAAATGTATTCTTCAATGTGACATTTGGTCAAGATAGTCAGATCTTCTATTCCTATAGTCCCTTCTCTATCATAACGTTTGCATAGCCATTATTTTCGCCTTTTATTATTCCTATGAAGAAGAGTATGGACTTTCCTAACAGGATCTAACTAGGATACAAAATAGTTCTCATTTGATTTATAAGCACTGTTATAGAGAAACTATATTGTGCAATACACCTACTTGCTCCCTATTTATACCCTAGACCTATGCTATGCCTAATCATAATCATTGCTGCTTACAGAGACTATTCTCCCCTGGATCCACTGTATGCCAGATGTTCTGCCTCCACTGGCTGAGAGGGGATATAGGCTGTAAACAGGTGCTAATATATTCATTGATATCATCACCATTGGCCATGCCACCTGGGTGCAGCCTCTCTCACTCCTGATTCTGCTGCAGATGGGATGTGCTCTAGTTATCAGAAGTAGGCAATTGACCAAACCCAATTTGTGCCGGATTTGTCCACTGTTCAGCCAATCTTGGCCTTTCTGGTCAATCAGAGCCCTATGTTTGACAAGAACTGATCAATCCTCACAACCTAAAATATTATTTTAATAGGTATTTTAAAGGTGAGGGTATTATGCACACAACTAACTGATTCAATAAGAAGGCACACTCATGCATGTAGTATACAAGGATGAACTCAGAGTTACAATCTGACATAATACTGCTTGCATATGGAAAATGGCAATGATAAAGGTGGGCTATGTTGAATAAGACAAGTTGATGAAAGATCCATTGGTAGAACTTCACCCATAACACATGGAAGAATTTCTCCCATTCAAGAAGATCAGGACAGGTCAGAGATGAAATATCACATAATTGTGAGCAGATATGTATAACAGATAACAGTCGGCTCTCCCATGGTCTATATTTCTGCTTGCATGCATACAATTAGTAAGCCAGCTGTTCAGTATCAGAATTAGAAGTGTGTATGGAAGTTTACACCCTTGCCATAAATCGTTCATAAGAAACATAATTCTAGAATAACAAAGGTCTCAGCCATCTTTTCATCACTTCTACAATGAAATGTTGTTGCCCAAGTTACAGTATGTCAGCCATAGACCAAGGACCCCATCAGGCCAGGAAGTACACCCAGTGGATGCTTGGTGTTCCCCCTCACATCCCTTCACTGCATTAAGGTTCCAAGAGTAGACAGTCTATACTCTCACGTGTGACAACTCATTCACAGCCTTAATTGACATGGAAAGGTGTAGTTTATTCCTAAGGCAGACCACAAACTTCACAAGTAAGCGCAAACCTGATAGGTGCCCACTGTTCAAGACACTTTCAGAGGGGCTGATTGGCTAAGGGGGATAAGAATCCTGAAGGTAGTGTCAGAGGAGGTTGGCGAATCCTACTGTGTCATATCCAGAGTCAATCAGGTAATGGAATTTGAGCTATTTAGGTTATTTTGAGCTGAGAAAATGGAAGAATAAGTGTTGAAACTTTCCATCTTCTTTATCCCATAAAAAAGAATCATCAGCATCTTACCTATAATATATACTGCATTTTACTTCTGTGAAGTAAGGTAATACTTGGTGAGCATTTGTCATGAAGAGGTCTGCAGTTTTCATTCTCCAAACATCTGTATCCCTGTTGTCGTTTATATAATATATATATATATATATATATATATATATATATATATATATATATGTGACCCATCAAGGGAGAACACCTCTCCACGGGGGATTTTTAATTCCCCATTTGGCCACCAGGGGGCATTGGAGGGCAAAATTACTCTAAAATCATTATAAAAATACATTAAGCCAAATTTTGATGCAAAATTCAATGGTTTCATTTGAAATGCACCATTTTTGTTAGAAATGGCCCATATTTGGATGGTAAAATGAACAATCAACCTATATGCCTGTTCCTGGTTGCCATGGCAACTGTTCCAATAATCAAAATTTGCAGGCATTTATGCCAATAATTGGGGATACTCACCAAAAACCCAAATCTGAAAACAGAAATGGAAAATTCCATCTAGATCAAAATCTATGATAAAAATCACCATATTATTATGTATTTTTGATGAAAAAGGCTGATTTAACTTGTGTTTTCAGACATTATTATGGTTTATAATATATTTAGAGCTTAATCATTGATTTCAGATATGAAAACGACCTATGTTCAAGGAGGGGTTCTGACATAGCTACTAGGAATATTTTACCCAATGATGTCTCATTTTATAGATCTTGAGATGAACTTTGATAATGAATTTCCCTGCAGAGGGGTGTTTTTGCTTGCCTGGTCACATATATTGATAAAAGAAATCTCCATCCTCAGATTCAGTCATGTCACATTCTACAGGATCATTAAGACATTTTGCTGGTGTCTTAGTGTCTTATTAGTATGATTGGCTACCTTCTGAGCATCCCTTGTTTCCTCTGTAGTGTCTCGCAAGACTTTGATCTTTCCACATTAGTATCTACCTGATTAAGTAATGGTAGCCAAGTAGCCCATGGTAGCAGAGGGGTAATAACTCCAGTTCCCACTTGTGCAACTAGAAATACCAATGTCTATTTGACATAGCTGGATTTCTCTCATAACGTCTGGTGCTGTTGAATTAATGGTTTGTATGGGAATCTCTCAACCCATGCTTACAGAATGTTGGAGTGTTTGGTAACATGGAATGTGACAGCTACTTGTTTTCACAATGAATGATCAGAAGAGGTGAGAAATTGCAATAGTAATGGCAGTTCATTGAGCCAATACCCTCCAGTCAGCTTCTGCATGCTCATGTATGGCTTTTACAGAGTTTTCATTGTTTCTCCTCCACTTAACCTATGACAATGCCAAGAGGATCTGTAATTACAAAATACAGGAGCCGCTACTTGCCTTGCAAATAATTATTATATCCAGACTACCTGCATTATGATATAATGACAATAATTGTCAGTGTCAGTTACCACATTAGCTTAGGACTGAAGTGGGCCAATGGTATTTCTATGTCAATGGGGGGAAGAGGATAGTATGCTGAAAAGAATCTCATCATTCAATATTTCAAAGTGACATAGACACAACCCACTTTCAGTATGATTAAGATGGAGAGCAAGTAGACAATTGCCCAATTATAGTAAAGCCCCGTGATTAGACTGGGGACTTACCTTTTCACTTTATATGATGAGTTATTCCTAATTCAATCAAGGAATAATTAGGTGCTAGCAAAGCTATTGTGCGAATGTTTCTAATTCCATTTAAAGGTCTAATCATGTTAAGCTTTTTCTTTACAACTAGTGGATAGGCACTAATGTGGGTCCTGAAATCTGTAAATGAATTAGAGATTGTGCATTAAGACCTAAATGAAGATTCATCATTGGTGGAGTGTTAGACTGGGAAATGAAATGAATACAAATGATGCTGTAGTTAGTACGACTTGCATGAAGAAAGCTAATTCACAATATGACACTAAGAATGGCAATGGCTTTAGCCTGCAGACACAATACCCCTTGGCCTTGTAAATTGAAATATGCTGTCCATAAATCACCAAAAGATGTATGATGATCATTATGATGGTACCGGTATGTTATTCAGTATTGAATAATGTGTGCTGTAGGCTAGACCTGTATGAACCTGCCTGACCTGTCAATGGCAGCGAGCTTTGACCCATAGCCTTTTTTAATTAAAATCTATCTTGCTTCTGACCTGTATCTATAAGCTTCTTTGATCTTTGTAGATTTATGTATGCCTGATTAGACAATGCTACCCCAGAAGCCAGTTGTAGAGAATGGAGTAATCAGTTAAACTTTAGTAGTAAGGGATACTTTACATCCTGCTCAATGTCTCTTCCCTTTGATCTGTGATATATATCCAGGTAATGGTGCCTCTATGTCACTCTAATGTTATATCCTCTTACCTGTAGACACAATTTTCACTGCCCCTACCTTTTTCTCCTCACTGCTATGGACTTAATGGGTGACCTAAGTTAGGTCTTGTACAATAGGTGATGTTGATGTATGTTGATACATTGATGTTTCAAGTCCATGCTGATCAAAGCAGCTTCAATTCTTTTGATCCCATGGCATCGAATAAGGAGCTGATCAAATAGCTGTATTCAGGTATCAAGACATGACGAAGCAGAAAAATTAAACCACAATAATGATATCACTTCATCTACTATCCATGGCTGTTATTTTATATTTCTCCTTCATCACAATATTCAGATTATATTTATGTCTTCACTGTCACTTTGGTCATAATATTATTTGTTATTGTAGTTTCTAGACTTACATTCTACGCAGCTCTTTGAAGCTATACAATCAAAAATTGTATGTATTGAAGCTTGCTGATACAATTACAAACCTCATACATCTTATAAATAGAAGTTGTAACATTTCACCTTTCCACTCACCCTCCACCTTCTTAGCTCGTGCCAGTAGTCATGACCCACCTAGGTACCTCACCCAACCACAACTACTATTAATAATGATCGATGGTACTTGTCATCATTATTTGTATGTTTCATTAAGATGTATGTGGGAATGACCATGTAGGCATGTCATGAAATCCATAATGTGGTGACAAGATGGGAGGACCATCTTGTAGATACCATCTTTTACTCCAATATCACACAGCTATAGACTTGAAGGCAGCACCCACCTTCATCATAGTTAAACTGCAGAGCAGACGGACGATTATCATCTCCCAGTTAAAGTCATGAGATTAGGGATGTGGAACCATCTCTTTTTATTCTCACATGATAAAGTTTTCCTCACTCAATTGACGTGCTTCATGTCTCTTATAACATATTCCAATATTTTGTCACTGTATTAATCATGTAATCAGAATTACTATCATAATGATATATTCTGCTAAAATTAAATGCTAAAGATCTTGGTCATCTCTTGTGCCCTGTCATGCATCTTTTTGGGTAATGGTCATTGTCAAGACAGAAAAGGGATGTAAAGAGGTCTAGAGGTCACTTTTTAATGTGTTAATTCTGTTAATGACTTAGCACAGCTACTATGATTTGAAATGTAGTAATCACATAATGGGGCAGCCATAGCTATAAAGGCATAGTGGGCACATAATTATTCAAACTGCAATGGCAATATATAGTAAGATCCGTCACTACTATTTGAAGGCAACAGTCATACTGAGAAACACTAAGACAGTACTAAGAAATGAACTCCTGCAGAGGCTCCCATGGCCCTAGTCTACCATAGGCAGAAATGAATAAAAAATGGGATAATTGATTCAATTACAATAATTAGCATCCCTTGCTTCCTGCTTGAAGTCAATTACCTTTGATCTTTTCCTTTGCATATCCATATCCAGGAAATAAGATAATGGCACCTCTATTTCACAATTTGTTACTGTATACTTCTTCCCCATCCTTTCTGATGTTTATGACTCCTTCCTAAATGTACTGCAAAATAGGTCTGCTCTATTGTGTGCTCACTGTAAATTAACTTAAGCTTTCTTCTAAATGTCAGCACTCTTGGTTGCTGCCCACCAACATATCCTTGCAATGAATTAATCACTTTCAATGGATTTAGGTTGGACCCTTATATGAATACTGTTGTAACTTTGTAATTGTTTATTCCTTGAATGGGGAAAATCAAAGTGTAAACATTTCACTTTTTGTTGTTTTGGTAATCGTTGATCACAGGTAAATATGAATTATGTAGTTCTAATTAAGCACCTGTGCTTCACCTGCCCAGCTGTAGCCCAAAAACACACAGGCTATAACACTTTGAATTACCAAAACTTTCAACTGTTTTCTTTTTGTGTATTTCATCGCCTTTAGAGAGGAAGGTTGTTTTCCAAGATAAGTATGCCAGTCCATCACTGGCCAAGGTTACTATCAGTGCCCTGAGGACACCTGAAGTACACCCAGTGGAACATTGGCACACCACCCCACGTCCCTAACCTACATTAAGGTAACTTGAGTGGCCAGTCCAAACTCCCTGGTGAGACAACTGATGCACAGCCTTAATTGAGATTGAAAGATGGAGTTATTTTTGTAAGCATGCCATGAATTTCATAAGTAAGTCCAAGCCTGATACCCACCCACTGTCCAAGACACTTACAGGGGTGCTGATTGGCTAAGGGGGGGGTAGGGCAAGGGGGTAAGAGTCCTGAAGATAGTGTCATCAAAGGCCAGCCAATCCACCAGTGTCTTATCTGGTTTCACTGCACTAATGGAATTTACGTTATCCAGCTCATGTTTATAGAGAATCCGAGCTCCTGTAATGATGAAAACATCTGAGCTTTAAAGTAACATATTAATTTTAGTTATATGTTGTCTTTGTCTATCTTTCTGGCTCTGTCTATCTCTCTGTCTATCTCTCTGTCTCCAGATGGACCAACATGAACCTTTTTGTCAGTTTGTATTTCATACATCAATTTTGCAGTTTTATGCTCCTGTCCCCCATTATTAAATGATTTAGGTGTTGGCTCAATCCACAATCATGGATTGTGTTACTATGTAAATACAGGGGTAAGTCTACTACTATAGGTAGCCCATGTACAACAGAGCTACAGGGTGTGGATGGATGGTGTATTGTCATCAGTCAATATCCCCATTTATATCAGTATTCTATTAAAATCACCTGATGAAGAACGCCTAAGTTCGAAACGTTGTGATCATTTGTAAATACTACTACAGTAATAAAAATGACTTAACTCCATGTCTGTCGTCCTAGTTGTGCCTATTATTTAATAATAATATTCTATTAAAATACAGTAGGCTATGATACCATATACATAATCCCATTGCTAAATTAACACTATTCAGTGTGAAAATCCACTTTAAAATGTTTGATTCAGCATAGTTGACATCTATTTCACCAAAAACTCCTCACAACTCATTTTTGGACAAAACAGCCTTTTTACCTTTGATGCCCTGTATATATGCTCTCAAAAAAATGACTTATGACTCATCTTGTAAGAATGGGTCGAAATTATGGCATAACTACTGTGGATTATTTTGCCCATATAAGTGGTGAGTCTGCAAAATCGACCACAAGATGTAAAGCTCATAGACAAATTGTCTGTGATTGACAGCATTAGTGGAGGCTCCACTCTGTGATTCTTTGGAGCATTCTCACGAAGTGTTACCCAGACAGTGTTTAAGGTATAGGCTGTTGACAGTCCTAAATTGTAAACATGCGTTTTGAGGGGTCACTTGTAACAACACAGACTGTGTTTATCTATAGCTCACATAGCCATTATCAGCTGGGGGCCGCCATTAGACCCCGACGGCACTATGACTAACACCTTCAGCCCCCGACTCCGCAGTATATGCCAGGGATGCCTCCCATTGGTCAATAATACAATAGCCATGTGCCGTATAGTTCTTTACATTTACTCCAAACCTGACACTGAAGCATCACACTGATCAAGTAGGGGTTAATGACCCTCTTCTGTTGTATAAACAATAACACAGTACAATATGAATAACAACACAACAATCTAACAACAACCTTAAATTGCAGGTCCTGTAAAAATTAAACCTGTCTGATATAGAATTGAAGAGTGAGTGAGTAATAGATGTTTAATGCCATTTCGACAGCTAAGGTCATATTTATGTCGAGAACATTATTACACAGTTTCACAGAGGAATGTGACGGTGCCCACGCATTATATGTGCCCACACATCCTGAGGGGATAGTAAAGAGGAGATATAGACCCTCTTAAGTGGGCTAGGGAAGCCCGAGAATTGAAGAGACTTCCCAATGTAAAAGTTTGCAATATTTAGATATTACAATACCCCCAAATAAACAAATAGCTCCCTCAACATACAATTTCTACCTTGCAATGATAACAAATACCACTATCTCTTCTGTATTAGGTCCCATTTTGTGAGAATAGCTCTGATTCTTTGCAAAAACTGCATAGTGGAGCCACCAGCTAATGACAGCATATAGATGAGCAAATGCATGAGGCGTAGTGAAGTGACACATTATTCATTTGGCTGAAGAGCAATGCAAAACTTGTAGATATCCTTCCAAGTGGACATTCGCATATATTACATGCATAACAGCCTGATAAAGAAACTCCATCATTCAATGAGTAAGGCTGTTGACTAGTGCAACTGCCAGACGCAAAACCATAAGTCACTCTCCCTGTGCTTTGATATTGGCTAGACTGAAGACGCTTTTACAGTTCTGCTTTTCCTCTAGATTAATTGAAACGCAAGACACATAATAGGATATCATTACTTCAAAAGCCCTTTGTGATACTATACCTACATTTTATTCTCAAACCATCCTATCTATTACAGTCAAACACCTACTTTCTGTATATACACATGACATACAATTTACTAGATATCTGTGGAAGGTTTCGCATGCAAGGCATCGAGAATGTGATCATTTTTCAACAACGATAGGTTTACAGTTTTAAACCACTAGTTCTGTAGGCTGCTAGCTTAATTGTACATTTGTTCCTAGCTGCACATTGGCATCCATGATTTTGAACAGTCTTTCCATACAGAAATAAGGGATTCACCTGCACAATGCCTACAATTATCATTGATTTCTTGTCTTTCTTTTGGCGCGGAGGTATATGGTAAGGAAACATCAGGTTCTGCTCCATGGTGTTATTAGCTCAGCCTTCAAATTAGATATCCTTTTCTCTGGAATGTTGCCCTTTTTGGGATGTGTCTAGATATTGTGCAGGGAACAGTGACAAACAGTTGGGTTATTGTAAGGGTTCTTACATAGCTCATAGTATATTAAGCTATTAATGTATTGATATTCGAGGACAAGGTGAGGTTTGCTGGAAATAATCGCCCGACCGCGCAGCGGGAGGGCGATTATTTCCAGCTAACCTCACCGAGTCCTGGAATATCAATGCATTAATGCGTTTATCGCACTTATTCATACATTATATATGAATTTCTTACCTTATAACCCTGTATTTAATGTAGGAGAAGACATTTTGTAAGTGCATGCAATCCGCACGGTTTGCCAAGCCGTCGTGGCCATGTTGTCTTTCTGCCCGACATACCTCCACCTTTGCACACATTTTTCGGGTATAATCCAAGCATGTCAAGTCCTGTACTTCTAACACCAACAAATATACGATCTCTACTTGGTGTTAGCTTACATTTTGTATCCATTTTCTTCGAAATAAATAAGAATCCATTGATTTTCCATAGCGATCCAATGCACACAGCCCGGTACACGGCCATTTCGTCTTGTTGACGAAGCGGGTAGGTGCCCGGATGTAAGAACTAGGTCAGAGACGCATCAAACAAGGAATGGCCGAACGGGGCGGGTATCGATATCAAAAATCATTGGATTCTTATTTATTTCGAAGAAAATGGAGAAATTAGGCATGGCATGTTAATCTAGGATGTTTAAGGATGTTTCTCTGTTAATAACTCCACCAGGTTCCATGGATTCTAGGCTAACGAGGTATGTAAACTTCAGATATGTCGGAAAACTTTTTCAAATCCTTGATGTAGATTGCTATGTATCACCGGCTTGGTATAGTGGACAGCGAGCTCGCCTCCTGCCGGGGATCGATTCCCCGTTGAACCTAAACGGTTTTAACTGGAATATGTATGGCGAGGGTGGCTTCATATCCTTCTCCAATTTATTAACTTGCTCAGGTTCTAACCCAGATTGTCTTAGAAAAAAAAATGGACTCTGAGAATGCGGTTATACCCCGATAACCGAACAGGGTTATGACCAAAAAGGCACTGTTGGGGCCTGAATCGTGAGATAAACATATTTATTGACTTTCCTACCTATCTTCATCCTTGTATATCATCATTATTATCATTGTTATGTAGAAACAACTGGAAATTTTAGAAATGTAGAGGAATCACATTTTTGACTATTATCCACCTTTTGTATAAATTGTGTTAGGCAATAAACTCTTTTCAAACCTAAAAAAAAAGATAATTAGCAAAAAGGCAATGATGAATAATTTAGGGTTCTTTTTATTAGAATTTAATAGTGGACACAGAAAGAATTGATATATTCAAAATGGGCCCTTCCTGAGGGAAGTGTAGTCCAAGACCTGGTGAAAAAAGCATAATGTAGTATGGCTGATAAACATTAAAGATAGTTCCATGCATGGTTGTCTTGTCTCCTTCCTTCATAACGCAGTTAATTCATACTTTTGTAATACCTTGATTGCGTATTAGGCGAACCCCATGTATAGGGTGCACTCTGAGTTAAATAGAAAGCTATGTAAGGTATATATATATATATATATATATATATATATATATATATATATATATATATATGTATATATATATATATATATATATATATATATATATATATAGCTGTTAGTTGATCAATACATCCTGCCCCATTCCCCAGGTTGTGAATGGTTTGAGTGGGTGTCAAGTGAGATATTCACCTCATTTGGTCAGTGTAGCTAGTGTGTTCACAAAAGGCTGTCATACAGATATTGATATTGAATACAGTAACTTGGTGTACATCTACCACTTACAGAGCACCATGCTTTCTCATGATAACCGATAACAAACGAAAATCATTACCATGTTCGGCCTGACCATGATGTCTGAGGATGGAGTAGAAGCTGGCAGAACCAGGCTTCAATATCTAGTTACTTCCCAACCAGGACCTGGGGGAGTTTGCTAGTTTGGTCATGTGGGGGCCTGACCTTGGAGACAGCTGGTCACTCAATGGATCACTGAGACCTCTAGGATGTGTGGAATATGGGCTGTGTCTGTGGAGCTAAGATGGTATAATAATGATATCAGTAGAACCATGGTGTGGGTACTGATGTAGTGATTTACTTGTTCAATATTGTCTGGGGTGTTCTTGTTTATAACCCTCAAAGGAAGGGATGATACCTCAAGATTATCATTTTCCACTAATGCAGTTGAAGCACATAACTAGCCAATGCGGCATATTGTTGCACCCGGCTAGTCAGATGGAATGTTACACTAATAAATTATTTACCAAGGTGACATTCATGTACAGTGCTGTCAAGAGGGCATTGTGCATTAACTGGTGCCCTCCATGGGCTAATTCTGGTTAGGATAATCCATCATTCCTCTGGGAATACACACTCAGACCTAGGGTCTGGGACATCATTTGACCATGTGCCAGATGGGCACTTTGGATAACCTTGGAAGTTGACTTTAAGCCACGTGCCAAATAGGCACTAGGACCAATCATGGGAGGGACCTTCTGGCATAGTGCAGAAATTTTAGGAAAAACAATAAATCACGGGTGTGGACATAGCAAGCAGAATTTTGGGAGTTTTTTTTTTTTTGGTGGCAGTCATATCAAGCAGAATAAGCAGTCAGTCTGAGGGTCTGGGACATCATTTGACCATGTGCTAGATGGGTACTTTGGATAACCTTGGAAGTCAGCTTTTGGCCAGGTACCAAATAGACACTAGTACAAATCATAAGAGGGATCTTCTGGCATGGTGGAGTAATTTTGGGAAAAATTAGAAATAGAATCATTTTCTTTTGAGTTTGGACATACCAAGCAGAATTTCGGGGAAATATATCAAACATTTTTTTCTCTTTTTGGTGGCAGACATATCAAGAAGAATAAGCACTCAGTCTTGGGGTCTGGGACATCATTTGACCATGTGCCAGATGGGCTCCTTTGATAAGCTTGGAAGTCATCTTTTGGCCATGTGCCAAATAGGTAATAGGACCAATCATGGGAGGGACCTTCTGGCATAGTGCAGAATTTTTAGGAAAAACAAGAAATAGTTTTCTTTTTGGTGTGGACATACCAAGCAGAATTTTGGGAGAAATACTGTAAACAGAGTTACTTTTTGGTGGCAGACTTATCAAGCAGAATAAGCACTCAGTCCTAGGGTCTGGGACATCATTTGACCATGTACCAGATAGGTGCTTAGGGGAGTCAACATATGGCCATTTGCCAAATACACACTAGGACTGAACATGGGAGGGACTTTCTGGCATGGTGCCAAATCAGCTCTCATGCAAGGGGACTGAGACATCATTTGGTCAAATTACCCGATGAGCCCCTGGGTCATGTGTAGAAGTGGCTGGCTGGCACACACACTTAGTCATGGTGAAAAAGTTCCCATTTGGTTCAAACCAGGGCCAGAAACTAGGGCCAGACCTGAAAAACGAAGTCCCGTCTCATGGCAATTTGGGCATGTGGTCGATTTGGCCAGAGCTCTGGGCCCAACCACACCGAATCCAATAGATCAATGCATTTTCTGGTCACAGTTCAAAACATATGTATATAGGCATCAGATATTCATTAAGAGATTAACCGGCATAAAGCTATTTAAGGAGTAATCCCCATTTTCCATTGCTTATGGAGCTTAGCACTGAACTGAGAAAATGTGCATCTTATGTAATATTTAGAGGAAAATACACATTGAAAGTAAATATATATGAAGAGTTTGGTTCCAAAAAGCAATAAAGTCCATTTTGGAAAAAATGGAGTTAATATGAGAAAACAATAGGTTGGGGTGAGTGAAAAAATGTTGCAAAATCATTTTTTCCAAAACCATTTGGTCACCATTTGGCCCCTAGGGCCCACCTAAAATCCTTTTTTTCCAAAATGACATTATCCCACACCTGCTTTGTTCCAAAATGCCATAAATCCACTCAGGCAAATACTGTCATGATATGTATGTTCATTAATAACCTTATTTCCATGGTTTGAATGATCTATTAATGTCATATTATTGTGTTTTGTAAGTTATATAACCCTTTTCCCAATAAAAACCAACTTTGCTAGTGAGGAGAGAGGTATATAGATGTGAAAGCTGTTGTGATGGATTTATTGTGTTTTGGAACAAAACAGGATTTATTGCATTTTGCAAAGAAATATATGATAAATCACCTTTTGTCTGTGAAAGAACCATCAGTGTTAAAAAAGTACTTGAAAATCTTTCATTTATACCCAAGGAAATGAGGAAAGTCAAATATAGAAAAGAAAGCTAACTTTTGTGGGTATAATGTGGATACAAAAATGAGAAATGTTGGATTTACTGCATTTTGGAACAAAACAGTTTGTGTTTTTGAAAAAAATAGGATTAAACCACTTAATTTATCGATAAAGGAAGACTCAAGGATTTCATAAACGAAATGTGGACGTGTTTTATTTATGGTCCCCTAGATATTGGAAATCACAAAAATGGCCACCCTCTCTTCATTTTTTTTGGAATGATAAATGTCTCATTATCTCAAAACACCAAAAATGGATTTTTTGCATTTTGGAACCAAACTCTTCATATAAAACAAGGGGTAGAGAACAATATGGCAAAATGTCATGTGATAGAATACTGTAGGTCATTAGCAAAGAATAGAAATAAGGGCAAACACTGGGTGATAATAGGGAACATAGAAAGCACATGGGGAGGATAAACCATGATATACTATGGTAAACCATGATATATCATGGTAATCAGGCTAGCAGTAAAAGTCAAACCCCATCCTATGCAATGACCAAAGGGAAGTATCTTTTGCTGATACAAAATATACATATCACAAGGGGTAGAGCACAGTTGGGACAGATGCAAATGTGAAGAAATGTTGTAGATTGCTAACAGATGGGAGAAATAGATGATCACTGGGTGATAATAGTGTAGGGAACCGAGTGCCTAGGCCACCAGAGTGACTGACACGTAGCTATAGTAGATGGACTGGGTAGGAGCGGTCTCGTGGTGTAGTGGTTATCATTCTGCACTTTGAAGTCAGCGACCCGGGTTCAATTCCCCGCAAGACTAGACCCTTTTCACCAAACCCTACACTGGTAGTCTCGTGGCACGGATCATTGCAAGGGGACACATATAGGTGTCAGTAGTGTGTCAGTCCCTTGGGTGTCTGATGGTGTGTGAGTTCCAAGCATGGACTCTGCCCCCGAGATGCACCATTGGCCATGCTTGGATCTAGGGGAGCAGAGTAGGGAACCGAGTTTCTGTATCCCTAGGCCACCAGAGTGACTGACACGTACCTAGCAGGTGGACTGGGTAGGAGCAGTCTCCTCGTGTAGTGGATATCATTCTGCACTTTGAAGTCAGCGACCGGGGTTCGATTCCCCGCGAGACTATAGACCCTTTTCACCGAACTCTACAATAGGGAGTATAGAAAGCACATGGTGGCTATGACACCATGCATGGTTTACCATGGTTTATTATTATACCATGGTCTTTTATTTACTTATTCAATTATGGTATGCTACAATTATTCCCCTAAGTTGATACACACTTTGCTACATGATTGCATACCAGCGTATGGCATATTAAAACCCTAATTCCAAGACCATAGACTTGAATGATTATAAGGAACTGTGGTGTAATGTGGTTACAAATAACTTTTCTATATCATAGTTTCATAAGTGATGCCTTGGTTTGTCTGGTATATTGTGATAAACTGGAGTTGAAAAAGCTAAGTGTATCACAATACTGTGGGTGCATATATACCATATTCCTCTCAAACTATGGTTGATCATACAATTACATCTTTGATGTAGATATTGCAATTTATCTTACTATATCATATTAAACTATGCTTCTCAAACCATGTTTTAATATATTCTAACATACTGTGATATATTACAGTTACAGATACCATAGTGTACCATAGGATATAGGGAATACTGTGATATATCTTAGTAAATAATGGTAAACTATGATCCCAGAATCATAGTAAATTGTTGGCTTTCATGGTTGACATATGGGTTGTCTGTATCCTAGTATATCATGGTACACAATGGTTATATGTACCCCAAAATAAGAGAGTATACTGTATACACAAAGTGTCTGAGGACATGCACCTTATACACATGGTGTCTGAGGTAGTCCACCTATACACATGGTGTATCAGTTGGTGCACCTATAGACATGGTGTCTGAGGACATGCACCGTATACACATGGCGTCTGAGGTAGTGCACCTATACACATGGTGTATCAGGTGGTGCACCTTATACACAAAGTGTCTGAGGACATGCACCTTATACACATGGCGTCTGAGGTAGTGTACCTATAAACATGGTGTCTCAGGTGGTGCACCTTATACACAAAGTGTCTGGAGACGTGCACCTTATACAGAAGTTACAAGTACTCAGGAAAATCAATTCACAGATGCAGGATTTGGAAAAGGAGGGACCCTTTATTTAGCCTTAATTTCTGGCAAAATCTAGACCATAGAAGAGGCAAATAAACTCTTAGCTACAGGAAAAAGGGAGACGCTGTGCGCAGTGGTGGATTTAGACGGGAGGCGCGGGGGCGGGTGCCCCCTCCTTTTTCCCTGTACTTAACAGTTATTTACCTTTTTTAGCCTAGATTCTAGCCAAAATTAGGGTCTAAAAAACGAGCGCGCCCCCTCCTTTTCAAAATCCTGGATCCGACACTGGTGTGCCCCTGTTCACCCCGTCTAAATACGCCACTGAAATTAATATTGTTGGTGTCAGGACCTCTTGGTGTGGGAGGTAGTACACCTAGTCTGCCCTCTGGTAACGACGTTGGAGGCGTGTCCTGGCCCCCCTGGTGGCAGTATGTGAAGCTGGGGGCGGGGTTTGCTCTTCCTCATGATGGCCTCCTGACGGTCCTTCTCAGCCTTGTCCTCCAAGTCCCTCAGTTCCTGCAGGTGACACGCGGCCTGGTTGGCCCTCCAGGCATTCTCCAATTCGTCCCCCTTGGTTTTGTTCTTACTGAGGGTGGTGAGTAGGCGTGAGTCTTGCCGCCTTTTCAACTGCTGTGTGTTTTCTATGAGTGTCAGCAGGGTGCGCCTACGTGCCTGCCCGATGTAAGGCTGCATTACCTCACAGGTCACGTGGTGCTTGTAGGCGTCCCACTCCGCCCTCTGGCGGTACGAGTTGAGCAGCACTTCGTCTGACGGATATCTGTAATCATAGTCACTCATTGTTATCTTGGTCCCACATTGAGGAAATGTAGGCCTACGGGACAACTTAGGCCCTATGTGTTAGATCAGAGCTCAGCTTAGACAAAAAAAGATAAATAACTAGACATGCTATTGGTAAAGATGAATAAACCAAGACATGCATATATTTGGTATGTGATTGAACTCTAGTACCAGTAATGCAGTCATCTAGCCTGTATTTCACACCCTTGTTATCCCTAAGGCAGTGATCAGTTATTTTTTGGGTTTGCGGGAATGCACAAAAAAACAATTGCTCCTCCTCTCAAGGGTCACCTCCCCCCCCCCGGAGGAGACGAAAAACAGAACTATCTATGAAGGTACTTACTGTTGCTGATTAGCCAGGTACTTCACATTCTGAAGACAATCCTCGTTCATGCACTTTCGGAAGTGGGATTTGCGCACGCGCAGTAACTTGGTGCCACTAGAAACCAGAATTAGACTACTTCCGGCCGTTGCTGAAGTTTGGTAGATAACGTCATGGAGGTCCTTAGGATGTGAAATAGTTACAGCATTATAAATAGCCAACACATTTAGGCCAAAATTTGATACCTACTACTACATACAATTTCTACTGATAGCTACAGGTATAGGTTAAATGAGTTTAAATTGTTTAGAAGTCAACAAAAGGATATGTCGATGTACTTACAAACACGTCACACTGACGTAAGAGCCCTATGTCAAGATAGACATTACCAGTGCCATCCGCTGTGAGCAGTAATGTGTTGAGGGTGACGACACCATCTGGCAGCAGGCGATCTAAAACCTCCTTCTCTGAGAGAGGCTTTGCCTCCCGTGTATCAGTCTTTTCCTTAGGTTCCTGTATACACAAAATTAAATGAAGATAAGTAGATACGTGATTCTACTCTTACAGTACCCACCCAAATCATGTATTGCATATGTGTCTTGATTGGTCGTGAAATAATATCTTTACATTATTCTCATGGATCAGAAACATTTTAGCCGCATAGTTAATTTTAAATGTCATGCAACCCTTTCTTGGTGGAAGAACCAATCGCGTTTCATAGACATAGATTATCATGCCTTCTATGACAATTAGTTCATGTGGCGCAGCTTGAACCAAGCTATGTATGGATGTTATTGATGTATTTATCCTTGTTGGATCACAGCTTAGTGCAATTAGTGTGTGAAACTGCAGTTTGAGTGCGTGGTTATGTTGTCAGTAACGATCATTAGTGTTAGTAATCAATTGTGGTCCGATATATTTGGAAACACCAGTTCTATCACACATGCTGAAAAGGGAATGTGTACTTTCTGACAAGGGCTTGACTTCAGTCAGACAAACTAATTATGACGACAAATAGTCCCCCTGAATGCAGGGCTAACCACCACAAGTAGGTGCGTTATTATGGTTCACCCTGCTGCCTGTGCCCTAATGCTAACCACCACCAGTAGGTGCGTTATTATGGTTCACCCTGCTGCCTGTTCCCTAATGCTAACCACCACCAGTAGGTGCATTATTATGGTTCACCCTGCTGGCTGTGCCCTAATGCTAACCACCACCAGTAGGTGCGTTATTACGGTTCACCCTGCTGCCTGTGCCCTAATGCTAACCACCACCAGTAGGTGTGTTATTATGGTTCACCCTGCTGCCTGTGCCCTAATGCTAACCACCACCAGTAGGTGCGTTATTATGGTTCATCACATGTTCACATTGCACCATGGTCACACTCACAATCACCACACCAACTCTTTACAGTAAATTTACCGTGTTTGCATCTGGTAGTCCTTCGGCTGAGATGTCAAACTGTGAAGCCAGCTCTAATATCTTTGAGTCGGATATAATGAGAAGGATATTATATTGGTATGGAAATCTAAAATATAATAACAGAATCAAACAGTCAGTTGACGTAGGGCATACAAAAAGGGGACAAGGGCAACACAGTGCTTGGGTGAATTAAAACTAGTCTATGGATTTGCTCAAGCCAATAAATGAAAGGGGCTAAAGGTTATTCTATCAGTGGTATTGCATATATATGGGTTTCACTACAACGATATCATTATGTGGAATACACTAATCATGAGGTGATATCCATTAGGAGTAGAGTAAATGGAAGCATAGAAGATGAGGCTTTTAAACCTTTGACCTGTTGACGTAGTCCATGTCCATATGTTCCAACATATGACGTTTGGTTATAG